>JAAGEH010000286.1:49741404-49753148 GCA_011751065.1 Lasiurus cinereus | reverse complement strand
CTTTTCTCTTCTTGCTTTTCCAGTTGAATGTTGTCTGCTTCTTTATATTTCAAATTTTTGACTTGATTCTTGCCTTTCTCTAGTCTGCTGTTAGGACTCTGTATAATATTTTTTATTTCAGTCAGTGTATGTTTAATTTCTAGTTGGTCCTTCTCATCTCTAGTTGGACCTTTTCCATCTCTAGTTGGTCCTTTTCCATCTCTAGTTTGATCTTTTCCATCTCTAGGTGGTTCTTTTTCCTCTCCTCTTGGGTCTCGCTAACTTTATCCAACTTTTTTAGGATATTCTTGAAAAACCTTATAAGCGTGGTTTTGAACTTTATATCCAGTCGTTTGTTTTCCTCCATTTCTTTTGTTTGTGATCTCTTCCCTTGTCTAGGCATTTTCACTATGCCAGGAGAACTTCTGTTTTGGATTCTGCCTTATGATACCAGACTTGCAAAACTGCAAAAGCCTCTCTGTTGAGCTTGGGATGGGTGGAGTGTCAGGGCTTAAGGGACCGCCTTGCCTTCCAGTCGGCCCTGCCCTCCACTGCCCCTGAGTCTCACGTGACTGGGTAATCACTGGAGTGGTCTTTGTGCGCGCATGCGGGCGGGCAGTGCCTCTAGACCGCTGCCTTTCCAGCTCCCCTGCACTCCGGGACCACACGAGTCTAGGTACCCAGGGTTTCACCTGAAACTGGGGCATAGTGGAGTCAGAAGTGGCACAGTTGGGAGGGTCTGTCTCCTGCCCACTCGCAAAAGCCAGCGGCACAATCTGTAGTACTGTGCGCGCCACCAGACCTCTGATCTTTTGTGACTCCCCTAAATTTCCGTGCACCTCTCCCTTTTCACAGTCCAAACTCCCCCCGTATGTGTTTCGGCTGGATCTGGGGTTTACTGTCATAGAATAAGGGGTTCAATGCCTTTGAGAGTCTCCATTTTCCTCCTGCCAGAGAAAGCCAGGCAGGAACTTAGGCACCCCCTCTCTCCATGTGCGCGTCTCCGTACCTCAGCTTTTTGCAGCTCCTCTGGGTCTCTGTGAGCCCTTCTCTTTTTCTCTAGTTGTAGAATTTCCACTCAGCCAGCTTTCCTGTCATTCTGGATGATGTCCGTTCTCTCTTTTAGTTGTAGTTTTGAAATTGTTGTGCGAGGCAGCAGTGTAGGTGTTTACCTATGCCGCCATCTTAGATTCTCACCTCAATTTCTTCTATACTTAATGGCCTATTGCAATGCTTAGATATTTCCTGATTGAGTTTTGGAGGGTTATATTTTTCTAGAAATATATTCATTTCCTCCAGGTTGTCCAGTTTATTGGAATAGAGTAGTTCATAGTATTTTCTAACAATCCTTTGTATTTTGGTGGGGTCTGTTGTTATTTCACCTCTTTCATTTCTGATTTTGTTTATTTGGATCCTCTCTCTTTGCTTCTTGGCTAGAGGTTCATCAATCTTGTTTATCCTTTCAAAGAACCAGCTCTTGGTTTTGTTGATCTTTTGTATTGTTTCTTTGGTTTCTATGTCATTTATTACCACTCTGAATTTTACTGTTTCCCTCCTTCTGTTTACACTAGGCTTTTCTTCTTGCCCTCTTTCTAGCTTTTTGAGTTATAGGGTTAGGTAATTTATTACTATTGTTTCTTATTTTTTTCAGTAGGCTTGTAGAGCTATGAACTTCCCTCACAAGACTGCTTTCACTGTGTCCCATAAACTTTGGATTGTTACATTTTCAATGTCATTTGTTGCCATGAGTTTTTTATTTCTTCCTTGATCTCTCTGGCTATCCAGTCATTGTTTAATAGCATGCTATTTAGTCTCCATGTGTTTGATTTCTTTGGATTGTTTTTCTTGTAGTGATTTCCAGTTTTATGCCACTGTGATCTGAGAAGATGCTTAATATAAAATCTATCTTCTTGAATTTGAAGAGATTTTGCCTATGTCCCATCATATGGTCTTTGAAAATGACCCATGTACACTTGAGAAGAATGTATATTCTATGGCTTTGGTGTGAAATGTTCTGACAATATCAATTACAGCGGTACCTCGAGATACGAGTGCCCTAACATATCTCGAGGTACCACTCTATTATGAAGTGGCCTTCCTTATCTCTTGTTATGTATTTCACTTTTTGATGTAATTTGTCAGATATAAGTATTGCTACTCCAGCTTTTTTTTTTCATTTCCATTTTCCTGAACAACAGTTTTCCATCCCTTCACCCTCTGTCTGTGTGTGACTTTTTTCTGAGGTGGGTTTCTTGTAGTCAGCAAATATATGGATCATGTTTTTTTTATCCAATCCCTTATCGTATGACTTTTGATTGGAGCATTTAATTCATTTAGATTTAAAGTTTTTATTGTTAGGTACTTATTTGTCACCATTTTTATTCTTTACCCCTGTGTTCCTTCTTTGATTCCTATTTCTTTTTTTTATAGCAGACCCTTTAGCATTTCTTGCATTGCTGGTTTTGGGTAATAAATTCCTTTAGTCCTCTTTTGTCTGTGAAGCTCTGGATTTCACCTTCTATTTTGATTGATAGCATTGCTGGATACAATATTCTTGGATTCAGACCCTGCCTTTGCATGACTTTGTATATTTCATTCCATTCCCTTCTGGCCTGTAGAGTTTCTGTTGAGAAATCAGTCACTAGTCTTATGGGGGTTCCTTTATAGATAACTTTCTGTCTCTCTGTGGCCACTTTTAAGAGTCTTACTTTGTCATGGGTGTTTGCCAATTTAATTATAATGTGCCTTGGTGGCGGTCTTTGGGGATTCATTTTGCTTGGGATTCGGTAAGCTTGATGAATTATTGTGGGTTTTTTCTTCCCCATAAAGGGACTTTTTCTGTAATTATTTCTTCAAACAGGTTTTGTATTCTATTCTTAGTTTCCTTTCCTTCTGGGACCCGTGTTATGCAGATGTTGTTTTGTTTCATGTTTCCCCAAATTTCCCTTAGGCTCTCTTCCTGCTTTTTAAATTTTTTTTCTAGAATCTGCTCTACTTGGATATCTTTTCCTCTCTTGTCTTCTATCTTACTAATGTGAGCCCACTTTTGATGCTTTCTATTGAGTTCTTTACAGTAGCAATGTCATTTTTCATTTCTTCTTGGTTCTTCTTCATTTCCTCTTGATTCTTACTCATATTGTCGAATTTTTCTTCCATTATTTTCAACCACCTTATGACCATTTCTCTGAATTCTTTCTCTGGCAGATTGCTTGCCTCCATTTTGTTTACTTCCTTTTCTAGTGATGTCTGCTTTTCTTTCATATGTTACTGTTTCTTTGTCTGCCCATGGTCTCCCTTCTCCTGGTGTCTGGTTATGTAGTTCTCTCTCTCTTTGCATTGATTTAAATGCACAAAATACAACACAACCAGGTACAATGCACAAGGCACTGAATATAAATGTATTCATGATATTAATAACCACAAATTAAGGTGACCACCAGATAGAGACAAATTAGGGGATAGGAGAGAAAGAAGAAAAGAGAAAAGAAAAAGCAAAGCAAAGCAAAGAAAAGAATGTCAAAATTTAATTGGGAGAAGGGAGAAAAAAGAAAATAGAAAAAAGAAAAAGAAAAAAAAGTAAGAGAGGAAAGAAAGAGAATAAGAAAGAAAATAAGAAAGAGAAGGTGAACAAATTATATATGTGGGTTGAAAATTCTAATAGAACAGCCACTAATCCCAACAAATGCCAAGAAGTACCTGGAAATTAATACAAATTACAAACAACAACTAATATCAAGGGAGGTGAGAGAAAAACTAAGTAAAAAACAAAAAAACACAAAGCCAACAAAAAAAAAACAAAACAAAAAGAATAAGCAAAACAATCTCACAAAAAGTATACAAAATCGATATAATCAACATTCAAGCAAACAACAACAAAAGGACAGAGAGAAAAACAATTTTTTGGATAGTGAAGACAGAGAAGAGATAGGTGTGTAGGGACTTGGAGCAGGGGATTGGAAATTAGATACATAAGTAGGGTGAAATTTTAACAGAGGGTAAAAAGAAAAAATAGGAAAAATCTAAAGTAGGAAAAGAGTAAGAGAAACAGGACAACAAAAGGGATAAGTTAGGAAGAGAGTAATGGCATAAAGGCAGAGTTGAGATAGAGTAAAATGATGCTAAAGGAAAGATGAAAATAGAATGTAGAACACTAATCCCAAAGTAAAATAAAGAGAAAATAAAATGACACTTTTTTTTCAAAAAACAGCTCTCAGAGCTGTTTATCTTTTTTCAAAAGATAAAATAATTATTTATAATACTGATTGAAAATAAAAATATAATTAAAAAGGTGAAATAAAGTGAAGAAAAAAGAAAAAAATAGTTTCTGAAGTAAAAGATGAAAAAATAAAAACTTTAAAAATTAAGAATTTAAAAAACAAAACATAAAAAAGAAATGGAATGTGCAGTAATAAAGATCATTCACTTACTCTATAGTTCTGTTTGACATGCCTGTTTCCCAGTCAGGACAGTATTGCAGTTCCCTGTGTTCCACTGGTGCTCAATGTTGTAAGCCAGTCCTGGTTTTTAAGCAGGCAGTGTGTCTTAACTCTTTATTCTTTTATTTGTGATTACACAAGAATCAATTTCTGAGTCAGCCCCTGGGTGGTAGTGTCTCTGGATTGTGCCTGTGCTTAGATCCTGCTTTCCCTGTGGCACTCAATATCAGCTGGTTCTCTGATGGTCACTTCCCGCTCTGATCCCCAGGTTTCAGAAAAACAACTTTCCCCTACAGTGTCCCAGGGTGTCCCCAACTGAGTGATCTTATGTATTGGGCTTAGCAATCAGAAGCAAGGATCTGAAGAGGAAGGAGTGCAAGTCTGCACAGTCCCCCTTCCCTGTTCTTGTACAAGCAGCCAGTACACTTTAATAACTCCCAGGCTGTCCTTTTGCGTCAGATCAAAATGGGTTGCTTTCTCAAGATCCCCTTTGTTAGCAGCTGTGAGGAGCCCCTTCCACATTCAGGGATCACGCCAGGCCCAACAGCCATGGATTTCTATAAGTGCAGAGTACCCCCAGTCCTCCAGCTCCCACAGTGCGCACGTTTCTCTGTCTTGTGGGACCAGAGACTTCACCTTATCCCAGGCAAAATCTGATCTTTCCTTGTGGAGTGTAGAGCTCCTCTGAATCCGATTATTTGCATCAACTGGGGACTGATGTTCTGGGGCTCCCACCTGTTTGGTGAGTGCCACAGTTGTAGATTTTCAAACTTCAGTAAACATCCACCTCCCTTTCAGGAAGGTGCGGTCTCTGTGTCCAAGCTGGTGGCTCTGGGAGAAAAACCCAGCAGCAATAGGGGCTGCCCTTTCAGGGGAACCCTGCACAGCAGTCCCTCACCTTCTCCTGGAGTATAGCTATCCCTTACCTTGCCAACAAACACTCCCAGTACAACCCTCAGCTGTTCTGTTTGTCTGCTCAGGGATAAGACTTGGGGCACATGGGTCTATTTATTCCACCACCATTTTTTTCCCCAAGAAGCTTTTTATTTTGATGTAGAACCATTTGTTTATTTTCTCCTTTGTTTCCATTGCCCTAGGAGCTGTATCAGTAAAGATATTGCTACAACATATGTCTGATATTTTGTTGCCTATTGATTATTCTAAGATTTTTATGGTTTCCCATCTTACATTTAAGTCCTTTAACCATTTTGAGGGTTTTTTTTGTGTGTGTATTGTGTAAGTTGATGGTTTGCATGTATCTGTTTAATTTTCCCCATACCGTTTATTGAAGAGATTGTTTTGACTCCATTGTATACTCTTGCTTCCTTTGTCAAATATTAATTGAGCATAATAGCTTGGGTTGATTTCTGAGTTCTCTGTTCTTTTCCATTGGTCTAGGTATCTGTTCTTGTGCCTGTACCAGGCAGTTTTGAGAACAGTAGCTTTGTAGTATAGCTTGATATCTGGTATTGTGATCCCTCCAACTTTGTTTTTCTCTAATGCACTCTCCACATGAATGTTCATGTCCAAGACTGAACTTGTATAGGTGCTGCCGAAGTAGCACACCAAGACTGAACTTGTGACTTTCTCCACTCCAAGTCTATTCTTTAGTTTTTTCAAATTAATGGAGGCACAACCATCACTTTTCAAACCAGAAACTTAAAAGTCATTCCTGAGCCCTTTTTCTCCTTCATTTCCACGCCCCTGCAATCATTTGCTTGCCCTTGTTTATTTTACCCCCAAGTGGTATTTGATCTACGTTTATTGCTGCCCCTCTACTCTGGTCCTATCTTGCCTAATCATTGCTATAGCTTTCGAACTAGTCTCTGTTTTGACTCTGGATTCTCTCCAACCCATTCTCCATACTGAGCCATTTTTTCAAAATGCAAATCTCACTAGGCCACTTAAAACCTTCTGAGGCTGCCCATGCCTCTAATCTACTACCCTCTTTGTAGTGGTGCTTACCTGGCCCTTCAGCTGCCTCTCCACCATCTCCACCCTGTTCTCTGTGTGGATTTCTCTGTTCCTCAGGAATATTCACCATAGGAATTTGTACCTTCGTCCACTTCCCCTCTCCTAGTAATCTCTACTCAGCCTTCCAAATGAAGCTTAACTGTCTATTCCTCAGAGATGCTGTCTTCTAAACTTCCAGGCCTTTATTACAAGATATTACTCATCAGAAACCCCTGCCCTCCAAACCCTTGTCTCACTTTTCAAGATTATATTCATTAAGGTGTTTTTATTATTCCCATTGTCATGGCCTCAGAAGAGCCTAAGCTCAGTGAGAGAGGAAGGGCCATGGTTGGCTTTGCTCACTGTTTCTCCTGCCTCCATCTGGCACATAGGGGAGGTTTAAAAAGTTTCCCCAGTGAATGAACAGTTGCTTCTCTAGGGCCTCACAAGGCATTTGCAACAGTCAACAATGTCCATGGTTTGTTACTCACTTACTCACTTAAAAATAAAATCGGGTCCAGGTGTGACTGAAGTTTGCATGTAATCTTTACAGCACGAAGCCAAACCAGCCAGTGCTAGATGAAGGGGATCACAGGCCTGTCTGCCCCGTGGCCTGGTCTCACTTGGTCTTTGAACATTGGTGAGTACACATTTGGAAAAATTTTACATGCATTTTCTTTAAGAACAAACAATAATTTTGAGGGACATTCCAGTCCAAGTCAATATTTGAGAAAAAGAAAAGTGTTTGCCATCTCTTTCAGGGCTCAGTCCCACTAAAGGCAGAGTCAGTTTAGGTAACTATTCAGAAAAATCATGATCCTTGTCTTCAAGCAGATGGCTTTTGCCTGCTCCATATTTGAGAATCTGAAAGGACAATTAGTCATTTTTCTCAAAACACAAAAATTGTTTTTCAAAACAAAGGTAAATTGATGGTCCCAGGAAATTTCTAGCTACTTTCAAATAACTTTTTACCTTAAAAACATTTCAATTATTACTGGATGCCCTGTTTATAAGGTAAAATAAAAACTTATTTTCACTGGACATTGACATATAAAGTTATTAATACTTTTATATATAAAAATTATCATACCTTTATATATAAAACATACTTGAGGAAAATGAAGATGGCGGTGGAGTAGACAGACGTGTCTGGAGCTTTGTCGCTGGGCAGAGGGAGAGAGAGCGGCTGAGAGTCGCACTGGGAGTGTTTGTTGGCAAGTTAAGAGTCAGTAATCCTCCAGGAGAAGGTGGGGGACTGCTGGACGGGGCTCTCCTGGCCAGGCAGCATCACTGCCACGGGGATTTTGTCTGCCGGAGCCACAAGCGCGAAGGCGGAGACCGCGCCATCTTGCAGAGGGAGGTGGATGTCTGTGGTGGTCTGAAACCTGTGGCTGGGGCACACACCGAGCAGCCAGGGACCCAGAACACTGCTCTCCAATCGGCACAGACACGTGGAGGAATCAGAGATCCACACGGCACACGAAAAGGTCAGATTTCGCTTGGGATAAGGTGAGGTCTCCCATCCCGCACAACAGAGACCCACACACTGTGGGAACAGGGCTGTGGGAAAGCTGCCTCTGGAGAGGTACGCGGATGTGGGGCAGGGCATGATCCCTAAGTGTGGAGGCAAACTCTCAGAGCTGTTGAAAGAGGGGAGCTCTGGAAAACGACTTGTTTTGATCTGAGACAGAGGAACAGTCTGGGAGTTATTTCAGTGTCCCAGCTGCAAAATCCCCACAAATCAGTTTTGAGAACAACAGAGTAACAGGATCTGAGCACAGCCTAGAGAGATCCTGTGCTTAGTCTCAGAGGTTAATTCCGAAACACTGCCACCCAGTGGATGACGCACAAATTGACTCTTGCATAACCACAAAAGAATAAGAGATTAAAACACAACTGGCAGTAGAACACAGGAAACTGCAATACCCTCCCACTTGGGAAACAGAAGTGCCAAGCAGAACAATAGCGGAAGTGAATGACCATTCTATTTTTTTTCTTTTTAAAAAATTTTTTACTTTATTTTATATTTTTTCATTTTTGTATATTTTAATTAAAAAACAATTTTTTTCTTTCCTCCTCAATTGATTTTACCTTTTTAATTATTACATTTTTGTTTTCAACTAGTATTAGTACTAATATTATTTTACCATTTTGCACATTCTATTTTCATCTTTCCTTTAGCATAATTTTACTCTATCTCAACTCTACCTTTATGTCAACACTTTCCTCCTAACTTCCCCCATTTTGTTGTCTTGTTTTCTCTTTCCCTTTTCCAACTTTAGATTCTCCCTATTCTTTCTCTTTACCTGGTTAAAATTTCACCTCACTTATATATCTAATTTCAAATCCCCTACTCCAAGCCCATACAAACCTCTCTCTTCTTGACTTCACTATCCAAAAAGTTGTTTTTCTCTATGACCTTTTGTTACTCTTTGCCTGAATGGTGATTATATCGATTTTTTATACTTTTTTGGTGAGATTGTTTTAGCTTATTCTACTTGTTTTATTTTGCTTTTTGTTTGCTTTGACTTGATTTTTTTTTTTTACCTCTCTTTTCCCTCACATCCCTCCATACCAGTTGTTATTTGTAGTTTGTATTAATCTCCAGTATTGGTTGCCAATATTTGTTGGGATTAGTGACTGTTCTATTGGCATTTTCTCCTGACACCTATATTTTATTTCCCTTTTCTATCTTATCCCCTTTCTTTTCACTCTGACTTTTTTATCTTCCTCTTTTCTTCTCCTTCTCCTTTTTGTTTTCTTATTTTATTTTATTTTTTTGTTCATTTATTTATTTACTTTTTTCTCCCCTTCCCAATTTGATTTTGGCATTTCTTTCTTTTCATTTTCCTCATTTTCCTCTTCTTCTTTCTCTATTTACCCCTAATTTGTCTTTCATTGGTGCTCACCTTATTTGTGATTATTAACATCCTGAATATATTTCTACTCAGTGCGTTGTGTGCTGTACCTGGTCGTGTTGTAGTTTGTGCCTTTCAATCAACATGGGAAAGAGAACTGCATAACCAGACGACCAGAGAAGAAAGACCATAGCAGAAAAAGAAACAGCCCACATAAGACAGAAAGGCAGGTTTCACCAGAAAAGGAAGTAAACAAAATAGAACCAGAAATAAGCCTGCCAGAGAAAGAGTTGAGAGAAATGATCGTATGGTGGATGAAAAGAATGGAAGAAAAAATCGACAATGTGAGTAAGACCCAAGAGGAAATAAATAAGACCCAAGAGGAGATGAAGAAGAAGCAAAAAGAAATGCAGAAGAACCCAGAGGAGGTGCAGAATAATCAAGAAGAAACGAAAAATGACATCACTGCTATAAAGAACTCAAGAGAAAGCTTCAAAAGTAGACTAGAAGAAGCAGAGAACCGCATCAGTGAGCTAGAAGACACTGCAGGAAAAAATAGCCAAGTACAGCAGCTTCTAGAAAAAAAAGTTAAAAAGCAAGAGGAGAACCTAAGGGAAATTTGGGATAACATGAAACAAAACAACATCCACATAATTGGGCTTCTAGAAAGAGTGGAAACTGAACAAAGATTAGAGAACCTGTTTGAAGAAATAATGACAGAAAATTTCCCCAATATAAGAAAGAAAAAACCCACACAAATCCAAGAAACTCATAAGGTCCCAAGCAAAATGAACCCCAACAAACCGACACCAAGGCACATTATAATTAAATTGGCAAACACCAACCACAAAGTAAGAATCTTAAAAGCAGCCAGAGAGAAACAGAAAGTTACCTACAAAGGAACCCCCATAAGACTAGCTACTGATTTTTCAACAGAAACTCATCAGGCCAGAAGGGAATGAAATGAAATATACAAAGTCATGCAAACGAAGGGTCTGAATCCAACAATACTGTACTCTGCAAGACTCTCAATCAAAATTGAAGGTGAAATCAGAAGCTTCACAGACAAAAAAGGACTAAGGGAATATATTACCACCAAACCAGCAATGCAAGAAATGTTGAAGGGTCTGCTGTAATAAAAAGAAAGAGGAAGTAAAGAAGGAACTCGGGGGTAAGGACTAAAAATGGCAACAGATAAATACTTATCAATAATAACATTATATGCAAATAGATTAAATGCTCCAATCAAAAGATATAGGGTAACCGATTGGATAAGAAAACATGATCCATATATCTGCTGTCTGCAAGAAACCCACCTCAGGAAAAGCGATGCACACAGATTGAGGGTGAAGGGATGGAAGATGGTATTTCAGGCAAATGGAAAAGAAAAAAAAGCTGTGGTTGCAATACTTATATCTGACAAATTAGATCTCAAAGTGAAGGACATAACAAGAGATAAAGAAGGCAGCTTCATAATACTAAAGGGAACAATCCAACAAGAAGAAATAACTCCGGTAAACATATATGCACCCAATATAGGAGCATCTAAATACATAAAAAAACTCTTGGAGGATATTAAGGGAGAGATTGACAGCAATACAATTATTGTAGGAGACTAATACCCCACTGTCACCAATGGACAAATCCTCTAAACAAAAAATCAGGAAAGAAACATCAATCCTAAATGACTCACTAGACCAGATGGAATCAATTGACATCTTCAGAACATTTCACCTCGAAGCCACAGAATATACATTCTTCTCTAGTGCACATGGGTCATTTTCAAAGATGGATCATATGTTGGATCATAAGAAAAGTCTCTTCAAATTCAAGAAGATAGAAATCATATCAAGGATTTTTTCAGACCACAGTGGCATAAAACTGGAAATCAACTATAATAAAAACAATAGAAAGAAATAAAACTCCTGGAGACTAAACAGCATGCTATTAACAACAACTGGATAACCGGAGAGATAAAGGAAGAAATAAAAAACATCAGGACAATAAATGACAATGACAATACAACAATACAAAATTTATGGGACACAGTGAAAGCAGTCTTGAGAGGGAAGTTTATAGCCCTACAAGCCTACTGCAAAAAACAGGAAACAATGGTAATAAATTACCTAACCCTACAACTCAAAAGCTAGAAAGAGAGCAACAAGAAAAGCCCAGTGTAAACAGAAGGAAGGAAAGAGTAAAGATCAGAGCGGAGATAAACAACATGGAGCCAAAGAAAGATTCAAAAGATCAATAAAACCAAGAGCTGGTTCTTTGAAAGGATAAACAGATTGATGGACCTCTAGCCAGGATCACCAAGAAGCAAAGAGAGAAGACCCAAATAAATATGATCAGAAATGAAAGAGGAGAAATAACAACAGACGACGCCGAAATACAAAGGATTGTTAAAAAATACTATGAACAACTCTGTTCCAACAAATTGGACAACCTGCAAGAAATGGACATATTCCTAGAAAAATATAACCTTCCAAACTCAATCAGGAAATCTAAACATCTC
>JAAGEH010000286.1:49698176-49716404 GCA_011751065.1 Lasiurus cinereus | reverse complement strand
TGTGTTGGAGAGATGGTCAATTTGCATTTTATCTCTTTGTTATATAGGATTAGCCTTAAGAGTTTTTACAGTAAGTTCTGATTTATTTATATTTTTGTGTTTTTTTTATTTTTATTAATGTATTACATGTATACATATTTTCGCATTGCCCCCCCACTCCCATGCATACCCTAACCCCCAGAGTCTTGTGTCCATTGGTTATGCTTATATGTATGCAAACAAGTCCTTCAGTTGATTTCTTATCTACACCACTTCTCCCTAATCTTCCTGCTGTAATTTGACAATCTGTTTGATGCTCTACTGCTTCTGTATCTATCCTTTTGTTCATCAGTTTATAATGTTCTTTATTACCCACAAATGAGTGAGATCATGTGGTGTTTCTCCCTCATTGACTGGCTTATTTCACTTAGCATAAGGCTCTCCAGTTCCATCCAGGTTGCGGCAAATGGTAAGAATTCCTTCTTTTTAATGATAGCATAGAATTCCATTGTGTAGATGTACCATACTGTTCTGATCCACTCGTCTGCTGGTGGGCACCTAGGCTGTTTCCAAATTGTAGCTATTGTAAATTGTGTGGCTATGAACATAAGAGTGCATAAAACCTTTCTGATTGGTGTTTCCAAATTCTTAGGATATATTCCTAAGAGTGGGATTGCTGGGTCAAATGGGAGATCCATTTTTAGTATTTTGAGTAAACGCCATATTGTTCTCCACAGTGGCTGCACCAGTCTGCATTCCCACCAACTGTGCACGAGGGTTCCTTTTTCTCCACATCCTCGCCAACACTTGTCATTTGTTGATTTGTTGATGATTGCCATTCGAACAGGTGTGAGATGGTATCGCATTGTCGTTCTGATTTGAATCTCTCAGATAATTAGCGACTTTGCACATGTTTTCATGTGTCTCTTGGCCTTCCTTCTGTCGTCTTTCAAAAGGTTCTATTTAGGTCCATTGTCCATTTTTTTATTGGATCATTTATCTTCCTTTTATTAAGTTGTATAAGTTGGCTGTAGATATTGGAGATTAAACCTTTATCAGTGATAACATTTGCAAATATGTTCTTCCATACAGTGGTCTTTCTTGTTGTTTTGTTGATGTTTTTTTTTTTCTGTGCAAAAACTTTATATTTTGATGTAATCCCATTTGTTTATTTTCTCTTTAGCTTCCATTGCCCTTGGAGCAGTATCAGTGAAGAAGTTTTTTGGCATATGTCTGAGATTTTGCTGTCTGTGAACTCCTCTAGTATTTTTATGGTTTCCCATCTAACGTTTAAGTCCTGTATCCATTTGGAGTTTATTTTTGTATTTGGTGTAAGTTGGTGGTCCAGTTTCATTTTTTTTTGCATGTATCTGTCCAATTTTCCCAAAACCATTTATTGAAGAGGCTGTCTTGGCTCCATTGTATGTTCCTGCCTCCTTTGTCAAATATTAATTGAGCATAGTGGTTTGGGTGGATATCTGGATTCTCTATTCTATTCCGTTGGTCTATATGTCTGTTCTTGTGCCAATACCAGGCTATTTTGGAAACAGTTGCTTTGTAATATAGCTTGAAATCAGGTATTGAGATCCCACCTACTTTATTTTTCTTTCTCAGGATTGCTGTGCCTATTCAAGGTCTTTTTTTGTTTTAGATGAATCTTTGAAGAATTCTTTCTAGGTCTGTGAAATACACCTTTGGTATTTTAATGGGTAGTGCATTGAATCTATAGATCGCTTTGGGTAGTTTGGATATTTTAATGATATTGATTCTCCCAATCCATAAGCAAGGTATACTCTTCCATCTGTTAACATCTTCCTGTATCTCTTTTTTCAGTGTCCTGTAGTTTTCTACATATAGGTCTTTTACCTCTTTAGTTAGGTTTATTCCTAGGTATCTTATTTTTTTTTGGTGCGATGGTAAATGGGATTGCTTTTTTGTCTCTCTTTCTGTAATTTAATTATTAGTGTATAGAAATGCCACAGACTTCTTGGCATTAATTTTGTATCTTGCTACATTGCCGAATTCCTTTATTAAGTCAATTCGTTTAGGGATGGAGTCCCTCAGGTTTTTTATGTACAGTATCATGTCATCTGCAAATAAGAACAGCTTTACTTCTTCTTTTCCAATTTGGATACCTTTTATTTCTTCTTCTTGTCTAATTGCAATGGCTAATACTACCAGAACTATGTAGAACAGGAGAGGTGAGAGTGGACATCCCTGTCTTGTTCCTGTTCTTAAGGGAAATGGTTTTAATTTTTGCCCATTGAGTATGATGTTAGCTGTGGGTTTATCATATATGGCTTTTATGATGTTGAGGTATGATCCTTCTATTCCCACTTTGCTGAAAGTTTTTATCAAGAAAGAGTGTTGGATTTTGTCAAATTCTTTTTCTGCATCAATTGATATGACTGTGATTTTTATCTCTCAATTTATTTATGTGATGTATCATGTTTATTGATTTGTGGGTATTGTACCATTCCTGCATTCCTGGGATGAAGCCAACTTGGTCATGGTATATGGTCTTTCTGATGTAGTGCTGGATCCGATTTGCTAGAATTTTGTTGAGGATTTTGGCATCTATGTTCATGAGAGATATTGGCATATAATTCTCTTTCATTGTGTTGTCTTTATCTGGTTTTGGTATTAGGGTGATGCTGGCTTCATAGAAGGTGTTTGGAAGTGTTCCTTCTTCTTGAATATTTTGGAATAATCTGAGGAGAATAGGTTTTAATTCTTCCTTGAATGTTTAGTAAAACTCTCCTGTGTAGCCATCTGGTCCTGGGCTTTTGGTTGCTGGAAGCTTTTTGATGACTGCTTCAATATCTTCTATAGTTATTGGACTATTGAGATGTTTAGATTCTTCCTCATTGAGTTTTGGAAGGTTATATTTTTCTAGGAAAATGTCCATTTCTTGCAGGTTGTCCAATTTGTTGGAATAGAGTTGTTCATAGTATTTTTTAATAATCCTTTGTATTTTGGTGGGGTCTGTTGTTATTTCTCCTCTTACATTTCTGATTCTGTTTATTTGGGTGTTCTCTCTTTGCTTCTTGGTGAGCCTGGCTAGAGGTCCATCAATCTTGTTTATCCTTTCAAAGAACCAGCTCTTGGTTTTGTTGATCTTTTGAATTGTTTCTTTGATCTTCATGTTGTTTATCTCCGTTCTGATCTTTACTCTTTCCTTCCTTCTGTTTACACTGGGCTTTTCTTGTTGCTCTCTTTCTATCTTTTTGAGTTGTAGGGTTAGGTAATTTATTACCATTGTTTCCTGTTTTTTGCAGTATGCTTGTAGGACTATGAACTTCCCTCTCAAGACTGCTTTTACTGTGTCCCATAAATTTTGTATTGTTATGCTTTCATTTTCATTTGTTTTCATGATGTTTTTTATTTCTTCCTTGATCTCTTTGGTTATCCAGTCATTGTTTAATAGCATGCTGTTTAGTCTCCATGTGTTTGATTTCTTTTAATTGTTTTTATTATAGCTGATTTCCAGTTTTATGCCACTATGGTCTGAGAAAATGCTTGACATGATTTCTATCTTCTTGAATTTGAAGAGACTTTTCTTATGACCCAACATATGATCTATCTTTGAAAATGACCCATGTGCACTAGAGAAGAATGTATATTCTGTGGCTTTGGGGTGAAATGTTCTGAAGATGTCAATTGATTCCATCTGGTCTAGTGAGTCATTTAGGATTGATATTTCTTTCCTGATTTTTTCTTTAGAGGATTTGTCCAGTGGTGACAGTGGGGTATTAAAGTCTCCTACTATGATTGTATTGCTGTCAATCTCTCCCTTAATATCCTCCAAGAGGTTTTTTTTTATGTATTTAGGTGCTCCTATATTGGATGCGTATATGTTTATCAGAGTTATTTCTTCTTGTTGGATTGTTCTCTTTAGTATTATGAAGCGGCCTTCTTTATCTCTTGTTATGTCCTTCACTTTGAGATCTAATTTGTCAGATATAAGTATTGCAACCCCAGTTATTTTTTCATTTCCATTTGCCTGAAACACCATCTTCCATTCCTTCACCCTCAATCTGTGTGCATCGCTTTTCCTGAGGTGGGTTTCTTTCAGACAGTAGATATATGGATCATGTTTTCTTATCCAATCGGTTACCTTATGTCTTTTGATTGGAGCATTTAATCCGTTTACATTTTAAGTTATTATTGATAGGTAATTATCTCTCGCCATTTTTAGTCTTTACCCCAGAGTTCCTTCTTTGCATCCTATTTCTTTTTATTACAGCAGTCCCTTTAACATTTCTTGCATTGCTGGTTTGGTGGTAATATATTCCCTTAGTCCTTTTTTGTTTGTGAATCTTCTGATTTCACCTTCAATTTTGATTGAAAGCCTTGCAGGGTACAGTATTCTTGGATTCAGACCCTTCCTTTGCATGACTTTGTATATTTCATTCCATTCCCTTCTGGCCTGATGAGTTTCTGTTGAGAAATCAGTAGCTAGTCTTATGGGAGTTCCTTTGTAGGTAATTTTCTGTTTCTCTCTGGCCGCTTTTAAGATTCTTACTTTGTCGTTGGTGTTTGCCCATTTAATTATAATGTGCCTTGGTGTCGGTTTTGTTGGGTTCATTTTGCTTGGGACTCTGTGAGCTTCTTGGATTTGTGTGGGTTTTTTCTTTCTTATATTGGGGAAATTTTCTGTCGGTATTTCTTCAAACAGGTTCTCTCATCCTTGCTCAGTTTCCACTCTTTCTTGAACTCCAATTATGCCGATATTGTTTTGTTTCATGTTATCCCAAAGTTCCCTCATGCTCTCCTCTTGCTTTTTAATTTTTTTTTTCTAGAAGCTGCTGTACTTGGGTATTTTTTCCTACCGTGTCTTCTAGCTCACTGATGTCATCCTCTGCTTCTTCTAATCTACTTTTGATGCTTTCTATTGAGTTTTTTAAAGCAGTGATGTCATTTTTCATTTCTTCTTGCATTTCTTCTTGCTTATTCTTCATTTCTTCTTGGCTCTTACATTGTCAATTTTGTCTTCCATCCTTTTCATCCACCTTATGATCATTTCTCTGAACTCTTTCTCTGGCAGGCTTATTTCTGGTTCTATTTCATTTACTTCCTTTTCTGGTGATACCTGCCTTTCTGTCCTATGCAGGTTGTTTCTTCTTCTGCCCATGGTCTTTCTTCTCCGGGTGTCTGGTTATGTAGTTCTCTCTCCTACATTGATTCAAAGGCACAAACTACAACACCACCCGGTACAACACACAAGGCACTTATCCCAGGTGAAATCTGACCTTTCTGAGTGCCGTGTGGATCTCCTCTGAGTCTGCGTGTCTGCACTGATTGGAGAGCGGTGTTCTGGGTCCCCAGCTGTTCAGTGAGTGCTGTAGCTGCAGTTTTCAGACCGCCGCAGACATCCACTTCCCTCTGCAAGATGGCGTGGTCTCCACATTCATGCTGGTGGCTCCGGCAGACAAAAACCCCTTGGCAGTGGGGCTGCCTGGTCAGGAGAGCCCCATCCAGTAGTCCCCCACCTTCTCCTGGAGGATAAGTGACTCTTAACTTGACAACTAACACTCCCAGTGCAACTCTCAGCTGCTCTCTCTCCCTCTGCCCAGCAACAAAGCTCCAGATGTGTCCATCTATTCTGCCGCCATTTTTCCTCCCTCCATAATATATTTTAACAATACTTTGTATTTCAGCCGGGTCTGTTGTTTCTCCTCTTTTGTTTTTGATATTGTTTATGTGTGTCTTCTCTCTTTGCTTCTTGGTGAGCCTGGCTAGAAGTCCATCAATCTTGTTTATCCTTTCAAAGAACCAGCTGTTGGTTTTGTTGATTTTTTGAATTGTTTCTTTGGTCTCCATGTTGTTTATCTCCACTCTGATCTTTACTATTTCCTTCCTTCTGCTTACACTGGGCTTTTCTTGTTGCTCTCTTTCTAGCTCTTTGCATTCTTATCACTTTTATTCCCTTCTCCTAAGGATCAGTGTTTAAAGCCATCTTAAGGGTAGTCTTTTTCTGCATGAGTTAAACATTTTTTTTTTTTGAAATTGCAATGAGTTGACCCATGTGGTTGCTTTTCCATTGAACTAGAACCTCCTGATGTTTGAAGGACTGTACCTTAGTCTTTTGCTTTCCTGGTGTTCAGCACAGTGCCTGACCCTTAGCAGGCCCTCATAAAGGCTTTGTGAACTAATCTGAACAGAAATGCATCATCAGATCGATTACTTACATCACTGGATGCTCATCTGATATTGGGTCATGGGATAGCATTGGCGAGTGGGAACCTTCTCGTCCCAATTGTTTTAGCAGTTCTTTCCTCAGGCATGAAATGCCACATGCTCAAAGACAAATGACCCTGGAAAAGGCTTTTTGGAAATTTGACTCCACCTTTTGTTTTTCCTCTAACCTGTAAGTTATTTGTTCCTCTGTGCTCCTTATAAGCCCTTGCTCTATTTACAGCTGGCTTAGAATTCCCAGGTTATAGTGTGGGGTTTAGGCTCGTAGAGCTCATGCAGAGTTTCCTTTCAGATAGCAAACCTAAGCATTCGCTTGTAGACCTAGCATGAATATCCACACTGCTGTTAAATGTCTCTTTAAAACGCATGGCCTATAGAGTCAGAAATGCTCACCCACTGTAAGACGAGCAGACTTTTTCTGGAAGGGCTGCCTACCATACAAGTACAGATCAAATCATCGCTCCACTTTCCAGTCTGCTAGGAGCTGCCTGTTTGTGCTAAAAAGGACATTGTAGCTTCCATTGATATCGCACAGCCAAATGGGCAATTTGGGAGTCTTCAGCATGCTGCCTACCTGGAAGGAGGAAGCACATGCAGGTGAATAAATAGCTTTGCTGCCTTTGATACAGCTTTGTGATCAAAAAGCAGCTCTGAGACACTTGCTGCACCTGTAGCAGAGAGGGGCCCTACTGGAGGGAAACTGGAAAGGAAGCTTCGTGAATGAATTTACGTTGATGAGTGGTTGGTTCTGCTAATCATGCTGTTTTTTTCTCAATGGATTTTATTTTAAAACTAGGGACCCAGTGCAGGAATTCCTGTATTTTGAAAGGAACTGTGGGCCTCAAGGCTGCATGGCACAGGTGCAGGTCTTGGCCCATCCTCCACACCTAGTCCCTTGTGTGCCCATAGCCCAGCTCCCACCACTGCTGCTCCTGCTACTGCTGCTCCCACGTGCTGATGGTGCCGGCCCTGCTAGCACTCACCCTGCTAGCACCTGATGACTATGCAGAACGATTGGGGCTGGCACCTGATCATCCCTCAGGAGCGTGGGTAGGTGGAGAAGTCCTCAGGGGGATTGGGCCCGCAGCTGCTGTTCACACCTGCTGATGGTGCCAAGTGATCAGGGCTAGTGCTGGGAGTGGGTGGCCACAGTGCACAGGAGCAAAGAATTTTCAATTACCACTGAAGACTTTCCCCAATGAGAGGGATTAGTGTCCCACTTTGGTTTGACAACCATGCTCACCTGCTCCCTCATCCTGCCATAGTCAATGCCTGCCATGTTCCATGCTCTGCTTCCTGCTGTCAATGCCCATCATGTTCTGCGTGCACCCCCTGATGGTCAGCGCATGTCATAGTGAGTGGTTGTTTGGTTGTTCTACTGTTCAGTCTATTTGCATATTAGGATTTTATATACATAGATTAGAGGCCCAGTGCATGCGCCCCTCTTGCAGTCCAGGACCCCTCAGTGGGTGTTCACCTTCCAGCCTAGGCCTGATCCCTCAGGGAATGTCTGACAGTCGGACTCTTCAGTGCTCCTTAGTGCTGCTGTGGAGGCAAGAGAGGCTCCCACCACCAACTGCTGGGTTTGCAGCTGTCAGGCTAGCCTGTGGCTGAGTGGAGCTCCCCCTATGGAAGTGCACTGACCACCAGGGGTCAGCTTCTGCATTGAGCATCTGCCCCCTGGTGGTCAGTGCATGTCATAGTGACCGGTTGTTCATGGTCTTCTGCCATTTCAGTCAATTTGCATATTACCCTTTTATTATATACGATGTTTGAGGGTGAGGCCTCATGGAGGAGGTAGAAACACCTTAGTCTGGTTTTGAAGTGAGGTAGAGAGCACAAAGATAAACTGAAATATAGTTGGAGGATGGAACAAGAGAACTCCCATTTGTGTTTACTGACTAGTGTAATGACTCCTGTTCCCAAGGTAGGACAGACTACATTCAGCATGTGGTTAGAATTCTAGCAACACTAACCATTTAGAATATGAGGAAAATATTATTCAGGATATAAAAATTTAAAATATACTTTTTAAATCCTTACCCTAAGGATCTCTCTCTCTCTCTCTCTCTCTCTCTCTCTCTCTCTATATATATATATATATATATATATATATATATATATATATATATAGTTAAGCCCATCACCTTTTGGCGTATGGGATGATGCCATAATATTTTGAATATAGGGAAAACTTCTGGGAAATGAGGTAAACCCAAACACAGACATACTCATCTCTATATATAAAAGCCTAAGCAACCGTCTGACCATTGGACCATTCACCTGTTAGCTATGATGCTCAATGACCAACTGGGGGCAAATGCTCCGACCAGTAAAGGAGGAAGCCCAATTCCTCGCGGAATTGGCTGTGAGTTAGGTTGCTGCTGGGGCACTGTCAGCCCCAAATCTGTTTCACCCGTACTCTGGACCCAGAGAGGAAGGAGGCTGATTCAAGGGTGTGTCACCCGAGAACTGCTCTCTTGCAATCAGGGACCCCTCTGGGGATGTCAGAGAGCCAGTTTCAGCTGATCCTCGCGGGCCAGGCTGAGGGACCCCACCAATGCACAAATATGTACACCAGAGCTCTATTATATCTGTATGTTAACACATAGATCAATTGTGGAGATGTATTTGGAGCTAAATGTACTAGTTTGGTATTATATATGGTAAGTTTACTGCTATAACTACATTGCTAACTGTTTTTTTTCCAGGCAACTGTCAATTTGGCCTTGAATTCTCACAGCTAGTGGATCAG
Organism: Lasiurus cinereus; assembly: GCA_011751065.1. Classification (NCBI taxonomy): domain Eukaryota; kingdom Metazoa; phylum Chordata; class Mammalia; order Chiroptera; family Vespertilionidae; genus Lasiurus; species Lasiurus cinereus. The sequence continues at coordinate 49,707,472 of JAAGEH010000286.1, read as the reverse complement.
ATTAACAAAAGCATCACTCTGAGGCCCAGAGTAAAAAGAACCAGCATTTCAGTAGTTCCTGAGGGTGTCATGCTATTGTAGTACATTTCTATTAATGATAGCTACTATTTGTTTAAAGAGGCAGGGAAGCAAATGTTTTTTAAAAGATTGCCATTAAAGCTCATTAACATAAAAAACAATTGTTTCCTACTTAGAGATAGAAACATAAGCTACATGGAAAAACCTCTATCATGTCCACGTGATGCCAGCAGATCAATGGGACCCTCTGCCCTGGTGTGTCTTCCCATGACAGTAAAATCTGATTCTGTCTCTTTCCTTCTCAGTCCTCAGAGTTGTATGTTCAGAAACATATCCTGTCTTATGGAAAATCTAGCTTTGAAAAATTATCATGAGTTTTGTAAACCCAAGCATTAAAGGCTAATAACTTGATATTTTGATTTCTCAATAGTTTTATTCCAATCTCTTTGTTTTTCTTTAAATTCTTCAGTGTGGGTGAATCAGAGATGCTTTTGTCTTTAGACTTTTCACTTGACACTACCACAGAAAAATTATAAAACTGTACTTGAAAGAAATGACCTCAGTTTAATTGATAGTTAAAAAAAGGGATGCAAGCCTACCACCCCCAATCTGGATCTACTTATAGTGGGTGCAGTGTTTGCTCATCTCTTCACACTGTAGTTGGCCTCTTGGGGATGCATATAACAGGAACACCTCCCATATCAAACATGGAGCAAGTTGCCCACTGGCTGGAAATAAAACAACAAGGATGTGTCATTAGAGCAGCCACATGAGGTAACCTTCCAGATCAACCCCGAAGTTCCAAATAATATTGTAGCCATTCATTAGTTAAAACTTAAGCATTTTCTTTCTTAATCCTTCTTATAATGGCACCTTCTATACTAAGGTTACATATAATACAGGATCCAGAGGACATGGAATTCTTAGGATTAGAAAACTTGGATAAACTAATTAGGAATTGAGGACTTCTCATAATAAAATGCCACTCATGTGGAAATTCAGGTGGACATTCTGGCTGATTTTAAGCCAATAAATGCCCCTATAAAGTATGTCTGGTTGATGTAATAGATTATAGACACATATGATATTGTTTCACAGAATCCTTGTGAGGTAGGAAAATTTAGCTGACACTCAGATAACATGCTCTGCAAGGAGCTGACACCACACTAGTGTCACTTTATGCAGCAAGCAGTTTTCTTTCCTGGACTTGAAACTATTCAAGATTTTATTAGAGTAGGATGAAAAAGAAGAATGGTTGATCCTTGAACAACGCAGTGAGGGAATAGTAGCACTGACCTTTGACCCTTGGAAAATCTGTGTATAACTTTTAACTCCCTCAAAACTGAAGTTGTCTCTCAGTGTCAGGGGGGAATGGAGTTAGTTTCAGAACCCCCAGGGATGCCAGACTAGCTGATGCTGAGCCCCCTATATAAAATGGTGTGGATCAGTGCACATGCTTGGCCCTCCACATCCAGACTCCCAACTGCTGATCAAAAACAGATATTTGCTGAAAAATATCCATGCATAAGTGAATGGTGGAGTTTAAACCCATGTTTTTCAAGGGTCAGCTGTATAGTTATAAATACAACAATCTCCAACTCCAAAGTGATCAGACAGGGACCCCATGCTGAGCAGGCAGAGCCTTACTTGCCATGGGAGATGCCGGTGAGAAGGAAAATGCCACGTATGGCTGTCATGGTACTTTGGGTATTAACTCCAACAGGTGGGCCTTTTGATTACACTGAGAAACACCTGGCTTACAGTGCGGTCTGCAAAAACACAGCAAAGCACCCTCCCCCCAGCTGAATCTAGCCAGGTATTCCACCTCCTTCTTTTCTTGGCAGACCACATAATCTGTCTGACTGGAATTTTTAGTCAAGAATTTGTATTGCTTTTAGTTAGTTTATCACCTACCCCTCCCCCCAAAACAGTATTCTAAATATGTTTTACTGGTGAGATTCCACCAGTGCAGAATTGGTGCATGCTGCCTTGTTGCCATGGTAAAGAGGAAATTAAATTGTGATACAGTGGTGCTATAAATAAAATACCTTCCTTCTTAAGTTTACTCATTGTGTAATAAACCTAGAAGGTTCAACATTACATGCAGAAACCAAGGCTTTCATAATATATATTGTTTAAGCCAATGTCAGATTACAAGGACAAGAGAAAGAATGGACAGATTCTAACATTAGAGGGCAAGAACTGAGTCCCTGTAATTCTGTTTTCATGCCCTCTAGAACAATAGCACATAGAATGTGACTTTGCATAATGAGCTTGATATTGTAAGTCCCAAGGCCCCAGTCTGGTAATATGAACAGGAGAAAGGAGTCAGAAACCTTGTGCTTTCTTTGCTGATTTCTGGGATAACTCACATGTACAACTGTTAAAGGCCTGGCTATTGTCTGCCAGGAACAGAGTCTATGTACCTTCCATGAGTGCATGCACTGTGCTGTTGTGTGTGCAAGACACTTTCTCAGCAACTCAGGGACAGAGTGCACAGGGGAAGCTCCATTTGGTACTATTATGGTTCAAGTTTAATCAGTCTCTTTAAAGGAAAACATAACAATGGAAGAGCTACAGTTGGAAAGGGCTCTGCTCTGCCAGGCTGCTGGGGAGGCATTCCAGCAGACCTGACTGGCTTCAGTCCCTTCTGAAATCAGTGTTGGTTTTTCTTCTCAGTGGCAGGTACGAAGATAATGTGAACCTCCTAAGGCTTTCCAGATGGTGTTAGACTCAAACTGCTTGCTTTATGTTCTTACTCAAGTATTGGAACCTCACACTCAAACATGGACCTTCAAATAAAAAAATGATGGGAGGCTTCCAAACAGCCTCGTCCTGGGTGTCCTGGCTGTGTTACATGGGCATTGCCAGTCTGGTGGCTCTGGGGGCTTGCCATGTCATCTAATGAGAGCTCCATTAAAAAAATATCACGCACTGGGCAATGACATTGGAACTAAAAGACATGTGTTTTTGCAGCCTCTGCAATTCTGTCACAAACTAAGGAGCTATTCACTTGATATATTATAGATTCTATGTACAGTGGTACCTCGAGATACGAGTGTCTTAACATACGAGATTTTTGAGATACAAGCCATTGAGCAAGAGATTTTTGCTTTGAAATACGAACAACATTTGAGATAGGAGTAATCGCGCGGATTGGCCGGCTGCACACGAACCACCAGTTTACTGCGACTTGAGCGTCTCATAGTTTCCCACGCCTCAAGGTTACGGAACTAATTAAACTCATATCTCGAGATATCACTGTATTATAGATTCACTATAGATATTAAAGATTAGGAAATGTGAGTCTGCATCTACATATAAAGATATATATATACATATAAATATCTATACTAATAAAAGAGAAATATGCAAATTGACTTCCTCTGCTACACCCACCAGCCAATCAGGAGTGAGTATGCAAATTAACCCAATAAAGATGGTGCATTGGCCATGGAGCTGGAGTGAGCAGGAGGCTTGGGTTGCCCCCAGTGACGAAGGAAGCCAAGCCTCCTGCCCGCCCTGGCCGCCACTCAAGGAGTGGCTGGAGAAAAAAAAAAAAGAGGGACTGGGAGCCTGGGTCACTGGGAAGTGTGGTCAGCCTGAAAACAACCCTCAGCCTCTCACCCAGGCTGGCTAGACACCCAGTGGAGACCGCCACCTTGAAGGGGCTGTGACCAGCCTGAAAATAGCCCTCAGCCCCTCACCCAGGCTGGCCACACCCCCTCCAGCAGGGACTCTCATCCTGTGGGGGCATGGCCAGGCTGTAAACCACTACAGGCCCCTCACCCAGGCAACCCCACACCCCAAGGGAACCCCCACCGTGATCTGAGACACCCTTCAGGGCAAACCAACTGGCTCCCACCAATGCACCAGGCCTCTATCTATGCTAATAAAAGGGTAATATGCTAATTACACTGTGAGACCTTCCAGGAGACCTGGAAGTTCTTCTGGACAAAGCCATGGTGGCAGGGCCGAGGTAGAGGAGGTTAGAGGCCAAGAGGGGAGGGCAGTTGTGGGTGATCAGGCCAGGATGGAATGGCAGCTGTGGGTGATCAGGTTGGTGGTGGAGTGGGGCAGTTTGGAGTAAGCAGGCCAGCAAGGGGGCAGCTGGGGGCAAGCAGACCAGAGAGGAGGGAAGCTGGGGATGAGCAAGCCAGTAGGGGGGCAGTTGGGGCAAGCAGGCTGGCACAGGGGGATGTAGGGGTGATCAGGCTGGTGGGGAGGAAAGTTGGGGGCAAGCAGGCCAGCAGGCAGAGTGGTTAGGGGCAATCAGCAGGCAGGCAAGTGAGTGGTTAGGAGCCAGCACCCCTGGATTTTGAGAGGGATGTCTGACTGCTGGTTTAGGCCTGATCCCTATAAACCAGCAATAGGACATCCTTTGAGCGGTCCCATATTGGAGAGGGTGCAGGTTGGACTGAGGGACACCCCCCCCCCCGCCCAGCGCACAAATTTTGTGTACCAGACCACTATGTATATATGTTTTGAATGTAACTTAAATGACATTGAACAAAATGGTGTTATTGGTTATTTGAGGATCTACTATACTTTCTTTAATTACCATTTTCTTTTTAAAAAATTATTTTTTTTATTTCAGAGAGGAAGGGAGTGAGAGAGAAAAAAACATCAATGATGAGAGAGAATCATTGATTGGCAGCCTCCTGCATGCCCCCAACTGGGGATCGAACCCACAACCCGGGCTCTGCTGGTTCATAGGTCTATGCTCAACCATTGAGCCATGATGGCTGGGCTGTAATTATTTTAATAATATAGATGAGTTATGTATTACTTTTATCCTAAAATAATAAGCTGATATAGAAATAATAAAAACACCTTTAGATAAAATAAACTTTGTATATATACAAGTATATGTCTAACACATTCATTTACCCCAGTAGTTCAAGGAATAAAACTAGCTGCCAGCTGTATTTGCTTTTTAATATGTTTGTTTTGAAACCCAACTGCAAGAGCATGACAGGGATAATTTAATAAACTTCCTCAGGGTTGCAGGCCATTATTGCACAACTTCAGTCAATTTTCATTGTGGCCAGGATTCACAGGAGTCTCCTTGGGGACAGTGAATCCAAAAGGAAGGATGGGAAACCACATTAGTCAAAAGAAAAGATGGAAGCAGCATAGGTGTCCTTTGCCTACATTACATTTGTGGGCAAGCATCATGATGGCAGCCCTGTTGTCGGGTACCTTTTGCTTCCTTCCCAGCAGGAAAGCTCTTATTTCTTATGCCTCAGCCTCTTCACTGGCTTTAGGTTTTGTCAAACATCCACTTTATATTTTTAAATCTTTCCATTCTTTCTTTTTTAAAATTTGAAGAAAATTTTTATTGTTGGAAGTATTACATATGTTCCCTTCCCTCTCCCTCATTGACCCCTTCTAGCATGCCTCCACCTCCCCTATCCCCAGCCTTCATAATACTGTTGTCAGTACCCATGGGTTTTGCATATATGCATACAAGCTCTTTGGTTGATCTCTTCTCATCCACCTACTCCTGCCTTTCCTCAGAGGTTCAACAGTCTGTTCAATGCTTCTATGTCTCTGGATCTACTTTTGTTCATCAGTTTATGTTGCTCATTATATTCCACAAATGAATGAGATCATGTGATATTTATCTTTCTCCTACTGGCTTATTTCATGCTGTTGCAAATGGTAAGAGTTTCTTCTTTTTACAGCAGCATAGTATTCCATTTCATAAATGTACCATAGTTTTCTAATCCACTCATCTGCTGATGGGCACTTAGGCTATTTCCAAATCTTAGCTATGGTAAATTGTGCTGCTATAAACACAGGCCAGGGCTGTTTCTGATATGCTACAGGATCTCCTCACTTTTACACCAGGTTTCCACAGTGTGGAGCAAGTGCCCACTGGTGGCATGTGGCATGAAGTCTGTGGTACAAAGGGAAACTTTGAAAACAAAACAATGTTTATATGTTTAAATATGTACTAAGAAAGATAATAGCATGTCAAGTCTGTGTTTGTATTATTGCTGCAGAAAAGGTTAGATTCAATTTTTTTAGATTTAAATTTTAAAAGTGAGTTGGTTTAAATAAAAATATTAAGCAAATAATAGCAGAGGTGGTGCGGAGAGATGACAAAGCTCGTGAATTATCTACTCAAATGACTAATCCCCATGAGATACTATTTTAAATCTTTTTAGTTGATAATGAGGATATAGTGAATTAATATTGTAGAAGAGCTTTGTAAAAGTAGACAAAGCATTAAATTGTTGTTGTGGGTTTTGTCCCCCCACTTTTTGAAACTTGTCATGCCATTTTCCTCCAAACAGAGTCTCAGCATATCACTGGGCTCTGATCGATAGAGTGCTTGACCATGGACATTTTATATGTATAACAAATTCTAAGATAAATTTCCAAATATCTGGGACAAGTGACTAGGAACTTTATAATAATAATAACAGATCCAGTTTCTGTCCAGAGGGTATTCAAAATATAGTCCTTTCTGTTTGTACATTGGGACCCTTTGCATCCATTAAATATAATGAAGGACAGTTACTGCTGATATGTAAAGATATTTGTGTTAAATGAGAAAAGCAGGTTTCAGGAGAGTAGAATGGAACATATTTATATTAGAAAAAAGAAAAGAAGGATCTACTTGTGAAAGGATTGACCCAAGTGATAGGATTCAATTCATCTTTTTTACTTTTAGCTTTCCTGTCTCTCCTCATTTTTTTGTGATGAATTTAGATTTCAAACTTGAGAAATAACAGTTGTACACAAAACACACTAATTCTGCTATAGTCATACATGACTGTCCTGACACCATTGGATGCAGGGTTTGTATATGTTGTAAGATGCTGATTTCACAGAGCTGGAGCCACCTGTGGGTGGGAAAGTGCATGACGCTGGGAATACAGAAGTACTTGTCAGGTACGTGGCTCTGCACACAGGGAGGGATTGTGAGCTGGGACAGGGAGCATGAGGGGCAGGATGGCACTGAGCCACAGTCCTCCTTGGTGCTGCTGGTCAGGAGACATTGGGGATGGTGAGGCTTGGGAATTTCTGTCACTATCATATTGCATTACATCACAACTAGTTCAAGGCCACTCCAGAGAATTAGTTGCTTTTCACAGAATCCACATTGCCTTCCCTGGGTCTCAAAATAAAAATTTTTGTGAAAATAGAATAAAAGTACCTTTAATTTGTGGTCTGGGTGAGTATATCTGCTTTCTTACTCTCTCCTGTTTGTTTTGTGGAATGCCATCTTGCTGAACTTGCTCATTGTGCCTTTCAAAAACACATTATACAGTACTTTACAGTTGTCACAGGTTGTAAAGCCCCCAAGTGGGAAAGCTTGTGAGGGGACTTTTACAATTGGGTCCTATTCACTGTTTTGTACACCTGAAACTAATATAAAATAATGCTGACTGTCAACTGTAATCTCTATATATCTATGTATATAACAAGCCAGCAACCAGAATGCTGGAACAACTGAAATGACCAAAATGACCTGTCACTATGATGCTCACTGTGGTGGCCAACTGGCCCATCAGGGCAAGGCTGTCTGGCCATCTCCTGTGTCCCCTCACCCCCACCAGTTCAGCCCCCATCAACCTCCATTGGGACGAAATGGCTGGACCCCACTCATGAGCAAATTTGTGCACTGGGCCTCTAGTATGTATGTATGTGTGTACACACACACACACACACACACACACACACACACATATATAAGCCTAAGTGACCATTAAGACTGAATGACCAGACAATGAGAGAGGAATCCAAGATGGCGGCATAGGTAAACACCTACACTGCTGCCTCGCACAACAATTTCAAAACTACAACTAAAAGACAGAACGGACATCATCCAGAACCACAGGAAAGCTGGCTGAGTAGAAGTTCTACAACTAGAGGGAAAGAGAGGGGCTCACAGAGACCCAGAGAAGCTGCAAAAAGCTGAGGTACGGAGACGCGCACACTGAGAGAGCGGGTGCCGGAGTACCTGGCTGGCTTTCTCTGGCGGGAGGGAAACGGAGACTCTCAAAGGCATTGAACCCCTTATCCTACGACACTAAACCCCAGATCCAGCTGAAACTCATACGGGGGGAGTTTGGACTGTGAAAAGGGAGACGTGCACGGAAATTTAGGGGAGTTGCAAAAGATCAAAGGCCTGGTGGCGCACACGGTACTGCGCGCAGGACAGACTGCTGATTGTGCCGCTGGCTTTCGTGAGTGGGTGGGAGACAGACCCTCCCAACTGGGCCACTTCTGAGTCCACTAAGCCACTGTTTTGGGTGAAACCCTGGAGACCTAGACTCCTGTGGTCCTGGTGTGCAGGGGAGCTGGAAAGGCAGCGGTTAGAGGCACTGCGGGCGTGTGCGAACGAGGACTGCTCCAGTGATTACCCAGTCACATGAGACTCAGAGGCCGTGGAGGGCGGGGCCAACTGGAAGGCAAGGCAGTCCCGTAAGCCCTGAGACTCCACCCCTCCCAAGCTCAACAGAGGCTTCTGTGGCTTTGCAGTCTGGTATCATAAGGCTGAATTGAACACATAAGTTTCCCCGGCAGAGTGAAAATGCCGAGACAAGGGAAGGGATTACAAACAAAAGAAATGGAGGAAAAAAAAATGACTGGATATAGAGTTCAAAACCACGCTTATAAGGTTTTCCAAGGATATGCTAGAAAAGTTGGATAAATTTAGTGAGACCCAAGAGGAGATGAAAAAGGACCAACTAGAGATGGAAAAGGTCCAACTAAAGATGAAAAAAGACCAACTAGAAATTAAACATACACTGACTGAAATAAAAAATATCATACAGAGTCTTAACAGCAGACTAGAGAAAGGCAAGGATCAAGTCAAAAATTTGAAATATAAAGAAGCAGAAAACATTCAACTGGAAAAGCAAGAAGAGAAAAGAATCCAAAAATGTCAAGATAATGTAAGGAGCCTCTGGGACAGCTTCAAGCGTACCAACATCAGAATTGTGGGGGTGCCAGAAGAGAGAGAGCAAGATACTGAAAACCTATTTAAAGAAATAATGACTGAAAACTTCCCACATCTGGTAAAAGAAATAGACTTACAAGTCCAGGAAGCACACAGAACCCCATATAAAAGGAATCCAAAGAGGACCACACCAAGACACATCATAATTAAAATACCAAGAGCAAAAGACAAAGAGAGAATATTAAAAGCAGCAAGAGAAAAACAGTTCATTACCTACAAGAGAGCACCCATACGACTGTCAGCTGATTTCTCAACAGAAATGATGCAGGCCAGATGGGAGTGGCAAGAAATATTCAACATG
>JAAGEH010000286.1:49614262-49697224 GCA_011751065.1 Lasiurus cinereus | reverse complement strand
CTAACAGCAGACTAGAGAAAGGCAAGGATCAAGTCAAAAATTTGAAATATAAAGAAGCAGAAAACATTCAACTGGAAAAGCAAGAAGAGAAAAGAATCCAAAAATGTCAAGATAATGTAAGGAGCCTCTGGGACAGCTTCAAGCGTACCAACATCAGAATTGTGGGGGTGCCAGAAGAGAGAGAGCAAGATACTGAAAACCTATTTAAAGAAATAATGACTGAAAACTTCCCACATCTGGTAAAAGAAATAGACTTACAAGTCCAGGAAGCACACAGAACCCCATATAAAAGGAATCCAAAGAGGACCACACCAAGACACATCATAATTAAAATACCAAGAGCAAAAGACAAAGAGAGAATATTAAAAGCAGCAAGAGAAAAACAGTTCATTACCTACAAGAGAGCACCCATACGACTGTCAGCTGATTTCTCAACAGAAACGATGCAGGCCAGACGGAAGTGGCAAGAAATATTCAACATGATGAACAGCAAGAACCTACAACCAAGAATAATCTATCCAGCAAAGCTATCATTCAGAATTGAAGGGCAGATAAAGAGCTTCACAGAGAAGAAAAAGCTAAAGGAGTTCATCAACTCCAAACCAGTATTATATGAAATGCTGAAAGGTACTCTTTTAGAAGAGGAAGAAGAAAAAGGTAAAAGACAAAAAATTATGAACAACAAATACATATCTATCAACAAGTGAATCTAAAAATTAAGTGAATTAAAAATTTGATCAACAGAATAAACTGGTGTATATAATATAATCAGGAGCACAGAAAGGGAGTAGACTGATAATTCTCAGGAGGACAAAAATCATAAAGCATCAAACAGACTGTGAAATTACAGCAGAAAGATTAAAGTTAGGTGAGGTAGGTAAGTGATTAATCAAAGGACTTGTATGCATGCATATAAGCATAATCAATGATCACAGACACTGGGGAGTCGGGGTATGCCTGGGAGGGAGGGGGGGCAATGGGGTGATATGTATAAAAAATTAATAAAAATTAATTTTAAAAAAAAAGACTGAATGACCAGAATGACTGGTTGCTATGATGCACACTGTCCACTAGGGGGCAGGTGCTCAATTCAGGAGCTAGTAGTCAGTGTGCTCCCACTGCCAACCTCCCTTGACCAGTTAATCTCCCCCAGTCCTTCCCACCAGCTGGTAGGCACCGATCACCTGATAGGGGCCAGGCACCAGTCTGGGACAGGGAACTGGGGGTGGGTAGCAGTAGACACTGCCCCTTTCCCAGAAGGAACAAGGGCTGGCTCCCTTCTTGGGGCTGGTGGCCAACCTCCTGCAGTCTCTCCCCCCGGTCAGCAAACCTCCCATGGCCCCTTCCCCTGTCCCTCTCCTTGGCCAGCAGGACCTGTCCCTCCCCACTTCCAGCAAGCCCCGGTGGTGGCACAGCAATGAGGGGAGGGGGGGATGCAGGGAACCGTGCAGTGGCAGAGTGCCAATGGCGGGCATTGGCATCTGGCGTTCATTCCTTCTGGACCCAGCCTGGTGACCATTGCCTCTTCTCCCGACTCCACTGGGACCTTTGGGCTCTGGGCTGGGGCAGGGAACCGGGCATGGGAGGTGGCTGATGCGACCCATTCCCCAAAGGGGCCAAAGGCTGACTTCCTCCTCAGCATTGGCAGCCAACATCCTGTGGTCCCTCCCCTCCACTCTTCCACCTGGCTGGCAGTCCCTGATTGGCCTGGCCCCAATTAGCCTGGCCCCAATAGATCCTGATCACTGGCCAGGCCTAGGGACTCTGCCCATGCACAAATTTTGTACACTAGGTCTCTAGTTGAAAATAAAATTTAAAAAACCCGATAAAGGGTTTCCCTTTATCTCCCAGTGATATTTTTTTAAGGCTTTGAGCAATAGATAAAATATATTTGTTCATTTTCATAAATAAAGGATTAGGAAGATACTCACCAGCTATTGACCATACTGATTTCTGAGAAGGGGATCTGTAGCTGGGTGGGATACCAGAGGACTCCTTTTATCTGTATATTTCAGGGGTTTCTGTGCTTTTTTAAAAAATCCTCACCAGAGGTTATTTTTCCACTGATTTTTAGAAAGAGCGGAAGAGAGAGGGAAAGACATAGAAATATCAATGTGAGAGAAACATATTGACTTGTTTTCCTTTTGTAGGAGCCCCAACCAAGGCCTGGGATGGGGAGGAGCCTGCAACCAAGATACATGCCCTTGACCAGAATCAAACCTGGGACCCTCCAATCTGCAGGCCAATACTCTATCCACTGAGCCAAACCGGCTAGGGCTATTTCAGGGTTTTTTTTTATTATTTGCATATTACTTGTCTTACCTATATTCTTTCTATATTTATATGCTAATTAGATCAGATGTCTTTCCAGATGTCCTTCCTGACAAAGCTGGGGCCCAAGGGAAGCCAGCCTGGGTCCCCGGTGCCTGCAGGCAGCTGGAGGAGGGAAGCCCGGGCTCTAGGTGCCAGAGGGAAGCCTGTGCTGGAAGCTAGGGGGAAGGGAGGTCTACTCTTGCACGAATTTTTGTACATCAGGCCTCTAGTAAAATACATAAAATAAAATATGAAGTAAATAGAGTTGGATATTTCTGTTTAGGCCTGAAAGTCTCTCTCTCTCTCTGTGTGCATAGTGTGTGTGTGTGTGTGTGTGTGTGTGTGTGTGTGGTGGGTGAGAGATGTGCAGGAAAGGGTAAAAATAAGATCACACTTGAACTACCTTAACATAGAGATTTAAACATGTCAAAATATTGGCACTTGATCATGCAGTTGAGAATCAGGACCACTCACCTAGAAAGCCCATCCTCTGAGGTGTGCTTCCCCCACTGCAAATAGCCAATGTCACTGTGCTGGGACTCCATGTAGTATTTCTTGAGACTTCCCATTTTGACAGCCATTAAAAACATGTGGACTTGCTCTTCCAGTTAAAACCATGTTCAAAACTGCCTAGTGACACAGTTTACAAATACTACATTTTAGGTAGCAATGACACAAAAACTTAATTTATTTTTCTTTTTTTTTTTTAAATTAATTTTTATTAATTTTTTATACATATCTCCCATTGCCCCCCCTCCCTCCCAGGCGTACCCCGACCCCCCAGTGTCTGTGATCATTGGTTATGTTTATAAGCATGCATACAAGTCCTTTGATTGATCACTTATTTACCTCACCTAACTTTAATCTTTCTGCTATAATTTCACAGTCTGTTTGATGCTTTATGATTTTTGTCCTCCTGAGAATTATCAGTCTACTCCCTTTCTGCGCTCCTGATTCTATTATATTCACCAGTTTATTCTGTTGATCAGATTTTTAATTCACTTAATTTTTAGATTCACTTGTTGACAGATGTGTATTTGTTGTTCATAATTTTTTGTCTTTTACCTTTTTCTTCTTCCTCTTCTAAAAGGGTACCTTTCAGCATTTCATATAATACTGGTTTGGAGTTGATGAATTCCTTTAGCTTTTTCTTCTCTTTGAAGGTCTTTATCTGCCCTTCAATCCTGAATGATAGCTTTGCTGGATAGATTATTCTTGGTTGTAGGTTCTTGTTGTTCATCACGTTGAATATTTCTTGCCACTCCCGTCTGGCCTGCATCGTTTCTGTTGAGAAATCAGCTGACAGTCGTATGGGTGCTCCCTTGTAGGTAATAAACTGTTTTTCTCTTGCTGCTTTTAATATTCTCTCTTTCTCTTTTGCTCTTGGCATTTTAATTATGATGTGTCTTGGTGTAGTCCTCTTTGGGTTCCTTTTCTTTGGGGTTCTGTGTGCTTCCTCGACTTGTAAGTCTATTTCTTTTACCAGATGTGGGAAGTTTTCAGTCATTATTTCTTTAAACAGGTTTTCAGTATCTTGCTCTCTCTCTTCTTCTGGCACCCCCACAATTCTGATGTTGGTACGCTTGAAGCTGTCCCAGAGGCTCCTTACATTATCTTGACATTTTTGGATTCTTTTCTCTTCTTGCTTTTCCAGTTGAATGTTTTCTGCTTCTTTATATTTCAAATTTTTGACTTGATCCTTGCCTTTCTCTAGTCTGCTGTTAGTACTCTGCATAATAGTTTTCATTTCAGTCAGTGTCTTTATCATCTTCTCTTGGGTCTCACTAAATTTATCCATCTTTTCTAGCATATTCTTGCAAAACCTTATAAGCGTGGTTTTGAACTCTATATCCAGTCGTTTTTTTTCCTCCATTTCTTTTGCTTGTAATCCCTTCCCTTGTCTCGGCATTTTCACTGTGCCGGGGAAACTTCTGTGCTGGATTCAGCCGCAGAAGCCTCTGCTGAGCTTGGGAGGGTGGAGTCTCAGGGCTTAAGGGACCGCCTTGCCTTCCAGTCGGCCCCGCCCTCCACGGCCCCTGAGTCTCACGTGACTGGGTAATGGCTGGAGCGGTCCTTGTGTGCGCGCGCACCCGCAGCGCCTCTGACCGCTGCCTTTCCGGCTCCCCTGCGAACCAGGACCACACGAGTCTAGGTCCCCAGGGTTTCGCCCAAAACAGGGGCCCAGTGGACTCAGAAGTGGCGCAGTTGGGAGGGTCTGGCTCCCGCCCACTCGCGAAAGCCAGCGGCACAATCAGCAATCCGTCCTCAGCGTGGTGCCGTGCGCAACCAGACCTCCGATCCTTTGCAACTCCCCTAAATTTCCGTGCACTTCTCCCTTTTCACAGTCCAAACTCCCCCCGTATGAGTTTCGGCTGGATCTGGGGTTTAGTGTCATAAGATAAGGGGTTCAATGCCGTTGGGAGTCTCCGTTTCCCTCCCGCCAGAGAAAGCCAGCCAGGTACTCCGGCACACGCTCTCTCAGCGCGCGTCTCCGTACCTCAGCTTTTTGCAGCTCCTCTGGGTCTCCGCGAGTCCCTCTCTTTCCCTCTAGTTGTAGAACCTCCACTCAGCCAGCTTTCGTGTGGTTCTGGATGATGTCCGTTCTGTCTTTTTGTTGTAGTTTTGAAATTGTTGTGCGAGGCAGCAGTATAGGTGTTTACCTATGCCGCCATCTTGGATTCTCCCCCTATTTTTCCTTTAAATAATCATTTTTAAAATTACCATTTTAATGAAAATAATGAAATCACATAATATGTAATTCTGAAAAAATTTATGTCATTAACATTTTAGGATTAAAACAACTGTTTTTCTTGAGCTATAGTCCATAACTTCTCATGTGCCCCACTTGGAACCTGTTGTTCATCCTCCCTTTACATTCCTTTGAAACTTTGGTTTCCATAGTTAGGATTTAAGAAGCACAAGACTAATATGTTGTTACAGCACTTTTCTTTCAGTTATTAGGGGTTCCTGACAAAATATTTTTGGGAGGTGAAGGAGTGTATTAGGGGATAAATGGTGATGGAAGGAGACTTGACTTGGGGTGGTGGACACACAATACAGTGTACAGATGATGTACTGTAGAATGGTTCACCTGAAACCTCTATAGTTTTGTTAATAGTGTCACCCCAACAAACTTAATAAAAAAGGGAAAAAGGATATTTTTCAAATGTTTCTAGAATTTCAGGGATAGAGGTCTCTCAGAGGTAAACTAGAAAAGACTGTAATGGGAACTGTAAGGTCAAATCTGATAGCAAACTCAGGGCAGCATCTTAGTCTTTCAAGGGTAAGTTGACCTGTTTTCATTTAAGAGAATATGCTCATTTTTAAAAAGCCTAATTCACACTCTACAACAGAAGCCAGTCTTTCACCTTACCTGCCTGCATAGGAAGCCTCCAGCATTTGGTTGTAGCAGATGAATGGTGGAGACATCCAGGTCCTTCTGAAGCCTGCAGAATGGGAGATGCCATCAGCATTTGGTCAGCGAGGATGACTGCACCAAGGACCTGCAACCTCTCCTCCCTCCAACACAACACAAAGTGGCTGTCACAAGGGCTTGCCTGGTCACTATCCCTCCCATGTGTCCTGCCTGTTTTCTCTCATATGAAAGCTTCTAGGAATGGGGCTGCATAGGGAAAGCTATGGGTGCAGGTGGGAGAAGCCAGTGATAAGTGGTGAGGGAGAAGCTGCAGACCTCATGCATTAGAATCCCTGTGTATCCTGGGCTCAGTAGAGAAGCTGCTCTGGGACAAGGGATGCTTGGCTTAGGGTGGTGACAGGTGACCACTCCAAAGAGAACTGGCCAAGGCAAAATTGAACAGACTAAGTGGAAAACACCAGCTTGGGGGTTGAGCTCATTTCTTGGCTATAGAAGGGCAGCCTCTACTGTTTCATCAGAGACCGGGGGTTGGGTTTCTACCCTGGACAATGTTAAAGTCAAGGTGCAGTGTGCTCCTATTGTCACTGAGAGGAAGGTGCTGGTACGAGAGCTGTATGTGTCTTTGACAGAACTTATTCCCAAGATTAGAGGTCACTCCCTTTTGTGAATAAGAGCCAGAGACTTGCTCAACAGAGCAAATGCCTTGATGGTATTAGGTACAATTCAGGGTAGTGCTTTCTAAAGTATGGCACGGTGTCATCCTGTTTCTTTACAGCCTTATCTTCTATAAAGATTTTAGGTGGTACAGAGATGAGCATTTAAAATTTTTTATAGTGATGTTTTTAATACATATTTTCTTCAGCATACCAAATACGTGATTTAAAGGATATTAATGTTTAGAAAGAAGTTAATATTTAAATGTGTGTTGATTTAAAACAAGCTTAAGCAAATAATAATATAGACCACAAAAATGTGATGGAGATATACAAAAGACTCGTTTCAGAAATACTGCTTCAAGGCTTGTAATTCTTCCCTTCTGGGGGCTCTCTAGCTCTTGCAAAGCTTACTTCTTTTTCAATCTACTTCAAAGAAGCCTTCCTTGACTCTCATAACTGTTGGGCCCCCTTCCTCCTCTGGAATCTGCTAGATTAATTGTCTTCACACCTCATTTGGCCCATTAAATACCAGCTGGCACTTGCCCAGGCTCTATGTGGACCTCTAGTCTTTCCCAGACTAGAACCTGCAGGAGACTAGAGTCCTATCTTCTTTTATTTGTATTTCCCACATTGTGAATACAGGCCTTTGCATATTACAGAGGCAAAATAAATACTTGAAAATCTGTTTTACTGTGCATATAATAAAACATTTTATATGAAAATTGTACAAATAAGCTTTGTTGTCTGCCAATATTTATAACCACAAAATGGACCCTAGGACTCTTCCACAAAAGCAAATTCAGTTTCATGACAATCATTTACCCATTACTATGGCCAAATTGATTATAGAAAAGGACGTATCAACAGCAAGAGCATCCACTAGAGAAAAAATTGCCCTCATGTTTCCAGTAGGCATGAAAGTATTCTCTAACACTAGAGTACATTGTTTATGTGACCCCAGAGCCAAAAGAAATGCTGGGTAAATATTTGTAGAACTTATCTTTCAAATGTTCTGGAGAAGATCAGGATGTAAAGAAACAGAATGACACCATGGCTTCCTTTCCTACTGAACTGTTTGGAAAGCAAGGAAAAAGCACATTTACCTCCAAGCAATGCAGCTATGTATACCCGTGGGAATGAATTCAAGGATTTACTGCCTGAGAGATTTATTTTCTAGCTGCTTAAAGGGCAGTTGGAGCTCTATCTGCACCCCTGGATCTATCTCCACTCTCAAATGCATTCCTCTTCCTGCTTCCAGTCTGCCAATAATAACATCATTCTTTCGATTTTCAACCTCTCTTTCTTTCCTCCACTTCTGTCTTGTGATTTTCTTCAAACTATGGCTAAGATGTAGCGTATCTTTCCTTTTCATTTTTCTGGGCCCATCCAATCCCAAGTCCCAGGGCTGCTCTTGGCTGGCCTCCCTGCCCAGTCTCTCCTTAGTCAGTGAATCCCTCTTTGTTGGCCAATAAACTCGGGAAGTGTGGTGGGGTGGGGTGGGAGATGAGAGGCTTTATAGAAATACAGACCTGGAGTTATACAGACCTAGGTTCAGAACTAGTTCTACTACTTACTAACTCAGAGTTGTCTAACTTCTTTGAGCTCAATCTCCTCATCTGCAATTGCACATAAAAAAACCATTCTGGCAGGTTTGTTGCAAAAGTGAAATGACGCAAATCAAATACTTGCCTTGATTCTCAGAAGGGAATGTGCTAGGTCCCAGTACCTGTTCTTTTCTGAGGCACTTCTCCTCTGTCTCTTCCCTTGGTCAGGTTGCTTTTCTGCTCAGAACCTTCTGAAGGTACTCTGTGATCTCCAGGATCAAATCCAAATTGACCAGCCAACATTCAGGACCTCTCCTTCATTGGCCTTATCTTAGTTTTTGGTCAACATTCTACCTGCTGCAAAGAAGCTCCTTGGCTGGCTTTCAAAATACCAGGGGTAAGGCCTCTCCTTTAGAGGCACTGCATTAGGAAGGCTTCAGCTAAAATGCCCGTGCTTTGCCTTTTATGGATTCATTTGTCCCCTTCACTGTCTGTGACCTGGCAGGAGAATAAATTCCAGTGTCACAGGAACCAGAGCCTGGCAAACAATTGTGACATAGGAGCTATAGAGGAACCCAAATAGGTACACTGCAGGCTGTGGGGGAGGGCTGGGCCTGAGGCAACCTGGAGAATGCTTGCATGCTAGTTTCCTGTCACTGCCATAGCAAATTACCACAAACTTGGGGGCCTAAAACAACATGAATTTATTATTTAACTAGAGACCCAGTGCACAAAATTGTGCGTGGTTAGGGTCCCTAGGCCTAGCCTGTGATCAGGGCCATTCCTGCCTACTTGCCAGTCCCTGGCCGTCACTGCCGCTGTGAGCCAGCCAGTTCCCCTTGCAGGCCTCCACCTCATAGTGACCACCTCCTGCCTCCCGCCATGTATGAGGTGCCCCACCTCCATGCACCTCCTGATGATCACTCATTTGGTTGTTTTGGCCGTGAGGCCTCTAGCCTTTTATTAGTAAGAAGTTCTGGAAGTTAGAAATCCAAATGGCTGTCCAGCCTGTGTCCCACCTGGAGGCTTTCCTGCCTGTTTCCAGTGTCTGGAAGCCGTCTTTGTTTCTTGGCCGAGGATCCCATATTACACAGCCCTACCCCTCTGCTTTGGCCCTGCACCTCTTCCTCTTTCTCTCCCACCACCTCATTTTCCTTATGAAATCCATGACTAATTGAGCCCACCAGGATAAACTAGGATAATCTCCTCATTTAAAAATCTTAATCTTCATCAGAGCCCTTCATACCTGTTAGGTAACATCATTCACTCCATCACAATTTGTCTAATGGGAGTCACACTCAGCTAACTAATGATATGCCAAGCTATATTGGTCTAGAACAGCCAAATTTCCTGATTTTTTTTTGGGGGGGGGCGTGAAGGAGAAACTAAAATTCAGGTTTTTATGTGGGATTTCCTGATTGGTTTTGACTGTTGCTGACTCAAATTAAAAAAAAAAATCTAATACCATGTGGGTTGATGCTGCAGATATAGGTGTATTGCTTTCCTAGCGCTGCTATAACAAATTACTAAAAATCTGAATTAGTTACAACAATAGGACACTATTCTTTCCTGATTCTAGAGGCCAGAAGTCTTAACTGAAGGTGTCAAAGAAAGGCCGTGCTCTCTCTCCAGGCCCCGGGGAGAATCCCTCCTTGATCTTCCCAGCTTCTGGTGTCTGCTGATAATCCCTAGTGTCCCTTGGTCTGGGAGATGCATCACCCCAGTTTCCATCATCACAGGGTGTTCTCCCTGCATGTCTGGGTCTGTGTCCAAATTTCCTTCTTAAAAAACACCAGACATTGCATTAGGGCCACCTCAATCCAGCATGATCTTATCTAAACTTGATTGCATCTGCAAAGACTCTATTTCCAAATCAGCACATTCATCAGTCCTGGGAATTAGGACTTGAACATATCATTTTGGGGGAATGTACTTCAACCTATAACAACAGGTCTGCTGCTCACATGTAGCCCTCAGACCTCTCACTAGAGATCTGTGCCTTAAACTAGGACATAGGACTGGTGCATTTTGAGAGTGAATGGGGTTTGGTAAATGTCTGAATGGGGGATGATCACAACAAGCAGCCTCTGGTCAGGAAGAGCCCTTCAGAATATGTGCATCAAGTTCCCCCTCACTCAGGAAATGGGGCCAATCCATCCTCAGCGTGGCTATGGAAAGGGTCAGCTTGAGTTGGCTTAATGTAGGCAGCTCTGGGCCTAGCTTACCCGTGCTGCATAATCTGCTTCTGCTTAGGGCCTTTGTTAGCTTTTCCAACACATTCCTAGCCTTTGATGGGGAAAGCCTGTGTGGAGCTTCCACGCTAGCCCTCTGATTCTCAACTCCTGAGAAGACCATGTAGATGTTGAGGTCCTTCCTAATAAATTAGACTCTCCCAGGTCTGAGTTGAAGAGATGGAAGATAGAGAGGGAAGCGTGTGCCTCTTTTATCTGGAGGATCATTTATTTCTTACATAGCTCCTCTCTCTCTGTGTGTAACCCCATTAAACATCTCCTGCTTGCAAGATAGTCTCTAAGCAGGCTTCCAGCTTAACATTTCACGTCAGCCATTGAAAATCTAGCATACAGGTTTTATTTGTTTCATATTGCTGCTATAACAAATTACTATAAATTTAGAAGCTTGAATAATATAAATGTATTATATTATGATTTTGATGGTCAGAAGTTTGAAATGGCTACCTCACTGGGCTAAAATCAAGATGCCAGAAGGGCCACATTCTTTCTGGGGGCTGCAGGGCAGAATCTGTTTCCTTTCCTTTCCAACTTTAGTGGCCCTGCACACATTCCATTGGTTCATGGTCCCACCTTCCATCTTCAAAGCTGCAACAGTGGTGATACCTCTCATCCCATATCACCCTTCCCCTCTCTTCTGCCTCTTCCACATTCAAGGAGCCTGTGAGTACATCAGGCCCACCTAGGTAACCTAGAGTACTCTCCCTGTTGTAAAGTCAGCTAACTAAAGACCTTAATTCCCCTTTTCCAAGTAATATAACAATTATAGGTTATGGGCATCTCTGGGAGACCATTCTTTGCCTAACAAGACCTATGAGATGGTGAGATGGGCCCAGGGGAACCAGTCTAAACAAGGTTTTATACAGTTAGTGTGGCTGAGAACGCAACCCACAGGTTTCTGCCTCTACAGCCTTTGATAGGAGCAGAGCAGTGAGTTCCATGGATCACAGTCCCCTTTTACACAGCCCAAAGTTGTGTGGCTTCATTGTCACCCTGCTCAGGTTCTCTGCTTTCACACCGTAATCTCAATTCCTCAGAAAATCAGATTTCCTTTGTTTCTTCGCAGAGGAATCTTTTAAAATAAAACCTTTCATTACTTTGCAGGGGCTAGGTGAGAACCATTGTGGAGGAGAACACTGTGTGGGAAATGCTGATAGAAGAGGTGAAACAGGGCTACCCTTTTCAGGCCAGAAGTAATTTCTTTGGCATAGATGTGAATGGTCATTTTGGCAATTTGGACTAGAACCTTTGTTGTCTACTACTTTTCTCTTTTATTCACTAGATGAGGCACGACTGCTTTAACATTTTCTCTCCACAAAAGAAATCTTGGCATATGCCCTCTATCATGTTATTTTCTGGGCTTGATTAACCAAGGAGTGGCCAGTATGTGATCTGCCTCTTTTTAGGTTGCAGGGAGGGAGAGGCAGGCTTCCTTTCTCCTGTTCTGCTCTTCCTGAGTCCTCAAGATGACCTGGTATTCTTAACAAGTATCATTAAAAAGGCACTTTGTAAAAGAGAGACGATTCCTGAAAGGTCAGTTCAACATAAAGTAATTATTTCAGTACTTAAACACTTACACATTGTAAATGATCAGAGATGAATTTTTCAGTGGCTTCTTTTTCCAAAACTTCAAATTAATTATAAATCAGGAAGAGAAGATTAAAATGAGAAGGAAAGAAAAAAAATGGCAGTGAAATAGATGGATGTGTCCCGAGCCTTGTGCCTGAGCAGACAAAAAGAACAGCTGAGGGTGGTACTGGGAGTGTTTGTTGGTGAGTTAAGGGACAGCTATACTCCATGAAAAGGTGGGGGATACTGGACAGGGCTCTCCTGACTGGTCAGCCCCCACTGCTGCTGTGTTTTCTCCCAGAGCCACAAGCATGGATGCAGAGACCATGCCATCTTGAAGGGGAAGTAACTGTTATCAGAACTTTGAAAATCTACAACTATGGCACCCACTGAACAGCTGCAAATCCCAGAATACTGGTCCCCATTTAGTGCAAACACTCAGATTCAGAGAAGTGCTACACTTCACAAGAAAAGGTCAGATTTTGCCTAGGATAAGGTGAGGTCTCTGGTCTTGGCAGGACAGAGAAATGCACACACTAGAGGACTGGGGGGAGTCTGCACCTAGAGAAATCTGTGGTTGTTGGGCCTGGGTTGATCCATAAATGTAGAAGGGGGTTCTCAGAGCTGCTAACAGAGGGGATCTCTAAAAAGCAATATTTTGATCTGACGCAGAAGGACAGCCTGTGAGTTTTTAAAGTGTGTCGGCTGCTTGGACAAGAGTGAGGAAGGGGGACTTTGCAGACTTGTCTGAAGCTCCAGAGTTTGTGTACATGTGCTTTTCCTCTTTAGATCCTTGCTTCAGATTGCTAAGCCCAATAAATAGGATCACCCAGTTGGAGACACCCTATGAGACTGCAGGGGAAAGTTGTTTTTTGGGATCTTGAGATCAGAGCAGGGAGTGACCATCAGAGAACCAGCTCCAGGGCAGCCCACTCCCACAAACTGATATTGAGTGCCACAGGGAAAGCAGGATCTAAGCACAAGCTAGAGAAGAACTATAGTCTCGGAGGTCAATCCAGAAATACTGCCACCCAGGGGCTGACTCACAAATTGACTCTTATGTAATCACAAATAAAGGAATAAAGAAATTAATACACACTGCCTGCTTAAAAATCAGGACTGGCTTATAACACTAAGCAGCAGTGGAATGCAGGGAACTGCAATACTGTCCTAACTGGGAAACAGGCATGCCAAACAGAACAATAGAAGAAGTAAATGACCTTCAGTACTGTACATTCTATTTTTTTATTTTTTTATATTTTTAACTTTTAAATTTATCATCTTTTACTTCAGAAACTTATTTTTTTTCTTTTTTCCTTACTTTATTTTACCTTTCTAATTATTATGTTTTTATTTGTAATCAGTATTATTACTATTACTATTTTACATTTTTGAAAAAAGTGTCATTTTTTTTCTCTTTATTTTACTTTGGGATTAGAATTCTACATTCTATTTTCATCTTTCTTTTAGCATCATTTTACTCTATCTCAACTCTACCTTTATGCCATCACTCTCTTCCTAACTTTTTCCCTTTTATTGTCCTATTTCTCTTACCCTTTTCCTACTTTAGATTTTCTCTATTCTTTCTTTTTACTCCTTGTTAAAATTTCATCCTACTTATATATCTAATTTTCAATCCCCTACTCCAAGTCCATACACATCTATCCCTTCTCTGTCTTAACTTTCCAAAATATTGTTTTTCTCTCTGTCCTTTTATTGTTGCTTGCTTGAATGTTGATTATATAATTTTTTATGTTTTTTTTTGGTGAGACATTTTTGCTTATTCTTTTTTTGTTTTGTTTTGTTTTATTGTTTGCTTTATTTTTTGCTTCTGTTTTCCCTAGCTTTGCTTGATATTGGTTGTTTTTTTTAGTTTGCATTAATCTCCAGGTACTTGTTGCTGGCATTTGTTGGGATTAGTGGCTGTTTTACTGGAGTTTTCTCCCCATATATATAGCTTGTTTCCCTTCTCATTATTATTCTCTTTTACTTTTTTTCTCCCTTCTTCCAATTTCATTTTGGCACTCTTTTCTTTTCTTTTCTCTTCTTTTCTTTTCTTTTATATTCTTTTCTTTTCTTTTCCTTTTCTTTATTTCTCTCTTCTTCTTTCTCTTCTATCCCCTAATTTGCCTCTCTCTGTTGGTCACAATTATTTGTGCTTATTAATATCGTGAATACATTTCTGTTCAGTGCGTTGGCATTATACCTGGTTGTATTGTATTTTGTGTCTTTAAATCAATGCAGGAGAGAGAGAACTACATAACCAGACACCAGGAGAAGGGAGACCATGGGCAGACAAAGAAACAGCCCACATATGAAAGAAAAGCAGACATCACTAGAAAAGGAAGTAAACAAAATGGAGGCAAGCAATCCGCCAGAGAAAGAATTCAGAGAAATGGTCATAAGGTGGCTGTAAAGAATGGAAGAAAAATTTGACAATATAAGTAAAAAGCAAGAGAAAATGAAGAAGAACCAAGAAGAAATGAAAAATGACATTGCTACTGTAAAGAACTCAAGAGAAAGGTTCAAAAATAGACTAGAAGAAAAAGAGGACTGCATCAGTGAGCTAGAAGACAAGGTAGAAAAAAATACCGAAGTAGAGCAGCTTCTAGAAAAAAAAAATGAAAAGCAGGAGGAAAGCCTAAGGGAACTTTGCAACAACACAAAATAAAACAACATCTGCATAATAAGGGTACCAGAAGGAGAGGAAACTGAGCAAGGAATAGAAAACTTGTATGAATAAATAATGACAGAAAATTTCCCTGATATAAGGAAGAAAAAAACCCACACAAATCCAAGTAGCTCACAGAGTCCCAAGCAAAATGAACCCCAAAAGACTGATGCCAAGGCACATTATAATTAAATTGGTAAACACCAAGTAAGAATCTTAAAAGTGGCCAAAGTGAGACAGGAAATTTAGCCTCAAAGGAACATCAATCAGACTAGCAACTAATTTCTCAACAGAAAATCATCAGGCCAGAAGGGAATGGAATGAAATATAAAAAGTCATGCAAAGGAAGGGTCTGAATCAAAGAATACTGTACTCAGCTAGGCTATCAATCAAAATTGAAGGTGAAATCAGGAGCTTCACAGACAAAAAAAAGAACCAAACCAACAATGCAAGAAATGCTGAAGAAAAAAAAATGAAAGAAAGAAATAAGAAGCGAAGAAGGAACACAGGGGTAAAGAATAAAAATTGCAACAAGTAAGTACCTATCAATAATAACTTTAAAAAAATAGATTAAATACCCCCATCAAAAGACATAGGGTAACAGATTACAAAAGAAAACATCAGCCAAATATCTACTGTCTATAAGAAACCCACCTCAGAAAAATTGACACACGCAGATTGAGGGTGATGGGATGCAAAAACGTTTTTCAGGCGAATAGAAATGAAAAAGAAATCTGAAGTAGCAACACTTATATCTGACAAATAAGATCTCAAAGTGAAGAACATAACAAGAGATAAGGAAGGCCACTTCATAATACTAAAGGGAACAATCAAACAGAAAGAAATAAGTCTGATAAACATATACGCACCCAATACAGGAACAACCAAATATGTAAAACAAAAAACAAACAAGCAAAAAGAAACCTCCTGAAGCATATCAAGGGAGAGACTGACAGCAATACAATCATAGTAGGAGACTTTAATACCCCACTATCACCATTGGACAAATCCTCTAAACAAAAAATCAGAAAAGAAACATCAATCCTAAATGACTCACTAGACCAGATGGAATTAATTGACATCTTCAGAACATTTCTCCCCAAAGCCATAGAATATCCATTTTTTCTCAAGTGCACATGGGTCATTTTCAAAGATAGACCATATGTTGGGTCAAAGGCAAAGTCTCTTCAAATTCAAGAAGATAGGAATCATATGAAGCATCTTCTCAGATCACAGTGGCATAAAATTGGAAATCCACTACAATAAAAACAACCCAAAGAAATCAAACACATGGAGACTAAACAGCATGCTATTAAACAACAACTGGGTAACCAGAGAGATCAAGGAAGAAATAAAAAACATCATGGAAACAAATAACAATAACAAATCCAAAATCTATGGGACACAGTGAAAGCAGTATTGAGAAGGAAGTTCATAGCTCTACAAGCCTACTGAAAAAAACAAAAAAAACAAGAAACAATGGTAATAAATTACCTAACCCTACAACTCAAAGAGTTAGAAAGGGAGAAACAAGAAAAGCCTAGAGAGAGCAGAAGAAAGGAAATAATAAAGATCAGAGCAGAGATAAATGACATAGAGACCAAAGAAACAATACAAAAGATCAACAAAACCAAAAACTTGTTCTTTGAAAGGATAAACAAGATTGATGAACCTCTAGCCGGGCTCCCCAAGAAGCAAAGAGAGAGGGTCCAAATAAACAAAATCAGAAATGAAAAAGGTGAAATAACAACAGATCCCACCAAATACCAAGGACTGTTAAAAAAAATAGTATGAAAAACTCTATTTAAACAAACCAAACAACCTGGAGGAAATGGACATATTCCTAGAAAAATATAACCTTCCAAAACTCAATCAGGAATAATATAAACAACTCAATAGGCAAATAACTATGGAAGGAATGAAGCAGTCATCAAAAAGCTTCCAGTAAACAAAAACCTGGGGCCAGGGGGAGTTTTACCAAACATTCAAGGAAGAATTAAAACCTGTCCTCCTCAGACTATTCCAGAAAATTCAAGAAGAAGGAACACTTCTAAGCTCTTTCTATGAAACTAGCATCACCCTAATAACAAAATCAGTTAAAGAGAACACAATGAAAGAGAATTACAGGCCAATATCCCTCATGAACATAGATGCCAAAATCCTCAACAAAATTCTAGCAAATCGGATCCAGCAGTACATCAGAAAGATCATACACCATGACCAAGTAGGATTTATCTCAGGATGCAAGAATGGTACAATATCCACAAATCAATAAATATGATACATCACATAAACAAATTGAGAGATAAAAATCACATAGTCATATCAATTGATGCAGAAAAAGCATTTGACAAAATCCAACACCCTTTCTTGATAAAAAGTCTCAACAAGGTGGGAACAGAAGGCTCATTCCTCAATATAATAAAAGCTATATATGATAAACCCACAGCTAACATCATACTCAATGGACAAAAACTAAAACCATTTCCCCTAAGAACAGGAACAAGACAGGGATGCCCACTCTCATTACTCCTGTTTCACATAGTACTGGAAGTATTAGCCATTGCAATTAGACAAGAAGAAGAAATAAAAGGCATTCAAATTGGAAAAGAAGAAGTAAAGCCATCCTTATTTGCAGATGACATGATATTGTACATAAAAACCTGTAACACTCCATCAAAAAACTAATAGACTTAATAAATGAATTCAGCAATCTAGCAGGATACAAAATTAATGCCAAGAAATCTATGGAATTTCTGTACACCAACTGTGAACTTACAGAAAGAGAGACTAAAAATAGCAGAAAACTACAGGACACTGAAAACGATAGAGAAGACGTAAACAGCTGGAAGAACATACCATGCTCATGGATTGGGAGAATCAACATCATTAAAATGTCCATACTATCCAAAGCAATCTTTAGATTCAATGCACTCCCCATTAAAATACCAATGGAATATTTCACAGACCTAGAAAGAACGCCCCAAAGATTCATCTGGAACAAAAATAGACCCCAATATCCCCAGCACATCTGAGAAAAAAGAATAAAGTAGGTGGGATCTCAATACTAGATTTCAAGCTGTATTGCAAAGCCACTGTTCTCAAAAAAGCCTGGTTCTGGCTAAAGAACAGACATATAGACCAATGGAATAATTTAGAGAACACAGATATCGACCCAAACCACTATGCTCAATTAATATTTAACAAAGGAGGCATCAACATACGATGGAGTCAAGACAGTCTCTTCAATAAATGGTGTTGGGAAAATTGGACAGATACATGCAAAAAAAAATGAAACTAGACCACCAACTTACAGCATACACAAAAATATATTCAAAATGGATACAGGACTTAAACATAAGATGGGAAACCATAAAAATACTACAGGAATCCACAGACAGCAAAATCTCAGACATATGCCAAAGGAGCTTCTTCACTGATACTGCTTCTAGGCCAATGGAAGCTAAAGAGAAAATAAACAAAAGAGACTACATCAAAATAAAAAGCTTTTTCACAGCAAAAGAAATCATCAACAAAAAAACAAGAAAGCCCACTGTATGGGAGAACATATTTGCAAATGTTATTACTATAAAGGTTTAATCTCCAACATCTACAGGCAATTTAGACAACTTAATGAAAGGAAGATAAATGATCCAATTAAAAAAATGGGCAATGGACCTAAATAGAATCTTTTTGAAAAGAAGACAGAAGGAAGGCCAATAGACATATGAAAACCTGATTAAAGTCAGTAATTATCCAAGAGTTGCACATCAAAACGACAATGCAATATCATCTCACACCTGTCAGAATGGCTTGCATCAACAAATCAACACACGACAAATGTTGGCGATGATGCAGAGAAAAAGGACCCCTTTTGCATTGCTGGTGGGAATGCAGACTGGTGCAGCCACTGTGGAGTTTCAGTATGGAGTTTCTTCAAAAAACTAAAAATGGAACTCCCATTTGACCCAGTAATCCCATTCCTAGGAATATATCATAAGAAACTAGAAACACCAATCTGAAAGGATATATGCACCCCTATGTTCATAGCAGCACAATTTACAATTGGTAAGATTTGGAAACAGCCAAGGTGCCTGTCAGCAGATGACTGGATCAGAAAACCATGGTACAGCTACACAATAGAATACTATGCTGCCTTAAAAAAGAAGGAAATCTTACCATTTGCAACGACCTGGATGCAACTGGAGAGCATTATGCTAAATGAGATAAGCCAGTCAATGAAAAAAAATACCATATGATCTCACTCATTTATGGATAATAAAGAACATTATAAACTGATGAACAAAAAGGATAGATTCAGAGGCTGTAAAGCATCAAACAGACTGTCAAATTACAGTGGGAAGTTTAGGGAAAGTTGAGGTAGATAAGCATAACCAATGGACTCAAGACACTGAAGAGTGAGGGTATGCATGGGAATGGGGTGGGAGAGGCAATGGGAAGATATGTATACATGTAATACGTTAATCAAAATGGAAAAAAATAAATAAAATGAGAAGGAAGATGAAAGCTACACCTATAAGATATCAATTCAGTGTTAATACCTTAAGGGAGATTTTTGCTTCATTGTAAAATCATATTGCTAAAAACTGACATATTTTCTTATATTAGCCATATAAAACATGGTAAAATTGGGTGGCTACTGGCCTCATGTTTTCATCCCTCAGTTTTAAATCAATATGGTATCTTGAGCAGTAAAATCACTGTTTAAGACAGTGGGCATGGACAAGTACTTTATGATGATTTCATGTATGGGATATTCTTGATCACAGTGGCAGGAGAAATCCATAGCAGGATTCTCTGTTTTGGCTGCTTGGATCACCTACAATCCTTGCCCCTCACCTCTTTGAATGGTGCCTCTGGCCACAGCAGACACTCACAGAACCATCAATGGGGCCCCACCTCCACTTCCATGGTGAACCAGTACAGCACCCAGGCTTTGTCCACCCTTCTCTGCCAGAACCCACGGACTGCACTCACCCTCTCAGTGAAATTGTCCCCAGCATAGTCAGGAGTTGAGGTGACTTTAGTGTCCTCAGTAACAAAACAGACAATGGCCTTCTGAGCTTCTCCTGCCACCCATAGGATACCAGCGAGTGCTGCAGCCAGAGCCTGCTTCTGCTCTTGCTTGTTTATTGCACATAGACTGCAAGGCAGGAGATGGGGTCAGAACAGACTGCCATCTGGCCATGTGCTGGGGCCTCCACTCTTATGAACTCTGAATACAGGGTTGGTTCCTTCATCGATCTACACTGCGAGGATGTCATGAGGACTTGTCCTCTCTGCTGTCACTGGAACTGGCATCCTTGCAGCAGCATATTGCTCTTGGTAATATGGGGGGTGTTACTACTGCTGCCATCGAGTCCCACCACTGAGAGTCCCACTCTCTTCAGAACTCTAGCAGGAACTGAGCTATGCTCTTTAACCCAATAACACTGGCACTTTCCTAGCACAGCCCCAAACAATTCTCCCAGTTTTATCTCCCAGATTCCATTTTGCAAACCCTCTGCCTCAGATGGACCAATCCCTAAACATATTTCCCACATTTGCTTATGTACTTGTCTGCCTTTAATGTGCATGCCAGGTATGTCCTGTCTGCCTAACCACAGCATGTGTATCACTGGAAGTCTACTTCAGGTTGCCCATATTAACCCGGAGCTGACACTCACCTGGCACTCACTGTGCCCAGTGTTGTTCTGAGCACTTCACACATATCACCACCTCATTTAGTCCTCACAACAACCTGTGAAGTAGATACTATTACTACTCCCATTTAAGAGGTGAACTTAAGATAAAGAGGTTGAGTAATTTGCCCCTGGTCATTCATCTTTAAAATGGTAGAGCAGTGATTTGAATGTGGGCAGTCTGGCTCCTGATGCCCTAGTCCTAACCATTATACTTCATTGAGTAATAATCTCAGGCTGCCTCACCTCCCAGGAAATAGAAACCCACCTTTAGTCATATACTTAACTATGCCTGTCTTCTCAGTATTTTACATTGATAACTGTTGTCCCAATGAAGAAACACATAAGGTTCATTAATTAACTCAGCAATAACTTATAGAATCCATCTAGTTCTGTGGCGATACAGCAATGAGTCACAAGGAGCCTCATACTCCAACATCCTAGTAGGAGGCGGATGAGAACAAAAGAGAATGCTATGAGAGTACAGGAGAGAGAACGCATGGCTGGAAAGGTGCAGGTAGCTTCATGGACCTGATCTATCACAGCAGTTGCTCATCACCATATATTTCATGTTTGCCACATGCCAGAGTGTTAAATGCTTTTACATTCATGCAGCAAATCATGTGCACTCCATCTAGATTCCCTGGGATCCCTTTTACTTAGATGGTGGACATGTCACACAGCTATTCCCAGTACTGCTGCTACTGGCTGCTACTTTTCAACTTTCTCTGAAGTATTGGAGGCACCTGGCCAACAGGTGACGAGGAGTTATGCCTCTCCTGCAGGATGGCCAAGGCTGATGCCTGATGGAGTGGAGGTACCAAAGCCCTGCTCCCTCAGCTATGGATGGATAATGAGCTCCCGGGATCAGGTTGAGGCTAGACTTCACAAGAATCCTATTCTTTTTTTAAAAAAATAAATCGTTATTGTTGAAAGTATTACTTATGTCCCCTTCCTTCCCACTCACTGCTTTTAGCCTGCCTGCCCTCCCCACCATCTGTCCCTGGCCTTCACCACACTATTGCCTGTGTCCATGAGTTATGCATATATGCATACAAGTTCTTTGGTTAATCTCTTCCTACCCACCCACTCTGTCCCATGCTTCTATGTCTCCAGTTCAATATTGTTCATCAGCTTATTTTGTTCATTAGATTCTATATATGAATGAGATCATGTGATACTTGTCTTTCTTTGGCTCATTTCATTTAGCATAATATTCTCAAAGTTCCCTCCATACTGTATCAAAGGGTAAGAGAGTTTCCTTTTAAAAAATATATTTTATTGATTTTTTACAGAGAGGAAGGGAGAGGGATAGAGAGTTAGAAACATCGATGAGAGAGAGACATCGATCAGCTGCCTCCTGCATGCCCCCTACAGGGGATGTGCCCGCAAGCAGGATACATGCCCTTGACTGGAATCAAACCTGGGACCTTTCAGTTTGCAGGCCAACGCTATCTCCACTGAGCCAAACCGGTTTCGGCAGATTTTCCTTTTTTACTGAGATAGTATTCCCTGGTGTTAATGTACCACAGCTTTTTTATCCACTCATCTACTGATGGGCACTTGGGCTGTTTCCAGATCTTAGCTATTGTAAATTGCACTGCTATGAATATAGACATGCATATGTTCTTTCTGATTGGTGTTTTGGGTTTCTTACAATATATTCTTAAGAGGTCACTGGGTCAAATGGCAGTTCCATATTTAATTTTTTGAGAAAACTCCACACTGTTTTCTATAATGGCTGCACTGGTCTGCATTTTCACCAACAGTGTATTAGGGTTCCCTTTTCTCCACATCCTCTACAGCCCGCCTCATTTGTTGATTTGTTGATGATAGCCATTTTGGCAGGTAGGAGGTAATACCTCATTATTTTTTTAATTTGCATCTTCCTGGTGATTAGTGACTTTGAACATTTTTTCATATGTCTCTTGGATATCTATTTTTCACTTTGGATAAGTGTTTGTTTAGGTCCTTTGCTCATTTTTTAATTAGATCGTTTGTCTTTCTTTTGTTAAGTTACATGAATTCCTTATATATTTTGGAGAGTAACCCTTTATCAGTATGTTCTCCCATACAGTGCAATTTTTTTTTCCAGCACCTTTTCATTTTGTTGATGGTGTCTTTTGTTATACAGACTTTTTAAATTTTTGATGTAGTCCCATGCATTTATTTTCTCCTTAGTTTTCTTTGCCCTAGATGTATCCACAAACATATTGTTATGAGAGATGTCTGAGATTTTGCTGCCTATGTTTTTTTTCTCCCTAGGATTTTTATGGTTTCATGATTTACATTTAAATCTTTTATCCATTTGAGCTTACTAGTATTTTTGTGAATAGTATAAAAATGAACTAGTTTCATTTTTTTGTATGTATCTGTTCAATTTTCCCAACACTATTTATTAAAGAGACTGTCTTGACTCTATTGTATGCTTTTGACTCCTTTGTCCAATATTAACTGAGTGTAATGACTTAGGTTGATTTCTGGTGTCTCTGTTCTGTTCCATTGATCTATATGTCTGTTTTTGTGTCAGTACCAGCTGTTTTGATTATGGTGGATTTATAGTATAACTTGATATCTGGTATTGTGTTTCCTTCATCTTTGTTTTTCTTTCTCAAGATTGCTGCGGCTATTCAGGTTTCAGATACATTTTTGGAGTATTTTTTTCTACATCTGTGAAATATGCTGTTGGTAATTTAATAGGAATTACATTGAATCTATAGAATGCTTTGGGTAGTATGGACATTTTAATGATGCTAATTTTACCAATCCATGAACACAACATATTCTTCCACTATTTTTTTTTCAATATTCTGTAGTTCTCTGAATATAAGTCTTTTACCTCCTTGGTTAAGTTTATTTCTAAATATCTTTTATGTTGTTGTTGCAGTGGTAAATGGGATTCTTTGTTTAATTTCTCTTTCTGAAAATTCATTATTGGTATATAAAAATGCCATTTATTTCTGGGTTTTAATTTTGTATCCTGTTACAATGCTGAATTCATTAATTAAATCTAGTAGTTTCTTGGTGGAATCTTTAGGGTCTCCTATGTACAATGTCATATCATCTGCGAATAATGAAAGTTTTACTTCCTCATTTCCAAATTGGATGTCTTTTATATTTCCTTCTTGTCTGATTGCTGTAGTTAAGACTTCCAGTTGAATAAGAGTAGTGAAAGTGGACATTCCTGTCATGTTCCTGTTCTAAGGAGAAAATGGTTTTAGTTTTTGCCATTTGAGTATGACATTGGCTATAGGTTTATCATATAAGGCTTTTATTATGTTAAAGTATGATACCTCTATTCCCACTTTACTGAGAGTTTTTACCAAAAATGGGTGCTGTATTTTGTCAAATGCTTTTTCTCCATCTATTAATATAATCTTGTGATTTTTTTCCTTTCAGTTTCTTTATATGATGTATCACATTTATTGATTTGTGAATATTGTACCAGTCTTGCATC
Organism: Lasiurus cinereus; assembly: GCA_011751065.1. Taxonomy (NCBI): domain Eukaryota; kingdom Metazoa; phylum Chordata; class Mammalia; order Chiroptera; family Vespertilionidae; genus Lasiurus; species Lasiurus cinereus. The sequence continues at coordinate 49,673,687 of JAAGEH010000286.1, read as the reverse complement.
CCTGAAATAAATCCCACTAGGTCATGGTGTATAATATTTTTAATGTATTACTGAATCCAATTTTCTAATAGTTGTTGAGGATTTTAACATCTATGTTAATCAAGGATATTTGCCTATAATTTTCTTTCTTTGTAGCATCATTATCTAGGATAACATTTGCCTCATAGAAAGAGCTCAGAAGTGTTTCTTCCTCTTGAATTTTTTGGAATAGTTTGAGGAGGATAGGTATTAGTTTTTCTTTTAATGTTTGATAAAACTCTCCTGTGAAGCCATCCATACCAGGGCTTTTGTTTGCCAGGAGGTTTCTTTCTTTCTTTTTTTTTTAATTACTGCTGTAATTTTATCAGTTACTATTGGCCTATTTGTGTTTTCTGGCTCTTCCTGATTCAGTTTTGGAAGATTGGATTTTTTTAGGAATCTTTTCAGGAATTTTTCAATTTCATCCATGTTATCCAGTTTATTGACATATAGTTGTTCATAGTATTTCCTTATAATCCTCTGTATTTTTGTAATGTTAGTTGTTACTTCACTGCTTTTGTTTCTGGCTTTATTTATTTGGGCTCTCTCTCTCTCTCTCTCTTTTTTTTTTGATGAAATGTGTCTAAAGGTTCAGCAATCTTGTTTATCTTTTCAAAGAACTGGTTCTTGGTTTCATTGATTTTTTTTTGGTATTGTTTTTTCAGTCTTTATGTCATTTATTTCTGTTGTGATCTTTATTATTTCCTTCCTTCTGTTCACTCTGGGTTTTTCTTGTTCTCTTTCTAATTCTTTAAGTTGTAGGGTTAAATAATTTATTGTAAATTTTTCTTGTTTTTTAAAGTAGGCCTGTAATGCTATGAAATTCCTTCTCAGGACTGCTTTTGTTGTGTCCCAGAGATTTTGGGTAGTAGTATGTTCATTTTAATTTGTTTCCAGGAAATTTTTAATGTCTTCCTTGATCTCATTGGTAATCCATTATATTTAGCCTCCATGTGTTTGAATGTGTTTGGGTGTTTTACTGTAGTTGATTTTTAATTTCATGCCATTGTGATCTGAGAAGATGCTTGATACGATTTCAGTCTTCTTGAACTTGTAGAGATTTGTTTTGTGTCCTAACATGTGGTCTATCTTTAGACCCATGTGCACTTAAAATAAATGTATATTCTGTAGTTTTGGGATGAATTACTCTGTAAATGTCAACTAAATCTATCTGATCTAGTGTGTCATTTAGAGTCACCATCCAGAATCCTATTCCTTCTCAGCCTCTCCTTCTTCATCCTGCTTCCCACTCTTTCTCCCAGGTCCCAACTGAGGACATTTTCTTCATTAACCCCTCATATAAAGAATTGCAGCTCACTCTGCTTCTAAGGAACCTGGCAATTCACTACTTTAGACTATATTATACATTGAGTTCCAGTTTTGGTGATAACTTACTCTGCTTGAAGGCAAATAGATGCCTTTTACTTATTTATATTTCCTCTAATAGCAAGCATAAAATTTTGAAAACAATAGGGTTTGTTAACTTCTAAGAATAAAATAATTTGAACTAATGGCAACTACCAAATGCTGTATCTTGGTAGCCTGATTAGAGAGGAATATTAGTCCTTCACTTATCAGGGGTTTTCATTGCCATTTTGTTCCTCCCTGGAATTGCTAGATTGGAATTTCCTGTTAAATATTATCAAGGAAGCCCACCCAAGACCTGGTGCTTTATTTTACCTGTCAGGATGATCTGCAGCAGAGCATAAAACTGTCAGCAATATTTTGTAGCTGCGCTTTGAGAGTAACTCTAGAAGAGCTGTCCCCATCCAGCTCTTAGGGTAGAACCAGCCCCATTTTTGTTTGTGAGCAAATCTCCTTCCTAAGGGGACCCAGGGATTTCTGCTGTGATTATTTAGCATATACAAGTTCTCAGGAAATGAGTAATTCTACTGAGTAATTCCTCTTACCTGTGGAAGTTATAGTCTTTTTCCTCCCATGTAAACAATAAGTACTCGATGATCAATCCTTGTATGACCATCTGAATGCTTTGGGCACCTCCCTACAAAGGGGAAGATGAATGGTAAGGTTGGGTGCAGAGCTTCACAATTGTAATGGAACCTCTCAGGGCTGATGTTCCAAGGGAGAACTCATGCAAATGGATATCATGCTCAGTTCTTCTTTGCAGCCCATCCCTCCTGGTGTACAGCATCCCCTATACTGAGCAAAGGACATTGTACTACACTGACCCACCCTTCTCCATGGGCTGCCACCAAGCTGGAATCTGCAGTGATCAACTTCCTTATGGAGCACTGGTACCTGGAGATATATGCTCTCTTCCACCCTGACTCCTTGGGGCCCCTGCTTCATATCAACTTGCACATTTGTAGGAGATAAGGATATAGATGTCTAACTCCTGAACTTCTGTGTGGCTGCTGATCAATGACATGAATTATTGAGGTTTTGAATAAGCCAGAGGGAAATTGCGAGATCTCCTGCCTCTAAATTCTCAGGGATGCTTAGGACTTGGGTAAAGATCCAGGAAAATTGGAAGTTACAAGGAGGAAGAGAGAAGAAAAAGAAGTCCGAGCTTTGTTACAATTCAGACAGTAAGTTATAATTTTAAACAGTCTGTTATCATTTAAGCTCAATTTTTAAATTATTGATATGTTTCTATAGTTATTACAATGAAAACATATGTTACATGGATGAGAATAAAAGGAAACATAGATAAGGAATATGAAACTGGGGTTTATAAAAATTGTCACCTGCTATGACCTTTCCCACTTCCAAAGCAAAAGCCAGGTCAGAAAAAGGATCATGGAACCTGAAACAGGCCTTTTTCCAATCATAGTTGAAGACATAGACCATATTTCCAAAGAGGCTCTGCTGTAGCTTCTTATTTATTTATTTATTTACTTACTTATTTATTTATTTATTTATTTTTTAAATTAAATCTTTATTATTCAGATTATTACATTTGTTTCTCTTTTTTCCCCTCCATAGCACCCCTCCACCCAACTTCCACCCCTCCCTCTGCCCTTAGCTTCCTCCCATTGATCTCATCCATAGGTGTATGATTTTTGTCCAGTCTCTCCCTGTACACCTCTCACCCCTTCCCCCCCTGAGAATTATCAGTCCACTCCCTTTCTGTGCTCCTGATTCTAGTATATTCACCAGTTTATTCTGTTGATCAAATTTTTAATTCACTTAATTTTTAAATTCACTTGTTGATAGATATGTATTTGTTGTTCATAATTTTTTGTCTTTTACCTTTTTCTTCTTCCTCTTCTAAAAGAGTACCTTTCAGCATTTCATATAATACTGGTTTGGAGTTGATGAACTCCTTTAGCTTTTTCTTATCTGTGAAGCTCTTTATCTGCCCTTCAATTCTGAATAATAGCTTTGCTGGATAGATTATTCTTGGTTGTAGGTTCTTGCTATTCATCACGTTGAATATTTCTTGCCACTCCCGTCTGGCCTGCATCGTTTCTGTTGAGAAATCAGCTGACAGTCTTATGGGTGCTCCCTTGTAGGTTATGAACTGTTTTTCTCTTGCTGCTTTTAATATTCTCTCTTTCTCTTTTGCTCTTGGCATTTTAATTATGATGTGTCTTGGTGTAGTCCTCTTTGGATTCCTTTTCTTTGGGGTTCTGTGTGCTTCCTGGACTTGTAAGTCTATTTCTTTTACCAGATGTGGGAAGTTTTCAGTCATTATTTCTTTACACAGGTTTTCAGTACCTTGCTCTCTCTCTTCTTCTGGCACCCCCACAATTCTGATGTTGGTACGCTGAAAGCTGTCCCAGAGTCTCCTTACATTATGTTCACATTTTTGGATTCTTTTCTCTTCTTGCTTTTCCAGTTGAATGTTGTCTGCTTCTTTATATTTCAAATTTTTTACTTGATTCTTGCCTTTCTCTAGTCTGCTGTTAGGACTCTGTATAATATTTTTTATTTCAGTCAGTGTATGTTTAATTTCTATTTGGTACTTTATCATCTTTAGTAGGACCTTTTCCATCTCTAGTTGGCTCTTTTGTATCGCTAGTTGGTCCTTTTTCATCTCCTCTTGGGTCTCACTAAATTTATCGAATTTTTCTAGCATATTCTTGAAAAACCTTATAAGCATGGTTTTGAACTCTATATCCAGTCGTGTTTTTTTTCTCCATTTCTTTTGTTTGTGATCCCTTCCCTTGTTTCGGCATTTTCACTATGCCAGGGAAACTTCTGTGTTGGATTCAGCCTTATGATACCAGATGCAAAACCGAAGAAGCCTCTGTTGAGCTTGGGAGGGGTGGCGTCTCAGGGCTTAAGGAACCGCCTTGCCTTCCAGTCGGCCCCGCCCTCCACGGCCCCTGAGTCTCACGTGACTGGGTAATCCCTGGAGCGGTCCTTGTGTGCGCGCGCACCCGCAGTGCCTCTAACCACTGCCTTTCCAGCTCCCCTGAGCACTAGGACCACACGAGTCTAGGTCCCCAGGGTTTCGCCCGAAACAGGGGCTTAGTGGAGTCAGAAGTGGCACAGTTCGGAGGGTCTGTCTCCCGCCCACTCTCGAAAGCCAGCGGCACAATCAGCAGTCTGTCCTGCGCGCAGCACCATGCGCGTGCAAGACCAGACCTGATCTTCTGCGACTCCCCTAAATTTCCGTGCACCTCTCCCTTTTCACAGTCCAAACTCCCCCCGTATGAATTTCGCTGGATCTGGGGTTTAGTGTCGTAAAATAAGGGGTTCAATGCCGTTGGGAGTCTCCGTTTCCCTCCCGCCAGAGAAAGCCAGCCAGGTACTCCGGCACCCGCTCTCTCAGCGCGCACGTCTCCGTACCTCGGCTTTTTGCAGCTCCTCTGGGTCTCCGTGAGCCCCTCTCTTTCCTTCTAGCTGTAGACCTTACACTCCGCCAGCTTTCCTGTGGTTCTGGATGATGTCTGTTCTGTCTTTTAGTTGTAGTTTTGAAATTGTTGTGCGAGGCAGCAGTGTAGGTGTTTACCTATGCCTCCATCTTGGATCTCCCTGCTGTAGCTTCTGAGAGGAGGGAATACAAATGGTGAGTTCAAAGGAAGATAATTCTTCTGAGATATGTTCCTCATCAATCTTAACTAAGGCAGTGAAACCATGGAGGTGGCCTGTCCCCTTCCTACATTTAGAGCTACATTTTTCTACTTTAATTGTAAAGTCCCGTGCAAAAGATTCATTTCAGGTTAACTAAGGACATTTTATCCTGAAAGCTCAGTGTGCCAACCCTAAACCTATATAATCTCTATTTGATGTAGTCCCTGTATCCCCTTTCATTGCTAGCCATCTCTTCTTTTACCCCATGTAGTACATGCCAGGCTGTGGCTCTGTCCTTGTGCTTCTGTCCCTATATTCATGATTTGCTCCAGAAGAAAAGAAATAGCCCAGCCAGTTTTGCTCAGTGGTTGAGCATCAACGTATGAACCAGGAGGTCACCATTGAATTCCAGGTCAGGTCACATGCATGGTTTCTGAGCTCCATCCCCAGTAGCGGGTGTGCAGGAGGCAACCGATCGATGATTCTCTCTCATCATTTATGTTTCTATCTCTCTCTCCCTCTCCCTTCCTGTTTCTGAAATCAATCTATACATATAAAGAGGTAATATGCTAATTGTCTGTTACTGTGTCCCAGTAGTGACCCAATTTGCATATTGACAGACCAGCAGGAGACTGTGTGTGCAGCAGAGGTCTGAGAAGAGTGCTTGACAGGAGCTCAGACTGCAAAGAGGGAAGAGAAAGTAGCCACAGGAAGCTCTTTCAGTCTTCCTGCTTGGACACCCTACCCTAGTCCCCACAACCCCAGAGGGACGGACAGACACCTTACCCTAGCCCCCACACTAGTGGGTGATGAGGAAGCTGACAGGACAGGGAGAAGACCCAGCCTCGGGGATAGCTGCAGCCTGCATCTCCAGGGGCGCACAAAACAATAGTACACTGGCAACCACCTGTCAGCGCCCTCAAGGCACCCAGGGCCCATGGTCCATCACTACTGGGCCCTCTTCGCTAGGGCTGGGCATACCTGTCCTCCCTTCAACTCCAAACCCAGATGGAGGCAGGCCTCAGCAGCCCCCCAGGGTTAGACCCTTCCCTCTTCCCATCCTTCCCACAGCAGCAGGGCCATCTCCATAGTGGAAGTACACTGAATCTCACTGGGGGTGCGACTAAACCCACCCTCCTAGCATGCTTGGCTCCACCCTGGCCTGACCCCACCCCACTCCAGGAGATTGGAGCCCCACCCTGAGCAGGTGCAACTGCGAAACAGCCACATCCAATTTAAAAAAATGGTGTCAAGGGGAAAGATTTGACAGTTACTCCCCCTTTGGCCTCACCACCCCCCTAGCAGCCTCCTAACTCACTGCCCTCAACCAGCACTTTCAGGTACGACCACAGCTACAGGGCTGCTGGCCAGAGCCTGAACCCTCTGCAAAGCTTCCAAGGCTACAGTCCCAGGAAACAATCATGCCCTCCTCTCCTAATCAGCACCTGCTACCTGTGAAGGTACCTGTGAGCTTAAAAATAACAATCCCATTTAGACATTACTTATTTGATTAAACATTTCTAAGTTTATTAGCTCAGAACCTCCTCATGACAACCCAGTGAGATAGGCAGAGAAGAGATTACAATTTCCATGGTATATGTGTATGTATTTAGAAATGAAACTCAGAGAGGAGAAGTGTCAAGCCCAGTGGTGCAAAAGGTGCAGCACACACCCCATTGTGTGTGTGGGGGGGACAATTTGATTTTAAGTGAGGGCAATTGGAGAATGAGTTAACAGTGAATTTTTTGCATTTCTTATGGTTCTAGGGCCTCATCTACACCATATCCTACATAATAAAAGGCTAATATGCAAATGATTGGTTACTATGATGTGCACTGACCACCAGGAGGCAGACACTCAATGCAGGAGCTGCCCCCTGGTGGTCAGTGTGCACAAGGGGAGTGCCACTCAGAAGCCGGGCTCACCTCTCGTGAGTACATTGGCAGTGGTGGGAGCCTCTCCTGCCTCTGTGGCAATGCTAAGGATGTCCGACTGGCAGCTTAGGCCCACTGAGCCATCAGCCGGACATCCCCCCAGGGCTCCCAGACTACGAGAGGGCACAGGCCAGGCTGAGGGAATCCCCAAGTGAAATTTAATGCACTGGGCCTCTAGTTAATAAATAAATAAATAAACAAATAAATAAATAAAAAGAAGTAAACCTAAAGGAGGTTTTCCTCTCTCTCTCTCTCTCTCTCTCTCTCTGTCTCTCTCTCTATCTCTCTCTCTCCCTTAAAAAGGAATATACAGGACTGTGTTTCTGTCCTGAGTACAATAGTGGTTTTAATTATATTAAACAAGCATTCTCTGTTCTCTTGCCCCAGAATCTTTAAGGTTTTCCAAAGAACTTGATAATACATTGAGATTTGAAACCATCAAAATGGAAATGAACCTTTATAAACCAAACACATGAAAAAAGGGGATCTATTCATAACCAGAGGTTTATTAATTGTTTAGCATGAGCTAATTCTGTGTGGGCTATAGATATGTGAAAAGTCTAATATCCCACAACTATGTACAAGATAGAGATGTGAAACTCCACAAATCAAGTGCAAAGTACCAGTGCAATGAAGTCCTAGTTATGCTCCTACTGACCACGTGAACTCAATAGGCTGTCCAGAGTTGTAAGATTTATTTGCTTATCCCAAAATGGGGAGAACCCCTGCTTGATTAACATGGTTATCCTTAAAAGAGAAAAAGACTATGAGTGCTGAGTAAATAGGAGGGTGTTACTACCTTTGTGAAACAGCCTGTTTGTGCAGTAGGAAGCAAGTCCTAATACAGGGAAAAAGACCAGGACTGGCAGGAATGAGGGAGAAGCTGTGTGTGAATGCAGAGACTAAGACTGTTGAGACTAAAAATTATTAGAACACAAATTCAATTAGAAAAATTCTGCAAGTCAAACTACCCCATTGCCTGTTTCTGTTGTAGAGTGTCACCATCCAGATGTCCCTGGGAGGCCTAGGATAGAGGTCTGCAGGCCAAGGCCAACACCCACTGGTTAGAGTGACAGCAAAGGTACTTCATCTTACTGTTTATTTTATATCAAATATTATTTACAACAAGATTAACCTGATACATGTTCAGTGATATGCATATGTTGCTCTGCTGCCTGGTCACTAGAAACTGTGGTAATCGGTCTTACTGAATGACTGTAATGATCATTACTATTTAATACAGACAAGTATAGTTGATAGTTTTTCTCCTTTCACTTTGTTTGTTTTCTAGGATTTGTAATGGATATCTCTTTCCTGTTGTTGTAATGATGATAATGATGATGATCATTAACACACACACATATATACATACTCACCAGGTTTAATTTTCTTATCCCAACTGTTTGTTCCTTGTCATTGGGCTTAGAGTTTCCTTTGGGACAATCTGGTCCAGTCTAGTCCTCTTCTACCTCTCACCCTCACCCAACATGAAGTAGAATAATTGTCTTTGAAACTCCTCCCCAAAATCTTTTCTTGTCTTAAAAATTACTGGCCCATCATGGAGCAGATATTGTTAGAGTTAGTGCATCTTAGCCCATCAGACTAGGCTATTGGCAGGGTTGTATTTGCTATGGATTTGTCCACATCTGGAGTAATGCTTGGTACAGAGTAGCTCACAATAAGCCTTTGTTGAATAATTTTTAAAAAGTCTAATTCAACCCTTTCATTTTACATGTAAAGATCTTGAGGCCCAGAGCAATTAATTGGGATGCCCAAGGTTACATAATTAGTAAATGGCAGTGCCAGGACCCAAATTCAAGCCTTTCAACATATACCAGTCAGGGTTCCAGCAGGAAACAGTGGTTCTCTCAAGTCAGGATGATTAACTTGAGAAAAGTTTAGTAGAGGAACTATTTACAAAGATGTGGGCTACTTATGCAGAAACCACAATGATTAATGCAGGGGGGAGGAGTGGTTACCTGAACCAAAAGGAGAGCCCTAGGGAGAGGGCTACATTGGAGGAGGGGAATCCAGCCAGCTTTGCACAACCTGACTTCATTCCCTTCCCTCTAGTCTCCCTTCTGGGTTCCCATTGGATAAACTGGACAGAAAGCCAGAGGAGGAGGTAGCACGACAGTCAGTCGCAGGTTAGAGGGTGCATCTGAAGTGGCACACGAATGATACCCACCATCTCATGCTGAAATGCCTCTCAGGGGATCATCTAGAGCAGTGATTTCACAAATTAAGTAAACATCTCCTGGGGCCCAATTATCGGCCAGACCTTATGCTGGGGCCATCAGGCTATGCTTTCTGCTCCCCAAAAGCCATCTCTTTGCCTGCTGCCCTCTATTCTCTGTTATAGCTTCATCTATTACAGTCTCCCCAGAATACTCATTCTCCCAGCATTACATGCAGTCCAGCCAGTGAAGTGTGATCCTGCTGGGTAGAGTTGCAAATACACCAAGGTTTGCTTATTGGCTTCCAATAAAAGAGGCTATAGGAGTGTGTTCTAGATTGGGTCCCCCAGGGGTTTGGTTGTGGAGGAGGATGGAAAATTGCCACTGGAGGGAAGGAAGGCAGTGGCATGAAGCTGGTGGAAGAGTCCAGAGGCAGGTGCATGAGTTCACCTGGGCCAGCAGTCTTGACCAGAATTCACTGCAACACATCCACCTAAGATGTTAGATTGGGGAGGAAGAAAGTTATAATATTAGAAATAGGGACACAAAAGGTAGTCAATAGGAGAGCTGGGGAAAGCAAGGGTACTTAGAGCCCTTCACCTAACCCTAGTTCCTGAGCAGATTCCCAACAAAGAGTGTATGCCAATGGCAGGAAATCTCACACATGCCTACTTCAAACAGAGGGAGAAGAAGACAGCAGAATGGCGACAAAAATGCATAATGCAGTGGATGTTAGGAGTCAATAGCTCTGATAATTTGTCAGGCAGCTGCACTGCTAAAACGTATAAAATTGGCCAAGCTTCTAAACGACCTCCTGGACACATGTATTCAGAACCCCAAGGTGTCATCTTCAAGTCCCAGGGAGTGTTTAATTAATGGGATTACTGTTTAAAGGACACCCTATCATTTGGCCTACATAATGGGAATAAGCCTAAGCTTTTTTTTTTTTAAAGAAAAATCAATCATTTCTACTTCTGGGACTTCTTTAATACTCCATCAATCCATTTTAGGCTATAGTGGTCCAATTCCTTTGTATCCCAGCCTTTTCCAAAGGAAGAGAATTGCGATGGAAAAGTCAGTGGGGAGGTGTCCAATTGCATTGTGTTTGTGTTCATGGAGAAAGGAGAGAATTCAGACCCAGACTCTCCTGCCTCCACAAAACAGAGGGAACTGGAATGCATTTTTCTATTTTTAAAGTTTGTATGTGTGTTTTTAAAAATAGATTGTGTATTCACATGGTTCAAAATCCAGAGCACAAGAAGGCCACTGAGAAAGACTCCCTTATACCCACACCTCTGGTCCCTATGCTCCCATGGCTCCATGCTATGCATTCATCTGGAATTTCTGCAGCATACACAGGCAAATACCAGTAGAGAATCATAGTTTAGTTTCTCTCTCTTTTATACAAAAAAGTAGTCTATTTTCACACACATATATATATATGTATGTATATATATATATATATATATATATCCTAATAAAAGAGTAATATGCAAATTCATAATCACTCTATTACACCCACCAGCCATGCACACAAATCACGCCCACCAGCCAATCTGGAGAGAGTATGCAAATTAACCAAACCAAGATGGCTGTGGCCATGGAGAGAGCAGGAGGCTTAGGTTTTCCTGGCTATGGAGGAAGTCAAGCTTTCCGCACACCCTGGCTGGCCCAGGCTTCCACTCCAGGCTACAAAGTTTCAATTATAGAAGAAAAATAAATCCCAACAAATATGGTGGCAGCCATGGAGCTGGAGAGAGCAGAAGGCTTGGGTTGCCCCTGGTGATGGAGGAAGCCAAGCTTCTGCAGCCCTGGCCTGCCTTGGCCTCTGCTTAAGGCTACAAAGTTTCAACTGTAGAAGATAAATAAATCCCAGATACCAGGGCTTCCGCTTGGGTCACCAGGGGGCGTGGCTAGCCTGCAAACCACCACAGGCCTCTCACCCAGGCCACCTCACACCCCAAAGTATCCCCAACCTTGATCTGGGACACCCTTCAGGGTAAACCAGCTGGCCCCCACCAGGCCTCTATCCTATCTAATAAAAGAGTAATATGCAGATTGACCATCACTCCAACACACAAGATGGCTTCCTCCATGTGGTCAAAGATCCTGCCCCAATGTGGACCTAAGATGGCCACCACAAGATGGCCATCAGGAGAGGGCAGTTGGGAGGGATGAGTTCTGCAAGGGAGGGTGATTGGGAGCTATCAAGCCTGTAGGGAGGGCAGTTAGGGGTGACCAGGCCTGCAGGAAAGGGCAGTTAAGGAGGACCCAGGCCTGCAGGGGAGGGCAGTTAGGGGCAAACAGGCTAGCAGGGGAGCAGTTAGGCATCAATCAGGCGGGCAGGGGAGTGGTTATGGTGTGATCAGGCTGGCAGGCAGAAGCAGTTAGGGGCAATCAAGAAGGTAGGCAGGTGAGCAATTGTAAGCCAGTTGTCCTGGATTGTGAGAGGGATGTCCGACTGCCTGTTTAGGCCCCATCCCACAGGTATCAGGCCTAAACAGGCAGTCGGATATCCCTCAAGGGGTCCCAGATTGGAGAGGAGGCAGGCTGGGCTGAGGGTCTCTCCCCCATGCATGAATTTTGTGCACCAGGCCTCTAGTATATGTATAAATTTTTAAGTGATATTCTCCATAGGCATTTATTTCAATACTACATTTTTATTAGAGGGTGTTCACTATAAGCATTATCTTGGCCAATAAAATACAGTTAGTTGATCTAACTTTTGTTCCTCCAGCATAGTGTAGGCCATATAACCACAGAGGCTGGTTACACTCACAGGATAATGCATCAACTGTCTTCATTACCCAAAGGGAAGGATTCACTAGATAGTTACCTAAGACACAAGTGAAGGCACCAACCAGGGGCTGGGAGGCTAGCAAGCAAAGTGTAGCATCTTATGAGAGCCCTGCTGACCTGTTTTCTGTGACCTCTGGTGTTTGAGTAGAAGAGGGAAGGTATTGAAGTGGAAAGACTTTTGATGAGAAGGAGCAAATAGGTCTCCAGTACATTTGTACTGCACTTGTGACAGTGGGGCCTGTGAGAATATGCATGATAAAAAGCAATGGAGGAGGGAGGTGAAGGAGGGGTTGTAGTCCCTAAATCTGATGTTTCATCTGGGGAGCTTAAGGAAAGGCCATATTTAGAGTAAAAAACACTGTGGTCTGGCTAGCTCCACCTCTGTGCTCAAGAAGCAGGTACCGCCCTGGCTGGGTGGCTCAACTGGTGGGAGTATCATCCCATACACCAAAAGGTTATGGGATGATGCTTGGGCCATGTATGGGAGGCAACCAACCCATGTTTTTCTCACATCTCTCTCTCTCTCTTTCTCTTCCTCTCTCTAAAATCAGTAAACATGTTTGGAAGAGGATTTAAAAAACAAACAAAACAGCTGGAGACTGTGACTCCCCCCAAAAGGCTTCCAGGCTCCCGTAATAACCCCATCAGCAGGGGCTGAGGACGGTGCCAGACCATGGAGCTGTAAGCAGAGGGCACCTGTTGCTGCTGTGTGCTCAGATGGACAGGCTCGGCCGGAGGTTTCTGCACCCATGCCCAGGTGTAGGACAGCCTGTGGTCAGGAAGGAGGTGCTTCTTCCTCCTCTTGCTTTTAAGGTCCCAGGAGAGGTCTCTTCCCAAGACTCTAGACTACAGTGTGAAGTTGGAGGATGAGGTGAATGTGGGGGCTACATTGGTGGGCTGTGCAATTGGAGGGAACTCTTACCCTAGCAGGTATTGTTTTCCTGGCTCCGTTCCTGGCTGAGCTTTCCATTTCCAATGTGACTATTTAACCATGACAGCTGGTTCTTTCGAACATTTGCCAAAGCCCTGCCTCCAGCCCTGGCCTGTTTAGTCCAGTGAGCTGCTGTTGGTCCTGCCTCCTAGCTGGGTCTCCATAGCCTTTCGCACCCACCCTGGCCAAGTTTTGAAATAAGCAAATGGTCCTTAGGACCAGAAGTTTCCAGATCTACTTGGATCCTCAATTATCAGGTTCTTTTTCAAATCTGCATATTAGTTGGAAATCCCAGAACATCTTTTTTTCCTGAGATCAGCTCTTGCCCAGGACTGGGTCTGGCACAGGTCCCCACCTCCCTCCTTCCTGCTCACAAGAGGAAAGGATCCTGTCTCACCCCTCGACATTGTCATGCATGTTTGCATAACTCCCCAGCCAACCTACCCTACCCTACTTTATATGGTGACTCATCTGACTTTACTCCCTCAAATTTAACTGTCAGGTCCAGGATGTGAATAAAGAGAGACTCAGTGTTTGGGAGGAAAAGACTGTAACATTAGCAGTGCCCTTGAAAAATACTATAAATAAGTCATTTTAATTATATCCTCCTTCTACCAATAACAACCATCTGTAGTCTTATCTTCATAATGCTCTCACATGACAGCAGATAAGATCTCCAGCCCTGTTGCTTGGGGAAGATTACATTTCATTTCATGTTTAATTGACAAGCTGGACTGACTGTGGCCATTGCTAGGGAGATAGGAAAGCTGTTCGATTTTGAAGAGATGATAGAGGGCTTGGGAGTAGAATAAAGGGCACTTGATGGCAAGAGTCCTTGTTTTTTGGGCTGAGGTGTTCCTGATCCATCTTTACTCTTATCAGCAGACAAATGGCTGCCTTCATGATTCTGTGAAATATGCCACCACCAAAAAAAACAAAGCAAACAGTGCTATGATGACCTCTCCCCTTTTCTTCCTTTCTCTCTGAAATACTTTCTATCAGAAAATGTTGCCTCCCTTTTCAAAATGTCTGAAAATTGTGATACATAGCAATAAAAGAGGCAGAAAAACCCCAGTGTCTGCATCAAAGGGGCTTCTCCTAAGTTTTATGTGACTCCAGGAGGTTAAATGAAACTATGGAAACATAATTAATGCTATTAAGACCTTGACTCAAAATTATGTTTAGAGAAGAATATAAATGTCAGTGTATCTTGTTTTGAGAGGACAGCATTTTATAAATAATGGGTAACTCTTTCAAAATAACTCATACGAGGTATTTTTTATTATGTTGTTAACTGGCTAATAAATGAAGTCAGGTTACCTTCTTTTATTTTTCTCAGATTCTTATTCCCCAATAAGTGAGTATAATTTTCTTTTTCCTTTTTTTAAAAAAATACATTTTTATTAATTTCAGAAAGGAAATGAGAGGGAGAGCGAGATAGAATGATGAAAGAGAATAATTAATTAGCTGCCTTCTGCACGTCCCCTACTGGGGATCAAGCCTGCAACCCAGGCATATGTTCTTGACCAGAATTGAACCCGGGACCCTTCAGTCCACAGGCTGATGCTCTATCCACTGAGCCAAATAAGCTAGGACTAATTTTCTTTAAAAAAAAAAATTCATGTCCCATCTCTAAGGTAAAAAAATCTATTTTTTTTTTGTGACTGGTTTTATGTTATTTAAATGTGTTAGCATTGACTCTTTTTCCAATTTAAATTCTACACTAAAAGAAACTGCTTTCTTAGTTTTTCTGGATTCCTAGAGGCAAAGATGCTTTCTTACCTCAGAAATATAGCATCCAAGTCACAGGCTACTGATGGGATAAGATGCATTTTGTAAATCAAATGGAAAATCTTTACTTTTGTGCCAAAGGTTTCCACCACCTGCATAAGGCATAACTTGGCATTTATTTATTTATTTGTTTTCGTTCAAATATTGTTTTATCATTTGAGCATTCTATTCCCCCAAATGTCAGCTATCTCCATTTAACACTTCCAGGACTAAAATACCATCACTATCTCCCTGATTCCCATTTAGACTATGGTTAAGAGAGTAGCACAGGCTTTTGGTCACAGGTTAGTTGGGGCAAGATGCTTTAGTGTTGTGGCTAAAGTACTAATAATTTCATTGTTAGATCATATCATATATTATTGAAAATCACCTTAATATTTTGTGCTGTGTTTATTCAATGATTGAATTAGTATCTAAATACAAAGTCTATTACCTTCTAACTTTTTCAGGTGACATGAAATACAAACATTTTTTATCTTACATTGTATAACAGATTTTAAAATACTTTCTTAGCACTAGAATACTGTCATCTTTCTCTCCTTTGAAAATAGTGAAGGAAAACAATTTCTCAGAAGTTGAATAAAGGTAAATGTTTTCAAAACTGCTTTTCTTCAGGAACACTGAGCTCTTTGTTCTCAGAATACAGTGTCATTTCACAAGTGTGGGAATACTAGATTCTAATATTACTTTTTTCTAAAATAATAACCATATGGTGCTTTAATGATGAAAATAGCTCTTAAAAGTAGAAAGAGATTTGTATGAAAAAAGAAAGCACAAGAAAAAATATTCAGCAAGCTTTCTAGCTGTATGTTTTCACATGTTAAATGCTGGTGCTTGTGTGACATTATGTGCATTGAATAAGTGGATTTTGTTGTTAACGTGGTTGTTTGAAGAAGCAACTAGAAGAAAACACATTGGTTTTGAGAAAAGTAATTACCTGAAAAGTTGTATTATTGGTTCCCAACCTAAAGATGAAAGAGAAAACATCAAGAAAATTACTCACTCTTCTCTACCCTCACATGCAAACCTTAACCAAGGCTTACTGAGAAAGTCTTTTTCTGCAAATAGTTAAGTGTAAGTTGGTAATGGAAGCTTTTCATGAAGCAAGCATAAAAGCTGATTACTTAAACACCTGAAATACTTGTTTCTATTTCTAGAAATAGAAACATGAGAAAACAAGATCATCTTACCTGATATAACTAAATATTTCCCTCCATTTGTCAAGAAAATAAATTTTCTTACTTATCTCCTTCAAATACAGCTCTTGGGAGTTTGTTGCTAGTCCAGGAATGCCATGGCCATTTAGTTATATACTGTACAGAAATGGAAGAAGGAAGTAGTTAAGATGGATGAGAGGTCTGGTAGTGGAGATATGTGGTGGCTGTCACAGGTGGCCAGGTGAGGACTGCTACCCCTACCTTTGACCAGCAAGATCACACCACAGCTACTGCCCTGGGCTCTCTGTGAGCCCCTGTTATTAGATCCTGAGTAAACTTTCATTAGAGGTGGAATACTTTGTGTACTTTTGTTCACATGCCATGAATGTTTAATCCAAGACACAGATTTATAAACAAAAGAATTGCAATTACTTACCTGTATCAAAGCAGCTGGGATGCTTTAATTGATGAGAGATGCATGCTTGTGGAACATAATACTACCCAGTGCTACAGTGCCTCTAGAAAATATTAGTGAACAGAAAATATGCAGCCAAAGAAGGTAAAAGACACCCTGTTATATAAAAGAACTCTATCAACTACAGTTGAGTAATATGTAGGCCAAGGAAAACACAGGCCAACAGATATTTGATGTAGATTTTAATACATAGAAATCTTGCTAATTCTTGTAGAAGAACTAGCCTGATTTGTTTAAGGGAGAAACAAATTGTAGTGGTAATAACTGAGATAATAAGGAATATTGGTGGTTGAGATATTTAATTTTATGTGTCAACTTGCTAGGCTATGGTAACTAGTTTTTGGTCAAACACCAGTTGAGGTGTTGCTGCAAAGGTATTTTTTACATGTTATTAACATTTAAATAGATTTTGAGTAAAGAGGATTACTCTTCATTATTTGGGTGAGCCTCATCCAATCAGTTGAAGGCCTTAAAAAAAAAAGACTGGGGTCCCCCCAAAAAGAAGGAAGTCTGCTTCCAAACAACCTTCAGATTTGAGCCACAGCATCACCTCTGCCTTGGGTCTCCACTTGCCAGCAGCCCCGTCTATATATTTCAGAACTGCCAGACTCCCAATCATGTGAGCCAATTTCTCAAAATAAATCTCTCTCTCTCTCTTCCCTATCTTTTTGGATCTGTTTCTAGTGTAATATAGTGGTGTTAATCAAAAACAAACTGATGTTCTCAGAAGTTGAATAAAGGTAAATGTTTGCAAAACTGCTTTTCTTCAGGAACACTGAGCTCTTTGTTCTCAGAATACAGTGTCATTTCACAAGTGTGGGAATACTAGATTCTAATATTACTTTTTCCTAAAATAATAACCATATGGTGCTTTAATGATGAAAATAGCTCTTAAAAGTAGAAAGAGATTTGTGCCCTAGGTAGTTTGGCTCAGTGGATAGAGCATTGATTGGCCTGTGGACTGAAGCGTTCTGGGTTCAATTCTGGTCAAGAGCACATGCCTGGGTTGCATACTCAATCCCCAGTAGGGGGCATGCAGGAGGCAGCCAATCAAAAATTCCCTCTCATCACTGATGTTTTTTTTCCCTCTCTCTCTGTCTCTCTCTTTTTCTCTCTCTCCCTTCCTCTCTGAAATCAATAAAAATATATCAAAAACAAAACAACCAAAAAAACTGAACCTCTTCAGCAGGAGCTCATCCTATATAATAAAGAGCTAATATGCTAATTAGACTGAACAACTGAACGACCTTCTGGAAGTCCTACTGGACAAAACCGGGGTTGTGAGGGTCGGCCAGTGCTGCGAGGGTCAAGCCCCTTACACAAATCTGGTGCATGGGCCTCTAGTTTCTCTATAAACAATTCTTATCATGAGTTTTGTAAAATCCTGGGAATGCTAAGAGGTCAAGGAAAAGAGGTGCTTTGGATTTATTATGACTCAAGTGGTCAGCGCTGAAGGGACTGCTTATACACAACACTAGTGGACTCATCGAGCAAAATCATTGCTACTGGGATGAGGTTCATGAAGGCAGCCCATCTTGGCTATGCCCCCTTATACCTCCTTAAGCCCCTCATGCTGGTCACATCATTTTGCTTAGCCCAACAATGCCTTAAGCCACTCACTGGCCATGCCCCCTAAGCTTGGCTCAGAGCCTGTTCTACAGTGTGGAGCACCTGCACGGTAACTGGGCCCCGCCCCTGTCCTCCGCCTGAATTCAAACCTCCTTCTAGCAGGACTATCTTCCTGACGCTTCTGAGGGCAGTAAAGCTACACCCTACAGACTGGGCGCCCTCATGTTCAGGGTACATCCTTGCATACACTACTCTGTGGCCCCTCCTCTCTATTGGTGTTCACCCTCATTCTGCTGACTCCATGTCTATCCCTCCTGCCCATTTCCCTGCTTTTAACTCTAGTAATTCCCCACCAGCAATCTCTGGGCTAGACCAAGGCTACACAACTACCCACAGGGCCGGAGCCTAACTCCTTCCCACTGTTCCAGGCTCTACCCACTGTTCCAGGCTCTACCCCTCCAGTTGGAGTCCCAGAGTCCCACCCGGCATGGCTGACATGCCACAGGACGGCCCGGATCCTGGAGTGCTGCCCCAATGCCCTGCCTCTGGGCAAGTGGGTCCACGGAAACCCCTGCAGAAGTTGCACGAAGTGGATGCTGTGACCCTTGCGGGCCGCAGGAACCCCTACAGAATCCGTGTGCCAGTAGCTCTCTGCAGGACTTGGCTACTCCATGCCCGTTGCCCAGAGTCTCTCCAAGACCCAGAGGCCCATTTGCGGCCGGGTATGGAATGCTTGCCTCACCTATATTGAGACTTCTTCTAATCTATGTAAATGGCATATCATTTATTTAGACCTTTTGTTTATCTTCCCATTGTTTAATTACCTGAATCAAATATAATAATTTTAAAGACTTTGCTATCTTATGTCAAATGTCATCATTGTTCTTGAGCATTTCTTGATTAGCCCCTCTTATTCCTTTTATCTCTGACTTAGAATTCATGGTTTCACCTTTTTTAATAAAGAAAACGCTGATTTTACTTCCCTACCTTTCTCTCTCTTTTCAGTTAGATGCTGATAAGGGCTCTACAGATGGAAGGGCTGGTCTCTGGAATACACCAAGAGTTAAGCACCTGATTCTCCCACATCAGAGGAAACCACCATTTTCTTGGGCATTTTGTCCAAAGACTTAAAGTGGGAAGTCTGGCTATAAGAAGTGGGGTGAAAAGAAAAAGATGGCATGGTGGGTACTGATCTAGACCTGGATGAATAAATAGGGCAGGGAGGGATACAGAAATATGTAGAATCTGGAATTGCCTCTTCAATATTCTTTTTTTTTTAAATGTATTTTATTGATTTTTTACAGAGAGGAAGGGAGAGGGATAGAAAGTCAGAAACATCAATGAGAGAGACATCGATCAGCCGCCTCCTGCACGCCCCCCACTGGAGATGTGCCCGCAACCAAGGTACATGCCCCCGACCGGAATTGAACCCGGGACCTTTCAGTCCGCAGGCCAACGCTCTATCCACTGAGCCAAACCGGTCTCGGCCTCTTCAATATTCTTAATGCCTTGCCTCCTCAACATGACATATGAAATCACCTAAAACTTCTGTCTGAAGACTGCCCCTGACACATCAAAGGCTTGGGGTAGCAATAGGCCTGCAGCAGCAAAGAGAAAGAGCAAGGACAAAGCAGGGATATGGGGAGGAGAAGAGTTTTTCAGCCAGACAGTGGGTTGGGGGTGGGAGGGGATAGTAAATTATTCCCCTATAAAGGAAATGCACTGAGTAACTGCAGAAATCTGTGTCTTAATCCATTTGCTTTCTTTGCTGATATTTTGAAAAAAATAATAGCACTGGTTTCATGAGAAAAGCTAATATTTATTCCAAACTTGGAAATTGGTATGTAAAAATTTAATGTTATTTACATTTTCTATAGTTTCCCAAAAAGTTATGATGATCTTTATAATCATTTACTTAATTTAGTCTTAAACTGAGATTTGAAAAATGAAAAATGTCTACCATTTTTGACTAGCTTGCAAAATTATCCCCAACCTTTTTCCTTGATGTTTTCATATGATGCTTCATAAACAGAAATCAGAAGAGAATTTTAGAGGTATTGATTTTTTAAAAACAAAATCTCCTTAGTGTTTAATTACCCTTACTCTTGAAAAACTCTTCCTTAGGATTAAGTTAAATCCTTTATGCTTTAATTATCATTCATTTTCTTTATTTCTACTTTTTGTGGAGATGGAAATTTTCTGATTATATTCCCTCCTAAAAGATTTCTGCCAATCCACTAGAAACTGGAAGATGGCTGATATATCCTCCTTTTGTTCTTTGGTGTGGGGAGAAAGAGGGAGTCAGGCCCAGGATTAAATCCAAGGACCTCCTCCTGACTGTGTAACCTTGGAGAAGTTATTTAATCTCTCTGAGCTTCATTTTCCGTATCTTTTACTTACCTCAGAGAATCAAAATGAATATGATTTATGTGAAAATTACTAACTTATAACCAATGTTTTCTTGCCTCTTATATGTTAAAAATACTCTTTTAAAAGTTTTATTTTTCCTGCCTTTATGTATGTTGGGGGTTGCAGCCTGGGTCAGAGATAGAGCTAAAAGTCAAAAGTCCTAAAGTGAAAATACTGGGGCATTGGCTGAGGTTCCCTAGCTACTGGCCATGTAGCCTTCCGTTGGTCATTTAGCCACTGGTATGAGTCCCAGTCCTCATCTGAAAGACCTAAAGACCAGTGTGTTATGATGTAAAATATATATTTGGTCATTATCCCCAGTGCCTAGCACAGAACTCTTAATATCTTTAGAATGTCCTGAATTGCAAGGATGATAGGACTATCTTTTGTTCTAATTTGCCTAGGCTGGGCTCTCAATGACTTCAGAATGAGAGGTGGTCATAAGAAAGACCATGCTTTCATGAGAAGCCTGACATTTTCAGCCCCAGACCTGATTCTCTAGGAAGGAGAGACAGGTTAGAGGTTGAGTTCATCTCAAATGGCCAATGATTTAATCAATCACGACTATGTAATGAAACCTACATAAAATCCTTAAACAATGGGATTTGGGAGCTTCCAAGTTTGTGAACATATCCATGTGCTGAGAGGCATAACCCAACTCCACTGGGTCCAGGGTTGTATGCTCAGGACCCTCTGGACTTCACGCTCCCTGTATCCTCCTTCATCAGGCTGTTTATTTGTATCCTTTATCACAAAATGTTATGCATAAGCAAAGTGGCTTCCTGAGTCCTGTAGGTCATTCTAACAAATTACTGAACTTGAGAAGGGGGTTGTGGGAACCTCCAACTTATGGATGGTTGGTCAGAACTACAGATGACTTGATACTTGCTACTAAAGTGACAGCAGTCTTGTGGGATCAAGCCCTTAAACCTGTGGAGACTAACTCCAGGTATTTAAGAAAGGAATTCAATTTTAGGACATTAGTTGGTGTTGGAGAATTAGAAAACTGGTTGGTCTGGGGGTGAAAAACAACCATCTCATTTGGGGGTCAGAAAGAACCTGAGAACCAACATTTAAAGTATATGTCCTGGAGTCAGATTGTTTGCTTAGGAATCTCTGCTCCTTGACTGTACAGTATTAGTTATTTATTCCTGTATTAAAAATTACCCCAGATTTAGCAGCTTAAAACAACATATTTACTATTTCATAGTTTCCATGAGTCAGGAGTCTAGGAATGGTTTAGTTGTTCCTTTACTGAGGGCCTTACAAGGCTTCAACCAAGGTGTTGGCCAGGTATTGAGTTTTTATCTAGGTACAGGGTCTACTGGTAAGCTCACATAGCTGTTGGCAGAATTCGTTTTCTTGTGAGTACAGAACTTGTTTCTTCAAGATGAACAGGAAAAAGGGGGTCTCTGATACTTCAAGTTTGATCTTGGGGGAAGCTCAAGATCTCTTATAAAGAGCTCACTTGATTAGGTCAGGCCCATCTGGGATAATCTCCCTTTTGATTAACTGAAAGTCAAACTAATTAGGGGTCTTAATTATATCTGCAAAATTCCTTCATTTTTCCATATAACATTTTCATGGGAGTGATATCCCATTACCTTTGCCTTTTTCTGTTGGCTATATTCAAATTATCTTTCTTGTGTGTTTTGGTCTTTCAAGGCATTGGTCAATTTCATTCAGATTATCAAATTTGTGAGCATAGAGTTATTCATAGTATTTCTTTATTATCCTTGCATTTCTGATATTAGTCATTTGTATCTTCTTTCTGTTTTTTCTTAGTCAGGCTGGCTAGAGGCTTATTGATTTTCTTTATCTTTTCAAAGAACCACCTTTTGGTTTCATTTATTTTCTTTATTGATTTTCTCTCTCTAATTTTATTAATTTCTCCTCTAATTTTTATTACTTATTTCATTCACTTTACTTGGGTTTAATTTACTCCTGTTTTTTGTTAGTTGCCTAAGGTGTAAACTTGGATTGTTACTTTTAGATCTTTCTTCTATATAATGTACTTATTCAATGCTATTTGAATAAGCACTGCTTTTGTTATATTCCACTAATTTTGATAAGTCATGTTTCATTTTCATTTAGATCAACTTATTTTTAAACTTATATCAAGGTGTTGGTTTTTTTTTATCCATGTTTTATTTAGAAGTGTTTTGTTTAATCTTCACATATTTTGCAATTTCCCCATTATTATTGTTATTGATTTCTAGTTTAATTTCATTGTCATATAAAAGCAGAAGCAATAGAGGGGAAAAAATGGTGGCAGAATAGATGGATGTATCCTGAGCCTTGTGCCTGAGCAGACAGAAAGAACAGCTGAGGGTGGTACTGGCAATGTTTATTGGTGGGTTAAGGAACAGTTATACTCCAGGAGAAGGTGGGGGACTGCTGGACAAGGCTCTCCTGACTGGGCAGACCGAACAGCTGCTGGGTTTTCTCCCAGAGCCATCAGTCGATGCAAAGACTTCACCATCTTGAAGAGGAAGTGATGTTATCAGAAGCTTGAAAATCTACAACAATGGCACCCACCAAACAGCTGTGAACCCCAGAACACTGGTCCCCAGTGGGAACAAAAACTCTGATTCAGAGGAGCTCTACATTCCACATGGAAAGATCAGATTTCACCTGGGATAAGGACAGAGAGAATTACATAACCAGATACACAGAGAAGAGAGATCATGGGCAGATAAAGAAACAGTTTGCATATGAAAGAAAAGCAGGCATCACCAGAAAAAGAAGTAAATGAAATGAAGGCAAGCAACCGGCCAGAGAAAGAATTCAGAGAAATGGTCATAAGGTGGTTGAAAAGAATGGAAGACAAATTTGACAATATGACTAAGAACTAAGAGGAAATGAAGAAGAACCAAGAATAAATGAAAAATGATATAGCTACTGTAAAAAACTAAATAAAAAGCATCAAAAGAAAAATAGAAGAAGCAGGGGACCGCATCAGTGAGCTAGAAGACAAGGTAGGAAAAAATACCCAAGTAGAGCAGCTTCTGGAAAAAAAAATTAAAAAGCAGGAAGAGAGCCTAAGGGAACTTTGGGACAACATGAAACAAAACAACATTTACATAATAAGGGTCTCATAAGGAGAAGAAACTGAGCAAGGAATAGAAAACCTATTTGAAGAAATAATGACAGAAAATTTCCCTGATATAGGGGAGAAAAAACCCACACAAATCCAAGAAACTCACATAGTCTGAAGCAAAATGAACCCCAAAAGACTGACACGAAGGAACATTATAATTAAATTGGCAAACACCAACACAAAGTAAGAATCTTAAAAGTGGCTAGATAGAGACAGAAAGTTACCTATAAAGGAACCGCCATCAGACTAGCGACTGATTTCTCAACAGAAACACATCAGGCTAGAAGGGAATGGAATGAAATATACAAAGTCATGCAAAGAAAGAGTCTGAATCCAAAAATACTGTACCCAGCAAGGCTATCCATCAAAATTGAAGGTGAAAACAGGAGCTTCACATACAAAAAAAGGACCAAGGGAATTTATTACCACCAAACCAACAATGCAAGAAAAGCTAAAGGGTTTGCTGTAAATAAAAAAGAAAGAAAGAAAGAAAGAAAGAAAGAAAGAAAAGAAAAGGAAAGAGGGAGGGAGGGAAGGAAGGAAGGAAGGAAGGAAGGAAGGAAGGAAGGAAGGAAGAAAGAAAGAAAGAGGAAGTGAAGAAGGAACACAGGGCTAAAGAATAAAAATGGCAACAAATAAGTACCTACCATAATAATTTTAAATGTAAATAGATTAAATGTCCCCATCAAAAGACATAAGGTAATGAATTGGATAAGAAAACACAATCCATATAACTGCTGTCTACAAGAAACTCACCTCAGAAAAAAAGATGCACCCAGACTGAGGGTGAAGGGATGGAAAAGGTTTTTTCTAATCTGACAAATTAGATCTCAAAGTGAAGGACATAACAAGAGATAAGGAAGGTTACCTCATAATACTAAAGAGAGCAATCCAACAGAAAGATATAACTCTTGTAAATATATACACACCCAATACAGGAGAATCCAAATACATTAAAAAAAAAAACTCCTGGAGGATAACAAAGGAGAGATTGACAGTAATACAATCATAGTAGGAAACTTTAATACCCCACTATCACCTTTGGATAAATCCTCTAAACAAAAAATCAGCAAAGAACATCAATCCTAAATGACTCACTAGACCAGATGGAATTAATTGACATCTTCAAAACATTTCACCCCAAAGCCACAGAATATATGTTCTTCTCAAGTGCACATGGGTCATTTTAAAAAATAGACCATATGTTGGGTCAAAGGCAAAATCGCTTTAAATTCAAAAAGATAGTAATCATATCAAGCATCTTTTCAGATTACAGTGGCATAAAACTGGAAATCAACCACAATAAAAACAATCCAAAGAAATCCAATATATGGAGACTAACCAGCATGCTATTAAACAATGACTGGGTAACCAGAGAGATCAAGGAAAAAATAACAAACATCATGGCAACAAATGACAGTGAAAACACAATAATCCAAAATCTATGGAACACAGTGAAAGCAGTCTTGAGAGGGAAGCTCATAGCTCTACAAGCCTACTGCAAAAAACAAAAAACAATGGTAATAAATTACCTAACCCTACAACTCAAAGAGTTAGAAAGAGCAACAAGAAAAGCCCAGTGTATGCAGAAGGAAGGAAATAGTAAATATCAGAGCAGAGATAAATGACATAGAGACCAAAGAAACAATTCAAAAGATCAACAAAACCCAGAGCTGGTTCTTTGAAATGATAAACAAGATTGATGAACTTCTAGCTAGGCTCACCAAGAAGCAAAGAGAGAGGGTCCAAATAAACAAAATCAGAAATTAAAGAAGTGAAATAACAACAGATCTCACTGAAATAGAAAGGATTGTGAAAAAATATATGAACAACTCTATCCCAACAAATTGGACAACCTGGAGAAAATGGACATATTCCTAGAAAAATACAACCTTCCAAAACTCAATGAGGAACAATCTAAATAACTCAATACGCAAATAACTATGGAAGGAATGAAGCAGTAATCAAAAAACTTCCAGTAAACAAAAACCTGGGGCCAGATGGTTTCAAAGGGGAGTTTTACCAAACATTCAAGGAAGAATTAAAACCTGTCCTCAGACTATTCCAGAAAGTTCAAGAAGAAAGAAAACTTCCATGCTCCTTCTATGAAGCCAGCATCACCCTAATACCAAAACCAGATAAAGGCAACATAATGAAAGAGAATTACAGGCCAATATCCCTCATGAACATAGATGCCAAAATCCTCAACAAAATTCTAGCAAATCGGATCCAGCAGTACATCAGAAAGATCATACATCATGACCAAGTAGGATTTATCCCAGGATGCAAGGATGGTACAATATCCACAAATCAATAAACCTGATATATCACATAAACAAACTGAGAGATAAAAATCACATAGCCTTATCAGTTGATGCAGAAAAAACATTTGACAAAATACAACACCCTTTCTTTTTTTTTTTCTATTTCTTTTTTTTTGTGTGTGTGTGTTACATGTATACATATCTCCCCACCGCCACCCCTTCCTCCCAGGCATACCCCAACCCCCTAGTGTCTATGTTCATTGGCTATGCTTATATGCATGTATACAATTCCTTTGATTGATCTCTTATCTACCTCACCTCTCCTTAATCTTCCTGCTATAATTTCACAGTCTGTTTGATGCTTTACTGCCTCTGTATCTATCCTTTTGTTCATTAGTTTACAATGTTCTTTATTATCCACAAATGAGTGAGATCATGTGGCGCTTCTCCGTCATTGACTGGCTTATTTCACTAAGTATAAGGTTCTCCAGTTCCATCCAGGTTGCTGCAAATGGTAAGAATTCCTTCTTTTTAATGGCAGCATAGAATTCCATTGTGTAGATGTACCACAGTTTTCTGATCCACTCATCTGCTGACGGGCACCTAGGCTGTTTCCACATTGTAGCTATTGTAAATTGTGCTACTATGAACATAGAGGTGTATAAATCCTTTCTGATTGGTGTTTGTAATTTCTTAGGATAAATTCCTAAGAGTGGGATTGCTGGGTCAATGGGAGATCCATTTTTAGTTTTTTGAGGAAACTTCATATTGTTCTCCACAGTGGCTACACCAGTCTGCATTCGCACCAACAGTGCATAAGGGTTCCTTTTTCTCTGCATCCTTGCCAATACTTGTCGTTTGTTGATTTGTTGATGATTGCCATTCTGTCAGGTGTAAGATGGTATCGCGTTGTCATTTTGATTTGCATCTCTCGGATAATTAGTGACTTTGAACATGTTTTCATGTGTCTCTTGGCCTTCCTTCTCTCATCTTTTGAAAAAGTTCTATTTAGGTCCGTTGCCCATTTTTTTATTGGATCGTTTATCTTCCTTTTATTAAGTTGAATAAGTTGGCTGTAGATTTTGGACATTAAACCTTTACCAGTGATAACATTTGCAAATATGTCCTCCCATACAGTTGTATTTCTTGTTGTTTTGTTGATGGTTTCTTTTGCTGTGCAAAATCTTTGTATTTTGATGTAGTCCCATTTTTTTATTTTTTTCTTTAGCTTCCATTGCCTTTGGAGCAGTATCAGTGAAGAAGTTCTTTTGGCATATGTCTGAGATTATGCTGCCTGTGGAGTCCTCTAGTATTTTTATGGTTTCCCTTCTAATGTTTAAGTCCTGTATCCATTTTGAGTTTATTTTAGTATTTGGTGTAAGTTGGTGGTCCAGTTTCATTTTTTTTTTGCATGTATCTGTCCAATTTTCCCAACACCATTTATTGAAGAGGCTATCTTGGCTCCATTGTATGTTCATGCAAATATTAGTTGAGCATAGTGGTTTGGGTGAATATCTGGGTTCTCTATTCCATTCCATTGGTCTATATGTCTGTTCTTGTGCCAGTACCAGGCTGTTTTGAGAACAGTTGCTTTGTAATATAGCTTGAAATCTGGTATTGAGATCCCATCTACTTTATTCTTCTTTCTCAGAATTGCTGTGGCTATTCGTGGTCTTTTTTTGTTCCAGATGAATCTATGAATAATTCTTTCTAGGTCTGTGAAATATGTTGTTAGTATTTTAATGGCAACACCCTTTCTTGATAAAAACTTTCAACAAGGTGGGAATAAAAGAATCATACCTCAACATAATAAAGCCATATATGACAAACCTACAGCTTACAATATACTCAATGGGCAAAAACTAAAACCATTTCCCCTAAGAACAGGAACAAGACAGGGATGTGCATTGTCACCAGTCCTGTTTGACATAATACTGGAAGGATTCGCCATTGCAATTACACAAGAAGACATAAAAGGCATCCAAATTAAAAAAGAAGTGATTCTGTCCTTATTTGCAGATGACATGATATTGTACATAAAAAACCTGAAAGACTCCATCAAAAAACTAATAGACTTAATAAATGAATTCGGCGATGTAGCAGGATACAAAATTAATGCCAAAAATCTATGGCATTTCTATATACCAATAGTGAACTTATAGAAAGAGAGTCTAAAAAAGCAATCCCATTTACCATCACACCAAAAAAAAAATTTAACATGCCTAGGAATAAACTTAACTAAGGAGGTAAAAGACCTATATGCAGAAAACTATAGGACACTGGAAAAAGGAGATAGAGGAAGATGTAAAGAGATGGAAGAGCCTACCATGTCATGGATTGGAGAATCAACATCATTAAAATGTCCATACTACCTAAAGCAATCTTTAGATTGAATGCACTCCTCTTAAAAATACCAAGGGCATATTTCACCGACCTATAAAGAACTCTCCACAGATTCATCTGGATCAAAAGAAGACCCCAAATAGCCACAGCAATTCTGAGAAAGAAGAATAAAATAGGTGGTATCTCAATACCAGATTTTAAGCTGTACTACAAAGCTATTTTTCTAAAAACAACCTGGTACTGGCACAAGAACAGATGAAGCACCCTATAGAGGTCAATTATATTCAGTTCGTTGATGATGTTTTTGAGTTCAACTATGAAGTCTCCAACTAGGATAGTGGATTCATCTATTTTTGCTTGACCTTCTATCAATTTTTGCCTCACATTTTTTTTAGAGTGGAAGGGAGAGAGAGAGAGAGAGAAAAATGTGAGAGAGAAACATCGATTGGTTGCCTTCTGTATGTGCCCTTACCAGGGATCGAACCCACAGCTTGATATGTGCCATAACTGGGAATCAAACCTGCTACTTTCTGGTATACAGAATGATGCACCCATGAACTGAGCCCAATACAGCCAGGGCTGCCTCACAAACTTTGATGCTCTGTTGTTAAGTACATACACATTAAGAATTATTATGTCTTCTTGGAGAATTGACCCCTTTATGATTAAGGTGATGGCCTTCCTTATCCTATGTTCTGCTGATAAGAAGCAAGTCAAGTACAGGTCCCATCAACATGCTAGGTAAGAGTATTATACAGAAACATGATTTGTTGGGGGTCGACATCTGTATAGGTGTGTCCACCACATCTACATACTGGCAGTGATCTTTGGCCAAACATTTCACCTCTCTGTTCCCCAGTTTCTACTCTTGTAAAATGAGGATAATAATTTTAACTATCTTATTGGGTCACTATGAGGATTCACTAATTAATATCTCTGAGGCATTTAGAACAATGGCTTATAGCTGGTATTTATGACTTTTAGCTGATTCTCTTCAAAATAGTGATAACAACTCTGCCTGGCTGCACTTTAATAGTTATTACAAAATCCAGGGGTTTGAGAGATCTCTATTAGTTGAAAAGCAACACACAAATGGAGTGGTTATTGTTTTTGAGCTTGTCTCCCTCATTCTTTTGAAAATCGTCACTTTTCAAGTACTGCCCTATGATATTGCAATGACATGTTTGCATTTGTGGAAGGAAGAAAGGAAGTGAAGGCTCTGCATCCTTTCATCATGATGGTGCTTTGAGATATTTTCTGCCTCAGTTTAGGCAACAGAAAGGTCATAGAGCAGCGATCAATGAACTATGGATTCAGAATCTGCTGTATAACCTTATGGAAGTCACTTCTCCTCTCTGAGCCTGCAGAGGTAAAACAAAATGGTGAGGGGGACTGATTGGACCACGTTAGATACACTTCAGATAACCCCTTCAGTATCTACCTTCTCTGATTTTGGTCTCATTTGTCAACTCTACCTAACTCCACATGAAATCTGACTTGGGCCCACGAACCCTTGTCTACTTATGGGCGGTTTGTGGTATGTGTAATGCTTTGTGCTCTCTCCATAGACCTCAGATCAGCAATTTTCCCTGGACCTAAGGAAGTCCTTTAGAGACAGCAGAATTCATGCTCAGAACATAATTCTAGGAACCAGCAGCAAAGTAATGCTAAGTCAAAAGCAGGCAAATTAACAAAAGCGCCCTGTAATGAACAAGGTTCAGAAAGGTTTGCCTGATGACCACCTCTGTAGGGTCTAAATAGGAATGCTTCCTTTCCCTCCTGTCTCCCTCACACCATCTGTTATTTATGGCACACAGTCAGTAACTGCTATATGTGACCTTTGTTGTTGGTGTCAGGGACAACACGGTGCATTGCAACTTTCTTCCATCTCCTGGCAGCTATGGCTCTAAGGTTGTGTCTAACTTAAAATGGTAGATCAGAATTTCTCAGGCTCTTGTAACTAAATATAAACAAATCTTCACCCTCCCTATTGGGAAGTAAGTTTTAAATAAGAAGTTGGAGCAATCTTTCATCAGAGATGCCGCCATTACTAGGAGACGGGCATTGCAGTTGAGTTCTCTGTTGTCATGATGTGTCCACATGGCATTGAATATAAGCTGTGGTTTTCTGTCTTTGGCCTTTCAAATTGTTCTTGCATTTCCTGTTTTTGCATATTCTCCTCTTTGGCCTACGTCATCAACTTGCTGTGTGATTTTGGGTGAATTAATTTACCCCTCTGGTTTTCAGTTTAATTCTCAGTAAGAAAAATGAGAAGATTGGTCTAGATCAGGAATTGGCAAATTTTGGCCCACAGACCAACAAATCTTGTCTGCCATCTATTTATGTAGGGCCAGAAAGCTAAAAATGGTTTTTACATTTTTAAATAGTTGAAAACAAATTAAAGAAAAATATTTTATGACACTGAATACCATACTATTTCATAATATAACAATGTATAATTATAAGATATAATTGATACTAATATACTATATATTATATTTCATGAAAACTATATTAAATTCAATTTATATCCATAAATAAAGTTTTATTGGAACACACTCTTTTGTTTACATACTCCCTATGATTGCTTTTGCATTCAACAGCAGAATTGAGTATTTGCAACAGAGACCATATGATCACATGAAACTAAAGTAATTATTGTCTGGCCCCTTACAAAAATGTTTGCTGACTGCTGTCCTAGGTTGGGTCTGTAAAACACCATTTTGCAAATTCATAATAAAAAGTTTAAAATATTTAATGTTCATAAGCACTGATTAAAAATTTGTAAAAAAATTAGCCTAAAAAAATCTCACACAAGAGCCAAAAGTATATAATTACAATCATTGTAGCTAGATTCATAACAGAAATATCTGGAGAAAGTTTCCCTATGAGAAAAAGAAAATTCCTTAAAGAGGAAATTTTATGTTAAAATTCTAAGCATTTAATAATTTCAGTAGACATATACTTTATTTTTTTACATTTTTTAGTTTTTGAAAGAACTTACCCTGCAATATTTTTTATTATACTGTTATTTTTTGGACAGCTTTACAAGTGTATCCTTTTTTAAAATTGAATTTATTGGGGTGACATCCTATCTAATAAAGAGGGAATATGCTAATTGATTGTCATGCCCTCAAAGATGGTGGCACCCAGAGCCACAAGATGGCGGTGTCCAGTTCCCTCAGCCCCACTGGGGCAGAGGTATGACATAGTCAAGCTTGCTCCCAGGCAGTTCCAGTTGTTCAGAACCTACCTCCAGAGTCCCCCAGTCCTTTCAGCCTCCAGTTGCCCAGGGCTGCCTGAGGTATAGGCAAACCTCAAGTATCGGCTGCCTAGGGCCAGCCTGGAGCACAGGCAAGCCTTGGATGGTGGCTGTCCAGCCACCCAGGTCCGTCCAAGGCTCAGGTAACCAGGGCCAGCCGAGGCTTGTACTGCAGGCAGTGGCAGCAGCAGAAGTGTGATATGGTCATCGTCTTTCCCTGATTGCCAGGTTGCTTCCTGTCCCTGAGGGCTCCTGGACTGTAAGAGAGGGCAGGTTGGGCTGAGGGGACCACCCCCCCCCTTCCAGTGCATGAATTTTCGTGAATTGAGCCTCTAGCTGGTCAATAAAATATAGGTTTCAGGTATACAATTCTATAAAACAGTATCTGTATATTGTATTGTATGTTCACTATTCCAAGTTAAGTTGTCTTCCATCACCATTTATTCTGCCCTTCACCCTCTTATACCTCTCCCCATCCCCCATCCCTCTGTTAATCATCATACTGCTATCTGTGTCCATGTGTGTGTGTTTGCCTAATCCCTTCACCTTTTTCACCCAGCCCATCAATCCCCTCCCCTCTGATGGCTGTCAGTCTGTTCGTTTTATCTATGAGTATGTTTCTATTTTGTTTATTAGATTTCACATATACATGAAATAATATGGTACTTTTCTTTCTCTGATTGGCTTATTTCCCTAGGCATAATACTCTCCAGGTCCAACCACACTGTTGCAAATGATAAGATTTCCTATTTTTTTATGGTGCAGCAGCATTCCATGTGTAAATGTATCACTACTTTTTGATCCACTCATCTACTGTTAGGTACTTGGGCTGTTTCCAGATCTTGGCTATTGTAAATAATTCTGCTATGAATGTAGGGATGCATATATTCTTTTTAATTAGTGTTTTAGGTTTCTTTGGATATATTTTCAGAAGTAAAATCACTGGGTCATGGACACTGCTATTTTTAATTTTTTGAGGCAATTCCATGCTATTTTCAACAGTGGTTGTACCAGTCTGCATCCCCACCAACATTGCATGAGGGTCCCATTTCCTCCATATCTTCAACAACACTTGTTGTTTATTGATTTATTGATGGTAACCATTCTTGCAGGTGTGAGATGATATCTCATTGTGGTATTAATTTGCATTTCTTTGATGATTAGTGACATTGAGCATCTTTTCATATGTCTACTGGCCAGCTATCTGTAGTTTTTGGAGAAGTGTCTATTCAGGCCCTTTGCTCATTTTTAAATTGGATTGTTGGTTTTTATGTAGAGCTATACAAGTTCTTTATTAATTTTGAATATTAACCACTTATCACATTTATCATTGGCAAATATGTTCTTTCATTGGAAGGGTTGTTTTTTCATTTTGTTGATGGTTTCCTTTATTATGCAAAAACTTTTTATTTTTATATAGTCCCATTTGTTTATTTATTTCTTTTTTCCCTGGCCCGAGGAGACATATCAGTAAAATATTTCTATGAGAATGTCTGAGATTTTACTGCCTATGTTTTCTTCTATGCTTTTGAGTCTAACATTGAAATCTTTAATTCATTTTGGATTTATTCCTGTGTATGGTGTAAAAAGGTGGTCATTTTATTTGTTTTGCACTATCAATTGTTTCAACACAGTTTATGGAATAGACTATCTTTACCCCATTGTATGTTCTTGTATCCTTTGTCAAATATTAATTGACCACAAAGGTGGCAGTTTATTTCTGTGCTCTCTATTCTGTTCCATTGGTCTATATGTCTGTTTTTTCTGCCAGTACCATGCTATTTTTGTTATGATAGCCCTGTATATATTCTGACATCAGGCAGCATGATTCCTTTAACTTCATTCTTCTTTCCCAAGATTGCTATGGTTATTCAAGGTCTCTTGTGGTTCCATATAAAATCTTTGAATATTAGTTCTAGTTCTGTGTAATAATCCATCTTAGTGAGTCAGAATAGTAAGAAGCTATGAAAATTCCTTGGCTAGTGGAATGGTGAAACTGAAACAAATAATTAAACAAGGCCAAACAATTTGAACAACTTATAGCCAGCTAGTGAATCACAAGACTTTATCTTCCCTCACTAAGGACACTTAAGAGTAAATGGTTTGTACCTCGCCTCCCTAACAAGAGAATAAGTAGTTTAAATCATTCTGGTCAGGGAGATTGGTAGCAAAGACCCATTTAGTGCCATTTGTGCCAGCCAAACCCAAGGACAGATGAAGTAAAGGGAACTAATAACAAAAATTATATTAGAGCCAGATAGACTAAAGATAAAAGTAAAGCAGTAAAGCTGATGAGAGAGTTATCCCAAAGTCCCCTTTATGCTCCTTTTAATGCATCCACATATTAAAGAACACACCTGGAAGCTGATGATTATTCTGTTGAAACCTTTCCCTAACATCTCCCTTAATATTCCTACTGTAGAAGAGAGATAAAAACCCTCAAGACAAAGGATGCCAGCACTCTCTCTGGAGCACATCTACACATTTCTTCCTTCTCAGATGTATATCTTTACTTTTATATTCTAATTTCTAAGGATCTCCATGAAACTTGTAACCATGGAAGCAGCAGGCAACTGCTGCTTATCCAGAGCTGACCCCTTGAACCTGTCTCCAAGACCCCTTTTCTCGGATTTTCCAATGAGCTATCAGCATCCCCACCTTTGCTCATCTCTACCCTATACTGTTTCTTGGGAACCAAAGCAGAACTCTGCCTAGGCTTTCTCCAGTTACTTCTTCGGCTTTAAGTCCTGTCTTAGTTTTACTGTTCCCAGCTTTAATAAATGTACTCTCGTAATCACTTGGACTGGTATTTGAAATCATTCGTGCATGCAGTCAAGAACTCACACACTATCAGCCAGTAGAGGCATCCCTGATCCTGGTTCCCTTCCAATGACAATAGGAATTGTGATAAATTTGTTAATTGTTTGGGGTAATATGGACATTTTTTCCCAATTGGTTTAATTTTATTTCAAAATTGTACAAAAGACCATAATTGGTTATAAAAAAAAAGCTTCAGACACATGTAAATTCAGAAAAAAAATAGCAAAACAGATATTATTCACAGTGTAATGGGAAAGCCTTCTCTGAGGCAGAATAGGGACAGTGTAATGATGTTAATTCTTCCTATCTATAATCATGATATATGCTTCTACTTATTTGTATCTTATTGAATTTCTTTTTTCAGTATCTTATAATTTTGTAATTGATCTATTCAGATTTTCTTATTTTTTCTGATTCCATTTTAGAAGATTAGATGTTTCTAGGGATTTAATTCTCTTGTTTCATTTCTGATTTTATTTATTTGGGTCTTTGCTCTTCTTTTCTTGATAGGTCTGGTTTAAGGTTGTCAATCTTGTTACCTTTTCAAAGAACCAGCTCTTAGCTTCATTGATTGTGTGTATTGTTTTTAGACTATATTTTGTTTATTTCTGCTCTGATTTTTAATATTGCCTTTTACTCACTTTGGACTTTGTTTGTTATTCTTTTTCCAGTTTCTTTAACTATAAAGTTAGATTGTTTATTTGAGATTTTTCTTGTTTCTTGAAGTAGGCCTGTTTTCACTGTGTCCCATATATTTTTGATTGTTGTGTTCTCATTTTAATTTGCTTTTAGATGTCTTGATTTCTTTCTTGTTCTCACTGTGAACCCATTCATTTTTTAGTAACATTTTATTTAACCACCATGTGTTTGTGTGTTTTTCAGTATTTTTCTTGGAATTTATTTCTAGTTATATGCTAGAGAAGATGCTTGATATGATTTCAATCTTCTTAAAATTATTGAGACTTGTTTTATGGTCTAGCATGTAGCTTATCCTATAAAATATTCCATGTGAACTTGAAAGGAATGTATATTCTGTTGCTTTGGGGTAAAATTCTCTGAAGATACTAATCAACCCATCTGATCTAGTGGGTCATTTAAAGGTACTGTATCCTTGTTGATTTTTCAGTCTGAAAGGTCTAACCATTGATATCAATAGGGTGTTAAAATTCCCTACAATGACTATAGTACTATTGATCTTTCCTTTTATGTCCATCATGATTTGCTTTATATATTTAGGTGTTCCTATGTTGAATGCATACATGTTTACAAGGAATATATCCTCTTTTTTAAAATAGCTTTTATTTAAATTCTTTATTATTTAAAATATTACATAGGAGAAACCAAGATGGCAGCATAAGTGAACACCTAAGCTGCTGTCTCGCACAACATTTCAAAACTACAACTAAAAGATAGAACAGACATCATCCAGAACCACAAGAAAGCTGGCTGAGTGGAAATTCTACAACTAGAAGGAAAGAGAGGCTCACAGAGACTCAGAAGAGCTGCAAAAAGCTGCGGTACAGAGACACGTGCGTGGAGAGAGCAGGTGCCAGAGTACCTGGCTAGCTTCCTCTGGTGGGCGGGAGATGGAGACTCCCAACTGCACTGAACCACTTTTCCTATGGCACTGAACCCCAGTTCTGGGCAAGACTCATATGGGGGAGTCTGGACTATCATGAAA
Source organism: Lasiurus cinereus (assembly GCA_011751065.1). Classification (NCBI taxonomy): domain Eukaryota; kingdom Metazoa; phylum Chordata; class Mammalia; order Chiroptera; family Vespertilionidae; genus Lasiurus; species Lasiurus cinereus. The sequence goes on along the minus strand of JAAGEH010000286.1, from coordinate 49,637,974 downwards.
AGGGAGGAGTGCATGGAAATTTAGGGAGCCACTAAAGGGCAAAGGTCTGGGGGCACACATAGCACTGTGTGCAGAAAGGATGGACTGATGATTGTGCCACTGGCTTTCAATAATGGGAAGGAGACAAAGCCTCCCAACTGTGCTGAACTCCACTTCTGACTGCATTAAACCCAGTTTTGGGCGAGACTCTGGGGTCCCAGAGTGCACGGGAACTGGAAAGGCAGAGGTCTAGAGTATGTGCACAGAGAGGGCTGCAGGAATTACTGAGAGATACTTGAGACCCAGGGGCCACATAGGGTGGGGCTGACTGGAAGCCAAGGCTGTTTGCTCAGCCGTGAGACTCCACCCCATCCAAGCTCAACAGAGAGGCTTTTGCAGTTTTGCAAGTCTTGTATCATAAGGCTGACTCTAGCACAGAAGTTCTCCTGGTGTAGCAAGAATGCGGAGACAAAGCAACAGATCACAAACGAAAGAAATGAAGGAAAACAAATGACTGGATATAGAGTTCAAAACTATGGTTATAAGGTTTTTCAAGAATTTCCTAGAAAAGATGGATAAATTTAGTGAAATCCAAGAGGAGATGAAAAAAGGACCAACTAGAGATGAAAAAGGACCAACTAGAAATTAAACATACACTAACTGAAATAAAAAATATTATACAGAGACCTAACAGCAGACTAGAAGAAGGCAAGAATCAAGTCAAAGATTTGAAATACAAAATGTAGAAAACACTCCACTGGAAAAGTTAAAAAAAAAAAGAATCCAAAAATGTGAAGATAGTGAAGATAGTGTAAGGAGCCTCTAAGACAACTTCAAGTGTACCAACATCAGAATTATGAGGGTGCCAGAAGAAGTGAGAAAGCAAGATACTGAAACCTATTTAAAGAAATAATGACTGAAAACTTCCCACATCTGATAAAAGAAATAGACTTACAAGTCCAGGAAGCACACAGAACCCCAAATAAAAGGAATCCAAAGAGGACCACACAAAACCACATCATAATTAAAATATCAAAACCAAAAGACAAAGAGAGAATATTAAAAGCAGCAAGAGAAAAACAGTTCATTACCTACAAGGGAGCACCCAAATGATTGTCAGCTGATTTCTCAATAGAAAGTATGCAGGGCAGACAGGAGTGACAAGAAATATTCAAAGTCATGAATAGCAAGAACCTACAACCAAGATTACTCTACCGAGCAAAACTATCATTCAGAATTGAAGGTCAGATAAAGAGCTTCACAGATAAGAAAAAGCTAAAGGAGTTCATCACCACCAAACCAGTATTATATGAAACTCTGAAAGGTACTCTTTAAGAAGAGGAAGAAGAAGAAAAAGTAAAGATAAAAATTATGAACAACAAGTACATATCTATCAACAAGTGAATCTAAAAATCAAGTGAATAAAAAATCTGATGAACAGAATAAACTGGTGAACATAATAGAATCAGGGGTATAGAAAGGGAGTGAACTGACAATTCTCAGGAGGAAAGAGGTGAGGGGTGTGCAGAGAGAGACTGGACAAAAATCATACACCTATGGATGAGGACAATGCGAGGGGAGATAAGGGCAGAGGGAGGGGTAGGAGCCTGGTGGAGGGGAGCTATGGGGGCAAAAAAGTGGAACAAATGTAATAATCTGAACAATAAAGATTTATTAAATTTTAAAAAAGAATTAGAATGATGCTGAAGGGTAGGGGAAGCCAGGGGAAGGTCAATGGGGAAAAAAAGAAGACATATGTACTACGATTTGAAATACTTTAAACAATAAAATTTTTTTAAAGTAAAAAATAAATAAATAAATAAAGTATGACATATGTCTCCTTTTTTCTACCATTGACCTCTCTCTAGCCGATCCCACCCCTCAACACATGCCCTCACCCACCTATGCATATGTTTATGCTCAAATTCATGCATACAAGTCCTTTGGTTGATCTCTTACTCCCCACCCCCCTCCACCCAACCCCTACTCCTCTTCTGCCTCCCTCTGAGGTTGGATTCTGTTTGATGCTTCTGTCTCTGGATCTATTTTTGTTCATCAGTTTATGTTGTTTATTATATTCCACAAATGAGTGAGATCATGTGATATTTTTATTTCTCCAGCTAACTTATTTCACTTAGCATATTGCTGTCTAGGTCCATCCATGCTGTTGCAAATGGTAAGAATTCATTCTTTTTTACAGCAGTATAGTATTCCATCGTGTAGATGTACTACTGTTTTTAAGTCCACTCATCTGCTGATGGGCACTTAGGCTGTTTTCAAATCTCAGCTATTGTAAATTGTACTGCTATGAATATAGAGATGCACATATCTTTTCTGATTGGTGTTTCTGTTTTCTTGGGATATATTCCTAGAAGTGGGATTACTGGGTCAAATGGGAGTTCCATTTTTAATTTTTTGAAGAAAGTCCATATTGTTTTCCACAGTGGCTGCACCAGGCTGCACTAGTCTGCATTTCCACCAGCAGTACACAAGAGTTCCTTTTTCTCCACATCTTCACCAACACTTGTCATTTGTTGAGTTGTTGATGATAGTCATTCTTACAGGTGTGAGATGGTACCTCATTGTCACTTTGATTTGCATCTCTCAGATGATTAGTGACTTTGAGCATGTTTTCATAAGTCTCTTGGCCTTCTGTATGTCCTCTTTTGAAAATTGTCTATTTAGGTCCTTTGGTTTTTTTTTAAATTGGATTTTTTATCTTCCTTTTATTAAGTTGTATGAGTTCCCCATAAAATTTTGGAGATTAAATTGTTATTGGATATAACATGGGCAAATGTGTTCTCCTATACAGTGTGGGCTCTCTTGTTGTTTTATTGATGGTTTCTTTTGCTGTGTAGAAGCTTTTTATTTTGATTAAGTCCCATTTATTTATTTTATTCTTAGTTTCCATTGCACTAGGAGTTGTATTGGTAAAGATATTGCTCTGACATATGTCTGATATTTTGCTGCCTATGGCTTCTTCTAAGATTTATTTTGATTTCACATCTTACTTTTAAGTCCTTTATCCATTTTGAGTTTATTTTTGTGTAAGTTGGTGATCTAGTTTCATTTTTTTTGCATGTGTCTGTCCAATCTTCCCTACACCTTTTATTGAAGAGAATGTCTCAACTCCATTGTATGCTCTGCTTCCTTTGTCAAATATTTATTAAGCATGATGGCTTGGAGTGATTTTGGCGTCCTCTGTTCTGTTCCATTGGTCTAATTGTTTGTTCTTGTGCCAGTATCAGGCAGTTTTGAGAATAGTGGCTTTGCAATATAGCTTAATATCTGGTATTGTGTTCTCTCCTACTTTGTTTTCTTTCTCATGATTGCTGTGGAATAAATTTTAAAATTACAATAAAAAAAATTCATTCTGCCTAAACTGGTTTGGCTCAGTGGATAGAGCATCGGCCTGCAGACTGAAGGGTCCCACATTTGATTCCGGTCAAGGGCATGTACCTTAGTTGAGGCACATCCCCAATAGAGATGTGCAGGAGGCGGTTGATCAATGTCTCTCTCTCATCGATGTTTCTAGCTTTCTATCTCTCTCCCTTCCTCTCTGTGAAAGATCAATAAAATATATATTTTTTAAAATCATTCTTATTAAGATGCTCTGTACAGCCTTCAGGATAGGTGTGGGTAGCAAGCAGCTCACCTGACAAAGGAAAAGTAGTGCCAGGAATCTGGGAAGATGAATGTTTGCTGCTCTGTTGGGTATGTTTTTTTTTTCCTATCTTTTCTCATTTGTTTATGCAGTCCCCAGCTTCTTCTAGTATACTGTTGAAACTTTACATTGTGTACTTTATTACATCTATATCATTCTTCATTCACTCTTAATTCTTCTTCATTTTCTCTTGATTCTTACACATGTTTTGAATTTGTCTTCCATCCTTTTCAGGGTTCTTATAACCATTGCTATGAATTCTTTCTCTGACAAATTGCTTGCCTCCATTTCATTTATTGCCTTTTCTAGTAATTCCTTTTCTTTTAGATGGGGGTTGTTTTTTTGTCTCCCCATTTTTGCTGTTCCTTTGTGATTGTTTCTAGGTGATAGATCAAACTGCTTGCCACACAGATTTTTTGAGTTAGTTTTATATAGATGTTTCGTGGGACCCAGTGAAAATTTCTCAGATCTTCTGGGCTTGGTATTCTAGGAATGCCCCTGACTTGGAATATTTGGGTTCTCTTGGTATAGTTGGGTCTTGAATGTTATTGTCCCATCCTATTAGGGTGTGTGGTTATGTGACTTGCTATCTACTATGTTGACCAAACAGCACAAAATGCAACTCAACAAGACACAACAAAAAAGGAACAAAACACAAATGTACTCACACCACCAATAACCCCAATAAAAGTGACCACCACGATAAGAGAGTTAGGAGAAAAGAGAGCAAAAGTGATATCAAGTTACAAAAAAAAAAGATAAGAGAGAAAAGAAAAAGAAGAAATAATACATGGGGAGAAAACACCACACAACAAACAAATAAACCAAAAAATGCAAACAACAAACATCCATAAAAAGGGAGGAACAGAGTCTATAGAGGCAGACCTTATATACAGAAAGTAATGTTAAGGCATTTAAATGACTAGGGGAAAGATGATGGTTCAGTATAGAGGATGTAGAAAGAGAATGAGTGGATAAAAAGAAAAGAAAAACAAATAAAACAAAAACAATTTTTTAAAAATATATCTATTTATTCATTTATTTTTGGAAAAGGAAAATAGAGGAGAAAGCAGATAGGTTTGAGTTTGGTGAGTTAAATTAATTAAACAATTAGAAGAAGAGAGCAAAAGAGGAGAGGAAAAACAAAAGCATAAAAAATTGACTGGCAAAGAAAGAAAAAAGAACGGTGAATGGACTTCAAGCAGGAGAGAGGAAATTAGATATCTAAATAAACCAACAGAGACTATAATAATAATAACATATCAATAAAGCAGATAAAGAATATCTATTTTTAACAAGAGGTAAAAAGAAAGGAGAGAAAAAAAGTAAAGCAGGAATAGGAGAAGAGAAGACAGGATGAAAAAAGGAAAAGTGAGGAAGAAAAGGGTGGAAAAAATAAGATAAAATAAAATAAATAAAAAATAAAATAGAATGAAGAAAAAAATAATACAGAAAATAAAAGAATTTAAAAAAATAAAAGATAAAAAATAAAAAAAGTGGTGTTGTTCATTTCAACTGAGTTTTTAATACCTTATGGGAGCTATTTTAAGACCACACTCTTTGTTCTGTGTGCCACTTCTCAGTTTCCTGTTAGGTTGTCAGCTCCATGTTGAAGTTCCAAACAATTCACTGCTCCTCTGTGTCTGTCTCCACAGCCTTGGCTGCAAGCAAGTGGGACCACTTTGCTTTTTTGCCTTTTGTCGATCTTAATTGCTCAAGTGTCTGTCTCTGCCAGGGCTTTAAGTAGGGGTGGTGCTGTATTGCTTTTGAGGGGCTAAACTGGCCCCTCTTCAACGGGATCCCTGAGGACTCTTTGGGCCTATTCAGAGTCTGTTTCCTTTGTAAATCTCAAGGTGTAGGCTGGGTGTGGCTGTACTAGCTGCCCTGAGGCTGCTAGATGTGCCTGGCTCTCAAAAGAAAAATGGTTGCTTAGGTTTGGAGGATCCCAAAGGTCTCAGTGCCAGATTCCTATTCATCTTTCTGTCCAGCTCTCCTCCACAGTCTCTCCCCAGACTCCACAAATCTGCACCTTTACCTGCACTGAAGCCTTGGGTGAGTGTTTGTAATTAAAAGATCCTATAAACTGGGTTAGCAAATAAAAGTGAAGACAAAACAGAGGCAATACAACCATGCAACTGTGAGTTTTTCCCCCTTCTTGCCCTCCCCCCAACATTGTGTAGCTCAGGCAGTTCTTCTGGGCCACCTTTCTGGGTGTAGCTTCTCAAAGTTGTAGACTTAGATACAGATTCCCCAGCTGCCAGCAGCCCTGTGGACTTCCTTTCCACAGTTGGATATTTCGCCTGTCCCCAAGGGATGTGGACTACGTGTTGTGCAGTTTCCATCTGACCCTCCTGATCCAGCGGTCATGCATCTCTCTCTACCCCAGATCCCTGATCCTACCATTCTCCAGGCATCCTATGCCCTTCCCAGCAACAAATTATCTCACCAGCTGCGTCTAATTCACCAATTCCAGGTGGATGTTATTCCATTTAGTTGCTCCTTCTATCTGCTCTGAGACAAGGTGAGGACACATCTGCCTCTTCAGCTGCCATTCCCTCCTGCCCCCAAGGGATATATCTTCTTGTTGGATGATCCCTTTATCATTATGTATGTCCTTCTTTGTTCCTAATTATAGCCTTTCCTTTAAAGTCTATTTTGGTTGATACAATTATTGTTACTCCAGCTTTTTGTTGTTGTTGTTAATCCTCACCCAAGGATATTTTCCCATTGATTTTTGGAGAGAGCAGAAGGGAGGAGGAGAGACACAGAGAGAGAAATATCAATGTGAGAGACAAACCTTGGCCAGGGCCAGGAATTAAGCCTGCCACCAAAGTACATGCCCTTGACTGGAATCAAACCAGAACCCTTCTATCTATAGGCTGGTGCTCTATCCACTGAACTAAACCAGCTAGGGCTACCACATAATACCCATTTACATAAAAAAAATTCACATCCCTTTACTCTTAGTCTGTGTGTCTTTCATTCTGAGGTGAATCTCTTGTAGACAGCACCTATATATATGGCTCTTATTTTCTTATCCATTCAGCTACCCTGTGCCTTTTTATTGTAGCATTTAAGCCATTTACATTTAAAGTGATTATTAATAGGTATACATTCATTGCTATTTTATTCTTTTAACTATGTCCCTCTATTTTTGTTGTTGTTTGTTTGTTTTTGTTTTAATGAATACCTTTTAACATTTTTTATAATACTGGTTTGGTTGTAAAGATCTCACTTATATTTTTTCTTTTCTGAAAAGCTCTTTATTTCTCCTTCAATTTTTAAAGATAGCTGAATAAAATAGTCTTATTTGTAGGTCTTTGCTTTTAATCACTTTGAATATTTCATGCCAATACCTTCTGGCCTGAAATGTTTCTATTGAGAAATCAGCTGACAATCTTATGGGAGCTCCCCTATAGTAAATATCTGTCTTCTTTTGCTGTTTTTAAGATTCTTTCTTTGTATGTAATATTTTCCATTTAAATTATATTATGTTTTGGTTTGGGGCTCTTTGGATTCAACTTGTTTGGGGCATTCTTGCTTTACGCTTCATATTGTTCTAAATGTCCCTTCAACTGTCCTCATACTTTTAAATTCTTTTTTTTTTTTTGCCCTAACTGGTTTGGCTCAAGGGATAGAGCATTGGCCTGCAGACGGAAGGATCCCAGGTTAAATTCTGGTCAATACCTTGGTTGTGGGCACATCCCCAGTAGGGTGTGTGCAGGAAGCAGCTGATCAATGTTTCTCTCTCATTGATGTTTTTAACTCTTTATCCCTCTCCTTTTCTTTCTGTAAAAAAAATCAATAAAATATTTTATAAATAAACAAATAAACAAAAAAACAAATAAATAAATTCTTTTTTATTTTTGTTGCTCTCATTGGGTGTTTCTTGCTATCTTGTGTTTCAAATTGCTGATTTGATCCTCCTCTTTATCCAACCTATAGTTTAATCCTAGTGTATTCTTCATTTCAGATATTGTATTCTTCATTTCTGACTGGTTCTTTTCTATGGTTTCTATGCTCTTTTTCATGCTGTTGTATTTCTCAGTAACTTCTTTAAGGATTCTTATAACTATATTTTTGGTAAATTGCTTGCCTCCATTTCATTTAGCTTTTTTTTTTTTCTGAAGATTTTTCCTGTTCTTTCATTTGGGCATGTTTCTTTGTTTTTCTACTTTGGCTACCTCTTTGTGTTTGGTTTTATGTGTTAGGTAGATCTGCTTTGTCTATCAGTCTTGGTTGGGTGGCCTTATATAGTAGGTGTTTTGTGGAACCCAGTGGCACAGTCTCATTGATCGTCTGAGCTGGGTGCTCCAGGTATGTCCTTGTGAGGGTTATGTGAGTCCTCCTATTGTAAATGAGCCTTGATTGCTATTGGCCTGTTCATGCACTGGCTGACTGTGATGATCAACCCTGATCACTGTGTATAGGCTGCTGTGTAGATGCTAACCACATGAAGCAGAATTTGACTCAGAAAGATATGGTGCCTGCTGAGATTTCCATTTGGATATGCCTTTTGTGAAGCTATTTGGATCCTTCTCTGATGTTGTCTAAAGCTGGCCACTTAGCATGATGGAAGGGACTCCTGTGAGGGTTAATTTGAGATGCTGTCTCTGATTAGCGCTGGACAACATTTTAGGAGCTACAAAGTGATCCACAATTTCTGACTGCCTCTGCTGGACCCAGGTAAGCATGGGAAGGACCAAGGCTGGCTTTTACCAGCACCATGCCTGGGAGCAAGTCAGCAGAAGTCTCAAGGCACCCCAAAATCTACCTCTGCCTGCCAGCTTCCTGAAAGACACTGAAAATTTTTCTCACAGTATTTTAGTTTCATGAAATAGATTCTCATTGAGTCATCAGATAGGGGAAAGTAGTGTTTACCAGATTGATATAGGTTCAAACTTGGTTGCAGTGCTGTGTCTGAGGCTACTCAACAAATTTCCTAGTGTATACCAGATCAAGCTGCTACCTGTTGTATGTTTTTCATACTCTTATGGTGGGGTGAAGTCTCATGGAGTCATTAGGGTGAGGCTAGTGGAGTTTATCGGGCTTAAAGAGACCAAGATTTATCTATGTGAAGGGAGAGCTCTCACTGGTTGGCATATCAGGGGAAAAGGACCCATATCCTAGAGCTGTACAACTCAGCCTTTCACAGATTCTGTCAGTAGAACAATCTCAGCAGTGTAGGGTCATGGGGAGTTGGGATGATGGGGCTAGTGGATCTTCCTTGAGGAGGAGGTAACAGTCAGACTTGGGAGAAGATGGGAAAAGTGGTCCCCTCCCCAGAGCCACACAAATCAGCCTGTCCCTTATTCTGCCTAGACCTTGGCAGTATAAACCACCAGGAGTTGGGAGGGTGGGGCCGCTGGTAGCCTGGAAAGTACAGCTAGGGAATCTCCTTCCTGTAAGGGAGAGGTACCAATCAGGTTCACAGGAATTTGGATGGAGTGGCATCCACACAAAAGTCACACAACTCAGTTGATAACACCCCCCTGAGTCTGCCCAGATCTTTTCATCCTGGCCCAGGCATCTAACTCCTCAATAGGGTGTAAGCTCTATAGCTTGGAGCAAGAGGAAGTCCACAGGGTATAGCTATTGCATTCCTCCAGGCTGATGTAGTAAAAAGGGAGCGCCCCATCCAAAGAAAATAGCATGTGCAGTGTAGAAGAGGAGCTCAGTGCAGGGATCCTAGCAACTGTCCCTTCAACTCTCTCCCCAGAAACAGTCCTCAGTCTTTCTTCATATGAATCTAGACCACTCTGCCCTCCCTCCACTCAAGCCCGGGGTGAGTGGCTGCAAACAAGATTTTGTGCTTTGCCCTTTAATAAGGCACCTGGTCTCTAGAAGACTCTCTGGCTGACAGTCGGATGTTATAATTGTGCCTTTTGGTGGCTCAGATGCTCAGGGCTGGGGAGACTGGCTTGGGGTTGAGACTGCACTCTCCTCAGAAGGAATAATAACCCTCCAGAATCTCTGCCTCTGCCATGGGAACAAGACTAACCCCCCGCTTTTTTTTTATTATTAATGTATTACATGTGTACATATCTTCCCATTGCCCTCCATTCACTCTCATGCAGGACCTAACCCCTCAGTGTTTTGTGTCCATTGGTTATGCTTATATACATGCATACAAGTTCTTCAGTTGAACTCTTATCTACCCCACTTCTCCCTAACCTTCCTTCTACAATTTGACAGTCTGTTTGATTCTTTACTGCCTCTGTATCTATCATTTTTCATCAGTATATAATGTTCTTTATTATCCATAAACAAGTGAGATCACGTGGTATTTTTCATTGATTGACTGGCTTATTTCACTTAACACAATGCTCTCCAGTTAAATCCAGGTTGCTGCAAATGGAAAGAATTCCTTCTTTTTTATTGCAGCATAGTATTCCATGGTGTAGATGTACCATATTTTTCTGATCCAGTCATCTGCTCTCAGGCACCTAGGCTGTTTCCAAATCATAGCTATTGTAGATTGTGCTGCTATGAATATAGGGGTGCATATATCCTTTCAGATTGGTGTTTCTACTTTCTTAGGATATATTCCCAGGAGTGGTATTACTGAGTCAAATGACACTTCCAGTTTTAGTTTTTTGAGGAAACTCCATACGTTCTTCACAAAGGCTGCACCAGTATGCATTCCCACCAGCAGTGCACGAGGAGTTCTTTTACTCTGCATCCTTGCAAACACTTGTCATTTGTTGATTTGTTGATGATTGCCATTCTGATAGGTGTGAGATGGTATAGCTTTGTCGTTTTTATTTGTATCTCTCAGATAATTAGTGACTTTAGGCATGTTTTCATGTGTCTCTTGGCCTTCCTTCTGTCTTCTTTCAAAAAGATTCTATTTAGGTCCAATGCCCATTTTTTTATTGGATCCTTTATCTTCCTTTTATTAAGTTGTATAAGTTGGCTGTAGATGTTGGAGATTAAACCTTTATCAGTGATAACATTTGCAAATATATTCTCCCACACAGAGGGCTTTCTTGTTGTTTTGTTGATGGTTTATTTTGCTGTGAAAAAGCTTTTTATTTTGATGTAGTCCCATTTGTTTATTTTCTCTTTAGTTTCCAGTGGCCTAGGAGCAGTATCAGTGAAGAAACTCTTTCGGCATATGTCTGAGATTTTGCTGCCTTTGGATTCCTATAGTATTTTTATGGTTTCCTGTCTTATATTTAACTCCTGTATCCATTTTGAGTTTATTTTTGTGTATGGTGTAAGTTGGTGGTCTAGTTTCATTTTTTTGCATGTATCTGTCCAATTTTCCCAACACCATTTATTGAAGAGACTGTCTTGACTCCATTGTGTGTTGATGCCTCCTTTGTTAAATATTAATTGAGCATAGTGGTTTGGGTCAATATCTGTGTTTTCTATTTTATTCCATTGGTCTATATGTCTGTTCTTGTGCCAGAACCAGGCTGTTTTGAGAATAGTGGCTTTGCAATACAGTTTGAAATCAGGTATTGGGATCCCACCTACTTTATTCTTTTTTCCAGGATTGCTGTGGCTATTTGAGGTCTTTTTTTGTTCCAGATGAATCTTTGGAGCGTTCTTTCTAGGTCAGTGAAATATGTCTTGGTATTTTATTTTGTTTTCTTTTTTTTCTTTTTAATTTTTTTATTAATGTATTACATGTATACATGTCTTCCCATTGCTCATCCTCACCCTGATGCATACCCTAACCCTTAATTGTCTTGTGTTGATTGGTTATGCTTATACGCATGCATACTAGTCCTTTGGTTGATCTTTTATCTACCCCACCTCTCCCTAACCTTCCCGCTGTAATGTGCTTTACTGTCTCTGTATCTATCTTTTGTTCATCAGTTAATAATGTTCTTTATTATCCATAAATGAATGAGATCATGTGGTATTTTTCTTTCATTGACTGGCTTATTTCATGTAGCATAATGCTCTCCAGTTCCATCTAGGTTGCTGCAAATGGTAAGAATTCCTTCTTTTTTTATGGCAGCATAGTATTTCATTGTATAGCTATACCATAGTTTTCTGATTCACTCGTCCTTGGTATTTAATTAAATTAATTAATTAATTAATTAATTAATTAATTTTCTCCTATTGCCCTCCCCACCCCTCAGTACATGCCCTCATCCATCTCCCCCCTCAACCCCCCCCCATTGCCCTGTATCCACTGGCTATGCCTACACACAAATGTATACAAGTCCTTCAGTTGTCTCCTACAGGCCCCTCCCCCGCCAACTTCCCCTGCCTTCCCACTGTAGCACAACAGTTTGTTCATTGCTTCTTTGCCTCTGCATCTGCTTCCCCCCCATCCCCTGATTCTTGTCCTTAAAAATATCTTGGTATTTTAATTGGGAGTGTATTGAATCTACAGATTGCTTTGAGTAGTATGGACATTTTAATAATGTTGATTCTTCCAATCCATGAGCATGGTATGCTCTTCCATCTATTTACGTCTTCCTCTATCTCTTTTTTCAGTGTCTGGTAGTTTTCTGCATATAGGTCTTTTACCTCCTTAGTTAAATTTATTCCCAGGCATCTTAATTATTTTGGTGTGATGGTAAATAGGATTGCTTTTTTAGTCTCTCTTTCTGTAAATTCACTATTAGTGTATAGAAATGCCATAGATTTTTTGGCATTAATTTTGTATCCTGCTACATTGCTGAATTCATTTATTAAGTCTATTAGTTTTTTGATGGAGTCTTTTGTTTTTTTTTTATTACAGTATCATGTCATCTGCAAATAAGGATGGCTTTACTTCTTCTTTTCCAATTTGGATGCCTTTATTTCTTCTTCTTGTCTAATTACAATGGCTAATACTTCTAGTACTATGTCGAACATAAGTGGTCAGAGTGGTCATCCCTTTCTTGTTAGCTTTTATGATGTTAAGGTCTGATCCTTCAATTCCCACCATGTTGAGAGTTTTTATCAAGAAAGGGTGTTGTATTTTGTCAAATGCTTTTTATGCATCAATTGATAAGACTGCAATTTTTACCTCTCAGTTTGTTTATGTGATGTATCAGGTTTATTGATTTGTGGATATTGTACCATCCTTGCATCCTGGGATAAATCCTACTTGGTCAAGGTGTATGATCTTTCTGATGTACTGCTGGATCCAATTTGCTAGAATTTTGTTGAGGATTTTGGCATTTATATTCATGAGGTATATTGGCCTATAATTCTCTTTCATTGTGTTGCCTTTATCTGGTTTTGGTATTAGGGTGATGCTGGCTTCATAGAAGGAGCTTGGACGTGTTCCTTCTTGAATTTTTTGGAATAGTCTGAGGAGGATAGGTTTTTTTTTTTTTAAATATATTTTTATTGATTTTTCACAGAGAGGAAGGGAGAGGGATAGAAAGTTAGAAACATCAATGAGAGAGAAACATCAATCAGCTGCCTCCTGAACGCCCCCTATTGGGAATGTACCCGCAACCAATGTACATGCCCTTGACTGGAATCAAACCCAGGACCCTTCAGTCCCCAGGCCGATGCTCTATCCACTGAGCCAAACCGGTTTCAGCTGAGAAGGATAGGTTTTAATTCTTCCTTGAATGTTTGGTAACACTCCCCTGTGTAGCCATCTTGCCTGGGCTTTTGTTTCCTGGAAGTTTTTTGATGATTGCTTCAATTTCCTCCATAGTTATTGGCCTATCGAGATTTTTAGATTCTTCCTGATTGAGTTTTGCAAAGCTTTATTTTCCTAGGACTATGTCTATTTTCTCCAAGTTGCCCAAGTTGTTGGAATAGAGTTGTTCATAGTATTTTTAACAATCCTTTGTATTTCAGTGGGATATGTTGTTATTTCACCTCTTTCATATTTGATTTCCTTTATTTGGACCCTCTCTCTTTGCTTCTTGGTGAGCCTGGCTAGAGGTTCATCAATCTTGTTTATCATTTCAAAGATCCAGCTCTTAGTTTTGTTAATCTTTTGAATTGTTTCTTTGGTCTCTATGTCATTTATCTTTGATTTGATCTTTCCTATTTCCTCCCTTCTGTTTACACTAGGCTTTTCTTTCCTATTTCCTCCCTTCTGTTTACACTAGCTCTTTGAGTTGTAAGGTTATGTAATTTATTACCATTGTTTCTTGTTTTCTGCAGTAGGCTTGTAGAGCTATGAACTTCCCTAACAAGACTGCTTTCACTGTGTCACATTAATTTTGGATTGTTACATTTTCATTGTCATTTGTTGCCATGATGTTTGTTATTTCTTCCTTGATCTCTCTGGTAACCCAGTCATTGTTTAATAGCATGCTGTTTAGTCTCCACGTATTTGATTTATTTGGATTGTTTTTATTGTAGTTGATTTCCAGTTTTATGTACTATGATCTTAGAAGATGCTTGATATGATTTCTGTCTTCTTGAATTTGTAGAGACTTTGCCTATGACCAAACTTATGGTCTCTCTTTGAAAATGACCCATGTGCACTTGAGAAGAATGTATGTGGCTTTGGTGTGAAATGTTCTGAAGATGTCAATTAATTCCATCTGGTCTAGTGAGTGATTTAGGATTGATGTTTATTTGCTGATTTTCTATTTAGAGGATTTGTCAAATGGTGATAGGGGGTTATTAAAGTCCCCTACTATGACTGTATTGCTGTTAATCTCTTCCTTCATATGAGTATTGCTACCCCAGCTTTTTTTTTCATTTCCATTTACCTGAAAAAGTGTTTTACAAACCTTCATTTTTGTCTGTGTGCATCTTTTTTCTTTTTTTAAATTTTAATAAATCTTTATTGTTCATATTATTACAATTGTTCCTTTTTTCCCCCTCGAATCTCCCCTCTGCCTGGTTCCCACCCCACCCCCTGCCCTTACCTTCCCCCATTGTCCTCATCTATAGGTGTTTGATTTTTGTCTTGTCTTTCCCTGCATCACCCCTCACCTCTTTCCTCCTGAGAATTATGAACCCACTCCCTTTCTCTGTCCCTAATTCTATTATATTCACCAGTTTATTCTGTTAATGAGATTTTCAATTCACTTGATTTTTAGATTCACTTGTTCATAGATATGTATTTGTTGTCCATAATTTTTACCTTTATGTTTTCTTCTTCCTCTTCTTAAAGAATACCTTTCAGTATTTCATGTAATACTGGTTTGGTGTTGATGAACTCCTTTAGTTTTTTCTTATCTGTGAAGCTCTTAATCTGTCCAACAATTCTGAATGATAGCTTTGCTGGCTAGAGTGTTCTTGGTTGTAGGTTCTTGCTACTCATCACATTGAATATTTCTTGCCACTTCCATCTGGCCTGCATAGTTTCTGTTGAGTAATCAGCTGACAGTCAAATGCGTGCTCCCCTGAGGTTATTAACTGTTTTTCTCTTCCTTCTTTTAATATTCTTTCTTTGTCTTTTACTCTTGGTATTTTAATTATGATGTATCTTGGTGTTCCTCTTTGGATTCCTTTTGTTTGGGGTTCTGTGTACTTTCTAGACTTGTAAACCTATTTCTTTCATGAGATGTGGGAAGTTTTCAGTCATTATTTCTTCAAATAGGTTTTCAGTATCTCGCTCTCTCTCATCTTCTAGCACTCCCATAATTCTGATGTTGGTACACTTGAAGATTTCCCAAAGGCTCCTTACACTATTTTCATTTTTTTAATTAAATCTTTATTATTCAGATTATTACATTTGTTTCTCTTTATTCCCCCTCCATAGCACCCCTCCACCCAGCTCCCACCATTTCCTCTGCCCTTACCTCCCTTCCATTGATCTCATCCATAGGTGTATGATTTTTGTCCAGTCTCTCCCTGTATACCCCTCACTCCTTTCCCCCTGGGAATTATCAGTCCATTCCCTTTCTGTGGTCCTGATTCTATTATATTCACCAGTATATTCTGTTGATCAAATTTTTAATTCACTTAATTTTTAGATTCACTTGTTCATAGATATGTATTTGTTGTTCATAATTTTTTGGCTTTTACCTTTTTCTTCTTCCTCTTCTAAAAGAGTACCTTTCAGCACTTCATATAATACTGGTTTGGAGTTGATGAACTCCTTTAGCTTTTTCTTATCTGTGAAGCTCTTTATCTGACCTTCAATTCTGAATGATAGCTTTGCTGGATAGATTATTCTTGGTTGTAGGTTCTTGCTATTCATCACGTTGAATATTTCTTGCCACTCCCATCTGGCCTGCATCGTTTCTGTTGAGAAATCAGCTGACAGTCGTATGGGTGCTCCCTTGTAGGTAATGATCTGTTTTTCTCTTGCTGCTTTTAATATTCTCTCTTTGTCTTTTGCTCTTGGTATTTTAATTATGATGTGTCTTGGTGTGGTCCTCTTTGGATTTCTTTTATATGGGGTTCTGTGTGCTTCCTGGACTTGTAAGTCTATTTCTTTTACCAGGTGGGGGAAGTTTTCAGTCATTATTTCTTTAAATAAGTTTTCAGTATCTTGCTCTCTCTCTTCTTCTGGCACCCCCACAATTCTGATGTTGGTACACTTGAGGCTGTCCCAGAGGCTCCTTACATTATCTTCACATTTTTGGATTCTTTTCTCTTCTTGCTTTTCCAGTTGAATGTTTTCTGCTTCTTTATATTTCAAAGTTTTGACTTGATTATTGCCTTCCTCTAAGTCTGCTGTTAGGACTCTGTATAATATTTTTTATTTCAGTTAGTGTCTCAAGTTTTTTTTTTTCATCTCCTCTTGGGACTCACTAAATTTATCCATCTTTTCTAGCATATTCTTGAAAAACCTTATAAGTGTGGTTTTGAACGCTATATCCAGTCGTTTTTTCCCTCCATTTCTTTTGTTTGTGATCCCTTCCCTTGTCTCGGCATTTTCACTCTGCCGGGGTAACTTCTGTATTGGATTCAGCCATATGATACCAGCCTTGCAAAACGGAAGAAGCTTCTGTTGAGTTTGGGATAGGTGGAGTCTCAGGGCTTAAGGGACCGCCTTGTCTTCCAGTAGGCCCCGCCCTCCATGGCCCCTGAGTCTCACATGACGGTAATCGCTGGAGCGGTCCTTGTGCGCGCACGCCTGCAGTGCCTCTAAACCGCTGCCTTTCCGGCTCCCCTGAACTCCAGGACCACACGAGTCTAGGTCCCAAAGGTTTCGCCCGAAACAGGGCCTTAGTGGAGTCAGAAGTGGCACAGTTGGGAGGGTCTGTCTCCCTCCCACTTGTGAAAGCCAGAGGCACAATCAGCAATCTGTCCTATGCGCAGTGCCGTGCACACCACCAGACCTCTGATCTTTTGCGACTCCCCTAAATTTCCGTGCACCTCTCCCTTTTCACAGTCCAAACTCCCCACCGAATGAGTTTCGGCTGGAGCTGGGGTTTAGTGTTGTAAGATAAGGGGTTCAACACCGTTGGGAGTCTCTGTTTCCCTCCCGCCAGAGAAAGCCTGCCAGGTACTCTCACGTGCGCATGCGTCTCCATACCTCAGCTTTATGCAGCTCCTTTGGGTTTCTGTGAGCCCCTCTCTTTCCTTCCAGCTGTAGAACTTCCACTCAGCCAGCTTTCCTGTGGTTCTGGATGATGTCCATTCTGTCTTTTAGTTGTAGTTTTGAAATTGTTGTGCGAGGCAGCAGTGTAGGTGTTTACCTATGCTGCCATCTTGGATTCTCCTCTCTTCATATTTTTTTTTATTCTTTTTTCTTTTTGTCTTTCCAATGGTGTCTTTTTTGCTTCTTTATATTTCAAATCTTTGACTTGATTCTTGTGATTCTCTAGTCTGATTTTATGTTTCTGTATAAACATTTCAGTCAGTGTATGTTTAATTTCTGGTTGGTTCTTTTTCATCTCCTCTTGGGTATCACTAAATTTATCTATTTTTCCTAGGAAATTATTTAAAAAACCTTATAACCATGGTTTTGAACTCTGTATCCAGTCATTTGTTTTCCTCCATTTCTTTTGTTTGTGATCTGTTCTTTAGTCTCCTCATATTTTGCTCTTTTCCTGAGTTGGTAGAGTAGCTTTGTGTGCTAGCTATCCTATGTGGCCCAGTAGCTCTGCCTTCCCAATTATCTGACATGGACACCCTTGGTGCATCCATTTGTGAACTGTGTGTACAGTCTTGTGGTAGTTAATTCTTGATTGTTGTTGGTATCACTGGGCGGGGGTGGGGGGATTGACCTCCAAGCCAATTGGTTGTGAGGATCAGCTGTGTCTGTGCATGCGGGTTTGCCTCCAAATCTGTGCTTTTCATGTGCGTGCACTTCTGGAACTCTGCCTTTTGGTTCCCTTAAATTTCTGTGTGCTGTAGGGACCTGTATGAGTCTGGCTCTCACCTGAAACTGGGGTTCAGTGCAATTGGACCTGGATTTCAGTGCTGTTGTGAGTTTCTGTTTTCCTCCTGCTATAGACAGCCCAGCACAATCTGCCATCAGTGCTCTGTGTGTGCAGTTTTGCACTCACTTTCGCGAGCCCCTAAAATTCTGTCTTTCGCAGCTCCCCTAAGTTTCCATGCACTCCTTCCTTTTCACAACAGTCCAGACTCCCCCTATGAGTCTCACCTGGAGCTGGGGTTCTTTGTACTGTGGATTTTCGGTCTCCCTCCGGCTACAGGAAGCCTGCCAGACTCTCCTCCACCCATCCTCTCCACGAGCTTGTCTCCGTACCCCAGCTTTTTACCGCTCCTCTGAGTCTTTGTGAGTCCCTCTCTTTACTTCTAGTTGTAGAATTTTCATTCAGCCAGCTTTCCTGTGGTTCTGGATGCTGTTTGTTCTGTCTTTTAGTTTTGAAATTATTGTGTGAGGCAGCAGTTTAGGTGATTACCTATTCTGCCATCTTGGTTTCTCCGTATCTTTTTTTCTGAGTTTGGTTTCTTGTAGACAGCAGATATATGGATCATATTTTCTTATTCAATCTGTTACCCTATGTCTTTTATTTGGAGCATTTAACCCATTTACATTTAAAGTTATTATTGATAGGTACTCAAATGTCGCCATTTTTATTCTTTACCCCTGTGTTCCTTCTTCACTTCCTTTTTTTTTTATATATATATAGCAGATGCTTTAGCATTTCTTGCATTGCTGTTTTGGTAGTCATAAATCCCCTTAGTCCTTTTTTGTCTGTGAAGCTTCTGATTTCACCTTCAATTTTGATTGAAAGCCTTGCAGGGTACAGTATTCTTGGATTCAGACTCTTCCTTTGCATAACTTTGTATATTTCATTCCATTGCTTTCTGGCCTGATGAGTTTCTGTTGAGAAATCAGTCACTCATCTGATGGGAATTCCTTTGTAGGTAACTTTCTGTCTCTCTCTGCTTGCTTTTAAGATTCTTACTTTGTTGTTGGTGTTTGCCAATTTAATTATAATGTTCCTTGGCACTGGTCTTTTGTGGTTCATTTTGCTTGGGACTATGTGAGCTTCTTGGATTTGTGTGAGTTTTTTCTTCCCTATATCAGGGAAATTTTATGTCATTATTTCTTCAAATAGGTTTTTTATTCCTTGCTCAGTTTTCTCTCCTTATTGGACCCCTACTATGCAGATGTTGTTTTGTTTCATGTTATCTCAAAGTTCCCTTAGGCCAGAGCTCCTGCTCTTTCCCCCCCCCTAGCAGCTGCTCTACTTGGGTCTTTTTTTCTACCTTGTCTTCTAGCTCACTGATGCAGTCCTCTGCTTTTTCTAGTCTACTTTTGATGCTTTCTATTGAGTTCTTTACAGCAGCAATATCAATTTTTATTTCTTCTTCGTTCTTCTTCATTTCCTGTAGGTTCTTACTCATATTGTTAGATTTGTCTTCTATTCTTTTCAGCCACCCTATGACCATTTCTCTGAATTCTTTCTCTGGCAGGTTGCTTGCCTCAATTTCATTTACTTCCTTTTCTGTTGATGCCTGCTTTTCTTTCATGTGCGGGCTGTTTCTTTGTCTGCCCATGCTCTCTCTACTTTGGCTATCTTTTTATGTAGTTCTCTCTCTTCTTATCTCAGGCGAAATCTGACCCTTTCATGTTTCATGTAGAACTACTCTGAATCCAAGTGTTTGCACCAATTGGGAACTGGTGTTCTGGAGCTCATAGCTGTTTTATCAGTGCAGCAGCTGTAGATTTTCAGGCTTCTGTAAACATCCACTTTCCGCTTCAGGATTAAAGCTAATCCTTTTCACGTCTCTGCCTTTTGTAATTGTTTCTATGTGTTTTTTTCTGTAAATCCTTGGTTATAATAGTCTTCAGTAGGTTATTCAGGTCGATTGCTCTATATTTTAGTTTTAATAACAGTTTGGTCCTTGCAGAAATTGAGTGTAACTTCCACCTACTCCACCACTTCTATCCCTGAGAACATATATTTTAGTAATAATTTTCCTATTGATATAGAATCATTTAAAATTTTAAAATAAATAAATAAATAAGACATATAAATTAATACTAACTCCTTAGCCAAATACACCATTTTTTTTGGTATTTTTAGCCTGTACTTTAATTGTTGAAACATTTAGCATTTACTAATGCCTACTAGAATACTGTGCACGATGCATCACATTTTATTACTTCTTCAATATAACTATTCTAAAGTTATTTCTTGGACTTGAAAATAAGTCTGTGTTGGCAGTGATTGATTGGTAGCCTCTCAATTATCAGTAACTGATGTGTCTTCCTTTTTGTGGCTCTGCCATTCACATATTTGGTTTTCTTCTCAACATGGCTAGTTCATCTCCTGCCATTAGTTCTGCATTCCAGAGTGTTGGAAGGGGAAAAAGATAAAGGACATGCCATTTAAGAATATGACATGGATTTTGCACATGTCACTTCTAATTACATCCAATAGGCCAGAATCATGTGGCCACTAATGGAAAGGGTGGTTAGAAATGTAGCCCTTAGCTAGGCAGCCATTCATTTTTTTCAGAATGTTTTTATTACATTGTAAGGGGAGAATCGCATCTGGGGAGCAGTGAATAGCTTCTGTCCTGTATGTCATATAGATATGTTTATTCCTCTTGATCTGAGTCTATTTCTTGTTTTCTCTCTCTCCACTTATATTCTGTTCCCTCTTCCCTCTTTCTCTGTTTTCTTATAAATAGCTCATTTGAGAAACATAAATGGACATATTTCTTCAGTTCTACTGGTTCTGATCCAAATACCCACTAACTTATTTTCTATAAGTTCCTACACATGTAGTCACTTATCTCTCCCACACCTAAATGCACATATTTGATTTTGTAGCTCAGTTGACATGTGTTTAAGTCCCATTTTCTGTACCTAGTCTATCTGTGATCTTGGGTAAGTCAACTAAGTTTTATAAGCTTCATCTTCCTCACCTAAAAGAAGACATCATTGCCTCATAGGAAGTTCTACCTCGCTTACTTTATGTGATAACTGAGGATGAGAAGAGTTACCTTTATAAAGGGTAAAGCCACTGGCTGCACAGTCATGTGTAAAGGGAGCCCAGGAGGTCAATCATCCCTTGTATTCTGTGAGATACATTAGTCCTTCAATAAATTCCATTTATTTTCTCCAATATGTTAGCTTCTCATCCTTATAAGAATCTCAACTAAGTAAATCTATTATTGGCAAATTTGGCAAAGTTTAACATTTGGTGCCTTTGTGTTATAAATATGTGCCTTTTCATCCTATCAAAGTGAAAAGTAAATTGTGGTTTCTTTCTGTTTTGTTTTGTTTTCCAATCAAATTTAGCCATTAGGAAAGGCTCCAAATGGCAAAAATGTGAATTCATAGGTGTATACCTTTCTCAAATAAGCCTTACTTCTTAATTACATAATAAAATATTTTTCATAATAAAATGATTTTATGAAGCAGGAAAGGAATTGGGAGGTTTCTGGACAAAGGGAAGAACTTTCAACCCTCTCCAATTCTACTTAACACTCTACTGTGATGGTGGCTACCTAGCTTTCATGTGTGGATTTCCACATTTGCACACCACACCATGAAGTCACAGGTGAGCTTAGCAGTTCTGGATTTGGAGACAGAAGACCTGACTTCTCATATTTACCTGTCCCTTTCTCCTTGCCCCTTGAGATACCTCCTAATCATTTAGACCTTATGCCCTCTTGTCTTGCCTTTGAGGTTCTAGTCCTACATTCTTTCTTCTCACTTAACAGCATGTTGGTGGCTTATCTGAAGTGTGAGAGAAAAAAAATTCATACCAGAAACTTGTTGAAAATTGCAAAAAAATATTTTATTTAAACAATTTCAGTAGGGAAGCGACATCAGTATGGAACAGAACTTAATGCTGAATACAGCAAAGATAGCTATTCCTCAATTTTACACATTTGATTAATGACCAAATCCTGACTACTTTCCCTCATGAACATTTCAGCATCCCTCCAGAGTCAGACTCATCATCTCATGGGTGAGTTTCTGTAAAATGTCCATGTTGGTGGACTGGTCTTTGTTCCTATTCCTCCTCAGCAGGTCCCAGCCTGGTGCTCTTTTGTTGTGTGAATCTAACTTTGCCATTTCTCCTCTATGATCTGCTAAAGAAATGCCCAATACACAGGCTCCTCACCAGGATCTGTGCTTGCTTCCTCCATGCAGCCTTTAGAGTTGCCCCTTTCACCCCCACCCAGGACACTGTGCACCACTCCCTGGCCAGCCTTACAGGTGTATCTAAACTAGCCTTGCATTTGCCTCTCTCTGATTCTGTCAGCTTGCTAAGCCAACAGTGGTTGCAGGATGATACCTCAGCTGCAGGCAGTGATTAATTGGATTGGACTCTGGACATTTGTAACTCACAAGGTACTGGAGATGGAGCTTTGAACTTTCTGAGCATGGAGCATATTTGGAAAGCCCCAAAGGTTTCCTACACAGAAACTTTCAATTCTAAAGTGAGCCATTAAAAATATAGGAAAACAGTACTAATATAAGGGAAGATGCAAAAACTGGGAAAAAGAAACCTCAAGTATTAGATAAGTATGAAATACCAAGGACCTAAAATACTGACTGTCAACCTTGTCTCTTTGGTCTGCATGGCAGACTCTGCATGGAACAGACTCTCAAACATGCATGGTATGGGGCCACCAGGTTAGGACAAGTCCAGGTAGCCTCTGCTCACTTTGTGTGGCCAGAGTCCATGCCCCCAGTGGTGCTCTGCACTGCCTGGTAAGACCTATGCTCTGGAGGAAGCACTGGATTCCTTTGCTCATAGGCTTTTTCAGCCACAGCAGATTGTAGAGATATTTTGGGTGGATAATTTTTCATATAGTGGGTGATTCAGCTGTGGATTAGATCCCAACTCTACAAAACATGGACTGGGACCTTTCTAGATGCATTGATAAGATAATGGCAAGCAGAGACCTGTGAGGCTTCACCTTTTGGGTTAGATAAGGAAATTTTATAGCTGGGTATCTGTAGGGAGAGGTTATAGTGTTAAGCCTTGGACTGACCTGTTGGCAAAGCTACAAACAATTCTTAGCTTAGAGGGCACACTCTGTTAGCATAATTAAACTTGATCTTGTGAAGCTCCCTAGATCTTTCCTGGGTAGCTAATGGGCTGTGGAAGGTGCAGCAAGTGATGCCAAAACAAGTTAAACCTACAAGAACACTGTAAATTACCTTGTTTACCACTGACTATAAAATAAAGGCTCAGCTTGCAGTCTGGATCTTCTCAGCCAGGCACAGAAAATCCACCTAGACCCAGCTTATTCTCTTTGTTTGTCTTTTCTTCATCTTTTGCCAGCCCCATCAGGTTTGCCGAACCATTGGCTGTGCTGGGGTGGCACAGGTACCTGGAGAAGAGAGAAGAGGGACTTGTGACAGAAGAGAATACAAGTACATGACATTTGTGTCATGCTCAGCCTGTGGTCTATTGTGGAGCTTTCTTGGAAGATGTGACAAGTCAGACACAAACAAGGCTAGTTGAAGGCACAGATGATTGAATATGCAAAAGAGTTGGGAAAAGGCTCTTTTCCATCCTGCCCCACTCTATTATAGACCTCAATGCATTCTGGAACCAGTCTTAGGGTTGCAAGACATCCTTCAGGGAGCAACTCTTGCCTTAGGAAAGCAGTCCCTTCATAGAAGCTTCTGAGCCAGGTAAGCTGTGAGTTGCCTTGGTGTGGACAAACTTGTTCCTGAGGAAACAGGACTTAGAAACTCCTAAAATGAAGAGGGTGGTTGCTGGGGAGAGGTCAGGAATGGAAGCAATGTCTTCTTCTTCTTCTTCTTCTTCTTCTTCTTCTTCTTCTTCTTCTTC
>JAAGEH010000286.1:49575762-49614252 GCA_011751065.1 Lasiurus cinereus | reverse complement strand
TTCTTCTTCTTCTTCTTCTTCTTCTTCTTCTTCTTCTTCTTCTTCTTTAAATTTAAATTCTTTATTGTTTACTGGTAAAATATCACTTAAGTCTCCTTTTTCGCTTATTGATCACTCCCCGGCAGCCCCCACCAAAGGCCCTCCCTGCCTCCCTCTCTATATCTGTGTCCATTGGCTATGCTCATTTGCATGCATACTAGTCCTTTGGTTGATCTCATACCCCTTCACCTCCTGCCTTTCCTTATAGGTTAGACAGTCTGTTCAATGCTTCTATGACTCTGGTTCTATTTTGTTCACTAGCTTATGCTGTTCATTATATTCCACAAATGAGTGAGATCATGTGATATTTATCTTTCTCTGACTGGCTTATTTTGCTTAGCATAATGCTCTCTAGTTCCATCCATGCTGTTGCCAATGGCAAGAATTCCTTCTTTTTTATAGCAGTGTACTATTCCATTGTGTAGATATACCATATTTTTCTAATCCACTCATCTGTTGATGGGCACTTAAGCTATTTCTAAATTGTAGTTATTATAAATTGTGCTGCAATGAACATAGGGGTGCATATAATCTTTCTGATTGGTATTTGTGTTTTCTTGGATATATACCTAGAAGTGGGATTACTGGGTTAAATGGAAGTTCCATTTTTAATATTTTGAGGAAATGCCATACGTTTTCCACAGTGGTTGCACCAGTCTGCATTCCTACTGGTAGTGTATGGGGATTCCTTTTTCTCGCCAGCACTTGTCATTTGTTGATTTGTTGATAATAGCCATTCTGACAGGTATGAGATGGTACCTCATTGTTGCTTTGATTTGCATCTCTCAAATGATTAGTGACTTTGAGCATGATTTCATATGTCTCTTGGCCTTCTGTATGTCCTTTTTAAAAAAGTGTCTGTTTAGATCCTTTGCCCTTTTATTATTATTATTGAATGGTTTATTTTACTTTTGTTAAGTTGTATGGTTCCCTATAAATTTTGGAGATTAAACTGTTATTGGAGATAACATTGGAAAATATGTTCTCCCATATAGTGAGCTTTATTGTTGTCTTGTTGATGGTTTCTTTCACTGTGTAGAAACTTTTTATTTTGATGAAGTCCCACTTGTTTATTTTCTCCTTTGCCCTAGGAGCTGTATTGGTAAAGATATTGCTATGACATGTCTGCTATTTTGTTGGCTATGGCTTCTTCTAAGATTTTTATGGTTTCCCATCTTACATTGAAGTCCTTTATCCATTTTGAGTTTATTTTTGTATATGGTGTAAGTTGGTGATATAGTTTCATTTTTTTCATGTATCTGACCAATTTTCCCAGCATCATTTATTGAACACACTGTCTTGACTCTATTATATGTATTTACTTCCTTTGTCAAATATTAATTGAATATACTGGCTTGGGCTGATTTCTGAGTTCTTTGTTCTGTTGCATTGTCTATATATCTGTTCTTGTGCCAGTACCAGGCACTTTTGAGAACAGTGGCTTTGTAGTATAGTTTGATATCTGGTATTGTGATCCCTCTAACTTTGTTCTTCTTTCTCAAGATTGCTGCAGCTATTCAAGGTCTTTTTTTATTATAGATGAATTTTTGGAGAGTGTGTTCTAGGTCTTTGAAGTATGTTGTTGATATTTTAATGGGGATTGTGTTGAATCTATAGATTTCTTTGGGTAGTATAGACATTTTAATGATGTTGATTCTATCAATCCATGAACATGGCATGTTCTTCAATTTGTTTTTGTCTTCCTCTATCTCTTTATTCAGTGTCCTGTAATTTTCTGAATACAGATCCTTTACTTCCTTGGTTAAATTTATTCCTAGGTATCCTAATCTTTTTATTGCAATGGTAAATGGGATTTTTTTTTAATTTCTCTTTCTGTGAGTTCATTATTGATGTAGAAAAAGCCCTAGTCATTCAGCAAATATTTATCGCATACTTAGCACATATCAGGCATTGTTCTAGTGACTGGAGATTCAGTAATATACAAAACAGAATTGATTTAAAGTGAAAGCATTTTGAGGATCAAGTTATATATATTTTTATACCTCTTCTTATGCTCTTATGAATGAAAAAAATGAGTTGTTTGGAAAGTAACCTTGCAGGGTGATCTGATCATAAATTCCTAACTGGACACATCATGGTGGATAGTTACATCCCAGGCCTATAACTTTTTTAGTGAAAAGATTTCTTTGTTTTTAATTTATCTTTATTATTGAAAGTATTACAGATGTCCCCCTTTTCTCTCCCATTGACCCCTCCACTCCACAGTTTTAAGCAAGCCCTGTCTGTCCACTGTTCTTGTGCATCTAGGTTAACACACTTTTGCAATACCAGAAGTAATACCTCCTAAAGGGAGGTATTAACCCTCAAGATAGCACATAATTTTGTTAACTATCCAGTAACCCAATACCTACCTTGCTTTCCCCATTCTTCCTCATGCCCCCTCCTTGACTTTAAATACATAAAAAAACTGAAACCCCTATTATTCTCTGGATCATTTGAGATCTTTCTTCCTAACATATGTCATCAGTTTGGCTCAAATAAAGTCTTATAAAAATTCTCTGTAGGTTTGGACATTACTTACACTGACACCTTTAAGAGTCCTAGGGTTATGGAAAGACTTAGATTTATAAAATTTATATCCCACTTTGTTCTAATAAATGTAAAGCAACTTATAAAGTAGTATACAATTCACTTAAAGATTATAAAATAGAAGTAGAAGAGATAGGTGTTGTGCCCAGAGTTCGGGGTCCCCAATAATCCACCACTAAGGAGCCTTTTCCGATGCAAAAGCAGAGTCTTTATTCAAACCCGGGTTTGGCTCTCAGCCTCTTTCTGATGCAGCAGCGAGGTGAGAGAGCGGACTGGGTGGGAACAATGAGTTTTATGGGGTAGGATAATTAGGGGGCTTGGGAATGTGATGGGGGTTACAGAGATTGGTCACTTGAATCGGGGTCTTTCTGTGGTTAAGCCTAATTAGGACCTTAGCTGTGTCCCTGGAGCTTCATTCCTCCTTTCAGGTGAGGGTCAGAGAAGTTAAGACATTGCTGGCACACCTGTGGCCACTCCCAGAAAAGGGAGGGGGGTTTAGGCAGGGGTCCCAGCCCTTATAGGACAAGATGGAGGGGAGTCCATTTCTTTTCATAGGTAAATAAGTTTTAAAAAATTTGGAAAGCGTCGGAACACAAAACCAAGTCAGGAATAGTTATTGACTGGAATGCAACATGCACTTTGAAAATCCTAGATATCTCAACAAGTGAGCAATAGATGTGGCTTTAGGCTTTCAGTGACTAAAGTACAGTGGGTGGAGGTACAATCCATTGAATCAAACAAAAAACAACAGATATCTTTGGAAGAAGAACAACACCTTCTAATACTCAGACCAGAAAATATTTCTCTAAGAAGCCTCAAAAATAAGACTTCGTGGATGTGTGTCCCGACCCGCAGGTTAAGTCAACAAGGACCCTAGAGAAGGAGTGGAGATGAAAGGGACAAGAGACACAAGGAATGGAGACAAGACAAAGTTCTGATCAAGTCTCATTTATTCAACAGTAGATGGGGTATTTATGGGGAGAAGGAGGAATGAGGATGTTAGCGAAAATTCCTAGCCCTAAGGCGAAACGCCTGGCTTTCAGGAGATAAGGAAAGAGATAGGATTTGGGGTAATAGAAACCTAGCCTGAGGTTAGTGCTAATGTGGCTGGAGCTTACTACAAAATGGCTATCAAGCACAACAAGTTTCCCGCAGATGTGCAATAGGACTACATCACAAGCCAAACAGCCCTCAGATGTGTCTGGGAGAGCTGTCACCTTGAATCCCATGGCTGAGACTTTGTGAGTTAATATTCCATCTATAGGCAGTAAGTAAGGGCAAGGATTTCATGGCAAGTCAGTCCCTAGAGCTGAATTCAGCAAAGACATAAAACACGGTAAAGACCGATACAGGCATAAGAACAGGCATATAGATGAATGGAACAAAACAGAGCACCCAGAATAAACCCAAGTTTCCATGCTCAATTAATATTTGACATAGGAGGCAAGAGTATACAATGGAGTCAAGACAGTTTCTTCAATAAATGGTGTTGGGAAAATTGGACAGGTACATACAAAAAAAAATGAAACTAGATTACCAACTTACAACACACACAAGAAATAACTCAAAATGGTAAAAGATTTAAGTGTAAGTTGTGAAACCATAAAAACCCTAGGAGAAAACATATGAGATGTCTCTCATAGCAATTTTTTCCCCAATGTATCTCCTAGTCAATGGAAATAAGGGGAAAAAATAAGCAAATAGGACTACATCAATCAAAAGATTCCTGCATAGCAAAGGAAACCATCAACAAAGTAAAAAGGGGACAGACTATAGAAGAACATATTTTCCAATTATATATCTGATAAGGGTTTAATTTCCAAAAATACAAAGAACTTATATAAATTAACATTAGGTAGACACACAATGCAATTAGAAAATGGGAAAAGGGCCTGAATAGACACTTCTCCAAAAAGGACATACAGATGAACAAGAAATATATGAAAAAGTGCTCAACATTGCTAACCATCAGAGAGATGCAAATTAAAACCACAATGAGGTACCATATCACACCTGTCAGAAGGACTACCATCAATAAATCAACAAGTGCTGGGGAGGATGTGGAGAAAAGGGAACCCTCGTGCACTGCTAATGGGAATGCAGACTCATACAACCTCTGTGGAAACAGTATGGAGTTTTCTCAAAAAATTAAAAGCAGAACTGCCTTTTAACCCAGTGATCCCACTTCTAGGAATATATGTATATATAGCCTGAGAATCCCAAGACACCAATCAGAAAGAATACATGCACACTTATATTCACAGGAGCCTTATTTATAATAGCTAAGATCTGGAAATAGCCCAAGTGCCCATCAGTAGATGAGTGGATAAAAAAGCTGTGGTACAGCTGAAACTGGTTTGGCTCAGTGGATAGAGTGCCGGCCTGTGGACTGAAAGGTCCTGCGTTTGATTCTGGTCAAGGGCATGTACCTTGATTGAGTGCACATCCCCAGTGGGAGGTATGTAGGAGGTGGCTGACCAATGTTTCTCTCTCATCGATGTTTCTAACTCTATCCCTCTCCCTTCCTCTCTGTAAAAAATCAATAAAATATATATTTTTTAAAAGCTGTGGTACATTTACACAATGAAATATTATGCCACTGTAAAAAAGAAGGATCTCTTGCCATTTGAGACAGCACAGATGGACCTGGAGAGTATTATGCTAAAAATTAGCCAGTCAGAGAAAGACAAGTACCATATGATCTCACTTATATGTGAGTATAATGAACAAAATAAACTGGTGAACAAAATAGAATCCCAAGGACTAATTACATGAAATAGACTGACAGAAGTTAGAGGGTAGGTGGTGGGAACTGGATAAAAGAAGGTGAAAGATTAGCCAAATAACTTATATGCATAGCCCATGGACTCAGACAACAGTGTAGTGATAGCCAGAGAGAGGAGGAGGAAGGCGAAGGGAGGTGGGTGAAGAGGGGAAATAAGAGACATCTGTAATAGTGTCAACAATAAAAAAAATAACTTAATGTGATTCACAGGATAGCTGAAAGCAAGGCAGGAGGGTAATAAGAAGGCTTATGTCATTGTCTTGCACTGAAATGTGTATCTATAAATGTGACCAGAACTCCCAAGGGTTTGGCCATAAGTATTCTGTGATATGGGTGAGGGAAGACCAGGGAAAGGAAGGAAACCTGTCATTCAGAAAATTCACTCTCTGATCTTTATGTCAGCAAGTGATGGACAATGTGGCCAGAGGGTACAGCTTCCAGGGCAGTGGCACAAACAGCAACTCAGCCTTGGTGATGGGGATGCACCTGGCCTCAGGCTACACCTTGAGCCACTTAGTGCAGTGTCTCACTGGCACAAAGCAGAAGAGCTACCCTGGAGAAGAGGACCTGTTGGCTAGGCTATGAGAGGCTAAGCTGCAGTAACAAATAACCACACAAACTTAGTGGCTTTATAGAAAGTTCACTTATCACTCTTGTCACACTCCAGTGCAGTCTCAAAACCTGCCAGTTTTGTTCCCTCACCATTTGTATCCCACAACCTTCCAAGCAGCAGTACCTGGGAAGTGGCACAGGTCATGTGAGCCTCCAGACTTATTCAAACAGACTCACTTACAAAGAAGTCTGGGAAATGTAATTTAACTGTGTGCCTAAGGAGAATGTGATAGGGAACACACTCTCAGCCACAGAGAGTCAATGGGGAAAGGATGACTGCAAAGGAGTGTAAAGGGAATACCTAATAGCAGCAAATGAAAGGGAATACACCAGCTTCTCTCAGGCTGGGATGTGGGACAGACACTCTTCTTCCCTAAGTTAAGACACACTCTTAGTTATACTTGCTAAATGGAAGGATGGAAATTTAAGTGAAAATCTGTGAGCTGTGGCTTCTTGGAATCCATACCTCCGAGTTAGACATGACACACTTTTTTGCCTATGTTAAGGTCATGGCAAATAGGAAGTTGAGGAAACTGCCAGGACAGGGCGAGCTGCTTGTGTGTATTGAAATGGCATGCTTTAGGTAGGACATGGGCTTAAATAACTTGAGGGCTCAGGCCACCCTCTCCATGTGCTCCTTACTAACCAGACTGGAGGAGAGAGGAAGGAAGCTTTCAGGAGCACCCAAGTCTCTCATCTCCCTCCTGAATTAGTCATTGCCCAAAGGGACAGGGGTGGACTTTGGTCTAGGAGGGACACAACTGCCTCGCTGCTCCTTCTGTACATCTTCAGACGAAAATTCTAGCAAAGAAGCAATCTTTCAGACACTCCCCTTTAATTATTGGGTGGCTTGTCTAGCACCATCCCCCCATTCTCTACTTCTCTGCCCCACCATGCCCCCAGGTCTGATACTATCTCATGTGGTCCTTTAGGCCCCCACAGGGGACATTCTATAAATTGGAGATTTTGGACTTAAACCATCCAATCAGCCGTGGGTTCCTTTGGATTTTCCAAATAGCCCAGTGAGCAGTGGATTGTGACAGCCTAGGTATGTCTGTGGATGGGGGCAGTGAGAGTCACAAAGTCTCTAAATCAAAGTACAAGTTTATCAAGTTTATATTAGGATTTTGATAAGCAAGAGGGCTTTTCCCAAGGAGGAATTTCATCCCAGAATCCAGGGCTCCAGGCCTGCCTAGCCTTCTCTCTCCCTTTTCTCTAAAATCAATCAACATGGCTCTGTCCCTTGTCTCTTGGAGGAGGGGGCTTATCTGCCCTGTGCCACTGTGAAGGTGGTTGAGAAAGGAAGACTCACCAGATCAAACCTGAGCACCCAAATAGCACAGGATCTGAATAGAATATCTAAACAGAAGTGATTAGGGCCAGCTAGGCAGCTAAAAAACCAGGGCAAGTGGCCTGAGCCTGGGCTTGAAGCAGCATTTCTATAACAATGACACTATTTTTACCTATACTGGATCTTACTGGAAGGAGAGAGGTTAAGGAAGATTGAGGAAGATTGAGGGTAAATCTCCCTGCGGTCCACAGTCTCCTTCCTAGTCTCCCCCTTGGATCTTGTTCGGGTTTTGATAGGTAAATGGTTGGGACCAATATCCATTCTAATCACAAGCTAGAAGCTGGGGCAACTAATGTGGACAGTGGGAACCCCTCCTCCCTCCACCTGCTGTCCTAGGATTGTATAATATGTGAGCCACCAGCGAACTCATCCACACTGTAAGTTTGTGAAGTGGGGCTGCTCTGGAGGAACATAGGGGACCGCCAGAGCACAGGAGCTTCGCAACCTGCAAAGCGTCCCCCTCCTCCTCTGCACTGTGGCCTGCCCTGTCCCACAGGTTAGTTCAGGAGCCTCCTCCCATTCTGGTGAATGTGTCTTGCCAAGTTCACAGCACGGTCTTCATAGGAGAGCTTCAGATGACTTCACAGCTTCTTGTCATTCTTTCTCACTTCATAATAAGCGCTGATAATTCTCGGTGCTGAGGGTGTCTGCTGATGCCTGGAACTGAGCACCCAACCATGGCCTTGTGTTTGTGGCCCCAGAGCCAGCAGGGGGCCTTGTGTCCTCCTGAGAATGTGAGAATGTGCGAAGGCTGGCTACCACATGGGTGGGAGGTCGGACAGGTCTTTGATCCCCACAGAGAGAACCACAAAAAGACATCCTGGCCAGAGCCATCTTCTGAGGGCTACTCTTAAAACACTGGGGACCACACATTTCATCCGAGAGAAGAGAGCGAGACAACTTAATAGCACTCTGAGGATCAGGTTCTATTTATTTTTATGAGAGACACAATTTGCAGGGACCATGGCCCAGCCTCTACTTCCCACTGAGGGAATAGTGTTAGTTTGCCTGGTAGGTTCTCATTGGATTTTTAGCTGCTGCTTAAAGTTTTTTTTCTTTTTACAGAACAAAGAACAACCAGAGATTTGTTTTTTTAAAGAAGAAAAGCTTGGTGTTAAAAGTTTTCCAAACCTCTAAGGAGGGAAGTAGGAAAGGAGGGAGGGAGGGAGAGAGAGAAAGAGATTGGTCCAATGAGAGCATGGTGAACCTGGCCTTCAGAAATCTCAGGCCACTTAACTACAGGGTGGCTGTCTCTGCCCTTCTTGCCCACTCCTAGCTACAATGTCTGTGTATCTAACCAATTTGGCTAAAGACTCCCATAAGTGGGCTCTAGCTCATTACTGAACCAAATATTCCCTCTAGCACTAGACTGAGTTGTGATCTAAAAATTCTCTAGGTGAGTTTCCTGAATGGAAGAAGAGGAACTATATCTGAAAGATGTGGTCTAATGTCAGCCTGTGGCTGTAAACTACCAGCAGAGCAAGTTAGTTCTCAGGGATACAGTCATTTGTTTCTTGCAGGCTTTTCCAAAAAGGAAAAAGCATTTTTGTAAAAAATAAGCACTTTCAAAACTCTTGAATGGGAGCTAAGTACCAAGCAGTTCTGGCAGATGGCCTGGTGACGTGTTCTCTGTCATTCTCTGCTTCTCCCTGTGTGTGCTCTTGAGGACAGCAGGTGGAGGAGAGAGGGATTAGCTCCAGGCTCAGCTGTGGCCTTTGGTCATCTGCAGAACAATTTCATGGGTAATTCAGTAGTGGAAAGTTGACCTGGATCATGCTTTGTGACAGCCAGACCAAAAACCACATTGACACAGTGTTACCATCATAATCCCAAAATGTAGCATAATTTCATAATTGGATATTAGAGTTTAAGACACTGAGGTTAGAAAACAGCCCCAGTGAGTCATTTTGTATGAAGTTTACCAGGGAAATGTGTTTTCATGATTTTTCAGAGGCTCTGGCAGTTGTCTCCCTTGTAAATACTGTGTGAATGTAGTGGGGTCCTAAGCTTGAGAGAAATACTCTTAGCTTTGGTTTTTCTTCTTGGTTATTTTTTTTTAAATTTTCAATTTTAAATCAACAAGCATGATAGTAAGACTATACTGTAAATGAACTTTTTACAAAGCTCACTTAATGCACTATCATTGTAAGAAGTTATTCCTGCTCTGTTTTCTAGTGTCTGTGGCAACAAATGTATGGTTATATCCAAAATAATATGTTTCTATTAAAATAGATCCCCATGCCTTCTGATGCCCCATGATGGAGTAGGCATTTTGCACGTTGCTATGTAGTAGGTGTGTCCATTGCAATTGACTGCCTTGACAGCCTGGTGAAGTGATTCCTCCCCAGGCAGCACACCTTCCAAAGCTTTTCTTCTGTTCCCTCCTTCCGCCTGTGCCTCTAGTGCACCATTTGTAAACATTATCAAGGTTGGGTGATCTGATTGAGGCATCTAGAAGGATGCACAAAATTAATCATATCCAAGCAGATGCAGCAAGTCTGCTCACTGCCTTGGAAAACCACAGAAATGTTTGCCGTTCAGTACATTAGATCCACAGCTACATTCGTTGTCTCTGTGTCTTTAGATTTTGCAAAGGGGAACTGAAATCCAGCAAGTCTTATTAGGAGCCCATTCAAAAAATGAACAAAAAAGCAAATGAAAACGACCCAGAATGAGGTGGTGTATTTTTCACTTTGCGTTTTGTAGGCATAAATTCCTTCTTTATAATTTGCAATTTTTTCTGAGAGGTGGTGAATTTTCACTTCAGAGGCAAACAAGATCATGACAAGACAACCGCAGGACCCTGCAACAGAAGCAACAAACGCCATGTTGGAACAAGTATTTCCTGATGGAAAGGGACAGGGAAGAAGGTGGAGATGCAAACTAAAGAAAGCCTTTTACAGGTATCCTCATTTGCATTTTTTGTAAAAAAAACCACACACATATTATTTCAAATTAGTAATCATGAGCCTGATTCCCCACACAGTGGGTGCTAGTGCCTGGGTAATGGCTTTGAGTGAGAGGACTTGTGGAAGTCGGATCAAGCTATTTCACACAAAGTTGGGCACCTTAAGAGTACAATGACAAAATCAGGCACAGAGCAGCCACTGCTATGATGTGGCTTCAAGAGACAAAATTCTCTCAACAAATTTCTCAAAATACTTCACAGGCCATGCAGGAGAAATGCCATTCAGACAGTGTTGTGACCAACCCATAGCAAACGGAGAGTGGGAACAGTCGGAATCAAGGATTTGATTCCCCTATAAGACCAGTAGGGAATGTGGAGGGGCAAGGACCAGACTGCGTTTCCCCATAAAGAATGAATCAGGGTCAGGGTGCCCTCAGGCCTGGAGGCAGAAGGAAAGGGGGGTTTCAGAACACCAGGTGCCTGAAGGCACTCCCGGCCTTGAGAAGCCATAAAGTTTGACAAACAACTCCTGCAAGGACAACTGTTATCTAGACTGCTTACTTGCATAACCAAAAAGCTTAGACAAAGAGTCAGTATATAAAATTTAGTAATGCTTAGCCAATTAAAATTTGCCAAGTCCTCCTGTACTGAGGATAAAAGGCACTTGCTGCAGAGGTTCGGGGCTCTGGTGCTTCCCTGCTGTGTCAGTGGAACTGTGAGCCTGGACTCGAGTTCGACTCGAGTTCATACTGAAGGCTTCCTAAATTTTCTAACTGGCTGTCTGGTGGTCGTCTGTCGCGGGTCGCCCCATTACATCTGGAGGCCTCCCAGCGAGATACCCTGGCCGAGTGGACAGGGCTGGACACCCCAGAGAGGACACTCTAGTCTCCGTCCCAGGTTCCAAGGGGGACAGAGTGATCTCCTCATAAAACGGCAATCCGATCGATTGAAGCCATCTGGGCCTCAGGTTGAGCCTCTGCTCTGCTTTTAGAGTATGTTGTGAGCCCCAGCATGCTTGGTCTGCAATAAATCCCTTGCTGTTTGCATGAGAACGTCTCTTGGAGTCTTCTGTTGAGTGGCGAGCGTTTCGACCCTAACAACAGCTCTGTGGAAAACCTGGGCTTCCTTCAGAGGGTTTTGTGCCTCTTCCTCCTCTAGCTCCCACCTGGCTGCAGCTGCCCAGAGGAGTCCCTGAGTAAAGGGAGCCATGGGTGAGGTGTTGAGGCCAAGAGTACCTCTTCTCCTTGTTAGCAACTCAGGATTTTCACCTGTGCATGAGCTGCCTTGAATAAAGACTACATTGTTTGGCTGAGAGTAGCTGAGATGTAGGGGCAGCAAAGTGTCCTTGAATTATATTAGGGACTTCCACTATCATTTTTCTCTGATTTACACTTATTGATAGCCTAATCTAATCTTAACTGGTGCAGCTGCCATCCGGAAGAGACCTCTGCAGGACAAAGGCACCCACACTGACTGGTGCCTAAAAACCCTGACAGGACTTCCCCCTTGAAGATTGGGGACCGCCAGGTAGGTGGATAGCACAAGGGCAGAACAGGTGGCAGGAGGGGAGGGTGAGGAGCACAGTGGGTAAATGGGACTCCCAGGGCTTCCACAGCCTGTGTTAGATTCCAGGACACCACAAAGAGGTGTCAGTTAATAGGAGACTTGCTGGGATGGTTTTCTGACTTAAGTCAAACCAATTTGGGTTCCTAACCTGTGAAACTAAGCAGTTTTAATCACCAAATCTCAATTTCCTTATCTATAAAATGTAGATAACAGAGATGACACATGATTAGCATTTGGCATTAGAAATCATATGCATAAATTCTTATTAGTTGGTAGCTATTCTTATGGTTCTCATGTATTACTTTCTTCTCAAAAGTTTCCACCTTAATTCTTTCCCCCACCACATATAAGATAGGTAACCCAAAAGAATGTATTACAGTGCCTTGGTCCTCTAAATACTCTCCCGTTAGGCTTATGACTCCTTAAGGAGAGGTGATGCCTTTGGTTCTTCCATTACAGTCCATCAAGTACTCTGGAAGCATCAACAAGTGGCTTAAGTTCCCATCCATTAATTTACTCCATTTATTCAACTAGATTTATTATATGCCATGCATGGGGATAGTGGTGGAGATTTAAACATTAAAACAAGCACATGTTTTCTGCTCTAAAAAGAGTATGTAATCAGGCAGGAACGTAGATACAACAATAATTAAATCAAACACAGTGACGTAATAGTAAGGGAGGTAGAGGTGGCCATCACTGAGGGGGTGGGCAACAGCATGGAAGGTTCCTTAAAAGTAGCTATAGGAGAAGTTAGCCAAGCAAAGGGAAGCTGGCCTGTTTGGGGAGAGCATCCCAGATGTGAGGAGCTACAAGGCAAGCGATAGCCCCATTACTTCCAGAGGCCAGACTGGACCATGAGGAGTGAGGATTGGGGGAAAGGGAGGAGGAAGAAGGAAAATCACATTTCTTTATTAGAATTTAGCTTAGGACTGGCCTCATCAGCTTGACAATCAATATAATACACCCCCAAATGATCAAATGATATAATTTTCCTGAAACTTCACTTCCCACTAGCCTCAGAGCAGTAGTTGAAAATATTCCCATGTAAAATTTTGTCAGCCTAGTTTTCCCCTGGCAAAACTGTAAAACTTCTTTTTTTTTAATTAATTTTTTATACATATCTCCCCATTGTCCCACCTCCCTCCCAGGCATACTCCAAACCCCCAGTGTCTATGTCCATTGGTTATGCTTATAAGCATGCATACTAGTCCTTCGATTGATCTCTTATCTACCCTGCTATAACCTTCCTGCTATAATTTCACAGTCTGTTTGATGCTTTACTGCCTCTGTATCTATCCTTTTGTTCATCAGTTTATAATGTTCTTTATTATCTACAAATGAGTGAGATCATGTGATCTCCTTCATTGACTGGCTTATTTCACTAAGCATAAGGCTCTCCAGTTCCATCCAGGTTGCTGCAAATGGTAAGAATTCCTTCTTTTTAATGATAGCATAGAATTCCATTGTGTAGATGTACCATAGTTTTCTGATCAACTCATCTCCTGAAAGGCACCTAGGCTGTTTCCAAATTGTAGCTATAGTAAATTGTGCTGCTATGAACATAGGGGTGCATAAATCCTTTCTGATTGGTGTTTGTGATTTCTTAGGATAAATTCCTAAGATTGGATTACAGGATCAAATGGGAGATCCATTTTTAATTTCTTGAGAAAACTCCATACTGTTCTCCACAGTGGCTATACCAGTCTGCATTTCCACCAACTGTGCACAAGGGTTCCTTTTTCTCCGAATCCTCGCCAACACTTGTCATTTGTTGATTTGTTGATGATTGCCATTCTGACAGGTGTAAGATGGTATGGCATTGTCATTTTGATTTGCATCTCTCGGATAATTAGTGACTTTGAACATGTTTTCATGTGTCTCTTGGCCTTCCTTCTGTCGTCTTTCGAAAAGGTTCTATTTAGGTCCGTTGCCCATTTTTTTATTGGATCGTTTATCTTCCTTTTATTAAGTTGTATAAGTTGGCTGTAGATGTTGGAGATTAAACCTTTATCAGTGATAACATTTGCAAATATGTCCTCCCATACAGTTGTCTTTCTTGTTGTTTTGTTGATGGTTTCTTTTGCTGTGCAAAATCTTCGTATTTTGATGTAGTCCCATTTGTTTATTTTTTCTTTAGCTTCCATTGCCTTTGGAGCAGTATCAGTGAAGAAGCTCTTTTGGCATATGTCTGAGATTGTGCTGCCTGTGGAGTCCTCTAGTATTTTTATGGTTTCCCTTCTAATGTTTAAGTCCTGTATCCATTTTGAATTTATTTTAGTATTTGGTGTAAGTTGATGGTCCAGTTTCATTTTTTTGCATGTATCTGTCCAATTTTCCCAACACCATTTATTGAAGAGGCTATCTTGGCTCCATTGAATGTTCATGCCTCCTTTGTCAAATATTAGTTGAGCATAGTGGTTTGGGTGGATATCTGGATTCTCTATTCTATTCCATTGGTCTATATGTCTGTTCTTGTGCCAGTACCAGGCTATTTTGAGAACAGTTGCTTTGTAATATAGCTTGAAATCTGGTATTGAGATCCTACCTACTTTATTCTTCTTTCTCAGAATTGTTGTGGCTATTAGTGGTCTTTTTTTGTTCCAGATGAATCTATGAATAATTCTTTCTAGGTCTGTGAAATATGTCATTGGTATTTTAATGGATAGTGCATTGAATCTATAGATTGCTTTGGGTAGTATGGACATTTTAATGATGTTGATTCTCCCAATCCATGAGCATGGTATGCTCTTCCATCTGTTAACATCTTCCTCTATCTCTTTTTTCAGTGTCCTGTCATTTTCTACATATAGGTCTTTTACCACTTTAGTTAGATTTATTCCTAGGTATCTTAATTTTTTTGGTGCAATGGAAATGGGATTGCTTTTTTGTCTCTCTTTCTGTAATTTCACTATTAGTGTATATAAATACCACAGATTTCTTGGCATTAATTTTGTATCCTGCTACATTGCCCAATTCATTTATTAAGTCAATTAGTTTGGGGATGGAGTTCTTTGGTCTTTTTATGTACAGTATCATGTCATCTGCAAATAAGGACAGGTTAACTTCTTCTTTTCCAATTTGGATGCCTTTTATTTCTTCTTCTTGTCTAATTGCAATGGCTAATACTTTCAGTACTATGTCGAACAGGAGAGGTGAGAGTGGGCATCCCTGTCTTGTTCCTCTTCTTAGGGGAAATGATTTTAGTTTTTGCTCATTGAGTATGATGTTAGCTGTGGGTTTATCATATATGGCTTTTATGATGTTGAGGTATGATCCTTCTATTCCCACTTTGCTGAGAATTTTTATCAAGAAAGGGTGTTGGATTTTGTCAAATGCTTTTTCTGCATCAATTGATATGAATATGTGATTTTTATCTCTCAATTTGTTTATGTGATGTATCGTGTTTATTGATTTGCGGATATTGTACCATCCCTGCATTCCTGGGATGAATCCTACTTGGTCATGGTGTACGATCTTTCTGATGTACTGCTGGATCCGATTTGCTAGAATTTTGTTGAGGATTTTGGCATCTATGTTCATGAGAGATATTGGCCTATAATTCTCTTTCATTGTGTTGTCTTTATCTGGTTTTGGTATTAGGGTGATGCTGGCTTCATAGAAGGTGTTTGGAAGTGTTACTTCTTCTTGAATGCTTTTGAATAGTCTGAGGAGGATAGGTTTTAATTCTTCCTTGAATGTTTGGTAAAACTCTCCTGTGTAGCCATCTATTTCCGGGCTTTTTGTATTACTTCTTCATTGTTAGATCCAATAAGAATGCCGCAATTCTGTTTTCTCTTTATTTGAAAATGGTGGAGAAAATGCCATTTCTTTTTCAAGTCTTTGTCTGAGAAGATGGTGAATTTCCGACAGAAGAGAAACATTGTATTACCTTAGTGCTTGAAGGGAAAATTCAAGCATGGTTCCTTTTCAAGTTGCTAAATATTTCAAAGGTATTACTTTGTTAAGGAGACAGCACCCTAGTGAGACTAGTGCATTTCAAAATCCTAAAGTAAAAGTTGCTTGAGGTGCCTTAAACTCATAGCTTCCTCTCCCCCTTATTTTATTTATTTATTTTTCCATCCCCATTTATTTCCCTCCCCCATACTCTCTTCCACTTTCACCTACCTCCGCAGTCACAAGACTGTTATCCATATCCACGAGTTCTTTCTTTTTTTAAAATCCTTTTTGCTCAATCCCTCCATCCCAGCCAACACCCCCACTCCACCAGAGCTGTCAGCCTGCTTTCTATCTATGAGTCTGTCTCTATTTTACTTAGTAGTTCAGTTTGTTCATTAAATTCCAGATATGAATGAAATTATATGGTACTTGTCTTTCTCTGACTGGCTTATTTCACTTAGCATAATGCTCTCCAGGTCCATCCATGATGTCACAAAGGATGAAATTTTCTTCCTTTTTATGGCTGTTAACTCAGCCTTTTGCCATAGCTAATACTTTAAGTGCACAAGCTCTAAAATCAGAACATGTGGTCTAGTAGTCGAGAGGATGGATGGCCTGAGATTATGCTCTGGATTCTGGGCTTGGCCATGTGGTCAACTTTGCCATTTCAGAGTCAGAGCATAGAACCCAGCCTGAGCCTCAGCCAGTATTGCTAAGAGATATAAAAGTAAACAACTCAGTGTGGACTGAGAATATCTTTGCTTTTCTCTGTCGAGGGCTCTAAACAACACATGAGAGCAAGTGTAACTGTTTATGACTTATGGACCAAAAGGTATATGGAACCGTTATGTTGGTGGTCTGACTGCCAGGGACACAGAGGAGGCATGTAAAGGATGTGAATGATGTTGAGAAAAAGGCTTAGCACATTTCCAGTGTGCCTCTCAGACTCCAGCAAGGGGCTCTAGCAAGAGGGTCCCACACCCAGAGGTCCTGCTCCCTGTGTCTTCTAGAGAGCTCTCCTCAGTGGGGCAAGGGATCTTTGAGGTCAATGGACTAGGCCCAGCTGGAATCCCTGACTCACCTTCTAGATACAGTTCTGGGACCTGGGAATTCCTTCCCCAAACACCTGATGCTTTCCAGGGCTATGTGGGTATCTTCCCTGGGCCATCCTCCCAAGAGCAGACTCTATGTCTGCTACACAGGCCTGAAGCCTGAAGGTGTCCAAGGCACAGCTGCTTTGGGCATGGTCAGAGCCCCTGGAGGTCCTTTACAATGTGGATGGAACCAGGCGCAGAAGGAAAGAGGACAGACAAAAGCCAGCTCTTTTCCCATTGCCACATTCAAATGTGTAGAATTGCCAGGAATCAAGTATTCTAAATGTGAATCTGGCCTCCTAGATCCTATAGAGAGATGTTTGTTCAGGCAGGAGCTGAGAATACATCTAAGTGAATAGTTTATTAATGTTTAACTTTTAAATGTCTAGTCATGGGGTATGTGAGCTGTCACTCATACTCTCGCCCAAGGGCTTACAAATGTTAGAATCAGGTCTGCTTGCTTCTCTCCCCCTTTTCCCAGTTTTCCATGTACACTAAGAGCCCAAATTCAGCAGGGCCATTTGGCCAGATTCCCCACATCTGTCCATCTAACAGCACTGCTCTGGCTTATAGGAAAGGTTAGAGCAACTTCAGAAATTAGAGCAAATTCAAGCTAGAATTTGAAGTATAACCAGGCAGAGGGCCCAGGTTTTACTGCCCAGGGTCTTACTCAAAGACCCACCATTTTTCCTTCATGTGTTTGATTTCTCCACCATCTGGCTGATTCTGTAGTGTGTATGTGTGTGTGTGTGTGTGTGTGTGTGTGTGTGTGTTTCTTTAATGACTGATTACTGAGTTAATTCCTGACTGAATAGGATTGCTGAGTTACAAGGCTGTCTCACCATGAATTATCAGCCAATTATCAAGCAATTATAATGTCCTAGACACTGCACACTCAGCTGTTGAGAATTGGGCACCCCTCTCCTCCTGAACTTACAATAAAGGGGACAAAGGTCACTGCAAGGAAAAAACTGCTTCTTCATTGCTGGTTGACCCCTGATCGGGAACATCCTACCAGGATCTAGGTGAGTCCAGGGCAGCAGGAGTTTTGGTAGAGAAGTGTCCTCCAAGGTGAAAATCTATGAAACTTTCTCTCATTATCACTGAGATTGTATTTTGGGAAATAAATTAGAATTTCAGTTACATCTAAAATAATGGCTGACATATCGAGAAAGCTAACATCATCTTTAAACCCTCTTAGAGATGACATATGTCAGAGGCACTCCATTTTCTCTACAGAATGATAAATCAATAATTTCCTTCTTTAAGGAGTCTTGAGAAATGTAAGTAGGGGTAGGAGAGCCACAACTTTGCAGGTGCCGGTGCAGGTGCTAATTTTCTGTGAAGTTGTGCAATCTCACTAGAAAGCAGGTATTGGAGGTGAGATTCCCAGCAGCGAATTCTTCTCCAAAGGAAGTGGTTCTGGCTTCCATGGCTTTTAGAGACCAATAACTACCATCTAGACAATGGGCAGAGGGTCAAGTAAAGCAAACTAATATCTAAGGGTAGATTCTGAAGTCATAATGAAGAACAAGTTGGTCATGTGATTCCAAAGAGCAGTTGTGGATGAAGGATTAACAGCAGCTGGGCTCAGCACTTCCTCTTCCTCCTCTGTAACAGAGAGTTGAAGAGCCCACGTCTAACTGGAGCTTCACAAACATTATGTTAGTGAGAAGGGTAATTTGTGCCAAGATACAACAGTCTAAAAGCACAGTCTTTTTCCAGTTTGAATTGATCTTCAGAAAAGGGAGAATGTCGTTTTTTTACCAGGAAATATGCAGGACTTCTCCTATTTTACTCAAGAAGTATTTATTGGGTGCTTACACACTGTCTGGGCACCAGGGACACAGCAGCGAACAAAGCAGACAGAATTCCCTATCTTCATGCAACTCTTGGTGCTGGAGACAGTACAGAGAGAGGAAATAACAAGATAGATTTAGTTTATTGGAGTGTGATACAAGGAGAATAAAATAAAGCAGGGAAGGAGTATCCCTTGGGGAAACCTCAGAGAGAAGATTACATTTTAGTGTCTCTTAAAGGATGTCAGGGAGTGAAAAAGTATATATTTGAGGAGGAGAGTATTTCATACATGGGGAAAGGAGAGGAGCCAGGATGATAATGAGTGAAAAGCAACCAGGTGGTGAGAGCCAAGAAAGGAAGGCAAAGTGAAGGGTGTGAGCCATGTGTGTTGGGGGTGGGGTGAGGGGAGAAACACATCAAGCGGTGCTCTGGAGGTCATAGCAAGGACCTGGGCTTTGATCCTAAGTGAAGCAGAAGGAAAGACATATATGCACATTCTGAGTAGGAAGGAGTCTCCTTGAAATTGTGATAGAAGGAGATTGAACATCTCCTTGCACAGGTTATTGCTGGGCCCTTTGCAGAGTGAGTTAGATCGTC
Source organism: Lasiurus cinereus (assembly GCA_011751065.1). Lineage (NCBI taxonomy): Eukaryota > Metazoa > Chordata > Mammalia > Chiroptera > Vespertilionidae > Lasiurus > Lasiurus cinereus. The sequence continues at coordinate 49,595,050 of JAAGEH010000286.1, read as the reverse complement.
CTTGTTTTGCATCCTCAACAAAAGTGACCCAGAGTGCAATCCTCTCACAACAGTTTTACCCCTTCAGCTACTGCCTGCATATCAAAGCAGTTCTATGCTCATTGCCACCATGAGCTGGTAAACTTACTTTTTTCCCTTCTGCAGCCTCCTTTCTAAAGGCTCTGCTGAGAAACTGATAGAATATTTCTATTGCTGACTTTTCTACTCAAACCTTAACTTTCCTTGCGATCCATGACTTTGGTGCTGGGATATCCTGTTTCTCTTTCTCAGACTCTGAACAGCAGCTCCTCCATAAGGACTGAGATGCAGATAGTTGCAGAATAATGAGTCCTACATATATTAAAGAGGCCAGGACATTATTGACACTAAAACTGATATACAATGAAAGCATGCTTTTATTTTTGTCCTGCTCTTTATTTTCTGGTTTTCATGGTTCATATATGACTTTTGCTTATTTATGTGCCTGCCACTGTTGTGATTATCATAATTAATTAAACCCATATTAGTAGCATCCCCTTTTAAAGAAAGGCAGTCATTTTATTTGTTTGCCTTGCTTGGTATAAATCATTACATGATGCTCTACGTAAAAGAAGACATAATAAATGTAATTTGCAGTAAGCCCACATTTTGGAGGCTTGCTTGATTTAATAAATATCATATTATCCTTAGAGACTGTTCCCTCAGGACATTCCAACGTTGATTCACAGCAAGTCTTCTACCCAGCCTGCTCTCTTTTACATGCAGTTGATTCTGCGATCAACTAGGAAACTTCTAGCATGGAACATATAAAGGCATACGCTTACATATCCATACTCCAGTGTGAAACTGTGAGTCCATTTGCTTCTATATTCAGTTGTCTCCCTCTCCCTCTCCCTCTCCTTCTTCATCTTCCTTTCTTTTTCCCTGTCTCTAATTTAATTGGAGTCTCTGGAGGTTGAGCCTGAGCAGTAGTATATTTTAAAGCTTTCATAGGTGTGATGAGTATTGATACAGGTACAATGATACAAGTACACATGTATTATTTACTCAACAAACCCTGAGTGAGGGCTCACTAAGTGCCAGTAGTTATAACAGGTACTGAGATACCACAATGAATCAGGTGCACAGTTCTGCCTTCATGGATCCTACAATATAGTGCAAGAGTCACACATAAGTGGATATACAAATAATTAAAGATCACAACATTTATAATTGGGGTGCTATGATAGAAAATGGAGGCAGAGAGGAGATGGGTCTTCAGTGTGGTCGTCAGCAAAGGCTATGCCCAATAGCTGAGTTCTAAAGATATTAAGGGGCTGAGGACCTTCAGAGAACTTCTGGAGGAGAGGAGGAAGCACATGTGAGGATTCTAGGGAAAGAAGTCTCCTTGCTGAAGGAACTAAAAGTAGGCCTTTGTGGTTAGGGGGCAGGCAGGGAGTGGGAAATGGAAAAGAAACTAGATTGGAGAGATCAGTTAATGCTAGTTAATGTCAGATATCCAAAGCCATGGAAAATCTTTTGGGATTGATTCTAATTACAATAAAAAGTTTGTGAAAGATTTTAAGATATTGAAGATATTTCTTTTTTTTGAAATTAAATCTTTATTATTCAGACTATTACATTTGTTTCTCTTTTTTCCCCTCCATAGCACCCCTCCACCCAGCTCCCACCCTTCCCTCTGCCCTTACCTCCCTCCCATTGATCTCATCCATAGGTGTATGATTTTTGTCCAGTCTCTCCCTGTACACCCCTCACCCCTTTCCCCCTGAGAATTATCAGTTCACTCCCTTTCTGTGGTCCTGATTGTATTATATTCACCAGTTTATTCTGTTCATCAAATTTTTAATTCACTTAATTTTTAGATTCACTTGTTGATAGATATGTATTTGTTGTTCATAATTTTTTGGCTTTTACCTTTTTCTTCTTCCTCTTCTAAAAGAGTACCTTTCAGCACTTCATATAATACTGGTTTGGAGTTGATGAACTCCTTTAGCTTTTTCTTCTCTGTGAAGCTCTTTATCTGCCCTTCAATTCTGAATGATAGCTTTGCTAGATAGATTATTCTTGATTGTAGGTTCTTGCTATTCATCACGTTGAATATTTCTTGCCACTCCCATCTGGCCTGCATCGTTTCTGTTGAGAAATCAGCTGACAGTCTTATGGGTGCTCCCTTGTAGGTTATGAACTGTTTTTCTCTTGCTGCTTTTAATATTCTCTCTTTGTCTTTTGCTCTTGGTATTTTAATTATGATGTGTCTTGGTGTGGTCCTCTTTGGATCCCTTTTATATGGGGTTCTGTGTGCTTCCTGGACTTGTAAGTCTATTTCTTTTACCAGATGTGGGAAGTTTTCAGTCATTATTTCTTTAAATAGGTTTTCAGTATCTTGCTCTCTCTCTTCTTCTGGCACCCCCACAATTCTGATGTTGGTACGCTTGAAGCTGTCCCAGAGATTCCTTACCTTATCTTCACATTTTTGGATTTTTTTCTCTTCTTGCTTTTCCAGTTGAGTGTTTTCGGCTTCTTTATATTTCAAATTTTTGACTTGATTCTTGCCTCCCTCTAGTCTGCTGTTAGGACTCTGTATAATATTTTTTATTTCAGTCAGTGTCTCTAGTTGGTCCTTTTTCATCTCCTCTTGGGACTCGCTAAGTTTATCCATCATCTCTAGTTGGATCTTTTGCATCTCTAGTTGGTCCTTTTGCATCTCCTCTTGGGACTTGATAAATGTATCCATCTTCTCTAGCATATTCTTGAAAAACCTTATAAGCGTGGTTTTGAACTCTATATCCAGTCGTTCTTTTTTCCTCCATTTCTTTTGTTTGTGATCCCTTCCCTTGTCTCAGCATTTTCACTATGCCAGGGAAACTTCTGTGTTGAATTCAGCCTTATGATACCAGACTTGCAAAACTGAAGAAGCCTCTGTTAAGCTTGGAATGGGTGGAGTCTCTGGGCTTAAGGGACTGCCTTGCCTTCCAGTCAGCCCCACCCTCCACTGCCCCTGAGTCTCATGTGACTGGTAATTGCTGGAGCGGTCCTTGTGTCTGCGCACCCGCAGTGCCCCTAGACTGCTGCTTTTCCATCTCCCCTGCACACCAGGACCACACGAGTCTAGGTCTCTAGGGTTCTCCCAAAACAGGGGCTTGGTGGAGTCAGAAGTGGCACAGTTGGGAGGGTCTGTCTCCCGCCCACTCGCGAAAGCCAGCGGCACAATCAGCAATCTGTCCTATGCGCAGTGCCGTGAGCGCTACCAGACCTCTGATCTTTTGCGACTCCCCTAAATTTCCGTGCACCTCTCCCTTTTCACAGTCCAAACTCCCCCCGTATGAGTTTCGGCTGGATCTGGGGTTTAGTGTCGTAAGATAAGGGGTTCAATGCCATTGGGAGTCTCCGTTTCCCTTCCGCCAGAGAAAGCCAGCCAGGTACTCCGGCACCCACTCTCTCAGCACCTGTGTCTCCGTACCTCAGCTTTTTGCAGCTCCTCTGGGTTTCTGTGAGCCCCTCTCTTTCCTTCTAGCTGTAGAACTTCCACTCAGCCAGCTTTCCTGTGGTTCTGGATGATGTCCATTCTGTCTTTTAGTTGTAGTTTTGAAATTGTTGTGCAAGGCAGCAGTGTAGGTGTTTACCTATGCCGCCATCTTGGATTCTCCCAGCACATGTTTATTGATGAATTAATTTCCATGTTTAGAATTTATCCTTGTCCTGACACACCTACCATTAGGCCATAGAAAGTGACCATAGGCCTGAATACAACAACTCATATGTGGGTGAAACATCCTTTGTTTTTTTGATGATTTTTATTTATTTTTCCTATTATATGTAAATAAATGCACATTATTGAACATTTGTAATAAAAAATGTGAGAGAAAATGAAAATCACCTATATTTCATTGTTCAAAGGTAACTACTACCTAATGATCTCTCTATATATCTTTATCTCTCTATATATTTATGTAATGGAGGCTATATTTAGAGAGTATATATTTATATATATTTATATATTCTCTCTATATATAAAACAAATTAGTTCCATATTTATAAAAATTTATATATTGTTTTTTAAACTTAACTTTCTGTTATAAGCATTTATCCTTTTGATTATGTCTTATTCAAAAATATAATTTAATGTCAGCATCACAATTATTCACCTAGACTATCATAATATATTTATTGAAATCCCAATGTTGGATAATTATACTTTTCTCCACTTTTTGCTATTATATGTAATGTTACTGTGAACATTTATGTATATATACAGTAACACTGTATTTGAATAGACCTATCTTTTGAAATTGAAAAGCACATTTGTATGCAGGGATAGAATTTTGTTCTTACCTGAAATGAAGCTCAGAAGATACAAACCTAGAGGGCCGTGCAGAGTTTCAAAGGGCTTGCCAAAAGCGTTATACATGAAGAAGGCTGTCCCCACCATGGTTAAGACAATCAGGATCATAGAGAAGAGAATGACATTGACGTGGATGCTCACTGGGATTGCTTTGAGAAAATCTGGGAATACTGAAGATAAAACCACATTAGAAGGAATTTAATTTGTAGTTTTCTGCAAGTTTGATTTAAAAAATTAAATCCCTATATTTTTAACTTCAAAAATTACTAAAATCCTTCAGATGAATACATTCTCACTAATTTACAATGGATTTATAAAAATATTTAAACATGGGATTATTTTATAGGACTCACCAGTAAAAACTAGCAAAGGAGAGGTTTGAGGGAATTTATTTTCTGCTTTGGTCATATGTAATTATTTCAGGAAATAAGTGCTGGCTTTTTAAAAAATTGATTAAGGTATTACATATGTGTCCTTATCGTTCCATTGACTCCCTCCCTGGCTCATACCCTCACTCCTCTGGTGTCTTTGTCCATTGGTTATGCTGGCTTTATAACAAAAAACTGTACATAAGTTTGATGCACAACGTTTTTTTAGAGAGAAGAAGGAAGAGAGAGAGAGAGATCAATCAGTTGCCTCCCACACATGCCACCACTAAACATAGAACTCACAAACTTTTAATATATAGTATGATGCTCCAATCAATTGAGCCACATTGGCCAGGGTGATGACCAAAACTTTTAATGACATTTCTTAGTTATCATCTATATTTTTTAAAAAACCTATCTTAATTTATAATGACATTTGCAATTTGGGAATCTCTGGGAGAGTTCAAATAGCAGGAGGTTTTTATATTTCCTTTACCAACTTTAAAGAATAAGGATATTTGCAGTCAACTTCAATATTTTGATGTAGTACAAGCTCTGGGAAAATAATTTCTGTTGTACAAGAAATATTTTCCATTTGAAAAACAGGCCAAGTCTATTTCTAGACTTTGTGTTCAGGATAAGTTTTTCTTGTTTTCAAAAGAAATGGAATGCTTTATAAATGTACAATAAATATTTCCCTTATCTGGTGAGACATCAGCATGCTTTAGCATCAGCAAACCTGACAAAACCAATCTGGGGAAGTCTATTTCAGTCTATGTTAGTTTCCTGAACATTAATCAAGTGTTTAATTTATTTACTGAGTTACTACTATGAGCCAAGCATTTTTCTTAGTGGTGGAAATATAACCATCAAACAAGACAGACAAAGTGCCTGTTGTGGAACTTATGACCTAATTAGAAGCTTGATGCATAATATTCGTGCAAGAATAGGCCTTCCTTTTCCCAGCTGCTGGAATTGGTGCCCCTTTGGCACCCAGGACCCGGGCTTCTCTTATAGCCCAGCTTCATCTGGAAGGACGTTCAGTCTAATTAGCATATTACACTTTTATTATTATAGACTAGAGGCCCAGTGCACAAAATTTATGCACAGGGGTGTGTGTGTGTGTGTGTGTGTGTGTCCCTCAGCCCAGCCTGCACCCTCTCCAATCTGGGACATCCCTCTCTTAATCCAGGACTTCTGGCCCTTAACCACTCATCTGTCTGCCAGCTTGATCACCCTCTTAACCACTCCCCTACCAGCCTATTCAATGCCTAACTGATCCCCTGAAGACCTGGTCATCCCCACTTCCCCTCCCCTGCTGGCACGGTCACCCCTAACTATCCTACCCTGCAGGCCTGGTTGCTCCAACTGCCCTCCCTTGTTGGCATCGTCACTCCTAACTGCCCTTCCTTGCCACCTGGTCACCCCTAACTGTTCTCTGCAGGCCTGGTCCCCTTCCCCCACAACTGCTCTCCCCTGCAGGCCTGGTCACCCTCAACTGCCCTCTTCTGCAGGCCTGATCACCCCAAACTGCCTTTCCCTATTTGTCTGGTCTTCCCCAACTGCCCTCCCCTGCTGGCCTGGTTCCTCCCAACTGCTCTCCTCTGCTGGCCATCTTGTGGTGGCCATCTTGTGTGCACATGGGGGTGGCCATCTTTGACAACATGGGGTGGGAGTGATGGTCAATTTGCATATTACTTCTTTATTATATAGGTTGGGAGTAGATAGACAATTAACAAGTAAACAAATATAATACCTTATTGCCAAAGGTGGCCACCACTAATTCCCTTCCTTCTTTTACACACACGTAACTTCCCCTTCAAGAGGTAGAATTTATTCCTCAATTCCCTTGAATCTGGACTGGCTTGTAACTGAGCACCTGAATATGACAGCAGGGCACCTCTGCCAGTTGCACACCTAGCCTATGAGAGGATCAGCAGTTTCCACTGCTTTCCTTTTGGAGGCTTGCGCTGCCCGCCATGCAGGAGATCCAGGCTACTTTGCTGGCAAGAGAGGCCACTGGAGGAGTACCAGGCATAGGAGGAAAGAGTATTGGACATTACCCCCAGCAAAGTCTCCAGAAGACATCGACCCCAGCTGCTATTTAACTGCAACAGTAGGAAAGACTCAGTCAAGAACTGTCCAACTGAACTAATAAACTTATTTTAAATCCCTGATCTTAAATGACAGAATGATACACATTTTTTTCAAATGGTGCTAGGAGGTTATTTTGCAGTGATAAGAATAAGACACTTTGCATTGGTGATAATGTTATGGAGAAAAATAACAGGGTAATGGAATTGGCAGTGACTGAGTGAGTGATAAGGGTGGTCAAGGAAGTAACACCTGAGCTGACACCTGTGTGTTGAAAGGAAGTGGCTATGCAGAGATCTGGAAAAGAGTATTGCAGAGAAAAGGAACACAGAGACGACAGTATAAGAAACTGCTGCCTTGGCCTGTTAGTTTGGCTAAGTGGATAGTGTCAGTCTGCAGACCAAAGGATCCCATGTTTGATTCCTGTCAAGAGCACGTACCTATATTGCAGGCTCCTCTCCTGGCAACCAATCGATGCATTTCCCTCACATCTGGGTTTTTATATCTCTTTCCCCTCTCTTGCACTCTCTCTAAAAATCAATGGAAAAATATCCTTGGTTGCAAATTAAAAAACAAACAAATAAACAAACAAATCACCTATCCAGAAAAAAATAATAATAATAACTGCCTAGTGTTTTCAAAAGTGGCTGAACCAATTCACCTTCCCACCAACAATAGAAGAGTCCCCTGTTGCTCCTCATTCTTGCTGGCACTTTTTCAAAATATTGAAGCCATTTAATAGATGTGTAGTCTGTCACATTGTAGTTTATTTGCATTTGCAAAATAGCTAATGTTGTAGAGCATCTTCTTTGTGAGTTTCTTTGCCTTCAATATACCTTTCTTTGGTAAAGTGTCTGTTTATGTATTTTGTGCAATTTTATTGGACTATTATTGTTGAGTTTTGAGCATTCTTTATGCATTCTTGGCCCTTTATCAGATAAGGAACTCAAAATATTTTCTCCAAGTCTTGACTGATGTGTTCATTCTCTTATCAGTGTCTTTTGAAGAACAGTTCTTATTTTTATGAATTCCAATTTATCAATTTTTTCTTTTATGTGATATATTTTTCATGTCACATATAAGTAGTCTTTGCCTAATGTAAGGCCACAAATATTTTCTCCTCTGTATTTTTCTAGAAGATTTTTTAGTTTTAGATTTACATATAAGTCTATGATCTACTTGAGTAAGTTTTTAAAATTGTTTTAGTATTTACCTGACTATAGATTTAACATAAGACCCACAATGCTATTTCTAGGTATTTCCTAAAGAAATCAAGAATACATGCTTACACAAAACTCTGAATGCAGATTAAAGTGGCTTTATTTATACTCACCAAAAACTGGAAACAACCTGAACTGTGACCCATCTATATGGTAAAATACCACTCAGTAATAAAAAGGACCAGACTGTTGGTGACACAACAACATGGAAGGCTTAGAACTGTGTTTTGTGGGGTGAAAGAAACTCAACAGGCTGCATATTGTATGATGCTATATATGTAACATTCTAGAAGCAGCAAATGGTAAGGACAGAAGGTGAGGAAAAGAAATGACCATGAGGCCAAGAGCCAGACACCCAGGGTTCTAGTCTACTGTGGGACCTTTAGCAGGTTGATGGGTCTATTTTCTACCCTATAAAGTGAGAGGGTCCCAGGGGATGAACTGGGAAAGTACCAAGTATTTGAATTCTGAGGAAGTTCCTATTATGTTTCTCTTCTAACTCCATGAATTCTCTAAACCTTGATTTGAAACCTTATCTGAAAAAAAGACTAATTCTACCTTCCTCTCAGATTTGGGAGGATTCAGTGACATTAACATAGAAGTTCCTAGTACATAAGTAAGTGCCCAGTGGAAGTTCAGTATGGCCCATTCCACTATTGTTGATGATCTCACCTCCTCCAAGACACTGCTGAGGAATGCCCTCCTCTCTTCAGCATCATCAGTTTTCCCCTCTCTACTGAATCCATTCCATCAGCACATTATTTTCTCATCTTAAAAATACATCTCAAAAAAAAAAAAAAAGATGGTGGCATAGGTAAATACCTAAACTGCTGCCTCACACAACAATTTCAAAACTACAATTAAAAGACAGAATGGACATCATCCAGAACCACAGGAAAACTGGCTGAGTGGAAATTCTACAACTAGAAGGAAAGAGAGGGATTCATGGAGACTCAGAGAAGCTGCAAAAAGCTGAGGTATGGAGACATGCATGTGGAGAGGAGGGGTGGCAGAGTGCCTGGCTGGCTTCCTCTGGTGGGAGGGAGACAGAGACTCCCGACTGTTCTGAACCCCTTATCTGAATGCACTGAACCCCAGTTCTGGGCGAGACTCATACAGGGGAATCTGGACTGTCAGAAAAAGTGAGGAGTGCACAGAAACTCAGGGGAGCCACGAAAAGCAGAGGTCTGGAGGAGCATGCACCAGTGCGCACAGAGAGGAATGACTGCTGATTGTGCACTGAAGGAAGAGGGAACCTCCCGACTGTGCTGAACTCCACTTCCAACTGCACTGAACCCCGGTTTCAGGCAAGCCCCTAGGGACCCATACTCATATGAGTCTCTGGAGCACATGGAAACTCAGGGGAGCCAGAAAGGCAGAGGTCTGGAGGCCTACGAGCTCAAGTGTGTGCAGAGAGGGCTGCAGCAATTACTGAGGGACACTGAGACCCAGGGGCTACCATGTAGGGCAGGACTGACAAGAAGCCAAAACTGTCTGCTCCTCCTTGAGACTCCACCCCATCCAAGCTGAGCACATAGGCTTTTGTAATTTTGCAAGTCTTGTCTCATAAGGCTGACTCCAGAACAGAAGTTCTCCCAGCATACAGCTGATCTTCACAACCAATTGGCTTGAAGGTCAATTCCCCCCAGTGATACCAACAACAATCAAGACTTAACTACAACAAGGCTGTGCACACAGTCCACAAAGGGGTGCACCAAGAGAGTCCAATTCAGGTAAGTGGGGAGGTGGGGCTACTGGGCCATACAGGACACCTAGCACACAAAGCTACTCTACTAACTCAGGGAAGCAGCAAAAATGTGGAGACAAAGAAACTGATCACAAACGAAAGAAATGGAGGAAAACAAATGACTGGATATAGAGTTCAAAAACCACAGTCATAAGGTTTTTCAAGAATTTCCTAGAAAAGGTGGATAAATTTAGTGAGACTCAAGAGGAGATGAAAAAGGACCAAATAGAAATTAAACATACACTGACTGAAATAAAAATATTATACAGAGACCTAACAGCAGACTAGAGGAATGCAAGAAGCAAGTCAAAGATTTGAAATACAAAGAAGCAGAAAACACTCAACTGGAAAAGCAAAAAGAATCCAAAAATGTGAAGATAGTGTAAGGAGCCTCTGGGACAACTTCAAGTGTACCAACATCAGAATTATGGGGGTGCCAGAAGAAGAGAGAGAGCAAGATACTGAAAACATATTTGAAGAAATAATGACTGAAAACTTCCTCCACCTGGTGAAAGAAATAGACTTACAAGTTCAGGAAGCACACAGAACCCCAAATAAAAGGAATCCAAAGAGGACCACACCAAGACACATCATAATTAAAATACCAAGAGCAAAAGACAAAGAGAGAATATTAAAAGCAGCAAGAGAAAAACAGTTCATTACCTACAAGGGTGCACCCATACGATTGTCAGCTGATTTCTCAACAGAAACTATGCAGGTCAGATGGGAGTAGCAAGAAATATTCAGAGTGATGAACAGCAAGAACCTACAAGCAAGATTACTCTACCCAGCAAAGCTGTCATTCTGAATTGAAGGGCAGATAAAGAGCTTCACAGATAAGAAAAAAATAAAGAAGTTCATCAACACCAAACCCAGTATTATATGAAATGCTGAAAGGTACTCTTTAAAAAGAGGAAGAAGAAAAAAAGATAAAGATAAAAATTATGAACAACCAATACATATCTATCAACAAGTGAATCTAAAAATCAAGTGAATAAAAAAATCTGATGAACAGAATAAACTGGTGAATATAGTAGAATCAGGGGCATAGAAAAGGAGTGGACTGACAATTCTCAGGGGAAAAGGGATGAGGGGAGCAAGGGGAGAAACTGGACAAAAATCGTACACCTATGGATGAGGACAATGGGAGGGGGGAGGTAAGGGCAGAGGGTTGGGTGGGAACTGGGTGGAGAGGAGCTATGTGGGGGAAAAAAAGAGGAACAAATGTAATAATCTGAACAATAAAGATTTATTAAATTTAAAAAAGAGAGAGAAAATACATCTCACTTAAGTCCTCCTCTAGCTTTTGAATCCACCACAGTGATCTGACATTTTCCAAGCAATATTGAGCTTCCAGTGCCCAGCCAAAGTTGTGTTCTTCATCCTCATCATGCCTGGTCTACATTTGACACAACAGCTCATTCTTTCCTCCTGGAAATGCTTTTTCCCCTGGTTCTAGACACTACACTCACCCGCTTTTGCTGCCACCTCATCAACTGCTATCTCAATCGACTTGTTGGTTCATCCTCATCCAAGTCATTTAGGGGCTGACTCAGTTGTCAGATGTTTTCTGCCTCTTCATTCACTCACTTGGTGCTTTTTCCAGTATGACAGCTTTTCCTAGAAGCACTTTCAAATGGATTATTTCCAGCTCAGACTTTCCCTAAATCCCACATCTGCATGTCTTCCAATTCCTTATGGAACATCTTGACTGGCATATTGAATAGGCATCTCAGTGTGTTCCAAATTGAACCCATATTCTCCCTTTGGCTTTCTCTACCTCAGTTGCTGACAGTTCCATTCTTCCTGGCATCATCCTTGAGTCTTCTCCTACTCTCACATTTCATGTGCAACCCATCCAGCAAACCTGTTGGCATGGCATTCAGAGTTTGGTCACTTCTCACCATCTCACTGTTCCACCCTGGTCTGAGCCACCATCATGTCTCACTTGGGTGACTGCAAGAGGTCTTAACTTATCTCCCTAATTCTACCCCTCATATCTACAACTTGTTGTCAACCCAGCAGCGAGAAGGATTTTTTTTAAGTGTATTGGTTTAGTTGTGGCCAGTGGTATCAGTGGTTAGTGTATGCACTGAGAGGTCACAGGTTTGATTCTCAGTCAAGGCCACATACTTGGTTTGCAGATTTGATCCATGGAGGCACATGCAGGAGGCAACAGGACAATGTTTCACATTTTATATTTCTCTCCCTTCTCCCTTCCATTCTCTCTAAAAAAGCAATGGAGTGTTCATGTTATTTCATCTGTGAGCACTTGTTGTGTTGGTTGGCACTCAGAGTCCACGACCAACACTATTTTCAGCTGCCCCTATCAGAGACACTTCAGGGTCTAAAGGCCTGATATTGGACTCAGACCTATGAGTGAGTCCCAGTGGAGGAAACATAGAGAGAACAAGAGCAAAGCCCAGCCAACATAGCTCAGTGTTTGAGCATCAACCTATGAACCAGAAGGTCATGGATGGATTCCTGGTCAGGGTTTCAGCTGGAACCCCAGTAAGGGGCATTCAGGAGGCAGCCAGTCAATGATTCTCTATCATCATTGATGTTTCTATCTCTCCCACTCCCTTCCTCTCTGAAATAAATAAGAATATTTTAAAAATAATAATAAAATAAATAAAAAGCAATAGAGCCCTAGCTGGTTTGGCTCTGTCAAAGGGTCCTGGGTTTGATTCCAGGTCAAGGGCATGTACCTCATTCAGTTGCAGGCTCCTCTCCCACCTGGGCCCTGGTGCAAGAGGCAACCAATCTATGTGTTTCTTTCACATTGATATTTCTCTGTGTCTTTCTCTCTCTCTCTTCTACTCTCCCTAAAAATCAATAGAAAAATAACCTCAGGTGAGGATTAAAAAATAATAAAAAGCAACGAAAAAAATATCCTTGGGTGAGGATTAAAAACAACCAAAGACTAGATTTATATCAATCCCCTCCAATGGACTCTAATCTCACCCAGAGGATAAGTGAAATGATTACAATGGCCAAGAAAGGATACATGATTGGAATCCTTGTAGACTCTAACTTCCTCTGCTACTTGCTTCCTTGCTCAGTGTGCTCCAACCACTGTTGTCCTGACTTTACTTAAGACATGCCAGGAATACTCCAGCTTTAGGGCCTCTGCACTTCCTGTGGCTGGATATTGCCCTAGATATTCTCCTGGCTTGTTGTCACCTCCATGTCTTTATTTAAATGTAACTTCCTCAGGGAAACTTTTAACCACCTTATATAAAGTTGTAACTCCCCTCCCCACCACATCCAGTTACCTCCCCACTCCCAAACCCTTCTTCATCTTTATTTTCTACACAGCAACTATTAGCACTGACAAATTCTTATTTTTATTTATGTGTTTATTTTTGTTCTCCTCTGGTATGAGGCAATTGTGTTGGCTGTTTTATTCACTGCTGTATTCCTAGTACCTAGGGATGCTGGCACAGTGAGATCTATATTTCTCAACATTGTTTTATTGTTGCTCCTCATCCCAGGAATCTTTGAGACACTTCTAATTACTCTCTCCCATGACTTTTTTAATACCACAGATATACTGTATTTTTTTTATTAATACAGGGTAATTTTATAGATGTCTTTGATTACATATATATTTCCCCTAGTCGTTATCAATAATATTGCTTATAAATGAGCCATATTTTAAAATAAGAACACAAAGACAAAACCACACTAGAATTCAGGTCTTTTAACACATGGTCCAGGGATCAGTACACTTTATTACTAATACTGAAATAAAAATTTAGCCATTACTATATATAGTCCTATAACCCTAAAAATCTCTCATTTATTCTAAATTCTGTCCTAAAAATAATATAAAAATTAGTTACTAACACTATTAACATAATTAATTTGTAAATAATGTAAAAGTACAGAAACATGAAGTATTAAGTATGCATATGTCTTTCTTTAAACATATATCCTTCCTCAGTAGTATATGTGGGTGAAGTTATTTTCTTCCAACTAATTGATACTTTACGTTCATTTAGTACGTTTAAATAATAAATATGTAGGCAATTATTAAAGAAATTATTTTATGTGCAAACACTGTGTAGACATTCTACCCATAAATTCAATTTTCCCGAAAACAATTAGCTTTTTAAAAGAAAAGCTCACAAAAATTTGTAAGAGTCTGTGGATTCCCCTGCTTCTAAATCATTGTTGAGTGAAAAATATAAAGCCTGTTCTACAAGAAATCTCAAGTTAGGATTTTCTCAAAAGTGAAATTAGAGAGCAGAGTGCCATTTCAGAAATGACTATTCAGCACTCACTCCAATGTCCACAACGGCCTTTCCAAACAGGTAAACCAAGTCAAAAGAATCCAACAGAATTAGGCTTCCCCATGAGGCCATTATGTTCTTCTAATATGTTAATAAATCAAGACATGAAATACTGAAATCAAAATAAAAGATACTGAGTACTTGAGGCTAATTATCAGACAGATTCTTAGTTCCTTGTCATATCCCTCCTTCTATAAAGTTAATAAAAGGGAAGATTTTTTCTGCAAAGAACATTTTATTTTATATATCACTAGCCATGAATGTTTGTCATCAGTTATGACATAAATGCTGCTTGGTACCATTATCCAAGTGGCACCACCATTTTATGTTCACAATTCACTTTGTATTTATAAAATTTTCATAATTTAGGTAAATACGTCTATCACTGAAGATTTAACATTGAGATGCAACCTAGCATCTATATTATCTGATATTTTGCAGATAGTAATGTAGAAGAGATGTATTTTTAATCACTTTTTCATCTGAGTCACCTATGTAAAGAAGAAATCAATAATTTAGAGCACCTAAGTCTCTAAAGGAAATTTCCAATGTGCTCATAGAAATACACAGGATTTTCAGAAACAACTTCCATGTCCACATCCTCTTCTAGTTTTTGTACCATTTTGTCTTGCAACTGCTTCCCTTTGCATGCAAAAGGTGCCTGGATAAGATGGATGTTTTGCTTGACTTCTTTGAGTTTTCTGTGGTTCTTTATTTTTCTTCAACCTGTTCATTATAAATTCAGCTTGACGTTTTGCTTGATCTCTTCAACTCTCTTCATTGCATCAATCGTTTTATTCCACAGCTCTCGCTTATATTTGACAGATTCATTTCTGCGTTTTTCAAATTCAAATGAATTATCCACTGTGAGCTCTTTACCAGCTGCTTTATGGAAAGCTTTAGTCCACCTGACCTTGCGAGGATTGTGCTCCTTTTTAAAGTTTTTATGACACTTGGATTTACAAAATCTGAACACCTTGCAGTCGTTGTGGACAAACATCATGCAGTGGCCCCGGTATATGGGCCCGGAACAGAAGTGACACTTTTCTATATGCATTTTTTAAAAATATATTTTATTGATTTTTTACAGAGATGAAGGGAGAGGGATAGAAAGTCAGAAACATCAATGAGAGACATCAATCAGCCGCCTCCTGCACGCCCCCTACTGGAGTTGTGCCTGCAAGCAAGGTACATGCCCCCAACAGGAATTGAATCTGGGACCTTTCAGTCTGCAGGCCGACGCTCTATCTACTGAGCCAAACCGGTCTCTATATGCATTTTGAACTGGTCTGGGGACCCACCACCTAAACACCTAGCGTGAAAGGAAGTGACATAGCTCCGTCACAGGAAGTGATTCTTCTTCTGTATTGTATTTATATATGTTTTAAAGAATCAGGTGTGTTTTTTCCTACAAGAACCAATTTTCACCCCTTTAGGGGACACTTGCTACTGTTAAGAATGCATAACAAGGCTGAAACCGGTTTGGCTCAGTGGATAGAGCATCAGCCTGCGGACTGAAAGGTCCCAGGTCCGATTCCGGTCAAGGACACATACCTTGGTTGCAGGCACATCCCCAGTAGCGGGTGTGCAGGACGCAGCTGGTTGATGTTTCTAAGTCTCTATCCCTCTCCCTTCCTCTTTGTAAAAAATCATTAAAATATATTTTTTAAAAATGCATAACAACCCTGGCTGGTGGGGCTCAGTGATTAGAGCATTGGCTGGCACATACAAAGGATCAGGAATTCAAATCCCAATCAAGTGCATGTACCTGAGTTGCACGTTAGATCCCGGCCTGATTGGGGTATGTGTGGGAGGCAACTGATTTATATGTATCTCTCACATTGATGTTTCCCTCTCTCTCCCCTCCTTCCCTTCCTTTTATTTTCTCTAAAAAATAAAATAAAATAAAATAGCAATAAAAAAAAATCCTTGGATGAGGATATTTTTAACAAACATGGAGTAGTTGTTGGACACTCATATGTGGGATGCGTCATTTTTCTTGGAGTTGGATGCAGGAATGGAGTCTGAAGTGGTTAGCTATCATTAAGTAACTATATGAACCTTCCATCAAAATGGTATTAGATAAACTGTCTTCTACAGTTTCAGAATTATAGATAATGCTTCCATGACACCTTCAAGCACATGCCCTTTTATTTCTTATTGTAGGGGTGGATGATGAATGGGGATAACTTTTATAGATGAATTCCCAGGAAAGGAATTACTTGGATCAGAGTGCTTTTTAAAATTATATTTATATTCTAGAGGCCCAGTACACGAAATTTGTGCATGGGGTGGGGGTAGCCTTCACCCTCTCCAATCTAGGATCCCTCAAGGGATGCCTGACTGCCTGTTTATGATTGATCCAGGTAGGATCGGGCCTAAACGGGTGGTCAGACATCCCTCTCACAATCCAGGACTGCTGGCTCCCAACTGCTCACCTACCTGCCTTCCTGATTGTCTCTAACCGCTTCTGCCTGCCAGCCTGATAACCCCCTGACCACTCCCCTCCCAGCCTGATTGATGCCTAACTGCTCCCCTCTTAGCCTGGTCATGCCTAACTGCCCTCCCCTGCAGGCCTGGTCCCCCCCAACTTACCTCCACTGCAGGCCTGGTCCCTCCCAACTGCCCTCCTCTGCTGGCCTGATCACCCACAACTGCCCTCCCCTGCTGGCCATCTTGTGGTGGCCATCTTGTATCCACATGGGGACAGCCATCTTTGACCTCATGGGGGCAGCCATCTTGTGTGTTGGAGCAATGGTTAATTTGCATATTTTTAAAATAGGATTAACTTAAAGACCATTAATTATATTTTGTAACATACATACTAAACTCCATTGTTTCAACCTTTGTTCATAGCTGGATTCGTCCTCTGTGAAATCTGGAAAGCAGAGATTTCTGATAAGATATCTCGTCAGAAACAGAGAGCTAGGAGAAACTAATCATTAGTTTCATTCTCCTAATAGCAAGGGTGCCTAAGTCACAGGCAGGAGAGGAAAAAGGAAATTCACATTGTATAGGACGCTCAGCATGCAGAGAAAGGCTGTCATGCTTTCATCACTCTAGTGTGCTTTTATGAAACTGAACTAAGTCATAAGTTAATGACATGGAAAGAAAACCCGGTTCCCAGGATGCTCCTTATAGTTTACCCTTCACAGTCCTTTACTGGGGGCCTGTATTCTTTGAGCTGGGTCCCCTGCCTCTGCACCTTTCTTGGTCAGAGGGTGACTCCTGAAACCTCTTACCAATGGTCCCTCAATTCTGAAAAGCCTTTTGCAGTCTTTATTTTCTGTCCCTTGTCAAATATTCCAAACTTCCCCCACTCTTAAGTACATATCCCATCCCCATCTGCATTTCCCTTAATCTTATATACCTGGCTTACACAAAGATTAAAAATCTCTAGTGAATTGACTCCTCCATTTCACAGAACAAACATAGGTTATCAGAGAAATTCCCTCAGCTTTTCAGTCCCCATTGCTATCCACTCACACCCTCTCTTTGGCATGTCCAACTTTTCCTCTATTCGTAGTGAATTTTTTTTCCTCCTGTCCAAGGTGTGGCCTTCTACTTGTACTCTCAGACCCACCCTTTTCCACCTTCACAGGGTGCTTTCAAGACTTATTACCTACCTCTCCTATCTTTCTTTAGCCTTTTCCTCTAGCACTGTATCCCTTCAGCATAGAATCATGCTCAAGGCTCAATCCCCCCCGACTGTAAACACACCCCCCACCCCCCAAGCCTAGCCTTAGGGTTCATCTAGCTACCACCACCTGACCTCTGTGGGTGATTGCAAAGTGCAGCCAGGGATGTGGACCACTGATCTAACAATTAGGTCTCATGAACCCTTTTCACCATCCGGCCAGATGTAAAATGCAGGCAGTGCCATCTCAGAATGAAGACAATCTCTGATAAGGATGTCAGCAATGGAGGAGGAAGAAACAAATGTTCTCTTCTTGGACTATAGAAGGAGGAGCAGAAGTTTCCTTTTTCAAAAGCACTTTCTCCATATTCCTCACCAATTCAAGGATAATTGCTGCTCTAATTCCTCCTTTGGGGAAAGAATACTCTTGAAGTATTATATACAACTAGAGGCCCGATGCAAGACTAAGCCTTTCTTCCCTCAGCTGCCAGCACCGGCTTCCCTCTGGCACTCGGGACCCAGGCTTCCCTCTGGCCCCTGGCAGGCACCCACGACCCAGACTTCCTTTACAGCTCGAGCTTTGTCTGAAAGGATGTCTGGTCTAATTAACTTGTTATGCTTTTATTATTTTAGATGGTCATTCCTAACTTCTTGCCATTATCAGCTTAACACTTCAGATTCAGGAAAGAGAGATTTTTCAGTGAGGATGGAAGAGGAATTTCTAGAAAAATGGAGGAAAAAAAATGGAGGTTACTGTCTTTTGACCTTCCTTTTTGGCTTTCTCAATAGCACCATCTAAACTGAATGTTTGTGGCTGCTACTACTCTCTGGAACCATTAGTTTTCCAGGGAGAAAAATCCCTTTTCTCTTTTTTTAATCTGCAGTTTTCTACACAAACAGTAAAAGGATATGATGGGGGGAGAGGGAGGAAAGAAACATTCACTGGCAATGAAATCCATTTAGGTCCTAAGAAGAGGTAGGTATTTCAGTTCAACTATGAACTTTGAGGACCAAAGAGCAAAGGTGCACAAAACCACCATTTCCAATGATGGGCTAAAGCCCGGCAACAAAGGCTTTATGAGGCGGAGACTAGAAGGGTCATAAAGTTTTAAAGCTGGAAGGACCTTTTCTAGGATGCCAGTCCCACATTATACAGATCATTGAGAGTTTGAACTGGAAGAGATACTAGAAATCACCTAGTTTTATTTCCCATTTTTCAGATGCAAGAACTGAAAACCAATGAAGTGACATTGCGTTGCTCAAGGTATAATCCTCAAACCCAGGTTGCTAATCGTATTAGTTCCAGTTTACAAAATACTGTCAAACTTCAGTTCTCGAACGTCTCCCACTTCGAACAAGTAAGTTCTTGACCAAGTTGTTCATGGAAAAAATATATCAGGTAACTTTGGTTCTCAATCTGACAACCCTTTCATCCTGACAAAAAGCATCTCTCAGGCCTCAAACAAAGGAGAGATTGTGTCAGTATGAGTCAGTTTACAGCTAAACCTTACCTGGTTAACATCTCAGAAAATTGTGCTATGAACATTTTTGTGATTTATTTCCTTCCTTCCTTCCTTCCTTCCTTCCTTCCTTCCTTCCTTCCTTC
>JAAGEH010000286.1:49526302-49575752 GCA_011751065.1 Lasiurus cinereus | reverse complement strand
TTCCTTCCTTCCTTCCTTCCTTCCTTCCTTCCTTCCTTCCTTCCTTCCTTCCTTTCTTCCTTGCTTCCTTCCTTCCTTCCAATTTTTCTTTCTTCCTTTTGCTTTTGTTGTTGGTAAAATGGATGGTTAGCACAATTTTAAAACATAAAAAGCCTAGCAAGACCAGCTGGTGTGGTTCAGTGATTGAGCAGCAGCCCAGGAACCAAGAGGTTCAATTTTTGATTAGAGCACATGCCCAGGTTGTGGCCTTGATCCCCAGTAGGTGTTATTCAGGAGGCAGCCAATTGATGTTTCTTTCTAAGTTATGATTGCATCTCTCTATCCCTCTCTTTTCCTCTCTGTCTAAAAATAAAAAAATAACCCAAGATGATGACTGGCAGGAAAGCAGGTAGGGAGAGTGTATGAAAGAGTAAGGAAGCAAAAGAGGAATGTGTGGATGTGTGTGGTGTGTGTGAGTGAGAGCTAGGGACAGCTAGGTCCTGCAGATCTTCCAAGGGGCTGCCAATTCAGGCAGTCTTAGAACATGAAACCCTGCTGCCACCACAAACACTCCAGGGAGGACACCGATGGCACACAGACTGCACCACCTTGAAGAAAAAAACTGGTTGAAACTAGTATCCTAGCCTTGTCACTACCCAATCTGGTCTCAGTCACAAACCAGGATCCTACAGTCACTCTGATAATAGATCTGTGACCACGTTGCAAACCCATGGACACTAAGACCCCAAGCACCCTAGCCACAGATTTCTGTGAGTCACAGAGCCAATCCCCCTCCCTGCTGGCCCCACAGCAGAAGCATAGGAACTGCTAGATCCTCTCCGCTAAAATAGGCCTCTCTTGCCCACACACAACAGTGGTGGCTCTACCTGAATTTGAGTCTGGGTGTCCAGACACAGGAAATTTGTTTCCTGCAGCCAGACCCCACTCCCATACAGGAAGGATGTGCTGGATTTGAGCCTGAGAGTATGAACTTGGGGAGTTTGTTTCCTGTGATCAGACCCCACGCCCACACAGGAAGGCTGCGCTGAATCTGAGTCTGGGTGTGTGGACATGGGAAGTTTGTTTTCCATAGCCAGACCCCGCACCCATGCAGGGAGGCTGCGCTAAATTTGAGCCTGGGTATAAGGGGCGTTTGTTGTCCACAGTGCACACCTGCAGAACCAGACCCTATGCCCACACAAGATGGCAGAGCCACCTGACCTTGATTCAGGGCAAGCACACATGGAAGACCCTTTTCTGCAGGGCAGGAGTGGACCTACTGCTAACACAGTGTAACTATGCAATCCCATCCTCCAAGCAGACCAGGGACCCCAATTCCCTGCGCAAGAGGCAGCACTGTGCACCAGTGACTTGACTCTATTTCTCATCACATGTACCTAGGATCCCTGACTCCCAGTGCATCCACACAAAGAGCCAGTGATTCTGATTCTTGGTGCATGCGCACAGAGGGACCCTGATTCTCAGCACGAGGCTGCCCCAAACAATAGAGACTCTGATACTTAATTCTTGGCATGTGCACAGGGGGTCTCTGATTCCTGACACATGGTAGGGACTCTGATTTTCAGCACATGCCAGAGAGGTCTCTGTTTCACTGTGGCACAAGTGGGGTCCCTGATTCTAGATGCACACAGGAGGACACACTAAGCACCTGTGACTCGTATCCTGGGAGAGCGTGGCTCTCACCAACTCACGGCAGCCACACATCTTGGTGTTGGAGCTCTTCAGTGACAATAAGGGGTGTGAAGCTCCCACTGCACACAGCCCAGGCTCCTGCAACTCAACATTTTAGCTTTCTGGTGATAATCAGAATGGGGAGGAAACAAAACAATTCCCAGAGGGAAAAAATGAGGAATCACTGAGAAAGTAAATAAGTGAAAAGGAAGCATGCAACATGACAAAAAAAGAATTCAGAGTAATGGTTGCACAGTTCATACACCGGATGGACAAGAAAATCAACAACCTATGAAAAAACCAGGAAGAAATCAAAAGTGATATAGCTACAATAAAAGAGCATCGGCTTGTGGACTGAAGAGTCCCAGGTTCGATTCCTGTCAGGGGCATGTACCTTGCTTGCGGGCACATCTCCACTGTGGGGCGTGCAGGAGGCGGCTGATCGATGTCTCTCATCGATGTTTCTGACTTTCTATCCCTCTCCCTTCCTCTCTGTAAAAAAATCAACAAAATATATTTAAAAATAAATAAATAAATAAATAAATAAATAAATAAATAAATAATACCAGAAGTCAATAAAAAATACTAGTCTTTCAACAGAAGACTAGAAGAAGCAAGAGGACCTAATTAGCCTAGGGGAGGCAGTTGTTTTCTACTGTTGCTACCTCCATATTTCCAGTTTTTAATGAATAAGTCCTCTTTATTGAACTAACTGATTTGCTTTCCATTTCTTAATTGAATTATATCCAATACTTTTGCCCATAAATAAATGGTGCTACTGGAAAGAAAAATAAATAAAAATCAATAAAAACATAATTTTTAAAATGCATTAAAATAGAGACTATCAAAAGTGCAAATAGTATTAAAGGTGTGAAAGAAACAATGATTACAGGCAATTGAAAAACATGTTGATTTGGAAAGACAAAATAAAGCAGTTAGCTGATGAGAGCATTTCAAAGGTAATATGTGAAAAAGCTAAGATGCTGTATACTGACCTCCTGAAAGATTCCTCTGAATAGAATGCTGAAAATGATTCCTTTAAGGGTGGTTTGATAAATTTAAAGAAAGGAAGTGTTTGTTTATAGTACACTAGAGGCCAGCATGCATGAAATCGTGCATGAGTAGCCTTCAGCCACAAGCCACCGTGCAAGCTGTGGGCCCTTCTGCACCACACAAGTCACAGGACCCAGAGCAGATCCCAACCTGCTGGCACCATGGGACCCAGAGCTCTGGCCTCCAACACTGCCGCGGAACCCAGAGCCCTGGCCACCAGTGCCACCAACGCCACCGCAGGACCCATCAATGCACCTCCTGGTGAGTCTGATCATTGGGCATTAGATGTTACAGCGACAGGCCTTTTACATATATAGATTAGATACTAGTATGTTCTATATATAAGAAAGATTAAAATGGAATCATTTGGGGGTCTGGAATGAATTAATTCAATTTATATGATTTATAATAGGATATATGATTTAGTTTTTGAACAAATCATTTCTCAAACAGCCTTCTGGAATTAATTAAGTTTAAGAACCCAGATAGCACTGTATTTACTAAGTACCTCTTCGTGACATGAACTGTGCTAGGTCCTGTTTGATGGAACACCAGCATGAATACTGAACAGCCTCTGCCTTCTTGGGGCTCAAGATCACTGTGCAAAGAAATACACATTCTCAAATACTTATAAAAAATAGTGATTTGAAATAGTTGAGTGAACATCAAGGTCTGAAAAGAACAGAGGAGGAAAAAGTTATTTGGCTGAGAGAAATTGTAGCGATTTCCTTTATGCTAGTGCTTCTTAAATATTACTCTTTTCTATTCCACTAATCATTTTTTTTCCAGTGGAAGGAAAACAAAATTTCCATTTGCTGGACTGTTTTTTTGTACGTTTATTAAAATATATTTTTAGCCAAAACCGGTTTGGCTCAGTGGATAGAGCATCAGCCTGCGGACTGAAAGGTCCCAGGTTCAATTCCGGTCAAGGACACATACCTTGGTTGCGGGTATATCCCCAGTAGGGGGTGTGCAGGAGGCAGCTGATCGATGTTTCTCTCTCATTGATGTTTCTAACTCCATATCCCTCTCCCTTCCTCTGTAAAAAAAATCAATAAAATATATTGGTTGGGGGACTGGATTGCAGAGTTACACTGAGCCATGCAGGCAGGCTGCTGGACTGTTTTGATGGGTGAGTGAGATTAAACATTAGTGCCTGAAGGTTAAAGGCAGGAGGGCCCATGAAGGCTAGGTGAAATTATGCAAATCGCTTCCTTTCCCCATTCATCCCACCAGGTAGTCTTATCAGGTGAACTCCATAGGCTCCCATTCCACCCCCACCAGCCTGCTTCCACACAGGCCACGCACTAAGGAAGGGAAGTGAGACAGGTACATCAAAGACCTTTGCAGCTCTACATGGTTTGGCAAGGTAATGGGGAGGGTGCAGATTGTGAAGATGGTGACAAGAGATCACATGGGGCAGGCAGGTGGCTTAGCAGTAGCCTGCGGACCATGGCGACAGAATGGCAGAGGTGACAGAGATTCAGAATCCCAACTCTTTGCCCCAAATATGTTTGAGAAGTCACCTGCTTGCTCACAGAAGTAGTCTCAACATTCCCTCTGCAGTCTGGAACATATGCTTATTTGGTAAAGAAACTCTACTTAAAATATGAAAATCTAAGCCTCTGGTAAGCTTTCTACAAAATTTCAATCATTAAATTAAAATCTTTGTATGACTGAAGCTTTGTATGTATGTAGCAAGCTGTGATATATGATTGGTTAAATTTTATTTTTCACATTTCCAAAAAGAAAAAAAAAAGATTTTATGTGTTTTACCAGCTCATTGAACTTTCTTGGCAATGAACAGATTGGTGTATCTAGGAATGATTGATACCATGTGATTCTTGGGTATCATATTTTGATGATGCTCTGCAGTGTTTCAAACCACCAAAGTAGAAACCTACCCATACACGCTGAACACAAAACTGGCAGTTTTTGTCTTGATGGCATATTTAGAGTGTAAAATCATCATTAAAAGTTTACAGGTGGCATATCAGGAAAAATTAAGTCCACCACTTGGGTTGCCTTGAAAGAAAAACAATTCTTCATTATAATGAATGAAATTGCATGTTAGGCATGAGTGCTGGTGACCTCTAGAAAATGAACCATTGATCCCTAAATAGATGAGAACTGGCCAGAGTAAATGAGGCAGAAGTTTTCCCAGCATAGCTGTGCATGCTGGCAGGGAAGATTCTTATAAATAAAGAGATAGAGTAATCAATAGGACCGTTTAATAAGAACAAAAATGACAACATTGCCTAACTATTTTTCTGGCCTAGTCTTCATCCTCATGTTATACCATGTATCTCGCTCGGTTTTAAAAGTTACACATACGGAGGAGGAGAAAATGGCGGCGGAGTAGACAGACGCGTCTGGAGCTTTGTCGCTGGGCAGAGGGAGAGAGAGCGGCTGAGAGTTGCATTGGGAGTGTTTGTTGGCAAGCTAGGAGTCAGTTGTCCTCCAGGAGAAGGCGGGGAACTGCTGGAAGGGGCTCTCCCGGCCAGGCAGCCCCACAGCCACGGGGTTTTTGTCCGCCGGAGCCACCAGTGCGAACGCAGAGCCCGAGCCATCTTGCAGTAGGAGGTGGATGTCTGCAGCGGTCTGAAGGTCTGAAGCCTTCGGCTGGGCACCCATCCAGCAGCCAGAGACCCGGGGACCCAGAACTCCGCTCTCCAATCGGCGCAGACACGCGGCGGAATCAGAGATCCACAGAGCACACGGAAAGGTCAGATTGCGCCTGACTTAAGGGGGAGGTGGATGTCTGCCTAGATCTGAAAGCTGCGGCTGACGGAGGCACCCACAGAGCAGCCAGGACCCAGAGCACGGCTTCCCAGGCGGCACAGACTCGCAGGCGGAGGATTCAGAGATCCACAGGGCGCGCGCGGAAGGGTCAGACTTAGCCTGGGCCAGGGTGCGGTCTCCGACCCCCGCAGGGCAGAGACGCGCACACTGTGGGAGCCGGGCTGCGGGAAAGCTGCCTCTGGAGAGGTCCGCAGAGGTGGTCAGGGCGTGATCCCTAAGTGTGAAGGCAAACCCTCTGAGCTGTTAACAGAGGAGAGCTCCGGAAAACGACTCTTTTTTTTTTTTTTCCCCCTCTGGGGCAGAGGGACAACCTGGGAGTTATTGCAGTGTCCAGGTTGCAAAACTCCCACAAACTGGTTTTGGGAACCACAGAGTAGCAGGATCTGAGCACAGCCTAGAGAGGTCCTGTGCTTTGTCTCAGAGATCAATTCCGAAACACTGCCACCCAATGGATGACACACAAATTGACTCTCGCATAACCACAAGAGAATAAAGAGATTAAAACACCAAGAGGGGAACACAGGGAACTGCAATACCTCCCCTACTGGGAAACAGGAGTGCCAAGCAGAATAATAGTGGAAGTGAAGGACCATTCTATTTTTCTTCTTTTTTATTTTTTTTTATTTTCCCTTTTTTCTTTTTTTTAAATTTTTAATTCTTTATTTTTCATTTTCACATATTTTAATTAAAAGAATATTTTTTTTCTTTCTGCCTCAATTGATTTTACCTTTATAATTATTACATTTTTGTTTTAAACTAGTATTATTAATTACTACTAGTACTTTACCATTTTTGGAAAAAAAAGTGTCATTTTGTTTTCTCTTTATTTTATTTCGGGATTAGAGTTCTACATTCTATTTTCATCTTCCCTTTAGCATAATTTTACTCCAACTCAACTCCACCTTTACGCCAACACTTTCCTCCTAACTTCCCCCATTTTGCTGTCTTGTTTCTCTTTCCCTTTTGCAACTTTAGATTCTCCCTATTTTTCTCTTTACCTGGTTAAAATTTCACCCCATTTATATATCTAATTTCAAATCCCCTCCTACAAGTCCACACAAACCTCTCCCCTCTTGTCTTCATTAGCCAAAAAGTTGTTTTTTCTCTATGTCCTTTTGTTGCTATTTGCCTGAAAAGTAATTATATCGATTTTTTGAAAAAAATTTTTTGAGAGACTGTTTTAGTTTATTCTATTTGTTTTATTTTGCTTTTTGCTTACTTTGTTTTCTACCTCTCTTTTCCCTCATCTCCCTCGATACCAGTTGCTATTTGCAATTTGCATTAATCTCTAGGTACTGGTTGTTGGCCTTTAGTGGGATTAGTGACTGTTCTATTGGAGTTGTCTCCTGACATCTATATTTTGTTCCTCTTTTCTCTCTTATACACTTTCTTTTCTCTCTGACTTTTTTCTCTTCCTCTTTCCTTCTCCTTTTTCTCCTTTTTATTTTCTTATTTTATTTTATTTTATTTTATTGTTCATTTATTTATCTTTTTTTTTCTCACTCTCCCAATTTGATTTTGGCACTTCTTTCTTTTCTTTCTTCCTCATTTTCCTCTTCTTCTTTCTCTATTTACCCCTAATTTGTCCTTCATTGATGGCCTCCTTATTTGTGATTATTAACATCTTGAATACATCTCTACTCAGTGCCTTGTGTGCTGTACCTGGTCGTGTTGTAGTTTATGCCTTTCAATCAACGTAAGAGAGAGCACTACATAACCAGACACCCAGAGAAGAAAGACCATGAGCAGAAAAAGAAACAGCCCACAAAAGACAGAAAGGCAGGTTTCACCAGGAAAGGAAGTAAATGAAATAGAACCACAAATAAGCCTACCAGAGAAAGAGTTCAGAGAAATTATCATAATGTGGTTGAAAAGAATGGAAGACAAATTTGACGATATGAGTAAGAGCCTAGAGGAGGTGAAGAAGCATGAAGAAGAAACGCAGAAGAAATTAGAGGAGGTGCAGAATAAACAAGAAGAAATGAATAATGACATCACTGCTATAAAGAACACAATAGAAAGCATCAAAAGTAGACTAGAAGAAGCAGAGGACCGCATCAGCGAGCTAGAAGACACGGTAGGAAAAAATACCCAAGTACAGCAGATTCTAGAAAAAAAAGTTAAAAAGCAAGAGGAGAGTCTAAGGGAACTTTGGGATAACATGAAACAAAATAACATCCGCATAATTGGGGTTCCAGAAAGAGTGGAAACTGAACAAGGATTAGAGAACGTGTTTGAAGAAATAATGACAGAAAATTTCCCCAATATAGAAAAGAAAAAAACCCACACAAATCCAAGAAGCTCACAGAGTCCCAAGCAAAATGAACCCCAACAAACCGACACCGAGGCACATTATAATTAAATTGGCAAACACCGACGACAAAGTAAGAATTTTAAAAGCAGCCAGAGAGAAACATCAAGTTACCTACAAAGGAACCCCCATAAGACTAGCTACTGACTTCTCAACAGAAACTCGTCAGGCCAGAAGGGAATGGAATGAAATATACAAAGTCATGCAAAGGAAGGGTCTGAATCCAAGAATACTGTACCCTGCAAGACTCTCAATCAAAATTGAAGGTGAAATCAAAAGCTTCACAGACAAAAAAGGACTAAGGGAATATATTACCACCAAACCAGCAATGCAAGAAAAGTTAAAAGGTCTGCTGTAATAAAAAGAAAGAGGAAGCGAAAAAGGAACTCGGAGGTAAGGACTAAAAATGGCAACAGATAAGTACTTATCAATAATAACTTTAAATGTAAACGGATTAAATGCTCCAATCAAAAGACATAGGGTAACCGATTGGATAAGAAAACATGATCCATATATCTGCTGTCTGCAAGAAACCCACCTTAGGAAAAGAGATGCACACAGATTGAGGGTGAAGGGATGGAACGTGATATTTCAGGAAAATGGAAATGAAAAAAAAGCTGGGGTTGCAATACTTATATCTGACAAATTAGATCTCAAAGTGAAGGACATAACAAGAGATAAAGAAGGCCACTTCATAATACTAAAGGGAACAATCCAACAAGAAGAAATAACTCTGGTAAACATATATGCACCCAATGTAGGATCACCTAAATACATAAAAAAACTCTTGGAGGATATTAAGGGAGAGATTGACAGCAATACAATCATAGTAGGAGACTTTAATACCCACTGTCACCATTGGACAAATCCTCTAAACAAAAAATCAGCAAGGAAACATCAATCCTAAATGACTCACTAGACCAGATGGAATTAATTGACATCTTCAGAACATTTCACCTCAAAGCCACAGAATATACATTCTTCTCCAGTGCACATGGATCATTTTCAAAGATAGATCATATGTTGGGTCATAAGAAAAGTCTCTTCAAATTCAAGAAGATAGAAATCATATCAAGCATTTTCTCAGACCACAGTGGCATAAAACTGGAAATCAACTATAATAAAAACAATAGAAATAAATCAAACACATGGAGACTAAACAGCATGCTTTTAAACAACGACTGGGTAACCAGAGAGATCAAGGAAGAAATAAAAAACATCATGGCAACAAATGACAATGACAACACAGCATTACAAAATTTATGGGACACAGTGAAAGCAGTCTTGAGAGGGAAGTTCATAGCCCTACAAGCCTACTGCAAAAAAACTGGAAACAATGGTAATAAATCACCTAAACCTAAAACTCAAAGAGCTAGAATGTGAGCAACAAGAAAAGCCCAGTGTACTCAGAAGGAAGGAAATAGTGAAGATCAGAGCGGAGATAAACAACTTGGAGACCAAAGAAACAATTCAAAAGATCAACAAAACAAAGAGCTGGTTCTTTGAAAGGATAAACAAGATTGATGGACCCCAAGCCAGGCTCACCAAGAAGCAAAGAGAGAAGACCCAAATAAACAAAATCAGAAATGAAAGAGGAGAAATAACAACAGACCCTGTGGAAATACAAAGGATTGTTAAAAAATACTATGAACAACTCTATTCCAACAAATTGGACAACCTGCAAGAAATGGACATTTTCCTAGAAAAATATAACCTCCCAAAACTCAATGAGGAGGAAGCCAAACATCTCAATAGTCCAATAACTATGGAAGAAATTGAAGCAGTAATTAAAAAGCTTCCAGCAAATAAAAGCCCGGGTCTAGATGGCTACACAGGAGAGTTTTACCAAACATTCAAGGAAGAATGAAAACCTATCCTCCTCAGACTATTCAAAAACATTCAAGAAGAAGGAATACTACCAAACACCTTCTATGAAGCCAGCATCACCCTAATACCAAAACCAGATAAAGACAACATAATGAAAGAGAATTATAGGCCAATATCTCTCATGAACATAGATGCCAAAATCCTCAACAAAATTCTAGCAAATCGGATCCAGCAGTACATCAGAAAGATCATACACCATGACCAAGCAGGATTCATCCCAGGAATGCAGGAATGGTTCAATATCCGCAAATCAATAAATGTGATACATCACATAAACAAATTGAGAGATAAAAATCACATAGTCATATCAATTGATGCAGAAAAAGCATTTGACAAAATCCAACATCCTTTCTTGATAAAAACTCTCAGCAAAGTGGGAATAGAAGGATCATACCTCAACATCATAAAAGCCATATATGATAAACCCACAGCTAACATCATACTCAATGGGCAAAAACTAAAACCATTTCCCCTAAGAGCAGGAACAAAACAGGGATGCCCACTCTCACCTCTCCTGTTCGACATAGTACTGGAAGTATTAGCCATTGCAATTAGACAACAAGAAGAAATAAAAGGCATCCAAATTGGAAAAGAAGAAGTAAAGCTGTCCTTATTTGCAGATGACATGATATTGTACATAAAAAACCCAAAGGACTCCATTCCAAAACTAATTGACTTAATTAATGAATTCGGCAATGTAGCAGGATACAAAATTAATGCTAAGAAGTCTGTGGCATTTCTATACACTAACAGTGAAATTATACAAAGAGAAACTAAAAAAGCAATCCCATTTACCTTCGCACCAAAAAAATTAAGATACCTAGGAATAAACCTAACTAAAGAGGTAAAAGACCTTTATGCAGAAAACTACAGGACACTGAAAAAAGAGATAGAGGAAGATGTTAACAGATGGAAGAGCATACCATGCTCATGGATTGGGAGAATCAACATCATTAAAATGTCCATACTACCCAAAGCAATCTACAGATTCAATGCACTACCCATTAAAATACCAACGACATATTTCACAGACCTACAAACAATTCTTCATAGATTCATCTGGAACAGAAAAGGACCACGGATAGCTACAGCAATTCTGAGAAAAAAGAATAAAGTAGGTGGGATCTCAATACCAGACTTCAAGCTATACTACAAAGCAACTGTTCTCAAAACAGCCTGGTACTGGCACAAGAACAGACATATAGATCAATGGAATAGAATAGAGAACTCAGATATCCACCCAAACCACTATGCTCAATTAATATTTGACAAAGGAGGCATGAACATTCAATGGAACCAAGATAGCCTCTTCAATAAATGGTGTTGGGAAAATTGGACAGATACATGCAAAAAATTGAAACTGGACCACCAACTTACACCAAATACAAAAATAAACTCAAAATGGATACAGGACTTAAACATTAGAAGGAAAACCATAAAAATACTAGAGGAATCCACAGGCAGCACAATCTCAGATATATGCCGAAAGAACTTCTTCACTGATACTGCTCCAAAGGCAATGGAAGCTAAAGAAAAAATAAACAAATGGGACTACATCAAAATAAAAAGCTTTTGCACAGCAAAAGAAACAATCAACAAAACAACAGGAAAGAACAATGCATGGGAGAACATATTTGCAAATGCTATCACTGATAAAGGTTTAATCTCCAAAATCTACAACCAACTTATACAACTTAATAAAAGGAAGATCAAGGATCCAATAAAAAAATGGGCAACGGACCTAAATAGAACCTTTTCAAAAGACGACAGAAGGAAGGCCAAGAGACACATGAAAACATGTTCAAAGTCATTAATCATCCGAGAGATGCAAATCAAAACGACAATGCGATACCATCTTACACCTGTCAGAATGGCAATCATCAACAAATCAACAAACGACAAGTGTTGGCAAGGATGCGGAGAAAAAGGAACCCTTGTGCACTGTTGGTGGGAATGCAGACTGGTGCAGCCACTGTGGAGAACAGTATGGAGTTTCCTCAAAAAACTAAAAATGGATCTCCCATTTGACCTTGTAATCCCACTCTTAGGAATTTATCCTAAGAAATTACAAACACCAATCAGAAAGGATTTATGCATCCCTATGTTCATAGCAGCACAATTTACAATAGCCACAATTTGGAAACAGCCTAGGTGCCCGTCAGCAGATCAGTGGATCAGAAAACTGTGGTACATCTACACAATGGAACTCTATGCTGCCATTAAAAAGAAGGAATTCTTACCATTTGCAGCAACCTGGTTGGAACTGGAGAGCCTTATGCTTAGTGAAATAAGCCAGTCAATGAAGGAGAAGCATCACATGATCGCACTCATTGGGGGATAATAAAGAACATTATAAACTGATGAACAAAAGGATAGATACAGAGACAGTAAAGCTTCAAACAGACTGTGAAATTACAGCAGGAAGATTAAAGATAGGTGAGGTAGATAAGAGATCAATCAAAGGACTTGTATCTATGCGTATAATCATAACCAATGAACATAGACACTGGGGGGTTGGAGTATGCCTGGGAGGGAGGGGGGGCAATGGGGAGATATGTATAAAAATTTAATAAAAAAAAAGTTACACATGCATTGCACATAAAAATAACACACATAATCTTGTAGAGAAACAAGCAAAAATTTATTTAGAATATGGACACTGTAAATGCCCAATTTATTCAGAGCAAATCTCCATCTAGATTTGCACTCTCTGGTGTGACACTATTAGTCACATTGAAATGGCTAGTGAACACTTGAACTATGGCTGGTCTGAACTGAGATGTGTTATAAGTACAACATGTACACCACACTTCTGAGACTTATCACCAAACAAAGTAAATATAGCTCACTACTTTTTTAACAGTTAAATCGACTGTATTCTGGACATTTTGGGTTACAGAAAATATGTTATTAAAATTTATTTCACTTGCTTCTTTTTACTGATTTTTCTAACATGGTTACTAGAACATTTGAAATTATATATGTGGCTTGTATTTATGGCTTGCATTACATTTCTGTTTGGTAAACAAGGTAGCATTTAGCAATCCAACAAAACTGAAATATGCATGCATATTAACTGGTGATAACATGATCACGAAGAAACTTGGCCATAAAGTTACTGATACTTTAATGAGTTACCTTTTCCATTCCGCCTACACTGGAAAGTTTCTGCTAATTCAGATGTTTGCTTAATAACTTTCTAAAGGGAAAAGGAGAAAGAGGAAAATTCTGGGAAATGAGGTGTATTCTAATTTTAAGTTGAACTCGAAGAAACAAAAGAATTATCCACTCTTAATGTTTTGGCAGCCCTAGATTTTGCTCAAAGGAAGTTATTATTAAGAAGATAGGGTTGGGCTCTGATTCTTTTATGTGAACAGGCCTATGTTTTCCTATCAGGAAGAACATCAGAGAGCTCTCTCACTTCAAGAGAATGTTAATGGAACACCCTAGACAGGGTGCTAGCATTTTGAATGGGATGCTGTGGACCAAGAAGCTCTATTGCACTGAGAGTGTAAACTGGGTGTGTACTGATACATTGATTAGGAAGTTTTTAACACTCAGAGGGAGTGTTTATTTAAAGGCCCATTATGCCTTTTAAGGAATCTATTGGATCTATTTATTCTACAGTTTTCTAAAATTTTCTCATGTTCCATTGAAAAGATACTTTTCTGCTTAGACAGAAAAAGTTATACTGTAAGTACACTTCACTGGGCCTCAGAAATGAATGGAGTGATAACATGTCTGGGTTACTATATGGAAAGGGTTGTCACCATAGAACAAACAAGCAAATATAAAAATTATTTTCACTAGGCTGGGGGAAAATAAGGGATTAATGCAACTCTGTGAGATAGGAGAGGCTATTGCTTAAGCCCATCAGCTCTGAGTCCTCACAGAAAGCAAAGGGAGGGATGCCTGATTGGATCAACTTCAACTGAGACAAGACCAGCATAGAACACAGTCATAACAGCCTACCATTGAACCACAGAGAAATGAGGCTGAGTGAGGGTTAAATGGGACAAAGTGTGCACGATGCTTAGTGCATTCAGGAAACACTGTTTTTGAAACATTTCTCTGTAGAAAATGCAGACTACAGGAACCTCACTGTATGTTCCCTGCTTTTATCTAAAGCTGTCTGTGAGAAGCTTTACTCCTGCTTTAAGCTGCCAGCGATTCATGGTTAACCACCTCGCTCATTTTCCTTCCTTTTTTTTATTTTGTAATACGTTGTAAATCATGTGGCATTCTGCTTTGTTCGCCCTCTCCCTTCCCCCCATGAAAGCTAAGCAACTCTAACAGCCCCATTACTTTAATAAACTGAAGCCATTCAGTAAAAAGAGTTGTTACCCACTTCATAAAATCTAGTGTATAATCATTTCTCGAAAAGCTGAAGATTAATCCTTGGAGAATTGCTGGCACCCTATGAAAATTCTTATCACTTATGAACTCACTATGTGAGATGAAGTTTGATAGCCTGACTGCTAAAAAGATATAGGCAGTGTTGCAGAAATATAAATAGGCCAGCTCTGAAATTTAATTAGATACTGCATATGTTAATAATAAAGTCAATTAATTTAGCCTTCTAACTATGCTAGTGAAAAAATATACCCAGACAAAATAATAATTCACTTTCAATGCCTCATTGACAACCTCCTTTCCCAAGGAGTGATTTATGCACTTATTTACTAGTTGTGTCTTCATAAGATAGTTCCAAACCAGCCCTTTTGAAATAATAATTTCTACATGCATGTTGTGAAAGATATAACAAATGATTTCTTATTAATTTTCATTTAATGAGTTGCCTATTCACATGGCAATTTTTAAGAAGTTCTCTTCTTAAGATAAACGGGTTATAAATATTGAGGATAACACTTCTATTTCACAAAAATCATGACAGATCTGTCTCATTTTTTCTACATGATTTGAAAGTCAATCATGTGAAAATGTTCTATTCTGTATGAAATAGGCAACTATTTCTCTCCCAGTTAGTGCAGCTTTAAATTTCTGTAGCCAAGTGATTCCAAGTTGGTTTAAAAAAAGTATTCATGAGCAGGAGAGGACTTTGCAAGGATAAAGGGAAGTGGACAGGAAACAAAGTTGTGAGTGGGATAGGAAGCAGCGAGGCTTGATTTCAGGAGCCCACAGCACTGGCTGACCCTTTTTTAAAGAACAAAATGAAAATCATTTCTAAGTCCCTCCCTTTTTAACAAGACCATAATTTCTTATGTAAATATAAATATTCAATGAAAAATCCTTAGCAAGAATGAAACACTCAATAAAATTAACACAAAATAAAAACTAGGGAGAAGAGATCGCTCAGAAGAGTCTTAGATATTTAAATTGGATCATACCTGTATAAAAAGTCCTGCAATAGAAAGGACAAGGCTCTTAAAAATAATTTCCTGCAACCCTTGGAGGAGCGTGCCTAAGTTATTAAAAAAAATAAAAAATAAAAAAATACAGTTGCTACTTACATGAGAACCGAAAGGGCCGTGCTCCTAGTCCGCACTGCCTCATGCCCTCTCCATGAAAGAGCCCGTACTGCATCTCCCCCATGAACTTGTCCAGCTCCTGCCCCGAGGCGTTAACTAGCAGAGCCCCTGTTTTGCAGAGGAAGGTGGCTTTGATCCACAATGGTGTCCCCAAGGCTGTCACAACTCCAAGGGCACACACGAAGCTTAATATCCCTGCCATGCAAAAAATGACTTTCTTCTGTTGGCTTGGCATAATGAGAAGTGGCTTTTGTGAGGTTGAAGTTCAAAAATAAGACCTTTTGAATGGTGAGAAGCTACTTGACTGTCCCTTTGACTGCATTGATTATAGAAACTAAATAGACGGAACGAAGTTGAAGAGGAGCTTTGTCGCCGGTGGCTGCAGTTAGGTGAAATGTCTGCAGAATGCCATAGAAGCCTTCTTCAGCACACGTACTTGTCTTTTCTCCCTTTTTTGCTTCTACTTCTCTCTAATTTGAAATCTTTGGACTAAGAATCTGTAAAATAAAACTTTCAAACTGCCTTTAGTATCTTCTCCTGTGTCCCTGGGTAACAAAGGTCTAAGATAACAGATGGGAGTCCTCGAGTAATTTGATAAATGCCTCCCTTCCGCAACCTTTTGTCTGATTGCGTGAGTTGAAACTTTCAGAAACAGGCTTAGTTCCTATGATACATTTTCAGCAACTTGAGAAGTTCGTGTATTGATGTGTTTTTATTTTTGTGAGTTTTTTTGTTTGTTTGTTTGTTTGATGTGTGTTTTTTTGTTTGTTTGTTTGTGGGTTTTTTTTATGGGACAGAAGAGAATTTTTGCAAAGGAGGAAAGGACATGTGTCTACTTATTGGTTGGTGTTAACTGATTTTGAAAAGAAGATCATTGTAGCAGGACAAAATATAGGCTTGAATTGGGTCCTGCATGGATTTGAAGTGCCCTATACCAACCACCAGGACTTTTCCTCCTAGCTTTTTTTTTTTCCTCCCCGATCTAAAATTTAGAACCAATGTGTCAATGGAGAATTGGATTCAAGTTTTTCTTGGCAAACAAAATATGGAGGTGTAATTACAAATATCTAGGTTTGTAAATGGTTTTCTTTCAAATATTTGACTCTTCAGGACAATAGTAAGGGGGTATTATTATGAATCTGAAAAGTACCAGAATCTGTAAAGAAAATAAGGGAATGGTCATGAGAAGAAGAGATTGTGTCAGTTGGGATATTCTAAGAATTTGCCACAAAAAAAAAAAAAAAACAAGGGTCTCACCCAGGAGAGGTAATCCATTAGGGAGTAAAAAGACAAAGTCATGAGTAAGATTAAGTAGGAAGTGAGTTTGATTAAATTGTCAAGATCTGAAAACTAAAATTCAGTGATAGCTTTTAAATCCTGCATTTCCAATGAGATTCCTGTTCTTGCACACAGATATGGGGAGGAGAGTGTTTACTGAATATCTGTTGTATGCCACATTATTGTGCTAGACTCTGACCTACAAAGAATTCTTAACTTTTAGGACAACAGTTCCTAACTTTTGGTAAAAACTTCATATGTCTGGCATCTTGCTAACTTATTTTACCTAAATTATCTAATTTAATTATCATAGTTACCATGTAATCAGTAATAAAGATGATAGTGGTGGTGGTAGTCAAGATGATGATATCTCATTTTAAAGATAAGGAAACTGAGGCTCAGAGAGATAAAGTAACTTGCCCAAGAGAGTAGAGAAGCTAAATTCAAATTCAGGTCTAATTCTGAAGTGTATGTGCTATTCTAAGCAGCCCATGACCCTGACGAGATGCAAGCTCTTCAGCTCGGGTTGAGTTGAACTGGGAGTTAACAAGGACACAGTAGCCCACTGTTAGTTATACATCTTGGGTGCTTGAAGAACAGAAATATTTGCAAATAAAATTTCCCAATTGGTCAAAAGCACATGTTTATGCTAGCTTCTGTTTTCTTGATCCACTGTGAAGCATCACAGATTAGAAGAAGTCAATACATGAAGATTTATTTCACATATTGGCAGCATAGATGGGTCTTTAGATTGTGTGTGCTTGGAGGGGAACTTTAAGATATAGTCATGGACTTTAGGGCACAGCTATCCTCTCTTGCTACAAGCTATGTTATAGATATATAACTAAGTGTAGAACTGATTCAAGAATGCTCAGGTCCCTTTAGAGGAGGGGACAACACAAGCCATGGCCTCACAAAGAATGGGGCATACGTAAGATTCAAAAAGGAGAACTCAAAATTAGGGTTAGAATATAATTAAGTCTTTATTGCATGTAACTTGACACAGAATAAACAACTCATCACAGGTTATTTGGCCTCCCAATTAATTACCCACTGGATTTAGACTAATTATCATCATTGTACAGTGAAAACAAGGGAGCACCAGCAATTATCTAGAGGTGCCTGCCTGCCACGTTCAATCCAGAAATCTTAGTTTAAAATATCCAAGGAGAGTTCTAATTAAATCAACATATTCTGTAATGGGAAGAGACAACATTTCGAAGCCTGGAAGCAGAAATTACCTGCAACTTAATCAATAATATTAA
Source organism: Lasiurus cinereus (assembly GCA_011751065.1). Classification (NCBI taxonomy): domain Eukaryota; kingdom Metazoa; phylum Chordata; class Mammalia; order Chiroptera; family Vespertilionidae; genus Lasiurus; species Lasiurus cinereus. The sequence continues at coordinate 49,557,996 of JAAGEH010000286.1, read as the reverse complement.
CACCTTTGCAAAAATGAGAGTAGTATGGAGGATGTGGGGTAGTTAGCACAGGACAGTAGTTTAATGAATCAAAATCTTGCCAAATGTCTCTAGGCTGTGCAGGAAGAGAAGCCCTGCCTGTGACTGCAGAGAGCAATTACATCACACCCATTAAGTTTGCATCAGTTTAGAGTGAAAAAAAGAAACACGGCATAGTGAGTTAATCTTGTATCATGAAATTGTGTCCTTCCTAATATTTTTCTGCTATTGCCTTGCTTGGCAAATTAAAAAATGGCAAAGCTATATCTGTTTCCAACTTAAAAATACAAAACAAAACCACATTGGTCTATAAAATACAAGAGCATGGATCCCTATGTGAAAAGGATGAGGCCTGAAGACCTCTCAGCTCTAACCTGTTCATTGGAATCACTTGAAATTTTAAACTATTGCTGTCTGGATCCTAGTCTCTGAGACTTAGATTTGTTTGATTTCAGAGTATGGCCTCAGGTGATTGCAGTATGCAGCCAGGGCTGAGAACCGGAATACTTCTCCTCCTCACAGGCTGCCTTGTGATTCTTAAGTGGGCTTGGCAGCAGTCTTGGTGCTGGGATCAAGGAGACATGAATGTCTTGTCACTAGAGGAGAATATTCTCATTGCAAATTAATAAGTTTATACTATCCTTTGTAGCTCAAACTTTCCTGAATTTTGTTCAGCACCAAGAGCATGATTTTGTTGAAATGTCCTGAGAGGGGTAGGTTCCAGCATATTCAAAATTCAAGAAAAGGCCCTGGATCAGAGATTTACCCTCAATCATCATATGAGTGTCACCGGTAGTGTCTCCTGATTATGAGGCGGTCCCCTTAGGTCCTACGCCCACCTCATCTCCTCTCTGTGCAGCTTCTTTTCAAAATACCATACCACCCACCGACAAGCTTCAGAGTAGTGTGTATGATCTACCTCCTGGGAGTGATATAATAGAGCCTGGCAGTAATTGTGCCTGACATCCTTCCAGTGAAACTTCATCTTAAATGTATTGAATGACAGTGATGACACCATTTTTCTTGCAGTTGCTCTGAGAATTTGAGTCATTAATGTCAGCAAGTTTTCACTAAGCATTTTACAGAAATCTTCTCACAATCTAATAGCAATAGCAATACATTTGGTGACATAAGAAAATGGAACTAGGCCTTTCCATCCTCTCCCATGACCCTTTCAGGTTCTGGATGATGACATAATCCGTTAGTGTGCCTAGGAAGAATACAGAAAAAGAATATACTGTGATACCTCGAGATACGAGTTTAATTTGTTCGGTAACCTTGCTCGTATATCAAGTTGCTCATATCTCAAAGCAAATTTCCCCATTGAAATCAATTGAAATGCCATTAATCCGTTCCAGCCCCAAAATGCCACCCCAGTTGTTCTTGTTATGTGTTTTTGAATAAGAAAAATGTATTTATAAATGACAAATATTGTATAAAAACATAATAAAAGAGAATGTAAAGGAATAAACTGGTTTTATAAAGTGTATTTACCTACTCGTTACACTCTTAATGCTACACTTTATCCCTAAACTGAATGTAACTTAACTAATCTTCACTGAACTTAATTGCTACTGGTCTTTGCATTTTTGGCCAACTTAAAAAAAAACACGTGTCCAACGAGGTTTGCCTCTTCCTCCCTTTCAGAATGTTTCTGAAATGGGTAAGGCAAGTTTCATTGAACAGCTCTGATGCTCGACCAGTAGCAACTTTTTTGGGGTGTTTCTTTTCCACGAAGTGTGACACCCTCTCCCACATTCCTAAGATCTCCTTTATCTCACTTGTAGAGATTTCCTCCACCTCTGGCTCCTCCTCGAAACCAATTTCTTGGAGAACCTCTGCATGTTGCTGAGACTACAACTCTTGTAACTCCTCCATGGTGAGTTCCAGAGAGTGCTCCTCAACGAGCTCATTCACGTCTCGTCTCTCTCATCCACCTCCAGGCACATGGATTTTCCCAGAGACACTATCTCCTCCTCCACTGGCACCTTGGGTTTGAATCCTTCGAAGGTCCTTTTGGCTACGGCCTCAGGCCACAGTTTCTTCCATGCAGAGGTCAAAGTCCCCCTTGTAACACCCAGCCAGGCCTGATCAATAATTCTGAGGCATATCACGATGTTAAAGTGGTTCTTCCAGAACTCTCAAAGGGTGAGGTTTGTGTTCTCCATCACCTCAAAGCAGCGCCGGAACAGCTGCTTGATGTACAGCTTTTTAAAATTAGAAATCACCTCATGACCCATGGGCTGCAGGATAGGAGTGGTGTTGGGAGGTAGGTAGACAACCTTTATAAACTTGAACTCTTTGAGGAGTTCATCTTTGAGGTTCAGTGGGTGAGCAGGAGCATTGTCGAGGACAAGGAGCGCTTGCATGGTTAGGTTGTTTTCCTGTAGATATTTCTTAACAGAAGGCCAAAAACCAGGTTTACCCACTCCACAAAGAACTGCCTGGTGACCCATGCCTTCGGATTTGCCCTCCACATAAGTTGCAGTTTATTTTTTAAAATCTTATGTGACTTAAAGACTCTGGGGTTTTCTGAATGGTATATGAGCAGAGGCTTGATCTTGTAGTCGCCACTCACATTGGTGCACAGTGCGAGAGTTAGCCTATCCTTCATGGGTTTGTGGCCTGGCATCGCCTTCTCCTCTGCTGTTATATAAATCATATTCGGCATCTTCTTCCAGAAAAGCCCTGTCTCGACACAGTTGAAGACTTGCTGGGGGATATATCCTTTGGCTTCTATCAGTTCGGAAAAAGTTTTGAGGTAATCCTCAGCTGCCTTCACATCCGAACTTGCTGCCTCAACATGCCTGACGATGGAGTGAATGCCGGACCTTTTCCTGAAGTTATCAAACCAGCCTCTACTGGCTTTAAATGAGTCTTTTGATGCTTCGTCTGTGGAAGTGCACGAGGTCTGCTCCAGCAAATCACTGTAAATCACGCCTTCTCGCATATGATGCCCTGTGTTAATGTATCTCCTTTAAACACACCATCAGTAGATTCTCCATCTTTTCATGGAGAGAGCTTCAGAGCTTAGAAATTATTGTAACACCCTTAGCTGGCGTTATACCCTTTATCGACTACTTCTGTTTAAGCACAGTGCATATCGTTGGAGTACTATGCCCGTATTGCCTCGCCAAGTCAGGCACTTGCACATCTTGCTCATATTTTTCTATGATTTCACGCTTTAATTCAATAGACATCATCCTCTTCTGAGCACTGACCTTTCCACTCGCTTTCTTCGGACCCATGGTTATAAAAAGAAATGTGATAACGTATGTAAATGCACAAAAGATGCTTCGACAATGAGGTAAACAAGCACACTGACTGAGGCGTGGGAAACTATGAGACGCTCGAGTTGCGGTTAACTGGTGGGTCGTGTGCAGCCGGCTGATCCACGTGATTACTCGTATCTCAAATGTTGCTCGTATTTCAAAGCAAAAAATTGCTCGCTTGAAGACTCGTATCTCAAAAATCTCATATGTTAGGGCACTCGTATCTCGAGGTACCACTGTAATTGAGGACTGTGTCTTTATGCCTCTTCTCACACTAAGTTGGCTTCATTGGATACCTTCTCAAAAAACGCTCAACTACAAAAGCATGGAAATTCTCACCTGAGTTGCTCTTTCTGTGGAAGAGATAGCATGATGTGGTGTGGAGAGAGCACTGGGAGAAAGACGTGTTCCAGGGTCTGGGTCCAAAACCATCACTAAATTAAGAATTCCTTCATTTTTGAGGAATTTATTTTTCTCATTTAAGAAAAGAGTGGTTCTGGCTGCATAGGTGATTTTCAAATTATTTTAAACCAGAGAAACCATTTTCTCCACTGAACTCAGGTGGAGTAAGAGATAAAAATTGAGCTTCTGTGCTGGAAGGAATGGAATCAAGGAGCTCTGCCACTGAGACTTTCACTTCCAACCCTGAAGTCAGCTCTGAGAAGCACTGTGATGAGCATAGGTGATCCTTTAGTTCTCTAATTTATTTGCAAGTTTTAAAATTAAAATTTGTCCTTTTGCTGGATTATTTATCTTCCTTTCTTCTTTGCTATACTAACTTGTCAGCTATTATAGGATACTAGAGGCCCAGTGTGTGAAATTGAATTGCCCTACCCACCCACATGTGTCCTGTCCACAAGCCTGCCATCCCGCTGAGCTCTTGTCCTGCCCATCGGCCAGCGCTCGAAGCCCCACCCACCCACACGTGCCTCGCCATGCTCACCTTGATGCACCTGCCTCACCTCACCCACTCACTGTGTCCCACCTGTGCATGCCCTGCCCCCCCCTCCCAACACCCCACCTGTCAGCCAGCCGCCAGCCTTGCTGCAATTGGAGCCTGTGGGCCACAGGGAAGGGACTGAGAGGTGTCCCATGCACCTTCTGATGACTGGTCAATTGGTTGTTCTGGCATTACAGCATTACAGCCACCAACCTTCTATAATATAGAGACTAGTGGCCCAGGTCCCAAAATTTGTGCATGGAGTGGGGGTTCCCTCAGCCCAGCCTGCACCCTCTCCAATTGGGGACCCCTTGGGGACATACCTCTCGCAATCTGGGACTGCTGGCTCCTAACCACTTACCTGCCTGCCTGCCTGATCACTCCTAACTAGCTCTGCCTGTCTGCCTGATTGCCCCCAACTGCCCTCCCCTGCTAGCCTGGTTGCTCCCCTGCTGGCCTGATCTCACCCTTAACGGTCCTCCCCTGCCAGTCAATTTGGTTCTGATTGGTCAGTTTCGATGCCAGTCAGCATCAAAAGCTCCACCTCCTAGGCAGCCATTGGTTCCTCATAGTTGACCCAGATTTGGTTCTCTGTTCTTTTTGTGGGAGAAGGTGGACTGTTTATTAAGTGGTTATTACAGGGGTCAGACCACATAAGTGGTGTCAGCCCGGGAAATGTAACCTATCAATATTGATCACAAAGCCCCAAAGGCTGGTCCTAGTGAATCCCAAGGTCAGAAATGAAACTGAAAGGCCTCGGTCACATGCTGCTTCCAGAAGTCCAGGCTGACCAGCAGGGAGGAGATGCCCATGATGTGCCAGGTCTCCCCATCGGATACCACAGAGGTCTAGTAGGACAGCAGCTGCATGCCTGCCTCTGCCAGAAGCCCAATCATGGTAGGCAGCATGGCAGGGTTGTAGGACTGAGCCCAGAACAGAGGCAGTTCTGGTCTGAAGGCAGCTCCATTGAGTGCCTGCAGAACAGGTGTGGTGCCCTGACAAAGCCAGGTAGAGGGCACTTGCCAGGGCCATGCTCAGGAGGCCTTCCCTGCATCCTTGCTCTCCTGGCACTGTGGGGTTATGGGAGGTGGATACATTGAGGCAGGGCTCCTTCACCAGCAGGTTGGTGTTCACTAAGTTCACATAAGCATGATTAGAAGTGTCTTTGAGGAGGCCAACAATGACTTTGGGGCTCAGGCAGTTTCCAGCATTCTTCAGGGATAAGCCCTGCATTAAGCACCTGGATGGTCCCTTTGGGGGACCATGCCCAGGCTCGCATCAGAGTCCCTAGAGCTTCTGCCAGACAGATCCAAGGTTTGGTGTGCGGAGAGAAAGTGCTGGTAAGGGCCAGGGCATTCACGACCCCCTCGAGGGCTCTTCCCTTCACCATGTCCATGAACTGGTCAGCAATCTCCTCCCTACAGCGGCTCTGGGCCTCCTTGGTGCCGGCACTCAGATGGGGGCAGCTGATAACGCTTTCATAGTCCATCAAGGCTCGGTCAGGGTGGCTCCTCCATGAACATGTCTAGCACTGCGCCGGCACACTTCCCAGAGTGCAGGGCCCGGAACAGAGTGCCCTCTTCCATGATCCCTCCGCAGGTGCAGTTCACCATGCACATGCCTTTCTTGCAAAGGACAAAGGTGCTGTAATTCAACAGGCCTGTCAATGAGGGCAGGAGAGGTGTGCACAGTGATGAAGTTAGAGGGGCCAGATGAGGGGCCAGATCTCCTACTGGGGCCTCTGCTGAATGCTGAAGGAGGCCGAGACCTCTGGTGAGATGATGGGCCTTACCCTACAGTCTTCATCCTGAAGGACTGCATCCATATGGCCATCTCTCTCTTGATCTTCCACAGGCCAAGAATTCCCAGAGTCTTTCCTTCATCGAAGCCGTTGCCTGGGGAATCTGCCTGACCAGACACATGATCATTCCACAGGTAAGCTTCGCAGCACTAAGAATGTTCCCATTGGAAGTGTTCATGACCAGGATGTCCTTCCTTGTGGCGGCCTCTACATCTACATTGTCCATGCCAGTGCTGGCCCTGCCCACCACCTGGAGCTTCTCTGCTGCATTGATGACATCTGCAGTCACCTTGGTGACAGAGTGGAAGATAAGGCCTTGGCAGTCCTACAGCTCAGCTATCAGCTCCTCTATGCTCAGGTTCTGCTTCTCCTGCAGCCCTCCATTTTGCAGGATCTTCCAGCAGCAAGGGTCCAGGCTGTCACTGATGAGCACTTTCTGTAGATTTGTGAAGGCCATTGCTGGAACTGGCCTCCAGATGGATTGTTCCCCTTGGACAGAAACACCTCTAAGCCCCCAGATTTGGTTCTGATTGATCAGTTTCTATGCCAGTCAGCTTCTCTGGGCCTATCAACAGGGCCTGATCAGAAAGTCTGGGCTGATCAGCAGCTCCAGTGGAGTTCTGGAGAGAAATGGAGGCGTATCTGCAGGCCAGACTGTTAGAGAAATTTAGAGGCAAGTGCTGGTCAAAAGCTGCCACAGAGGCAACAGATCAGTCCCTGCTTCTCTCTTCAGGCCTCTCTCTGGCCCTGATTTGCAGCCCCCTCAGCAGCCAGTGCTGGGGCACCTGGACCTGCACAGAAGCAGTGTGTGCTGGGTCGCCACAGGCAACTCAGCACTGACTTCTGGTCTGGTCTAGCTTCAGTGGTAACAGTGTTACACCGTGGCTCTTTATTATAGAGATGATATAGATTATATTACCTAGTTATTCTAATTATCAATTTTTTTAACTTTTAAAGAAACATATCTTTGTTGATTTCAGAGAGGAAGGAAGAGGGAGAAAGAGATAGAAACACCAATGATGCTCCCTACTGCGGATTGAGCCCACAACTCAGGTATGTGCCCTGACTGGGAATGAAACTGTGATCTCCTGGTTCATGAGTCAAAGCTCAACCACTGAACAACACTGGTTGGGCCCAATTATTAATTTTAGATTACTTAATGAGAGTTTCTGGGTTTTATCTGATTTGTTATTGGTAATACTGACTTTGATTTTCTTCCAAATGGATCATTATACTCTAAGGCCTCTCTAAGAAAGATTCAACAAGGGTTTATCAAGCTTCCTATTCTAAGACAAGAAGCTTTTGTGACTATAACCCACTTTTCTTATCTTTAAAGCAAAATCTAGTAAATTTGATTGACATTTCTTAACTAATTCAAGTTGCTGGTGATACTCAAGTAGCACTGTAATTATCTAATGATTCTAAGTGGGGGGGGGGGGGGAGAAACACATTCCACAGAAAGAATTGATTGATTTATTAGGGGGAAATTATCACGTGTGCTAGACTTTGATTGCAGCTATTATTGTAGAGCTAACTGCTTAAACTAGAGGATTAAAAGGGTTGAGGGAAGAGGGAAAAAAAGAAAACAAAGTTATCTTTGAATACAGATGAGCCCACAGCAAATTTGGACTGGAAGGAGAATTCAGTGCAGGGGTTTTCAGGGAAGATGACAGTAGTGTGATAGAGTTAATTCAGTAGTTGGACTTCTTTGATAGAGCAGCTTTAGACTGAGAGCCAGAACTGGAGTAAAATGGCTGCTAGTAGAATCCATCAAATAAGAAGTGTGGCACCCTTCAATTTCTCTGGGTTTCTTGGTATCTTATTCTAAGGCTATGCTGCTAGTTAAATCTCAAAACATCAGAATGTCTGAGCTATTACAGGAAGGGGGAAAAAGTTCCCTAACCTACAGGAATGAAGAGGGATGGCACAGTTTGAGACAACTACATCAACAATAACAGATGGACTAGAGTTCTATCCTAGTGCAAGGAAATAGATACTGATTTTCCTCATTGCTATGACCTGTGGTAGAAGTGCTGAGACAGCAAACTTTGAAGTAGTTTGATTCTGTCATTACCAGTTATTGTTGTGTATATGTTTTCCTTTGTATGGGAGTGTAACACTTAAAATACTGATAATTTCTTTGGTGACTTGCATCAAAATAATAGTAGTAGTATTAACAAAAATGTAACACATATGGGGACTCAGCTCTATTCTAAACACTTTCTGTGTATCACTTTATTTCTTTTCACACACTGGGCAATTATTAAATTTCCTACTGAGAAAGGTTAATAAGAAGCTCAGGAAAGTCCTTATGGTGGGATGGGGAAACTGAAACAAATAACTGAACAAACTGGCTGAGCAATTTACAGCCAGATACAGAAGGTCACCAGGATGGAAAGCTCCAGCTGTCTATCAATGGGCAAAAGTGATGCTGGACCTCACCCCAGGGTAGCCTTTCTTCTCTAGAGATAAAATCTAGGCCTAAGTTGTATTTCAGCTGCAGGTCCAAAAGAAGCAGCAAAATCAAGTGGGTGGAGTCAAGACTAGTTTCCATGGCTAATAATTCCCTGCCCTGGCACTGACCAATCAGTGGAGACCACAGCCCTTAAAGGACACACATGGGAGAATTGATGAATAATTGTTTTGAGATCCTTCCCTAAGACCGCGTTAAATACCCAGCCTTTAAAACTTTCAAGACAAAGGACCCAGTGTGCGCTTTCCTTCCCAGGAACATGCTTGCACCTTTCCATTTTCCCCCACAGGCATGCATCTCCTAAACTCTAAGAGACCTCTCAGTGAATTCACACAGTCCAGTGTGGTTCTATTCCTTTCCTATAACATTTCTAGAAAGTCAAAGCAGACCTGTCTAGGCTCTCTCCTATTGCTTCTTCTGTCCTGAGCCCTTTAATAAACCTACTTTCAATCACCTGGACTCATGTTGTGAAATCTTTCCTGTCAAGAACTCACATACTATCAGCTGATCCAAGGCAGGCTCACTCTGGGCCTGACCACTTTGTGGAGATACTACCACTTTTCTATTAAGATGTGCCAAGTTGTAGGATAGCTTAGTTTTCAGTCTGACAAATCTCAAAGCCTCCTAAAATAATCTTATGGCCAAGTAGGTAGATTTATAGCTTGTCAAATCTCCAGAAACAAGGAGTGCTGACTTATGGAACAATGCAAGCTAGAGAGATCTTTAGACTGATTCCCCATACATTTTTATCAGTTATTTGCTTAGAAATATAGACTATATATCATCTAAAATTTTAGCTTCATATCAAACCTTTATTTGAGCATATGAACAGAAGACCAAATAGACAAGCAAGGCTATCTTAACCTTAAATAACAAAAGCCTAATATGCCAAGTATCCATTTGTCCATTTGTCGTTCAACCAATCAAAGTGTAATATGCTAATGATAAGCTAAGGCTGCTCAACAGCTCACTATGATGTGCACTGACTACTAGGGGGCAGATGACTGGTTGACCAGTCGCTATGATGTGCACTGAGCACCAGAGGGCAGACGCTGTGACCAGTAGGTTAGGTTGTGGCTGGAGTCTGGCCGATCAGGACTGAGTAAGACAGGCTGGACATATCCTGGAGCCCTCCTGCAGTCCTTCCTTGGCTGGCCAACCTCTGTGTCCCTCCCCATCCCCGATTGTGCACCAGTGGGGTCCCTCGGTCTGGCTTGCACCCTCTCACAATCTGGGGCCCCTGGAGAATGTTGGAGAGGCAGTTTCAGCCCAATTCCACAGGCCAGGCTAAGGGACCCCACTAGTGCATGAATTCATGCACAGGGCCTCTAGTAGTTTATAAGAATGGGACCAAAGCAACAAGATGTCTTTAGGTTTAAAGCGTAATTACTTGGCAATCTGGGTTGGTGGGTGTCCTGTGAAAAGATTAATAGCCAGATAATGGGCTTACACAGCCAACACTGTGATAGGACTATTGTAAGTACTGTAACAGTGTTATTACAGAAAACCAGAGAAGAACCAAGCAATGCTTAGAGAAATGGAGTTACATTTATTATTATTATTATTATTATTATTATTATTATCATTATCATTATTATTAATATGTGTGGGCCCAGAGAAAAATGTTTTTCAAATTCTGGGCCAAGTCACACAGGAAGTTTTCTGTATTCATACCTTTGTACCCTCTCTGTTTCCCAAATATGGAGTTTTCCAGTCCTCTTTGCAAGTTCTTAAAGAGCCTCTATGTGCTGGGGTTTTCAGACCTTAACCAGAGGCTTGGCCTGGTGCCAGCACTGATAACTTTGTCTGGGGAAGGTTTAATGGCCTCTCTTATTATTTAAGCAAGCAAGCATTTACAGAAGCCAAAATAGCAGGGTTAAAATTTCAAACAGCTGTTTTTATATAAGATGGATGCTTCAGTATAACTACATATTTGAGGTGTCTGTCCAGCCTTTGATCCTTTCTTTGAGAAATTCCTTCAATATGCACATTTATACTATGCAACCCATTCTTTCTAGCTTTCTTTGATTAAGAATAGACATATGGATCAATCGGGTTCTGTCTCCTGAAAATACAAGATTCCATCCCCTGAAAATAAATTTATAGACATACTTTAAATAATTAGAAAGTCAGTATTGAAGAGAAAAAAATGGCGGTGGAATATACAGGCACGTCTGGAGCCTTGTCACTGGGCAGACGGAGAGAGAGCAGCTGAGAGTTGCACTGGGAATGTTTGTTGGCAAGTTAAGAGTCAGTTATCCTCCAGGAGAAGGTGGGGGACTGTTGGACAGGGCTCCCCTGACCAGGCAGCCCCACTGCCACGGGGTTTTTGTCTCCTGGAGTCACCAGCCTGAAAGTGGAGACCAAGCCATCTTGCAGAGGGAGGTGGATGTCTGCAGCAGTCTAAAAGCTGTAGCTGCAGCACCCACTGAACAGCCGGGGGACCCAGAACACCACTCTCCAATCGGCGCAGATACATGGACTCAGAGGAGCTCCACATGACACACAGAAAGGTCAGATTTCACCTGGGATAAGGTGAGGTCTCCTGTCCCGCAGAACAGAGATGCGCACACTGTGGGAAGTGGGCTGCGGGAAAGCTGCTTCTGGAGAGGTCTGAGGATGTGGGGCAGGGTGTGATCCCTAACTGTGGAAGGGGACTCTCGGAGCTGTGAACAGAGGGGAGCTCTAGAAAACAACTCATTTTGATCTGAGGCAGAAGGACAGCCTGGGAGTTATTACAGTATCCCGACTGCTCGAATCCCCACAAACTGGTATTAAGAACCACAGAGTAGCAAGATCTAAGCACAGCCTAGAGAGGTCCTGTGCTTAGTCTCAGAGGTCAATTCCGAAACACTGCCACCCAGTGGATGACGCACAAATTGACTCTCGCATAACCACAAAAGAATAAAGAGATTAAGACACACCTCAGCAGTGGAACACAGGGAACTGTAATACCCTCCCAACTGGGAAACAGGAGTGCCAAGCAGAATAAAAGTGGAAGTGAATGACCTCCACTACTGCCCATTCTATTTTTTTCTTTTTCTTTTTTTAAATTTTTATTTTCTTTTTTTATTTTTTATATTTGCATATTTTAATTAAAAACTATTTTTTTTCTTTTTTCTTCAATTGACTTTACCTTTTTAAATATTACATTTTTGTATTCAACTAGTATTATTATTAGTACTATTTTACCTTTTTTGGGAAAAAACAAACAAACAAGTGTCATTTTGCTTTCTCTTTATTTTACTTCGGGATTAGAGTTCTACATTCCATTTTCATCTTTCCTTTAGCATAATTTTACTCTATCTCAATTCTACCTTTATGCCAACACTCTCCTCCTAACTTTCCCCATTTTGTTGTCTTGTTTCTCTTTTCCTTTTCCAACTTTAGATTGTCCCTATTCTTTCTCTTTACCTGGTTAAAATTTCACCCCACTTATATATCTACCTTCAAATCCCCTACTCCAAGTCCATACAAACCTCTCTCTTCTTGTCTTCACTATCCAAAAAGTTGTTTTTCTCTAGGTCCTTTTGTTGCTATTTGCCTGAATGGTGATTACATCGATTTTTTATACATTTTTGTGAAATTGTTTTAGCTTATGCTATTTGTTTTATTTTGCTTTTTGTTTGCTTTGTTTTGGTTTGTTTTTTACCTCTCTGTTTCCTCACCTCCCTTGATTATTGTTATTTGAAGTTTGTATGAATCTCCAGGTACTTGTTGCTGGCATTTGTTGGGACTAGTGGCTGTTTTATTGCAGTTTTCTCCTCACATATATAATTTGTTCCCCTTTTCTCTCTTATTCTCTTTCTTTTCTCTCTGACTTTTTTTATATTTCTCTTTTCCTCTTCTTCTTCTCCTTTTTATTTATTTATTTATTTTTCTCCCTTCTCCCAATTTGACTTTGGCATTTCTTTCTTTTCTTGTTTCCCTCATTTTCCTCTTCTTCTTTCTCTACTTACCCCTAATTTGTCTTTCATTGCTGGTCATCAGTGTAGGAGAGAGAACTACATAACCAGACACCCAGAGAAGAAAGATTATGGGCAGATGAAAAAACCGCCTGCATATGACAGAAAGGCAGGTATCACCAGAAAAGGAAGTAAATGAAATAGAAGCAGAAATAAGCCTGCCAGAGAAAGAGTTCAAAGAAATGATCATAAGGTGGATGAAAATAATGGAAGACAAAATCAACAATGTGAGTAAGAGCAAAGAGGAAATGAAGAAGAAGCAAGAAGAAATGCAGAATAATAAAGAAGAAATAAAAACGACATCACTGCTAAAAAGAACTCAACAGAAAGCATCAAAAGTAGCATAGAAGAAGCAGAGGACCACATTAGTGAGCTAGAAGACAAGTTAGAAAAAAATACCCAAGTACAGCAGCTTCTAGAAAAAAAAATTAAAAAGCAAGAGGAGAGCCTAAGGGAACTTTGGAATAACATAAAACAAAACAACATCTGCATAATTGGGGTTCCAGAAAGAGCGGAAATTGAGTAAGGAATAGAAAACCTGTCTGAAGAAATAATGACAGAAAACTTCCCTAATATAGAAAAGAAAAACCCACACAAATCCAAGAAGCTCACAGAGTCCCAAGCAAAATGAGGCCCAAAAAATTGACACCAAGGCACATTATAATTAAATTGGCAAACACCAAGGACAAAGTAAGAGTCTTAAAAGCGGCCGGAGAGAAATAGAAAGTTACCTACAAAGGAACCCCCATAAGACTAGCAACTGATTTCTCAACAGAAATTCATCAGGCCAGAAGGGAATGGAATGAAATATACAAAGTCATGCAAAGGAAGCATCTGAATCCAAGAATACGGTACCCTGCAAGGCTTTCAAGTAAAATTGAAGGTGAAATCAGAAGCTTCACAGACAAAAAAGGACTAAGGGAATATATTACCACCAAACCAGCAATGCAAGAAAGGGTCTGCTGTAATAAAAAGAAATAGGAAGTGAAGAAGGAACTCTGGGGTAAAGACTAAAAACGGCGACAGATAAGTACCTATCAATAATAAATTTAAATGTAAATGGATTAAATGCTCCAATCAAAATACATAGGGTAACAGATTGGATAAGAAAACATGATCCATGTATCTGCTGTCTACAAGAAACCCACCTTAGGAAAAGAGATGCACACAGATTGAGGGTGAAGGGATGGAAGATGTTATTTCCGGCAAATGGAAATGAAAAAAAAGCTGGGGTTGCAATACTTATATGTGACAAATTAGATCTCAAAGTGAAGGACATAACAAGAGATAAGAAAGGCCACTTCAAAATACTAAAGGGAGCAATCCAAAAAGAAGAAATAACTCTGGTAAACATATATGCACCCATTATACCAGCACCTAAATACATTAAAAAAAAAAAAACTCCGGGAGGATATTAAGGGAGAGATAGACAGCAATACAATCATAGTAGGAGATTTTAATACCCCACTGTCACCACTGAACAAATCCTCTAAACAAAAAATCAGCAAAGAAACATCAATACCAAATGACTCACTTGACCAGATGCAATTAATTGATATATTCAGAACATTTCACCACAAAGCCATAAAATATATATTCTTCTCCAGTGAACATGGGTCATTTTCAAAGATAGATCATATGTTGGGGTCATAAAAAAAGTCTCTTCAAATTCAAGAAGATAGAAATCATATCAAGCATTTTCTCAGACAAAAGTGGCATAAAACTGGAAATCAACTACAATTACAACAATATAAAGAAATCAAACACATGGAAACTAAACAGCATGCTATTAAACAACGACTAGGTAACCAGAGAGATCAAGGAAGAAGTAAAAAACATCATGGCAATAAATGACAATGACAACACAACAATACAAAATTTATGGGACACAGTGAAAGCAGTCTTGAGAGGGAAGTTCATAGCTCTGCAAGCCTACTGAAAAAAAAAACACAGGAAAAAAAGGTAATAAATTCCCTAAACCTACAACTCAAAGAGCTAGAAAGAGAGCAACAACAAAAACGTAGTGTAAGCAGAAGGAAGGAAATAGTAAAGATCAGAGCAGAGATAAATCACATGGAGACCAAAGAAACAATTCAAAAGATCAACAAAACCAAGAGCTGGTTCTTTGAAAGGATAAACAAGATTGATGGACCTCTAGCCAGGCTCACCAAGAAGCAAAGAGGGAAGACCCAAATAAACAAAATCAGGAATGAAACAGGAGAAATAACAACAGACCCCATCGAAATGCATAGGATTGTTAAAAAAAACTATGAACAACTCTATTCCAACAAATTGCACAGCCTGCAAGAAATGGACATATTCCTAGAAAAATATAACCTTCCAAAACTCAATCAGGAAGAATCTAAACATTTCAATAGGCCAATAACTATGGAAGAAATTGAAGCAGACATCAAAAAGCTTCCAGCAAACAAAAGCCTGGGACCAGATGGCTACACAGGAGAGTTTTACCAAACATTCAAGGAAGAATGAAAACCTATCCTCCTCAGACTATTCAAAAACATTCAAGAAGGAACACTTCCAAATACCTTCTATGAAGCCAGCATCACCCTAATACCAAAACCAGATAAAGACAACACAATGAAAGAGAATTATAGGCCAATATCTCTCATGAACATAGATGCCAAAATCCTCAACAAAATTCTAGCAAATCGGATCCAGCAGTACATCAGAAAGATCATACACCATGACAAAGTAGGAATCCCAGGAATCCAAGGATGGTACAATATCCGCAAATCAATAAATGTGATACATCACATAAACAAATTGAGAGATAAAAATGACATGGTCATATCAATTGATGCAGAAAAAGCATTTGACAAAATCCAACACCCTTTCTTGATTAAAACTCTCAGCAAGACGGGAATAGAAGGATCATGCCTCAACGTCATAAAATCCATATATGATAAACCCACAGCTAGCATCGTACTCAATAAACAAAAACTAACATCATTTCCCCTAAGAAGAGGAACAAGACAGGGATGCCCAGTCTCACCTCTCCTGTTTGACATAGTACTAGCCAGTGCTATTAGACAATTAGAAATAAAAGGCATCCAAGTTGTAAAAGAAGAAGTAAAGCTGTCCTTATTTGCAGATGACATGATACTGTACATAAAAAACCCAAAGAACTCCATCCAAAAACTAATTGACTTAATAAATGAATTCAGCAATGTAGTAGGATACAAAATTAATGCCAAGATATCTGTGGTATTTCTATACACTAATAGTAAAATTACAGAAAGAGAGACTAAAAAAGCAATCTCATTTACCATTGCACCAAAAAAATTAAGATACCTAGGAATAAATCTATCTAAAGAGGTAAAAGACCTATATGTAGAAAACAACAGGACACTGAAAAAAGAGATAGAGGAAGATGTAAACAGATGGAAGGGCATACCATGATCATAGATTGGGAGAATCAACATCATTAAAATGCATCTATAGATTCAATGCAGTATCCATTAAAATAACAATGACGTATTTCACAGACCTAGAAAGAATTCTTCATAGATTCATCTGGAACTAAAAAAGACAGTAAATAGCCACATCAATCCTGAGAAAGAAGAATAAAGTAGGTAGGATCTCAATACCAGATTTCAAGCTATATTACAAAGCCACTGTTCTCAATACAGCCTGGTACTGGCACAAGAACAGACATATAGACCAATGGAATGGAATAGAGAACCCAGATATTCACCCAAACCACTATGCTCAACTAATATTTGGCAAAGGAGGCATGAACATACAATGGTGTCAAGATAGCCTCTTCAACAAATGTTATTAGGAAAATTGGACAGATACATGCAAAAAAATGAAGCTGGACCACCAACTTACACCAAATACTAAAATAAACTCAAAATGGATACAGGACTTAAACATTAGAAGGGAAACCATAAAAATACTAGAGGACTCCACAGGCAGCACAATCTCAGACATATGCCAAAAGAACTTCTTCACTGATACTGCTCCAAAGGCAATGGAAGCTAAAGAAAAAATAAACAAATGGGACTACATCAAAATATGAAGATTTTGCACAGCAAAAGAAACCATCAACAAAACAACAAGAAAGACAACTGTATGGGAGAACATATTTGCAAATGTTATCACTGATAAAGGTTTAATCTTCCACATCTACAGCCAACTTATACAACTTAATAAAAGGAAGATAAACGATCCAATAAAAAAATGGGCAAAGGACCTAAATAGAACCTTTTCGAAAGATGACAGAAGGAAGGTCAAGAGACACATGAAAACATGTTCAAAGTCACTAATTATCTGAGAGATGCAAATCAAAACGACAATGCGATACAATCTTACACCTGTCAGAATGGCAATCATCAACAAATCAACAAACGACAAGTGTTGGTGAGGATGCAAAGAAAAAGGAATCCTTGTGCACTGTTGGTGGGAATGCAGACTGGTGTAGCCACTGTGGAGAACAGTATGGAGTTTCCTCAATAAACTAAAAATGGATCTCCTATTTGACCTAGCAATCCCACTCTCAAGAATTTATCCTAAGAATGTAGAAACACCAATCAGAAAGGATTTATGCACCCCTATGTTCATAGCAGCACAATTTACAATAGCTACAATTTTGAAACAGCCTAGGTGCCCGTCAGCAGATGAGTGGATCAGAAAACTGTGGTACATCTTCACAATGGAATTCTATGCTGCCATAAAAAAGAAGGAATTCTTACCATTTGCATCAACCTGGATGCAACTGGAGATCCTTATTCTAAGTGAAATAAGCCGGTCAATGAAGGAGAAATACAACATGATCTCACTCATTTGTGGATAATAAAGAACATTATAAACTGATGAACAAAAGGAAAGACACAGAAGCATCAAACAGATTGTCAAATTACAGCAGGAAGGTTAAGGAGAGGTGGGGTAGATAATAGATCAACTGAAGGACTTGTATGCATGAATATAAGCATAACCAATGAGCACAAGACATTGAGGGGTTGAGGTATGCCTGGGAGGTGTTGGTGGGGGAGGGGCAATGGTGAGATATGTATACATGTAACACAATAAAAAAAGTCAGTGTTTATTAAAATACATTTCATTTTCAAAATTGAAGTGTGTTAAAGTGTGTTCACATCTTGTGGTGTTAAAGTGTGTTCACATCTTGTGGTGTTGAGATGTGAGTCCTCAGAAAGAGGAGGGGAAGCAGAGTCTTTTCCATACAGAAGGCCTTGAACTGTCCTCTACTGTCGAAGCTGATGGCTCCTTTTTTCCCACCAGTAGTCACCCTTCTCCTTTCTGGAAGTGAAATCTAGGTCTATGCTTCCAAAATTGCCTTAGTTTTTTTTTTTTTTTTTACTATTTGTTTGTTTCTAAAAAAAGTACCTGGAAGCATAGATATCAGCTTTTCCCATGCATGTATGGTCTTGGCATGGTGCTCAGGTGAGTCTGAGTGATGGTCACCTGAGTGAAGGCTATGTGGTGGCCACCTTAGGATCCATGTGTGGTAATGAGCAGGTGTGTTAGTGCCACCCTTCCCCAATTGTAGGGTGTATATCTAATGTGGCCCTACCTCAGGAGTTCTTGATCAGGCTGGTCTCACCTGGCCTTCCCTTGATCAGGGACGAACCCTTTTTTTTATATGTTGTCATATCCCCTTAGGTTTCCAGGGCCCCACATTCCAATCCTGGAGGAATCACAGGGTCTTGGGCTGCTGAACTTCCTGGGATTGACTTCATACAAAGGAGCAGAAGGGTGTGAAGAAGGCTGAAATGAGTCTGGGAGTATAGACAGGCAACTCTGCTGTGGGTCTACTATTGGCAGTGTGCTGGCTGCTGTCCAGTAGTGAGCCACACCTCTAACCATGAAGACTGGGTAATAGTTCAGTTAGGTACAATGATCAGGGACTTGACTTCCACTCTGGGCTCTAGTTCCAGCTCAGTCCCCATTTACCCTTCCCTGAATACTAGGTCCCTTCCTCCTCTTCACTTTCTCAGACTGCATTGTCCTTTAACAAATCTGCAGGTAGCAATGAAGTCCATACTCATCTGATTTTTTTGTCCATCCTTAAGGTAGATCACACATAAATTAATCTTACTTCCCTTCTTCCTCTCTCCCTCCCTCAGTTTGATTAGCAAAAATAAATAGTTTGTCCATCCATGAGAAGATCCTGAATGAAATGCCTTTTTATGCACCTTTGAAAAACAATACCTTGGATGGTGAAACACACTAGAACAGTGCTGTGTCAAACATTTAAGCACTTGTAAACCAAGGTAAATTTTCCAGGTTGAGTCCTTTGTCAGAAAATTTTAATTGTAATGAATATAAGACCTTTATTAATTTTCTGACTTCTCTGTGCATAGTATTTAGTTGAAAAATAATTAAGGTAAACTGTAGACCAAGCAACCTAGAGGCTATGAATGCGTTATGGTTATAGTCTATCTTCAGGATGAGCAGCCACAAATGAGTAAGTGCTGGGAAACTCAAGCTGGACTGGGAACAGCCTATGGAGTTACTATACTTGGAAGACAAAATTCTTTGACTTGTCATGTGTTGAAAGTCAACAGCAAGCCAGATGAGACATTACACTGTGTCTTTAAATGCTGTAAAATGTTTGGGCTCTAAGCCATGGGTACTACTAAAAAGAGACATAAATTCAATGAACCTGGATCTTATGCTGTACATAAGTCCATCTTTTTCTAATATTCTCTATTGAACTTATATCAAACTTTACTTCATGCCTTCACTTCTCTTAGAATAAAAAGTAGACTAGCCCACGACTTTTCATATTAGTGACACATAAATGTTTTGCTATTATGAAAAAGATTATTTTGACAAAGTTATTTAAAAGTTAAAAGCATACCTGTTTTAAAAATTAATTAGAAGTGTATTATAGATCTAAATGTCAAACTTATAGGATAAAATCTTTGTGATCTTGGCTTAGGTAAAAATTTTTAGAGAAAAAGAGTATAAACTATCAAGTTAAAAACAAAGTGATAAATTTAAAAAATTCTACTCTTCTAAAGGAAATTTAAGAAAATCAAGCCACAGACTGGGAGAAAAATCTATGAATTATATAGATTTAATATAGGACTTGTATGAAGAACATATAAGTCAACAATAAGAAAACAAATGTTGCAAGAAAAAGGGGTGGGTAAAATACTTTAACAGACACTTCATCAAAGAAGAGCTATGGATGGCAAATAAGCCCGTGAAAGATGCTCAATATCATTAGTCAAAATAAAGTTACAATGAGATACCACAGACCACCATTTACATAACTAAAATTGTTAGAAAATCAATAATACCAAGTCCTGATGAGGAGGCAGAGCAACTGGAAGCCTCATATATCTTGGTGGGGATGGGAAATGACACAGAACTTGAAAAACAAGACCAGCAGTTCCTTTAAAAGTTAAATACACTTTCAATATGACCCACTATGGATATTTACCAAAGAGAAAGGAAAGCATGTGGCCAAATAGAAACCTACAGACAAATATTTATAGTGGTTTTATTCATAATTGCCCCCAAATGTTCACCAACTGTGAGTGGCTAAGCCACCTGTGGTACATCCACACAATGAGATACTTCTCAGGAGCAGGAAGGAACAAACTACCAACGTGTACACCAAAACAGCTGCATCACAAATGTTTTTGTCAGGTGAAAAAAGTCAGACTCTATTGAATGATTTTATTTACATGATATCTAGCAAAGGCAAACTGTTAAGACAAAAATTATATCAAAGATTGTTAGGGATAAAGGTGGGAGCAGTATTGGCCACTAAGCACAGAAGGGAAGTCTGTGGGTGATGATCATGTGAGGTTACATGCCTAAAAACATTTGTCAACAATTTTATAACTGTATACCTAAAAAGGGAGGATTGTACTATATGTCAATTATACATAAAAGAAAAAAAAGAGTTAAAATATATTGAAATGTCACCACTCAACTTATAGCTCTCCAAATGTCATCTCATGCAAAAAGTTCAATGTAAATTAACCTCTTCCTTAGAATAGAAAAACAAAATATTCTAATCAATTCAATATTTTGTTAAACAGAATTATATATTTTACTAGAGGCCCGATGCATGACATTCATGCACTGGGGGGAGGGGTATCCCTTAGCCCAGCCTGCACCCTTTCCAATCTGGGACCCCTCAGACATCCTTTCACAATGCAAGACTGCTGGCTCCTAACTACTTGCCTGCCTGGCTACCTGGTTGCCCCAAACTTCTTCCTGCCAGCCTGATTGCCCCATAACCACTCCCCTGCTAGCCTGAATGACACCTAATTGCTCCCCTGATGACGTGATTTCCCCCAACTATCCTCCCCTGCAGGCCTGGTTGCCCCTAACTGCCCTCCTCTGCAGGCCTGGTTGTGCCCAATTGCCCTCCCCTGCCAGCCATCATGTGACAACATGAGGGTGGCCATCTTATGGCAACATGGGGGTGGCCATCTGGTGACACAAGGGCTTGAGAGTTAATTTGCTTATCACCTCTTCATTATATAGGATTACATACAGGGATCACTGCTTTCAAAAGAGTTATAATTAAATAAATACTTCTTTTAAAATTTATTTTACTATAAACATTCAGTATGTTTTGGAAGAAGTGGCATAGCTGGGAGACCTGGGCTCAATTCCAGGTC
This sequence comes from Lasiurus cinereus, assembly GCA_011751065.1. Classification (NCBI taxonomy): domain Eukaryota; kingdom Metazoa; phylum Chordata; class Mammalia; order Chiroptera; family Vespertilionidae; genus Lasiurus; species Lasiurus cinereus. The sequence goes on along the minus strand of JAAGEH010000286.1, from coordinate 49,536,900 downwards.
TCAAGACTAACTTACTGAGACACCAAGATGGCGGCATAAGTGAATACCTAAACTGCTGCCTTGCACAATAATTTCAAAACTACAACTGAAAGATAGAACAGACATAATCCAGAACCACAGGAAAGCTGGCTGAGTGGAAATTCTACAACTAGAAGGAAAGAGAGGGATTCATGGAGACTCAGAGAAGCTGCAAAAAGCTGAGGTATGGAGACACATGCGTGGAGAGAGTGGGCAGTGGAGTGCCTGGCTGGCTTCTTCTGGCGGGAGGAAGAAGGAGACTCCTGACTGCACTGAACCCTTTTTCTGACTGCACTGAACCCCAATTCTAGACAAGACTCATACAGGGAGAGTCTGGACTGCCATGAAAAGGGAGGAGTGAATGAAAATTTAGGAGAGCCATGAAAAGGCAGAGGTCTAGGGACATGCACACCATTGCACACAGAGAGGATGGACTGCTGATTGTGCCGCTGGCTTTCTCTAGTGGGCTGGTGACAGAGCCTCCTAACTGCACTGAACTCCACTTCCAACTGCACTGAACCCCAGTTTTGGGAGAGACCCTGGGGAACCAGACTCATATGGATCCCGGAGCACAAGGGAAAGGCACAGGTCTAGAAGAATGCACACAAGCGTGCCTCCAGTGAGGGCTGCAGCAATTACCGAGAGACACTTGAGACCCAGGGGCTGCATAGGGAGGCGCTGACTGGAAGCCAAAACTGTCTGCTGAGCCCTGAGACTCCACTCCACCCAAGCTCAACAGAGAGGCTTTTGCAGTTTGGCAAGTATTGTATCATAAAGCTGACTCCAGCGCAGAAGTTCTCCCAGCATAGCGAAAATGCAGAGACAAAAGAACAGATCACAAATGAAATAAATGAGAAAAACAAATGACAGGATATAGAGTTCAAAACCACAGTTATAAGGTTTTTCAAGAATTTCCTAGAAAAGATGGATAAATTTAGTGAGACTCAAGAGGAGATGAAAAAGGAGCAACTAGAAATTAAACATACACTGACTGAAATAAAAATATTATACAGAGACCTAACAGCAGAATAGAGGAATGCAAGAATCAAGTCAAAGATTTGAAATACAAAGAAGCAGAAAACACTCAACTGGAAAAGCAAAAAGAAAAAAGAATCCAAAAATATGAAGATAGTGTGAGGAGCCTCTGGAACAACTTCAAGTGTACCAACATCAGAATTATGGGAGTGCCAAAAGAAGAGAGAGATCCAGATACTGAAAACCTATTTGAAGAAATAATAGCTGAAAACTTCCCCTACCTGGTGAAAGAAATAGACTTACAAGTCCAGGAAGCATACAGAACCCCAAATAAAAGTAATCCAAAGAGGACCACACTAAGACACATCATAATTAAAATACCAAGAGCAAAAGACAAAGATAGAATATTAAAAGCAGCAAGAAAAAAACAGTTAATTACCTACAAGGGAGCACCCATACAAGCGTCAACTGATTTCTCAACAGAAACTATGCAGGCCAGATGGGAGTGGCAAGAAATATTCAAAGTGATGAATAGCAAGAATCTACAACCAAGATTACTCTACCCAGCAAAGCTATCATTCAGAATTGAAGGTCAGATAAAAAGTTTCACAGATAAGAAAAAGCTAAAGGAATTCATCACCACCAAAGCAGTATTATATGAAATGCTGAAAGGAATTCTTTAAGAAAAGGAAGAAGAAGAAAAAGGTAAAGATAAAATTATGAACAACAAATACATATCTATCAACAAGTGAATCTAAAAATCAAGTAAATAAAAAATATGATTAACAGAATAAACTGGTGGATATAATAGAATCAGGAGTATAGAAAGGGAATGGACTGACAATTCTCAGGGGGGAAGAGGTGAGGGTTGGGGAGAGACTAGACAAAAAGTCATACACCTATGGTTGAGGACAATGTGGGGGGAGATAAGAACAGACGGAGGGGTGGAAGTTGGGTGGAGGAGAGTTATGACGAAGAAAGAGGAGCAAATGTAATAATCTGAACAATAAGGATTTATTAAATAAATTAAAAAGGAACAGAAACTCAGAAACATCTAAAAAAAAAAAAGACTAACTTACCTATGACCATGAGCAAGTGACCTTCCTCTTTATCACTTTTTTTCCTGTTTCACACTGGTCCATTTGACATGACTCATGGTCCTCAACCTTCTCTGCCTATGCAGGTACAGATAAGGGATACTGTCAATGGCAAGGGCTTTCATCACAGACAGTGATATTCATGGGTTGAGGGAAGCAACCAAAGGAGAAAGTAACGCCAAATCTTTGGGGGTGGTGAGGCATTTTAAAAGTTCACACACCTCTGAAATCTTGTGTTTTAAAAATTATTGGATTATATACTCTCTATGAAGCATTTTAGTTCATTCTAATATTTCACTAAGGGCATAAAATGTGTAAGGTAGTGTGTACCTAACACTAACCGTATGCTGCACTTAAATCTGTCTTTCTCATTTTGACCTTATGAAACACTGAAAGTTCTTTTAAATAAATCCAGTTTGATTTATTTGTCGTGTGTGTGTGTGTGTGTGTGTGTGTGTGTGTGTGTGTGTGTGTTTTCTTCACGAAAATAGAAGTAAGAAAAAACTGAAATTCTTTGAGGTTTCTGGTTCCTTGTATTATGGTGCAAGGGGTGGGAGAGTTCCAAAAATAAGACTGTGAACCACATCTTCCCCAGAACTCTAAGAGATAAGCCATAAAATTACAGTGATTGGATAAATCATTTAACAAGACAAAAACAAATCTTATTCCCCATCCCCAATCTGAATTTTTCCCATTTCATTAATGGCATTCCGATCCCACCTCAGCTCAGTCCAAAACCCAAAGAGTTGTTCTTGATTTTTGCCACATCCCCTATACTGCTGCAATCTTTCCACACATTTTTTCAGCTCCTCCTCCAAAATATATCCTGATTCTGACCAGGTATTAATATTTTCCCTGCTATCACTCTAGTCCTAGTCAAGTTGTCTCTGGCCTGGGCTTTTGCATTTTCCTTTTAACTTCTCTCCCTCATGCAATTCATTCTAAGTTCAGCAGACAAAGATCTTTACTAGTATAATTGTAAGTGCAAGTCAAGTCTCACCACCTTGCATTCTGGTGACTTCCCACTGCAATTATAATATAATCATGGACTCTACTGTGGCCTGTGGTCCAGCCAATATACCCTATGAAATATTTTCTTATCTCTCTCTGCCTGTGGTCAGCACACAAGTCTGCTTTCTATTCCTAGAAAGACTCAGTCAACCTCAGGGACTTCATCCTTGCCCTTTCCAATGCTGACAATGATTATCCCTTGAACCTTCTGATAGCTTGTCCTTTCTGTTCATGTAGATTTCAACTGAAGTATTACCTTCTTTGAGGCTCCTTCCTAGAACATTACACCTGAATAGCACACCTTTAACAGCCACACTCTCTCCCATTGCTCTGTTTTATTTTTTTCATATCGACACCTAAAATTGTGTTGTTGTATTTTTGTCAACTTTATTAAATACTTTGATCTTACTCTTTTCTTTTTCTCTTCTCTGATCTGCTACTGGTGCTTCCATTGACCAAACCCAATTGGATATCAGTGATCAGCCTTTCAAGGCATAGGGCAGAGTGGAGAACACTGGAACTTGGATATCAAAATCCTGCTGACTATCAAAATCTATTATCTATCTATCTATCTATCTATCTATCTATCTATTATCTATCTATCTATCTATCATCTATCTATCTATCATCTATCTGAAGTAGTAATGCATATACATTGTTTATAAAATTTAAAGATAAGAGGGTAAACAGTAAAAACTAATTCTTCTATCCCTGAAAGCCCCCCCTCCAAGGTAATACTTTCTTGTGAAACTTTCCTGTTATCTTCTAATCATCTTAACATAGATTTAAATAAACCCTCCCTCCACTATCTGCTTTCTAAACAAATTATAGTATGCCATGCAATTCTTCTACATCTGTTTTTTTTTTCATTTGATAAAATGCTTTTGTGACCATTCTAATTTGAACATATATATGACTAGTGGCGCAGTGTATGGATTCATGCACATTGAAGAGAAATTAATTAGGAGAAATATTTTAATATTGCTATTCACCCTTCTTCTATAATAAAAGTGTCAACCAAATTCATGATTGACAATGACAGATTGAAATACATGTGTGTGATTGGCACCAGCAAGAGCTTTGTATGTATCACACATGTGCAAGTCAATGTTTATTTTTAATTGCCAGTGCATGCCATATGTACTGGAAGGTCGATTGATCAGATGGTTAGATGGATGAGTGGTTGGTCACTTAGCCTTTTATATATATACTAGAGTCGTGGTGCACTAAATTCATGCATGGGGGTCCCTCAGCCAATTCTTCACCCTCTACAATCCAGGAGCTCTTAGGGAATGTACTACAGTTAATTTGCATATTACACTGATGGCTTAGGCCCACTCCCATGGTTCTCTGCTCTCTTTGAGGCCTGGGAGTTTTACTGAAGCCCCCATGCCCTGCTGTCCGCTCTCACCATGCGCCATGCAAAGGAAGCCCCAATGCCCTGCAGTCTGCTTTGTCTGCCAGGCCTAAGGACTTTGCCGACACCAACACACTAAGGAAACCTCCATGCTCTATTGTCCAGGCTCTGTCTGCTGAGCCTGGGGGTGCTCCCACTGCCGCCGTACTAAGGAAGCTCCCAAGCCCTGCGGTCTGTCTGCCAGGCCTGGGGCTTCCCCTCCATCACCCTGCGAACAAAGTCTCCAAGCCCTGCTGTCTGGGCTCTGTGTGCTGGTCCTGGGGTTTCCCTGCTGCCCCTGCGCTAAAGAAGCCTCCAAGCCCTGCTGTCCAAGCTCTGTCTGTCATGTCTGGGGGTGGATCCAGCCTCGCAGCTCGATCCCTGTGAATCCTGGAGGGGCTGACAGGCCCAGACACTGCAGCAGTGGTGGAGCTGGGAGGCTGAATATAACTCCTCCAGCAACAGATCCAGCCTCATTACTCCAGCAGACAGGCCTGCACACTCCAGCAGCAGGGCTGAGGGAACTGGGAACCGCCATCTTGTGGCTATGGGGGCCACCGTTTTGTGGCGGAGTGACAATTAATTTGCATACTACACTTTTATTAGATATATTATTTTGGTTATTTGATCTGTTTGACAGCAACAAATTCTACTTTCAAAAACTCTGTTTGGAGTAGGATTTCCCTGATGATGTATGTGCCTTTGTCCATGCACATATTGACAGCCATTCACTGCTCCTTCTCAAGATATACACAACCTCTCCTTAATTCAAGATCTGGAAGTAGCTCACTGCATTCACATTGCACATCTTATCCTGGCAACCACTAGTCCGAGATGCAAAAGGGTAAATTTCTCCCAGTGTGCCAGAGGTGGAATTAGGAACTTAGCTTCCACTTTATACTGTAATCAACCTGGGCAAGTTACTCTCAGCCATATCTGATTTAGTCAGGGATTCTTTGCACAAATGTTTTTTCAAATGTATTTTTATCGTTGATAATATTACAGATATTACTTACCTTCTCCTTCCAGCCCTTACTCACCCCAGTCTTCACTACCCTATTTCCCATGTCCATGGGCTATGTATATAAGTATATATGTTCTTTGGTGTATCTCTTTTTCTCCCTCCAATGGTTGGCCCAACCCTACACAGATATATGTCTGTCTGTTCCATAATTCCCTGCTTCAGGTCTTATTTTGTTGTTCAGTTCATTTTGTTCATTAGATTCCACAAATAAGTGAGATCATATATTATTTGTCTTTCTCAGTTTGACTTATTTCACTTAGCATAATATTTTCATCCATGCTGTCCCAAAGGGTAAGAGATCCCTCTTTTTATAGCTGCATAGTCTTTCATAGTGTAAATGTCCCACAGCTTTTTTATCCATTCATCTACAGATGGGCATTTGGGCTGTTTCCAAATTTTAGCTATTGTAAATAATGCTGTTAAGAACATAGGCATACATATATTCTTTCCAATTGGTGTTTTAGGGTTTTTAGGATATAGTCCCAGAAGTAGGATCATGAGGTAAAACAAAAGTTGCATTTTTAATTTTGGGAGGAAACTCCATACTGTTTTCCATAGTGGTTGCACCAATCTGCTTTCTCACCAGCAGTGAACTAATGTTCTTTTTCTCTACATCCTCACCAGCACTTATTGTTTGTTGAATTTTTTATGATAAACCATTCTGACAGGGGTGAGATGATATCTCATTGTGGTTTTAATTTGCATTTATCTGATGATTATTGACTTTGAACATTTTTCCATGTTACTCTTGGCTATTTGTATTTCTTCTTTGAAGAAATGTCTATTTAGATCTTTAGTCCATTTTTTAATTGGATTGTTTGTCTTCCTTTTGTTGAGTTGTATGAGTACTTTATATATTTTGGATATTAATCCCTTATCAGATGCATCATTAGCAAAAATGTTCTTCCATTCAGTGGGTTCCTTTTCAATTTGATAATGGTTTCCTTTGCTGGGCAGAAGCTTTTTATTATGATATTAGAGGCCCGGTGCATGAAATTCATGCATGAGAGGTGGGGGCTGTCTTTCAGCCCAGCCTGCTCCTTCTCCAATCTAGGACCCCTTGAGGGATGTCCGACTGCCCTCTCACAATCCAGGACTGCTGGCTCCCAACTGCTCACCTGCCTGTCTTCCTGATTGCCCCTAACTGCTTCTGCCTGCCAGTCTGATCACCCCCTACCATTCCCCTGCCAGCCTAATTGATGCCTAACTGCTCCCCTGCCAGCCTGTTTGCCCCTAACTGCCCTCTCCTGCAGGCCTAGTAACCCCTAACTGCCCTCCCTTGCAGGCCTGGTCCCTCCCAACTGCCCTCCCCTGTTGGCCATTTTGTGGTGGCCATCTTGTGTCCAAATTGGGGCAGGATGACCATATGGGGGCAGTCATCTGGTGTGTTTGAGTGATGGTCAATCTGCATATTACTCTTTTATTAGATAGGATAGAGGCCTGGTGCATGGGTGGAGGCCAGCTGGTTTGCCCTGAAGGGTGTCTTGGATCAGGGTGGGTGTTCCCTTGGGGCATGGGGTGGCCTGGGCGAGGGGCCTGTGATGGTTTGCAGGCCAGCCATGCCCCCTGACAACCCAAGTGGAGGCCCTGGTATCTGGGATTTATTTATCTTCTACAATTGAAACTTTGTAGCCTAGAGTGGAGCCACACCTTCTGCTGCATTGAAACTTTGTTGCCTTAAGCGGAGGCCTGGGCACTTGGCTTCCTCCATCACTAGGGGCAACCCAAGCCTCCCTCCTGCTCTCCCTTGTGGCCATAGCCATCTTGGTTGGGTTAATTTGCACACTTGCTCTGATTGGCTGGTGGGCGTGGCTGGTGAGTGTGGCTTGTGGGTGTAGTGGAGGTATGGTCAATTTGCATATTACTCTTTTATTAGATAGGATAGTCCATTTGTTTATTTTTCTCCTCATACTCCTTGGCCCTAGGAGATGTATCTGTAAACATGTTGCTGCATAAGCTGTCTGGGATTTAACTGCCTATGTTTACATCTAAGATTTTTATGGTTTCATGCCTTACATTTAAGTCTTTTATCCACCTTTTATTCACAGTTTATTCTTGTGTATGGTGTAAGTTGGTGGTCTAGTTTCACCTTTTTGCATGTCTCTGTCCAGTTTTCCCAACACCATTTGTTGAAGAGACTATCTTTACTCCATTGTATATTCTTGCCTCATTTGTTAAATTGAATGTAATGATATGGGTCAGATTTGGGGGTCTCTGTTCTGATCCTTTGCTCTATATGCCTGTTCTTGTGCCAGTTGCAGGATGTTTTGGTTATGATGGAGTTTTAGTATAGTTTGACATCCAGTTTTGTCCTTCTTTCTCAAGATTGCTGCAGCTATTCAGGGTCTTTTATGGTTCCATATAAATTTTTGGAGTATTTGTTCTAACTCTGTGAAATAGAGTATGGCATTAGTATTTTAATAGAGATTACATTGAATTTGTAGATTGCTTTGAGTAGTATAGACATTTTAATGGGGTTAATTCTTCTAATCCATGAACATAGTATATGCTTCCATTTCTTTGTATCTTGCTCTAGTTCTTTTTTCAATGTCCTATAGTTTTCCACATAAAGGTCTTTCACCTCCTTGGTAAGTTTATACCTGGTATCTTATTTTTGTTGTTGCAATGGTAAATGGGATTGCTTTTTTAGTTTCTCTTTCTGAGAATTCATGGTATAAAAATACCATTGATTTGTGGATGTTGGTTTTGTATCCTGCTACCTTGCCAAATTCACTTATTAAGTAAAGTAGTTTCCTGGTGGAGTCTTTAGGGTTTTCTATGTACAATATCATATCATCTATGAATAATGAGAGTTTTACTTCCTCCTTTCCAATTTGGATGCATTTTATCTTTTTTCTATCTGATCTCTGTGGCTAACATTTCCAGTACTCTGTTGAATAAGAGTGGTGAAAGCAGATATTGTTGTCTCTTTCCTGTTCTGAAGGGTAACATTTAGTTTTTGCCCATTGAGTGTTATGTTGGCTGTAGGTTTGTTGTATATGGCCTTTATTATGTTGGATATGATCCCTCTATTCCCACTTTACTGAGAGATTTATCAAAAAAAGGGGGGGGTGTATTTTGTTCAATGCTTTTTCTGCATCTACTCATATGATCATGTGGTTTTTATCTTTCAATTTGTTTATGAAATGTACCATATTTATTGATTTGTGAATATTGTATCTAATTGTATCACTGGGATAAATCCCATTTGATCATGATGTATGATCTTTTTAATATATTGCTGGTTCCTATTTGTTTAGGATTTTAGCATCTATATTTATCAGGGATATTGGTCTGTAATTCTCTTTGTAGTGTCTTTATCTAGTTTTGGAATTAGGATAATGCTGGCTTTGTAAAGAGCTTGGAAGTGTTTCTTTCTCTTGAATTTTTTGGAATAGTTTGCAGAGTATAGGTGTTAGTACATCTTTGGATGTTTGGTAAAATTCACCTGTAAATCCATCTGATCTGGGATTTTTGTTTGCGGGAAGTTTTTTTTATTATTATTAATATATTTTTATTGATTTCGGAGAGGAAGGAAAAGGGAGAGAAACATCCATTATGAGAGAGAATCATAGATCAGCTGCCTCCTGCAAGACCCTGACTGCAGATCGAGCCCACAACCTGGGCATGTGCCCTTGACTGGAATCTAACCTGGGACTTTTCAGTTTGATGATCTATGCACTGAGTCAAACTGGCTGGGGCTTTTGTTGTTGTGGGTTTTTTTTGTTGTTGTTTTTTGTTGTTGTTGCTTTGGTATGTGTCTTCTTTTGCTGAAAATTTTTAGATACTGCTTCAGTTTTATGAGTTGTTATTGGCTTCTTCCTGATTGAGTTTTGGAAGACTGTATTTTTTATGAATTTGTCCATTTCACCCAGCTTGTCCAGTTTGTTGGCATATAGTTATTCATAGTTTTTTTTTAAATTAATTTTTATTAATTTTTTATACATATCTCCCCATTGCCCCCCCTCCCTCCCAGGCATACCCCGACCCCCCAGTGTCTGTGATCATTGGTTATGTTTATAAGCATGCATACAAGTCCTTTGATTGATCACTTATTTACCTCACCTAACTTTAATCTTTCTGCTATAATTTCACAGTCTGTTTGATGCTTTATGATTTTTGTCCTCCTGAGAATTATCAGTCTACTCCCTTTCTGTGCTCCTGATTCTATTATATTCACCAGTTTATTCTGTTGATCAGATTTTTAATTCACTTAATTTTTAGATTCACTTGTTGACAGATGTGTATTTGTTATTCATAATTTTTTGTCTTTTACCTTTTTCTTCTTCCTCTTCTAAAAGGGTACCTTTCAGCATTTCATATAATACTGGTTTGGAGTTGATGAACTCCTTTAGCTTTTTCTTCTCTGTGAAGGTCTTTATCTGCCCTTCAATTCTGAATGATAGCTTTGCTGGATAGGTTATTCTTGGTTGTAGGTTCTTGTTGTTCATCACGTTGAATATTTCTTGCCACTCCCGTCTGGCCTGCATCGTTTCTGTTGAGAAATCAGCTGACAGTCGTATGGGTGCTCCCTTGTAGGTAATAAACTGTTTTTCTCTTGCTGCTTTTAATATTCTCTCTTTGTCTTTTGCTCTTGGCATTTTAATTATGATGTGTCTTGGTGTAGTCCTCTTTGGGTTCCTTTTCTTTGGGGTTCTGTGTGCTTCCTCGACTTGTAAGTCTATTTCTTTTACCAGATGTGGGAAGTTTTCAGTCATTATTTCTTTAAACAGGTTTTCAGTATCTTGCTCTCTCTCTTCTTCTGGCACCCCCACAATTCTGATGTTGGTACGCTTGAAGCTGTCCCAGAGGCTCCTTACATTATGTTCACATTTTTGGATTCTTTTCTCTTCTTGCTTTTCCAGTTGAATGTTTTCTGCTTCTTTATATTTCAAATTTTTGACTTGATCCTTGCCTTTCTCTAGTCTGCTGTTAGTACTCTGCGTAATAGTATTCATTTCAGTCAGTGTATTTATTATCTTCTCTTGGGTCTCACTAAATTTATCCATCTTTTCTAGCATATTCTTGCAAAACCTTATAAGCGTGGTTTTAAACTCTATATCCAGTCGTTTTTTTT
>JAAGEH010000286.1:49497306-49526202 GCA_011751065.1 Lasiurus cinereus | reverse complement strand
TCGGCATTTTCACTGTGCCGGGGAAACTTCTGTGCTGGATTCAGCCGCAGAAGCCTCTGCTGAGCTTGGGAGGGTGGAGTCTCAGGGCTTAAGGGACCGCCTTGTCTTCCAGTTGGCCCTGCCCTCCACGGCCCCTGAGTCTCACGTGACTGGGTAATGGCTGGAGTGGTCCTTGTGCGCTCGCGCACCCGCAGCGCCTCCAACCGCTGCCTTTCCGGCTCCCCTGCGCACCAGGACCACACGAGTCTAGGTCCCCAGGGTTTCGCCCAAAACAGGGGCCCAGTGGACTCAGAAGTGGCACAGATCGGAGGGTCTGTCTCCCGCCCACTCGCAAAAGCCAGCGGCACAATCAGCAATCCGTCCTCCGCGTGGTGCCGTGCGCGACCAGACCTCCGATCCTTTGCAACTCCCCTAAATTTCCGTGCACTTCTCCCTTTTCACAGTCCAAACTCCCCCCGTATGAGTCTCGGCTGGATCTGGGGTTTAGTGTCGTAAGAGAAGGGGTTCAATGCCGTTGGGAGTCTCCGTTTCCCTCCTGCCAGAGAAAGCCAGCCAGGTACTCCGGCACCCGCTCTCTCAGCGCGCTCGTCTCCGTACCTCAGCTTTTTGCAGCTCCTCTGGGTCTCCGCGAGCCCCTCTCTTTCCCTCTAGTTGTAGAACTTGCACTCAGCCAGCTTTCCTGTGGTTCTGGATGATGTCCGTTCTGTCTTTTAGTTGTAGTTTTGAAATTGTTGTGCGAGGCAGCAGTGTAGGTGTTTACCTATGCCGCCATCTTGGATTCTCCTATTCATAGTTTTTGCTTACAATTTTTGTATTTCTGTGGTACCCATTGTTATATTCCCTCTTCATCTCTGATTTTATTTATTTGGGTCCTCTCTCTTTGTTTTTTTTTATGAGTCTGGGAAGGGGCTCATGAATATTGTTTATCTTTTCAAAGAAACTGCTCATGGATTTATTGATCTTTTGTACTGTTTCTTTAGTCTCTATGTCATTTATTTCCACTCTGATCATTATTATTTCCTTCCTTCTACTTTCTCTGTGCTTTTCTTGCTGTTCTCTTTCTAATTCATTTGGTTTTAGGGTTGAATAGATTATTAGTCTTTTTTCTTGCTTCTTGAAGTAGGCCTGTAGTGCTGTGAACTTTCCTCTTAGGGCTGCGCTCACTGTGTCCCATAGGTTTTGGGTGGCTGTGTATTCATTTTCATTTGTTTCCAGGAAGTTTTTAATTTCTTGCTTGATCTCCTTGGTAACCCATTTATTTTTTACTGCCATGATATTTAACCTCCATGTATTTGAGTTTTTTTGTTGTAGTTGATTTCTAACTTCATGGCATTGTGATCTCAGAAGATGCTTCATATTATATCAATCTTCTGAAATTTGTATAGAATTGTTTTGTGCCCTTGTTGTATTGTATACCCATCTTACAAAGGACGCCTCAAGAAGTCGAATTATGGAGTTTTTTATTAAAAGCTAGCAGCTGACGAGGGGCAAAAATGCTCCAGATCTCACAGCCCTGAACAGCTTGCCACATCTGGCTTAATATCACAAAGGCAGATTATCACAAAGCTATCGATTATATCTTTGGGTCTGGAATGAGGAATCTGTTTGCACAAGTAGTTACAGAAGCAAAATTGATCTAAAGTATAGTTTTGGGGTCTACAGATCACTGAATCAACAGGAGCAATTCAGAATTTTTGTGCTGTCCAGATTCCGGGACCACTGAGTCAACCGGAATGCATTATCTGTAGCTACTGAGGCCATTTAGGATAATTGAGCTGTCCTGGTTCTCAGAAGAATGTGCTTCAATAACCACTGAGATCATAATTAATGGGATATTCAAACCATCATCAATGGAATATTGGGATAGCATACTTAAGTTCAGAAAATCAAAATATCTTCCTATTGTTTTAGCAAACAAATAAGTACAGAAGCCAAATTGCAGTTTCTACCTGAGTTGATTGCTACCATTTCCCACTGGTTTTATGTGCATGAGTCAAATAATGGACTGATCCTTATTAGTTAGGGGATTGTACTGCCCCCTAACTCAGGTAGTTTGACTGCATTAATTTTTCCACACTGCTTGGTTGGTACAATTAGTTTTCTATTTACTCATCGCACTTCTTTTAAGGACATTATCTGATCTGTTTCTGCTCTCCTGTCCCCTAGCACATCTAGCCCTACTTGGCCCTGGACTTTCTCACTGGCTAGCAAAAATATTCTTACAGTTACCAAGGCCCCTAGTATCACGGTCCCTGTCAATACTGTCCTCACTGAAGTCCAGTTCCCCTCCTTTAGGCGTCGAGTTTTCTCCTGGCCTGTATGGAGCCCAGGCTAGGGATCCCATGGTGAGGCCACTGGCTCCCAGGATCCAGGCCAATTCCTGGTGAGGAGCTGGAAATGGAGTAACCAGGTCTGGACGCCATCTACTTTAACAGCCGTGGGCATTGCTCAGGATAACAGTGTAGCGTTCCTCCCAGGTTGGAGTAAGTCCTTGGGCAATGAACTTCTTTACTCACACCGAGTCCCCAGGCTGGAAGGGATGTACAGGGTCCGCAGTGGGCACTGGCAGTGCGTTTTGAATAAGCTTATGGGTGGCTCTCTGGGTATACTGCAGAGCCTGTAAGGACTTGAGCAAGGAATGGTTATGAATTACAGTTTTCAGTTTCTTCCTGACCCTGGGCAGGATAGGGGGAGGTCTATTATACATGATCTCAAAAACAGGGGAACCCCTCCCAGTAGGGGGTATACCTGGCCCATAAGAGGGTGAAGGGCCAGAGGTTGGTCCAGTTTTCACCAGTTTCTAGGACAAATTTGGTTAAAGTACTTTTTAAAGTCCTCTTCATGCCTGTCCTGAATTTTGTGGCCGGTATACACAATGGAGTTTCTAATTTATGTCTAAAGCTTGAGCTATTCTTTGAGATACACTTGGCTACAAAGGCGGGGCTGTTATCTGATCCTATGACTACTGGTAGCCCAAATCTAGGCGTAATCTCCTGAAGTAATTTCTTGACTACTATAGAGGCAGTTTCTATCCTAGTGGGGTATGCTTCAATCCAACCCAAGTAGGTATCTGTGAGAACTACCAGGTACTTATACCCTGATGCTGGTGGCTTAATCTCTGTGAAATCTGCCTCCCAATGCTCTCCTAGGGAATTTCTGCCAGGCCCGAATTCCCAGGGGGATCCTCTTATCTTGCTTAGCATTTACCTGTGCACAGACAGTACTTCTGGTGACTATGCTTTTCATTTATCTTATCTAAGCTTGGTATATAGTACCTGCCTTGCAGAAGTTCAGAAGTCTGGGCAACGCCTAAGTGAGTAGCCTGGAATAACTGGGCAACTAACGTCTGACCTAGAACCTCTGGGACCAATGGTCTGTCATCTGGTAGGGTCCACCAACCATCTGGTTCTTTGATGGCTTGCTTCTGTTCTGTCAATTCCTCTTGTTTGGTATAGGAGGGGATCTGTGGTAGGTCCAGATCCGGTAGGGTTACTATGACTTGTAAAGGACCCACTGGTTTTGGGGCAGCTTCCTTGGCAGCTTGGTCTGCGGCTCTAGTTCCTCTGGCTTCAATTGTCTCCCCTTTCTGATGTCCTTTGCAGTGCACTATTGCAACTGCCCTCGGGAGCCAGATGGTCTTTAATAAAGCTAAAATCTCTTCCTTATTTTTAAGGTCCTTTCCGGCTGAAGTTGGTAACCCTCTTTCCTGGTGGATGGCACTGTGTCCCCATTGAAGGGCTGGATCAAGGCCAAAAGTTTAGCTTTTTGTGCTGAGGTTTCCCTGTTCAGAGACTGTGCCCAAATGGTGTGGTCGAGGGTAACTACCGCTGCCCCTGCATATCGGATCCCATCCTGAACACAACTGCTCCCATACGTGAACAGTACCTCGTCTGGTGATGATAGCGGGACATCTGTCAGGTTTGGGCAAACTGTTTGTACTGCGTCTGTTACCTCTGTGCAATCATGAATGGGTTCCTCCAGATCATCATCTGGGAGTAGGCTGGCAGGGTTGATGGTCAGTGTCTTATGGAACTGGACACGGAGCTGGTCCAGAAGAAGAGCTTGGCACTTGGTGATCCTGGTGTTTGATAGCCATCTCTCCGGAGCACCTTGAAGGAGGGCCTCTACAGCATGGGGTATTGTCAAGGCTAGTTCCTGGCTCAGAGTCAGCTTATCTGCCTCCTTTACCAACAATGCTGTGGTGGCCACTGCATGGAAGCACACATGCTGCCTCAGGGGCTAGTCTCTTAGACAGATAGGCTACAGGTCTCTTCTAGGGACCTAGAATCTGAGTGAGAACCCCATTGACAATGCCCCTGACCTCACTCATAGAGAGGTGGAAGGGCTTCATGACGTCTGGCAAGGCTAGGGCAGATGCTGAGACGAGAGCCTTCTTTAGCTCCTCAAAGCCCATTGTTCCACTTCAGTCTAGTTCAGCAGCCGAGCTAGAGTGGCAGTGGCTTGCAATTGGACTACTACAGGAGCTTGATGACTTGCCAATCCCGGGGGTTGTTTTCTGCCCAGACTATGGGATAGAGATGCTGTAATTCCTCCAAGCAGGTGGAGGGCTTATATTCTTTGCCTGGTATTGCCTTTTCTGTTTCCTGCAAGAGATATTCCTCTGAGTGAGGGCAGGTTAAAAGAATACAGTCAGGGGAGAATGCAACCATACCTGGGTTCCTTGGATCCATGGTGAGGTGTGCTCTTTCCCCCTCAAAGGATATGGTTGCATGTAGTTTCTGTAGGAGGTCACATCTAAGTATAGGCATTCTGGCATAACCAGAAATGAATGTGTTTCCTTGTTCCTTCCGAGGTTCACAGTCCTTTTTGATGTCCAAGGAAAACAGGCAGTTTTTCCGCTCCCTGGACTGATGTCTTCTTAGAGGTTATGGGTCCCATCTGCTCTGTCAAGACTGAATTGGGTCCATTGCCCATTTTTTTTTCCCTTTCCATTTGCATGGAATATTTTTCCAGTGTTCACCAGGAAACTAACAGGTTTGCCCCCCACTTTTAAGGCTACCCTGGGCTCCTTGGGCCTTAATGGAAAGGAGCTCCGACACTGTCAATCCTCTTCCTCTAAGTTAAAGACCCTTGGAGTCTGAGTCTCCCCTTTTGCTTCACTAGCTAACCTGCCAGGACATTCTCTTTTCCAATGTCCCTGCTTCCTACAATAGGCATATTAATTCCTTAGCAATCAATGTTTCAGTATTGTATGCTATTTTAAAATATTTAGAAAAGGCAGGGGGAGCAGGCCCAGCAGCCTGTTCCCGGGCCTCTAGCTGCTTGAATTTTAAACTGCCACATTTTTCCTAGAGATAAAAATCTCAGTTTTTGATAAGTCTGAAAAGGGGGATGAGGGAATTTCTAGCTGCCACCTTTAAGCCCCCTAACAGAACAGAAAAGTGTCCAAGAAGTTGCCGGGGGTTCTTGGGTCTCATTGGGACACAGGGAGTCACAAGGAAATTTCCCTCCTTACTGCTGCCTCCAGCTACTCAAAACAACCGTGGAGGGGATGGGCACTGGGTGAACAGAGGCAGGGAGCAAGGCATCAGTGGTGAATGGAGGTGCTCCCACTGAGGCGTTTTCAGCTGGCAGTCCCCTCTCTGTTCCCACTGAGAAAAGTGCTTGTCTCCTGCCAGTGAAGGTGGTGTGGGGATGGAAGGGATAGTAACTCTTACACTGCAATCAGACTCCCTAACCTCTCTGAAAAGCCCCTCTGCTTGAGGGTGTTTCCATTAAAAAGTACTGATTTTAAAAACTAGTAACTTAAGAGCTGCCACACACACAAAAGGACCCAATAGTCCACAAAACATTCTCCTTTTCTTCTAAAGGTTTTACAATGTATTGCAATCATTAGCCATATTAAACTCAAATGGCCAATTGAGACAAACAGTTCTCAGACTGTTCTTCCACCACTGATTAAGACTGGGTGGCAGCGGGTGTCAGAAATAAGATTCATTTAGTTTTTGAGCTTTCTGGGCAGACTTGGTGACTTTGCCACCTCTAGCTTCCTTCTTGTAGATAGTCAACTTTAGATTTTGGTCTCTGCTTTAAACCTCTTTGGACCACAATTGTTACAACTTTATCAAATTAATAAACATAGACAAATATTATTAGTTAGGCGGGGCAATTACTCCTCTGACAGAGCAAGCGCCCCTGGGAAAAAGGAATTCCTAGTGGCCACTTGGGGCGGTTTGCTATCCGTCAGAGCACTCAGCCTTAAATAAATTAAATGTCTTTTTTCTTCTCGCAGACTTTCACACTTACATGAACAAATAATTATACCCAGGCAGACAAACAAATATCAAACAAACATCTGTACTTACACCCTTTCAGTGAACAAGTACTCTTACAGTCTTGGGATCTGAGCAGGTAACAGGAACACTGCCCAAGTCCCCTGATGTGGGCCTAACAAGAACAGACATGGAACCTCCTTTCCCATGTCCCACATTCCAGGACAGGATTCTCGACCCATGTTTCAGCAAAACAGAAAAGGCACTCAAGTTGGACAAAGGAAACAAGACTCTACAAACAGATAAATGCCCCATCATACAACCTAGGGAGTTTCTTGAGAACTCGGTCCATCTCCCATAATGAAGGCGAGACTAGGAGGAACAGCGCAGGGAGACTGAGGACTCAGGAAGTGAACACCCGGAGAGGGGGAGGAGCATGCAAATGCCGCCACCTCCCCTGCTTTTTCTGGCTCCGCTGCCACCACTGCAGGTCAGTGGGCAGGACAATGAATTATGGTAGCAATGAAGTTTGGTAACAATCAACTCGGGTAGAAACTGCTGTTTGGCTTCTGAACTTAAGTTTCCACTCAACTTGATTGCTACCATACTTCACCTTAATATGTGGTCTATCTTTGAGAATGTTCCATGTGCACTTGAAAGAATATATAATCTGTTGCTTTGGAGTGAAATCTTCTGTAAATATTGGTTAGATCCATCTGATTTAGTGTGTCATTAAAAGCCTCTGTTTCCTTGTTAATTTTTTGTCTGAAAGATCTATCCAGTGATGTCAGTGGGGTGATTAAAGTCCTCCCTCTCCCTCCCACACCCATGACTATATTGTTGTCAATTTCTTCCTTAAAGTCCATCAACAGATTTTTAATGTACTTGGGTATTCCTCTATTTCTTGTTGAATCACTCCCTTTAGTATTATAAAGTGGCCTTCTTTGTCTCTTGTTATAGCCTTTGTTTTGAAGACTATTTTGTCTGATATGAGTATTGCTACTCTAGTTTTATTTTTTCCTTTCCATTTGCATGGTATATATTTTTCCATCTCTTCACTCTCAGTCTTTTTGTATCGTTTGTTCTGAGGTGGGTCTCTTGTAGACAGCATATATATGGGTTTTGTTTTCTTATCCATACAGTCACCTTATATCTTTTGACTGGATATAAGGTGAATGCATGGATAAATTTAAGGTTATTGTTGATAGGTATTTAGTTATTTCCATTTTTATGCTCTTTATGTCCATTATCCTCTCTCTCTCTCTCCTTTTCTTCTTCTTAAAGCACTCCCTTTAACATTTCTTGCATTACTTGTTTGATGGTAATGTGCTCCTTTAAGCTCTTTTTGTCTGGAAAGCTTTTTATTTCACACATTTTAAATGATGGCCTCACTGAACTCAGTAGTCTTGGATTTAGGCCCTTACTTTTCATTACCTCCAGTACTTCATGCTACTCCCTTCTGACATCAAGTGTTTCTCTTGAGAAGTCAGTTGACATTCTAATGGGAACTCCTTTGTAGGTAATTTTCTATCCTGCTGCCTTTAAGATTCTTTCTTTGTCTTTAACACTTGCCATTTTAATTATGTGTCTAGGTGTGGATCTCTTTGGGTTCATCTTGATCAGGACTCTCTGTGCCTCCTGAACTTGTGTGGTGTTTTCCTTCACTGGGTTGGGAAAGTTTTCTGTCATTATTTATTTAAACAGGTTATCAGTTCCTTGCTCATCCTCTTCCTTCTGCTATTTCAATAACATGGTTGTTGTTACATTTCATGTTGTCTCTATCTTAAGGAAAGATATCTCCCTTAAGCTATCTTCCTGTTTTTTAATTCTTTTTTTTCTATTTCCTGCTCTAATTGGATATTTATTTCTATCTTTTCTTCCAAATTTCTGATTCAGTCCTCTGCTTCATCCAATCTACTTTTAATCGCTTCCTGTGTATTCAACATGTCAGATATATCATTCTTCATTTCTGTTTTGCTCTTGTTTATGGCTTCTATATCCCTTCTCATGATGTTGCAATTTTCACTAAGTTTCTTAAGCACCTTTAAAACCATTGCTTTGTACTCTATTTATGATAGGTTCCTTGACTCCATCTCATTTAGTTCTTTTTCTGGAGATTCCTTCATTTCTCTTGTTTGGGGGTTGCTTCTTTGTCTCTCCATTTTAGCTGTCTCTTTGTATTTGCTTCTATGCATTGGGTAGAACCTCTATGAATCCCAGTCTTTATGGAATGGCCTTATGTAGAAGATGTCTTGAGGTGTCCATTAGTGTAATCTTTTTGTTCACCTAAGCTGGATGCTCTAGGAGTGATCCTTATGTGCATTGTTTGGATTCTCCTGTTGTAATTGGGACTTGATTACTAATGTCCCATTTGTGGAAGGGATCTCCCCTCTGACTTGCTGCCAGTGAGGCTCAACCCCAAAGTTGTTGTGGCAGCTATCTAGTTGTTTGGGACTCCTTAGCCCAGAGGCTGGGTCTGCCTTGAGTTTTACACCTTGCTTGACCCTGTTCTAGGCTATACATTCTTCCTCCATGGATCTCTTCTGTGTCAGATGCAGATGCTTGGGGTTTGCTGGCCTTTGTCTCACTGAGCAGTTTGGAATGGTGTCTATGGCAGGGACCCAAACTGTTGTTTCTGACTAATTAGGTAAGGAAAAGACTCAAACCCTCCAGATAACCATCTCTGTCTGCAGACTGATTGAATTCAGTCTGGAGTGTTCTCAAGCAATCATCCAAAGGTGGGGTGAGATTTTTTTTTTCCATTTTTTTATTGATGTATTACATGTGTATATATCTTCCCATTAACCTCCTCACCCCACAGTGTCTGGCATCCATTAGTTATGCTTATATGTATGCATACAAGTCCTTCAGTTGATCTCTTATCTACCCCCCCTAATCTTCCCACTGTAATTTGACAGTCTGCTTGATATTTTACTGTCTCTGTATCTATCTTTTTGATCATCAGTTTATAATGGGATTTATTATCAACAAATGAGTGAGATCAAGGGATATTTTTCTTTCATTGACTGGCTTATTTCACTTAGCATAATGCACTCCAGTTCCATCCAGGTTGCTACAGATGGTAAGAAATCCTTCTTTTTATGGCAGCATTGTGTAGATGTACCATAGTTTTCTGATCCAGTCATCTGCTGATGGGCACCTAGGATGTTTCCAAATCTTAGCTATTATGAATTGTGCTACTATGAAAATAGGGAATGCATATATCCTTTCTGATTGCTGCTTCTACTTTCTTAGAATATATTCCTAGGAGTGAGATTACTGAGTCAAATGGGAGTTCCATTTTTAGATTTTTAGATTTTTAAGGAAAATCTATACTGTTCTGCACAGTAGCTGCACCAGTCTGCATTTCCACCAGCAGTGCACGAGGATTGTTTTTTCTCCGCATCCTCGCCAACATTTGTCATTTGTTGATTTGTTGATGATTGTCATTCTGACAGGTTTGAAATGGTATCGCATTGTCATTTGATTTGCATCTCTCAGATAATTAGTGAGATTTGAGCATGTTTTCATCTGTCTCTTGGCCTTCCTTCTGTATTCTTTTGAAAAGATTCTATTTGGGTTCATTGTCCACTTTTTTTTAAGATCATTTATCTTTCTTTTATTAAGTTGTATAAGTTGCCTGTGGATGTTGGTTAAATATCAGTGATAACATTTGCAAATATGTTCTCCCATACAGCGGACTTTCTTGTTGTTTTGTTGATGGATTCTTTTGCTGTGAAAATTTTTTTCATTTTGATGTAGTCCTATGTGGGAACCTCTTTCATGCCCCATGTGGTTCAGGGTTCCCGTTCAGGGTTCAGGTTCTGGAGAAGGCCACAGGTAAATGAAAAGAGAGATTAGAAAAGCATTAATTTGGTGATATTGGAGGGCCCAGCGGGAGTCTTCCTCTAGTGGAAAAACTACCACCTTCCTTTGGCCTTGCCATCCCTTTTATTCAGGTTTGGGATACATCCTTTTCCCTGAAGCAGGCAATTCCAATAACAAGTAGATTATCTTATTAGTAAGGATTTACAGGATTATTTGATGGGGAAGTTCATTGTCTCAATTATATAGGGGGTGGCTGGCTTTGACCTTTCAGAGCTTCAAGGTTGACCAGCCTTCCAGGTTGCTTGTCCACTTTCTATTAGTGAGACAATTTTGGTTTCTGGCAGTCCCATTTGTTTATTTTCTCTTTGGCTTCCATTGGCCTAGGAGCAGTATCAGTGAAGAAGTTACTTCAGCATATGTCTGACATTTTTCTGCCTGTGGATTCTTCTAGTATTTTTATGGTTTTCCATCTTATGTTTAAGTCTGTGTCCATTTTCAGTTTATTTTTTGTGTATGGTGCAAGTTGGTGGTCTAGTTTCATTGTTTTACATGTCTCTGTCCAATTTTCTCAACATCATTTATTGAACAGACTGTCTTGACTCCATTGTATGTTTATGCATTCTTTGTCAAATATTGAGCATAGTGGTTTGGGTTGATATCTGGATTCTCTATTCTATTCCATTGGTCTATATGTCTGTTCTTGTGCCAGTACCAGGCTGTTTTTGAGAACAGTGGCTTTGTAGTACAGCTTGAAACCTGGTATTGAGATCCCACCTACTTATTCTTCTTTCTCAGGATTGCTCTGGCGATTTGCGGTCTTGTTTTGTTCCAGATGAATTTTTGGAGAGTTTGTTCTAGGTCTATGAAATATGCCATTGGTATTATAATGGGGAGTGCATTGAATTTATAGATTTCTTTGGGTAATATGGACATTTTAATGATGTTGATTCTACCAATCCATGACCACAGTACATTCCTCCATCTGTTTACATCTTCCTCTATCTTTTTTTCAGTATCCTGTAGTTTTGTGCATGTAGATCTTTTACCTCTTTAGTTAGGTTTATTCCTAGGTATCTTAATGTTTTAGTCTCCCTTTCTGTAAGTTCACTATTGGTATATAGAAATGCAATAGATTTCTTAGTGTTAATTTTGTATCCTGCTACATTGCCAAATCCATTTATTAAGTCCATTAGATTTTTGATGGAGTCTTTAGGGTTTTCAATGTTCAGTATCATGTCATCTGTGAATAAGGACAGTTTTACTTCTTCTTTTCCAATTTGGATGCATTTTATTTCTTCTTATCTAATAGTAATGGCTAGTACTTCCAGTATTATATCAAACAGGAGTGGTGAGAGTGGGCATCTCTGTCTTGTTTCTGTTATTAGGGGAAATGGTTTTAGTTTTTGTCCATTGAGTGTGATACTGGCTGTGGGTTTTTCATATATGGCTTTTATGATATTGAGGTATGATACTTCTATTCCTACCTTGCTGAGTTTTTATCAAGAAGGGTGTTGGAATTATGAATAAACCAAGATGGTGGCATAGGTGAACATCTAAACTACTGCCTCACACAACAATTTCAAAACTACAACTAAAAGAGGATGGGCACCATCTAGAACCACAGGAAAGCTGGCTGAGTGGAAATTCTACAACTAGAAGGTAAAAGAGGAGCTCATGAAGATTCAAAGGAGCTGTAAAAAGATGAGGTATGAAGACACGCTCATGGAGAGGAAGTGTGGCAGAGGGGCTGGCTTCCTCTAGCGGAAGGGAGACAGAAACTCCTGACTACACTGAACCCCGCTTCTGACTGCACTGAACCCTAGTTCTGGATAAGACTCATATGGGGGGAGTCTGCACTGTGGTGAAAAGAGAGGAGTGCACAGAAACTTAGGGGAGCCACAAAAGGCAGAGGACTGGAGGTGTGTGCAAAGAGGACTGACTGCTGATTGTGCCCTGGGCTTTCTCTAGTGGGAGGAAAACAGAACCTCCCTACTGCACTAAAATCTATGTCTAACTGCACTGAACCCCAGTTTTGGATGAGACCCTGGGGACCCAGACTCATACGGGTCCCGTAATGCAAAAAGACAGAGGTCTAAAGGTGTATGCACATGTGCACAGAGAGGGCTGCAGTGATTACCAAGAGGCACTGAGACCCAGGGGCTACCGTGTAGGTCAGGGTTGATGGGAAGCCATGGCTGTCTGCTCAGCTCTGAGATTCCTCCACATAGAAGCCCATACAGAGGCAGTTGCAATCTTGCAAGTCTTAAGGCTGAGTCCAGCACAGAAGTTCTCTGGGTGCAAACAGAGCTGCTCCTAACCAATTGGCTTGGAGGTCAATTCCCCCCAGTGATACAAACAACAATCAAGACTTAACTACAACAAGACTGTATACACAGTCCATAAAGGGATGCACCAAGAGTGTCAACCTCAGGTAACTGGGAGGCAGAGTACTGAACCATATAGGACACCTAGCATAAAAAGCTACTCTACCAACTCTGGGAAGCAGCAAAAATGCAGAGACAAAGGAACAGATCACAAACAAAAGAAATAGAGGAAAACAAAAACTGGATATAGAAGTTCAAAACCACAGTTATAAGGTTTTTTTAAGAACTTCCTAGAAAAGATGGATAAATTTAGCAAGACCCAAGAGGAGATGAAAAAGAACCAACTAGATATTAAACATACACTGACTGAAATAAAAAATATTATACCCAGCACAATCTCAGACATATGCCAAAAGAACTTCTTCACTGATACTGCTCCTAGGGCAATGGAAGCTAACGAAAAAATAAACAAATGGGACTACATCAAAATAAAAAGCTTTTGCACAGCAAAAGAAACCATTAACAAAACAACAAGAAAGACCACTGTATGGGAGAACATATTTGCAAATGTTATCACTGATAAAGGTTTAATCTCCAACATCTACAGCCAACTTATACAACTTAAAAAAAGGAAGATAAACCATCCAATAAAAAAATGGGCAACTGAGGGAACCTCTTTCCACGTCCCGCGTGGTTCAGGGTTCCCGGTTCAGGGTTTGGGTTCTGAAGGACACCACACACAAACAAAAAGAGATACTAGAAAATATTAATTTGGTGATATTGGGGGGCCAGGCAGGAGCCTTCCTCTAGTGGAAAGTACTACCACTTGCTCTGGCCTTTTTCTCCCTTTTATTAAGGCTTTGGGACATACCCCTAGCCTTTAGGCAGAAAATAACAAAACAGAAATTAACATGAAACAAACAGGTAGAGGCTGCTTCAGCTAACAATGTTTTCAACTAAACAGTGAGTAATTAGCTCTGACCTTTCAGAGCAGTTAAGGTTGACCAGCCTTCTGGTTTCCTGTTTACATCCATTTAGTGAGAACAATGTTTGGTTTCCAACGTCTCCCCCATTTTCTTTCCACTAAAAAATATTGCATCTGCAGACTAGAAATAAACATTAAGATAAAAAAATAAGACAAGCAACAATGGCTATGCTAAGAGGTAAATGAATAAATCTGTAGTAAGTTTCTTTCTGGGCCAACAGTCCTTTGAGTCCCAGTTTTAATGTATTTCAGTTCTGGATGGTGGACAAATGGTGGCAATGCAGGTCCGACCCTCACTTGTTTGGTCCTGGGCAACCTGCATCAATGCACAGTTGCTGACTGCTAGTATGGCAAGGTGTCTTCAGCGTCTTCCATCTCTGGACTGTTTCTCCTCTTGTCTTCATAGCTGGAGCATTCTCTGTTGTAGGAATTCACATGGTCTTGGAGCTGTTTTTTCTGAAAACATACAAACCTTCTCCACCAAAAGTTAGTAAAGGAATTTTTTTCTATAAATTTGACTTTGGATCATTTTTATTTTTGCCCAAATGATTTTCCTTTGGCTTATTTTAATACTCTGTATATTTTTCATGGGTGTCTTGCTGTTAAGTGAAAAAAAATTTTCTAGATGTAATTTGCTTACAGGATACTTTTCCTTACATAATATTACTGTACTATCCCCCATTTTTTTGATTTAATTATTAGGAGGCTTTTGGAAGATTTTTATAATGCAAATATGACTGCTTTATGTTTATTGCATGTTAAGTAACTTTACCATGCAATGAACTACCAATAGAAATTTTAGTTAATACTTTAGGAATAACTTTTGTTCAGTACAATTAAATTTTCTTGAATATTCACCTATTTCAATTAACCAATTAAATTAATTTGAAAATTTAACTACTATTTTATTGTCAAATTTAATATTCTAACAACAATCTTAGTTTTATCCTGTAAATATTAGTGGAAAGGATTATTTGCATTCTTGAGTAGGCCCTGAGCATTCCTGGTGTTAAGTTGGATTTAGAATATAGGGCAGCTGTCAGACAAGTCTGTCTGTTGCTGGGTCCCAATCTGAGCTGCACCAAATCTTTGTCTGTCATCTGTGTCCAGAACGGAGCTGGGCCAAGTCTCTGTCTTGTCACCTGGGTCCCGATCAGAGCTGGGCGTGGGAAGTGAAGCACCATAGGGCATGAGACCTCCCTCAGAAGGGGCTAAGGTTTAAGCCCCTGCAATGTTGGGGGGGGGGGGTGCTGAGGATCTGTGCCTCACCTCTGTTGATCCCCAAGTTTTCTCCTGATGGCCCCTCTGCGACTGTGCCTGTCTTAGGTTGTTCTTCCTCTGAGGAATCTTACCCGTCATTGGCTAACCAGCCATCCTCCAGGACCAAGCAGGTTGATGTAAGGTTCAATTCCATCTCCTTGGTAGCCGATACCCTTGTGGCCTCAACACCCAGTACTTGCCTTGGAATCCCTTCGCCTGCTGGCAGGGTCCCAGCACTGATTACATATCTTGGGGAACCCAGGTTTCTTCTCCAGGGAGGGCCCAACTCACACCACTGGGTGAGAGACAGATTCATGGTACCAGCCACCATGAGGCTTCAACCTCAGCATGAACAGAAAGCTCAAGCGATAGCTGTGGGAGGGTCCCTCTTGGCAAAAAGAGCAAGAAAAGCCAATATAGAATGCTCAAGTGCTTTCTCACTGCATTAATTCTTTTCATGTTTTTTTTAAAGTTGCTACCAAATATTCAAAGAATTAGATTGCAAGTTTGTTTGGGATACTTGTAAAAAAATTATAATGACATTGTAGAATAATATCATGTAAGGATATTCTTTGTTTTAGGCTGGCTATGGGAATTCAATTTTAAACTGGCTATCAATTTATTTTTGTATAGACAAGGTCTTAGTTACTTTATTAGAATACTTAATCAAATTGCTTACAAAGACATTGCCTTTTTTAGCTGAAAACCTTGATTTTTATTTAAAAAGCTAATTTATTAATTAAAGTAGGTATCTTAATTTAAAAAGCAAAAGAAATTTAGTAAATGTGTATGTCCCATTCACAAGCCACAAATGTTGCCCCGCCTCTAGCTTAAGAATACAGGCGGCTATGGCTTTTTGTCATTTTAAATTCTAATGTTGGAATTTTAAGAAATATTTAGTTACTTAATTTTGCCCTTCTTAGAGACCAAAACCTTCATAACATTTAAAATACAGTTATTAATTTTTATTTGATAAAGTTTTCCTTACAATTTCAAGTATATTAGATCGGTAAATTTAAAAAGATTTCCTTTAAGAAGAGAAAACAAATTTCTTCTATTATTCCGGGCCCATGGAGCTTTCCAAGAATCATCTCTGTTAAAGCCTTGAAATTTTAACATGGAAAAAACCATCAAAAATATATTCATATATGATTAAAGATTTCAATGCTTTTTATAATTATCTTAAGATATCAATGATATTTTAAACTAGTATTTTTTATATTAAAGATTTCCAGTTGGGAATCACAGAATTCTTTTTTAATTAGACCAATAAACAACATATTTTGAATTCCTAATTAGAGAAATTTTATTTTATTTTCTTCCAATTTAATTTGCATTTAGCTAAAAACCTTGATTAATAATACAAAATCTTCTCCTTTTGGTTCCTTTACTCCATTTTTCTTAAAAAATAAAGACTAGTTCTGGGTTTTTCTTTTTCTGCAGCTTTTGTGGAGAGATTCCAGCTTAAAACCCTGTTTAATATGTCCAAAAAGATGGAAATTGTGCACATTTCTTTTTAAGCTGTGCTTCTCTCCTCATGAGTACAAAAATTCCAGACACATCTCTAAATTTTTAAAACTTTTTCATGGCGAGAAAGGAGACTTTAATTAGTATACTGGGAGAATGAACTTTCATATTGGATTGCCATGTGTCTCTCCCTTTCCTCACATCTTGTTTACTTCAGGGGAAAGCATCAGTAACAGATCTGGCCAAATTTCTTTTCATGCTTTAAAGATAAAGACAGATCTTAAATTTTTTCTTTCTTTTTTGCTTTCCGAAGTAATAACTAGCACCTAATTTGGCCAAGATTAGCATTTCCCTGCGAGTTCTTCTATAATTTTTAAATGAAACCTTCAGTAATCTCATTGCAGGAGAGCAGAGAGCCTTGCCCTCTCCTGCCACCTTTGAATTTCTCCACACCAGAGGCGGTTTCAGCAGTGGAGTTTCACTTATTACAGATTTCAGATTCCAAATACAAGCTAAGATTTTAATTTGAACAAGAAACCACATTATTTAAGCATGCAAACCAAAAGTCCATAATAAAGTTTATTTTATATCTATAACCTAATTCTTCCCCATTAGCCTGGCTGCAAGAGATGTTCCCATCCTACTTATAGATCACGACTCTGCAGTTAATCCGTGGGCTTTGTGTACGTTGAATTCACTTCACCTTTTCCTAGGTGAATTTTCTCTCACCATTTTCCTTGGTGAATTTTCCTTCCCTCACTCTTAGGTGAATAATACCTTCTCCTCCAGACATCCCACAGTGAGGTGCCAGATGTGGGCACCTCTTTCCCTGTCCCCTGTTGGGCGCCAGATGTGGAAACCTCTTTCCATGTCCCGCGTGGTTCAGGGTTCCCGGTTCAGGGTTCGGGTTCTGAAGGATGCTGCACACAAACGAAAAGAGATACTAGAAAATATTAATTTGGTGATATTGGGGGGCCAGGCAGGAGCCTTCCTCTAGTGGAAAGGACTACCACTTGCTCTGTCCTTTTTCTCCCTTTTATTAAGGCTTTTGGACACACCCCTAGCCTTTAGGCAGGAAATAACAAAACAGAAATTAACATGAAACAAACAGGTAGAGGCTGCTTCAGCTAACAATGTTTTCAACTAAACAGTGAGTAATTAGCTCTGACCTTTCAGAGCAGTTAAGGTTGACCAGCCTTCTGGTTTCCTGTTTACGTCCATTTAGTGAGAACAATGTTTGGTTTCCAACAGGCAACGGACCTAAATAGAACCTTTTTGAAAGATGACAGAAGGAAGGCCAAGAGACATATGAAAACATGCTCAAAGTCGCTAATTATCCAAGAGATGCAAATCAAAACGACAGTGTGAAACCATCTTACACCTGTCAGAATGGCAATCATCAACAAATCAACAAACGACAAGTGTTGGCGAGGATGCAGAGAAAAAGGAACCTTTGTGCACTGTTGGTCCGAATTCAGACTGGTACAGCCATAGTGAAGAACAGTATGGAGTTTCCTCAAAAAATTAAAAATGGAACTCCCATTTGACCCAGTAATCCCACTCTTAGGAATATATCCTAAGAAACTGGAAACACCAATCAGAAAGGATTTATGCACCCCTATGTTCATAGCAGCACAATTTACAATAGCTACAATTTGGAAACAGCCTATGTGCCCATCAGCAGATGAGTGGATCAGAAAACTATGGTATATCTGCACAATGAAATTCTATACTGCCATTAAAAAGAAGGAATTACCATTTGCAGCAAACTGAATGGAACTGGAGAGCCTTATGCTAAGTGAAATAAGCCAGTCAATGAAGGAGAAACACCATATGATGATTTCACTCATTTGTGGATAATAAAGAACATTATAAACTGATGAACAAAAGGATAGATACAGAAGCAGTAAAGCATCAAACAGACTGTTAAATTACAGCAGGAAGGTTAAGGAGAGGTGGGGTAGATAAGAGATCAACCAAAGAACTTGTATGCATGCATATTAGCATAAGCAAAGGACACAGGCACTGAGGTAGTGGGGGCTTGCCTGAGGTGGGAATGGCTGGGGGTCAAGTGGGAAAAAGGGAGACATATGTAAAACTTTAGACAATAAATAAAAAATAAATTTAAAAAATTAATTAATTAAAAAGAAAACACAGGGGACAACCTTAATACAGTGTATTTGTCAATAGTTTCTTGGTTGTGACATCAAAAGCACAGACAACAGTTGAAACCTGTTTGATTCAGTGGATAGAGCATCTGCCTGCAGACTGAAAGGTCCCAGGTTTGATTCCGGTCGAGGGCATGTACCTTGGTTGCGGGCACATGCCCAGTAGGGGGCGTGCAGGAGGGTGCTGATGGATGTCTCTCTCTCATCCATGTTTCTAACTCTCTATCCCTGTCCCTTCCTCTCAGTAAAAAATCAATAAAAAATATATTTAAAAAAATTAAAAGCACAGACAACAAAAGCAAAAATAGACAAATGGAAATAATTCAAACTTAAAACTTTGTGTGTCAAAGGGCACAATCATCAGAATGAAAAAACAATCTATGGGATGGGAGAGAATATTTTCAAATCATATATCTAATTAATATCCAGAATATACAAAGAAATCCCACACACCAACAACAAAAAATCAAATAACCTGATTTAAAAATGGCTAAAGGGGAGGTCGGTAATCGCGCCCAGCCCCTGCAGCGGCTGCTAGGGCTCACGCCGAGGCCCGGTGGGCAAAGGCCGTGACCCGACCTTGGCCTCGGCCGCGCGGCCTCCCCATGCCAGCTGGGGCTCGGCGGAGCGGAACGGAGGTTGGGTCCGGGCCGCCGGAGGGAGAGGAGGCCGACGAGCCGGCTCGCTTGCGCGGGGTGTGTGCGGAGGCGGTGGCGGTGATGGACACCCTAGAGAAAGAGAGCTTCGTGCTGTCTTCCTCTTCCGCCTCTGATGCGGAGTTCGACGCTGTGCTTGGCTACTTAGAGGACATTATCATGGATTTCATGAACAAGTACTACCAGGAATTTGAAGACACAGACGAGAATAAACTCATCTACACGCTTATTTTTAGCGAATATATTTCTTTGGTGGAAAAGTACATTGAAGAACAGCTCCTGGAGTGGATTCCTGGTTTAACTGGCGGCCTTCACCACAACCTTACAGCACCACGAAGATGAGGTGGCCGGTGACACATTCGACATGTTGCTCACATTTACCGATTTTCTGGCTTTTAAGAAATGTTTCTGGATTTTTCTGGAGCAGAAAAAGAAGGCCGGGGACGGGACTTAAGCAGTGGTCTCGTGGTGACTTCACTGTACAAATCATCCTCTCTGCCAGCTGCCCAGAACAACCTGCGGCACTAGGGCCCCTCCAGCAATGGCATTGTTCAACATCAGCCCAGTGCACTGGGAGAGGCGTCAGCGACAGCTAGCCACGGAAGTATAGATCTTGGGGAGACTGGCTCTGTTCTGCAATTCTTCATTAACATCAAGTATTGATGGAGGGGGGAAAAAAAAAGGCATGGCCCTCCTGAGACCCGTTTCTTCAGAAAACTCTAGTGTTCTGTAACCCTAGTACTCTTCCCTCAGTGGCCATCCCTCTCGGGGCTTGAGTCAGATCCTCTGGACAATTGCACATCCAGCATTCCACCTGGGGGCTTCCCCTGCATGTATGGGGGTGTTGCATTCATGGGGTTTCACCGGTTGGGAGTATTTATCTAGGGTGTTCCTCAAGCATCTACCGGACTTAAAACTTCTGGAGCTCCTATCACCACAAGTGTCGGCTATCAGTCACCCAAGAGAGATGTCCTTCAACTAAAAGCTGCATGTCCCAGTCAACTCCTAATCTTACATCTGTAGTCCCTGTGTCACTGTCTGCCGGTCCTGGTGTAGTCCCCCGTTTCCAGAAGTCTTTTAAGCATTTTTAAAAGAAACTATTTTTTATAGATGAATACTCAGGCTAATCTAGTGGATATAATCTTGGAAGTTCCATGCTTACCCATTTCAAGATCAAAGTATTATATGCTTTTTAGTTGTTAGTACCACTAACTCGGAGGCTCTCTGTTGGGGCCCCTCGAGTTGTACTTACGTGTGCTTCTGCTGAAGTAGGTCAAGGTCCCCTTTTCTCAGCATTTGGGGTTTTTGTGCAGGCTCGCTGGAACTGTTTCTGTATAACTCAGGGGTTAGGTTTTCTGTTGGAATGGAGGGTCTGGAATGCTTTCTTCCTGTCAAAAATTTTCCCACCAGGGAACTGGAGAGCCTTATGCTTAGTGAAATAAGCCAGTCAATGAAGGAGAAGCATCACATGATCGCACTCATTGGGGGATAGTAAGGAACATTATAAACTGATGAACAAAAGGATAGATACACAGACAGTAAAGCTTCAAACAGACTGTGAAATTACAGCAGGAAGATTAAAGTTAGGTGAGGTAGATAAGAGATCAATCAAAGGACTTGTATGCATGCATATAAGCATAACCAATGAACATAGACACTGGGGGGTTGGGGTATGCCTGGGAGGGGGGGGGGGCAATGGGGAGATAAGTATAAAAAAATAAAATATAAAAATAAATATATATATTTTTTTTTTTTTTAAAAAGAGTGTAAC
Source organism: Lasiurus cinereus (assembly GCA_011751065.1). NCBI lineage: Eukaryota > Metazoa > Chordata > Mammalia > Chiroptera > Vespertilionidae > Lasiurus > Lasiurus cinereus. The sequence goes on along the minus strand of JAAGEH010000286.1, from coordinate 49,505,510 downwards.
AAGTAGGTAAATACACTTGATAAAAAAAAAAAAATTTCCCACCAGGGAAGTGTTCTGCTGGTTAGCTCAATTCCTGGTGTGTACCTTAGATTTTTTTTAAAGTAAAAATAAGAATCTGTACTGACTTCATGTGGCAGTTCTGGTTTTAAAGGATGAACTATATATAGGCTGTGTGTTTTCTGTATTGATGTGGAGCTTATTAAATGCTTTTGCATCATTAAGTAAAACTTGAGGTTTTGCAAGAACCAACTCAATAAAATAAAAATAAAAATGGCTAAAGAACTTAAATAAATATTTCTCCAAAGATGATATATAAAAGACCAACAGACACATGAAAAATGGTTCAATATCACTAGTCATAAAAGAAATTCAAATCAAAATCACAATGAGATATCACCATTTCTCGCACCCATTAGAATGGTTATTATAAAACAAACAAAACAGAAACTAACAAATGTTGGCTTGCTCTCTTGGAAAATTTAGAACCCTTGGGCATTGTTGATGAGAATATAAAATGGTACAGCTGCTAAGGAAAATAAACAGGATGGAGGTTCCTTAACATAATAAAAATGGAACCATTCCAGTCAGGGCACAAGCCTGGGTTTCAGGCTTGATACCCAGTGTGGGGCATGTAAGAGGCAGCTGATCAATGATACTTTTTCATCATAGATGTTTCTTTCTCTCTCTACCTCTCCCTTCTTTTCTGAAATAAAAAATATATATTTTTTAATTGAATTATCATATGATCCAGCAATCCCACTTCTTGGTATATATCCAAAACAATCTAAAGCAGAGTTTGAAGATATATTTGCACATACATAACAACATTATTCACAATAGCCAATAAGTCCATTATAAGATGAATGGATAAACACAATATGATATGTACATACAATGAAATGTTACTTGGCCTTAAAATAATATTGCCTAATGCTAAAACTTGGCTGAACCTAGAGGACTTTATGCTGAGTAAAATAGGCCAGTCATAAAAAGACAAAGAAATATCTAAAGTAGTCATATTCATAGAGACAGAAAGTGGTGTGGTGGTTATTAGGACCTGGGAGGGGGGGTGAAAATTTGTTGTTTAATGAGTATGCAGTTCAAACTGGCAAGATAAAAAGCACTGGAGATATGTTTCCCAACACTACTGAACTTGTTTACTTAAAAATGGTTATGATGGAAATTTTGTGTATTTTCTACCACAATTAAAAAAAAACAACCATCTGTCATCCCATATCAGATCAATTATATCAGGTGGAGTGGTGCTAGGACTTCAATATTATTTAAAAGCTTCATGGATTATTTTATGGTACAATCAGACTTACAAGTAACTGCTCTAATCTCTAATCCTGAATCTAATAGGTCTACCAATTGTTCCTCCTTAGTGGGTTACTTCAAGAGACCAGTTCTTACCATTTCACAGAGAACAGTATGGGGTCAGAAGTTTATTGAGCCCTTCATTCAGAGCTGGGCTGGGGTGCAGACTCTATATGGGCCACCCCGCCAGTTAACTTGGGGTTCCATATACAACCCTTTGTGTATTTTATAGGCAGACAAAAATAAGAGATGCCTGGGTAGCTCAGGGTGAGGACCCAAACAGAGGCACACCTTTCTTTAGGGTTAGTTAACAGAAAATGGAAGACAAGGCAGAGAGGAAAGAAACACTACTAGCCAAGCATGCTGTCCAAAGAATGGAAAATCACAGTGGGCAGCAGGAGGAAAGTTATCACTTTGGATGGATGGTTGGGGGAAAAACAGAGTGAAAGTCCCAGAAACAGAGAATTGAGAAAAGGGGAAGGGGAGCAATATAATTTTTTTGTTTAGACCTAGACTTATTCAATTTGTTTTAAAATAAAATATGAACTGCCAGTAGGGGGAATACATCATCATTTATTAGGAAGAGAGTGGGGAGCAGGTAGTACTCCCAACAGTGTTTATACAGGGGACAGTAATCAGTATTTGAAATATTACTTCTTAATAAATGGATGGTTGAAATCAGGCTTTAACATTATTTACTTAAATGGACTATTGTTTTTCTTTCTCGCTGGTTTTAGGGAGAACATTGTGAGTATGAGGTGAGCAAGATTAGGTTCTAACTGAAGCAGATTTATCTGCCTCAGAGCTAAGTAGGCCTGTGCAAACAGACTGTGATGGCTTTCATGTCAATTCATATTCAGAGGGCTGTGGCCGATGAATACCCCTTATCTTCTTGGTTTTCAGGTTTAGAAAGCAGGGGGGAGGGAAGATGATGGGTGAGTTGTAAATTTTTTAACACTACTGTTAGCTAGATGATGTTGGAACTCTGTAATTTGTGCTTCTGTAACACTTTCCCCTGGAAAATGTGTTTAGATTTTATTTTCAATTAAAAATGGAAACAATAATTAAGCGCCTGCTCTATAGTAGCAACAGAGGCGTTTTAAATGTACTGCCTAAAGAAATTCCCTCAATGACACCCATTTTACAGTTGAAGAAATTAAGGCTTGGAGAGATTTTAATAAAATTTTCAAGGTCACTTAGCTAATAAATAGCAGGACTGGGATTTGAAGCCAGTTAATTTGGGCTCTAAAACCAATGTTCTTTTTGTTAGTTAACCCAAATTTTGAAGGAAGTGAAGCTAAGGTGTATAGTTCCTTTGATTTTATTTTCACAGAGATAATCTTAGAAATATGATATAAATACAGGGTGGGACAAAAATAAGTTTACAGTTACTTAAATGGAAAATACCATTAATTAATACAAGAATAAATTCTGTGTATAACATACTTACAAATGTAAACTTACTTTTGCCCACCCTGTATTAGTCCTTAAGTTAAGAGGTCCAAAAATTTATTTCTTTAATTTGTATAAATCAACATAATCATAATTTAGACCTCTACCCTGCTAGATATTCTACTAATTTTTGCTGCAGTGTTTGCTCACTGTCTCAGCCCACATATTTCCTTCAGGTCTGCATGAAGCTCTTTCTACGCTGTGCTTTGGTCTTGCTGATCTTAGCACATCATGGCTTCTGCTTGGGACCCAGCCACTGAGGGCTGCTCCAGCCCTTGGAGTTTCACAGAATGAAAGTCAGAACGAAAGTCTTTTTTTTTTTTTTTTTTTTTTGGTCATGCTTCTCAGAAAAGCACTCATCTCTCAGCTCAAATTTTGGTCTCAAAAATGGATTTAGAGGAAGAAAAATGGCGGTAGAAAAGACAGATGTATATGGAGCCTTGACCCCGAACAGATAGAGAGAACAGCTAAGGGTCGCATTGGGAGTGTTTGTTGGCAATTTAAGGGATATTGTACTCCAGGAGAAGGTGGGAAACTGCTGGACGGGGCTCCCCTGACTGGGCAGCCCCCACTGCTGTTGCTGGGTTTTCTCCCTGAGCTGCCAGCCCTGACATAGAGACTACGCCATCTTGAAGAGGAAAGTGGATATTTACAGAAGCCTGAAAATCTACAGCTGCAGCACCCACTGAACAGCAGTAAACCACAGAACACTGGTCCCCAATTGGCACAAACACTGGGATTCAGAGGAGCTCCACACGCCACACAGAAAGGTCAGAATTTGCCTGGGATAAGGTGAGATCTCTGGTCCCACAGAACAGAAAGGTGCACACTGGAAGGTAGAGGACTGGGGGAAATCTGCACCTAGAGAAATTTGTGGCTGTTGGGCAGGGCATGATCTGCAAATATAGAAGGGGGTCATCAGAGCTGTTAACAAAGAGGATCTTTAGAAAGTAGCCCATTTTGATCTGATGCAGAAAAACAGCCTGGGAGTTATTAAAGTGTGCCAGCTGCTTGGATAGGAGTGGGGAAGGGGACTGCGCAGACTTGCGCTCCTTCCTCTTTAGATGCTTGCTTCTGATTGCTAAGCCCAATACAAGGGATCACCCAGTTGGGGTCACCCTGGGAGACTGCAGGGGAAAGTTGTTTTTCTGGAACCTGGGGATCAGAGCAGGGAGTGACCTTCAGAGAACCAGCTCTGGGCAACCCATTCCCACAAACCGGTATTAAGTGCCACAGAGAAAGCAGGATCTAAGCACAGGCTAGAGAGGAACTATAGTCTCAGAGGTCAGTCTCAGAACACTGCCACCCAGGGGCTGACTCAAAAATTGATTCTTGTGTAATCACAAAAGAATAAAGAGGTTAAGACAAACCGCTGGCTTAAAAACTAGTGGAACACAGGGAACTGCAGTATTGATCCGACTGGGAAATAGGCATGCCAAACAGATCAATAGAGTAAGTGAATGACCTTGACTACAGCACATTCTATTTTTTTCTTGACTACAGCACATTCTATTTTTTTTTCTATTTTGTTATTTTCTATTTCTTTTACTTAAGAAACTATTTTTTTTCTTTTTACTTCACTTGATTTTACCTTTTTAATTATATTTTTATTTTCAATCAGTATTATTACTACTACTATTTTATTTTTTTGAAAAAGAAAGTGTCATTTTATTTTCTCTTTATTTTACTTTGGGATTAGAGTTATACACTTTAATTTCATCTTTCCTTTAGCATCATTTTACTCTATCATTTTACTCTTTAAGCCATCACTCTCTTCCTAACTTTTCCCTTTTTGTTGTCCTATTTCTCTTACCTATTTCCTACTTTAGATTTCTACTATTCTTTCTTTTTACCCCCTATTGAAATTTCACCTCACTTACCCATCTAATTTCCCATCCCCTACTCCAAGTCCATAGACACCTCTCTCTTCTCTGTCTTCACTATCCAAAATTGTTTTTCTCTGTGTCCTTTTTTGTTGTTTGCTTGAATGTTGATTATATTGATTTTTTATACTTTTTATTATATTGTTTTGCTTATTCTTTATATTTTGTTTTGTTTTTTGTTTGCTTTGTTTGTGTTTGTTTTTTACTTATATTTTCCCTCACCTCTCTTGATATTAGTTGTTGTTTGTAGTTTGCATTAACTTTCAGGAATTTGTTGGGATTAGTGCTGTTCTAGTGTAGTTTTCTCCCCATATATATATAATTTATTCTCCTTTTCTTTCTTACTTTCTTTCTTTTATTTTTTACTTTTTTTTCTTTTTTCTCCCTTCTCCCAATTTCATTTGGCACTCCTTTTCTTTCCTTTTTTCTAACTTTTCTTTTTTTTTTTTTACTTCTTGTCTTGCTTGTTCACTCTCTCCTATCCCCTAATTTGTCTCTCTCTGGTGGTCACCTTTATTTCTGGCTATTAATATTGTGAATACATCTCTGTTCAGTGCCTGGTTCATTGTACCTGGTTGTATTGTTTTTGTGCCTTTAAATCAATGCAGAGAGAGAGAACTACATAACCAGACACCCATAAAAGAGAGACCATGGGCAGATAAAGAAACAGCCCACATATGAAAGAAAAGCAGGCATCACCAGTAAAGGAAATAAATGAAATGGAAACAAGCTACTTGCCAGAGAAAGAATTCAGAGAAATGGTCATAGGTGGCTGAAAAGAATGGAAGACAAATTCAACAATATGAATAAGAACCAAGAGGAAGTGAAGAAGAATCAAAAAGAAATGAAAAATAACATCACATCTGTAAAAAACTCAGTAGAAAAAATCAAAAGTAGACTAGAAGAAGCAGAAACCCACATCAGTGAGATAGAAGACAAGGTAGGAAAAAAACACCTAAGTATAGCAGCTTCTAGAAAAATAAAATTAAAAAACAAGAGGAGAGCCTAAGGGAACTTTGGGATCATATAAAACAAAACAACATCTACATAATAGGGGTTCCAAAAAAAGTGGAAACTGAGCAAGAACCTACAACCAAGATAACTCTATCATTCTGAATTGAAGGGCAGATAAAGAGCTTCACAGATAAAAAAAAAAAAAAAAGCTAAAGGAGTTCATCAGCACCAAACCAGTATTTATTATATGAAATGCTGAAAGGTATTCTTTAAGAAGAGGAAAAAAAAGAAAATGGTAAAGGTAAAAATTATGAACAACAAATACATATCTATCAACAAGTGAATCTAAAAATCAAGTTAATAGAAAATCTGATGATCAGGAAAAACTGGTGAATATAATAGAATTGGGGGCATAGAAAGGGAGTGAACTGATAATTCTCAGGGTGAAAGAGGTGAGGGGTGTACAGGCAGAGACTGGACAAAAATCATACACCTATGGATGAGGACAATGTGGGGGTGGGGTTAAGGGCAGAGGGTGGGATGGGAGCAAGGTGGAGGGTAGCTATGGAGGAAAAAAAGGAACAACTGTTATAATCTGAACAATAAATATTTATTAAAATAAAAATTAAAAAACAAAACAAATCCAAGAGGCTCACAGAGTCCCAAGCAAAATGATATCCAAAAGAACAACACCAAGGTACATTATAATTAAATTGGCAAACACCAATGACAAAGTAAGAATTTTAAAAGCAGCCAGAGAGAGACAGAAAGTTACCTACAAAGGAACCCCCATCAGACTAGTGATTAATTTCACAACAGAAACTCATCAAGCCAGAAGGGAATGAAATGAAATATACAAAGTCATGCAAAAGAAGAGTCCGAATCCAAGAATACTGTACACCGCAAGACTATCAATCAAAATTGAAGGTGAAATCAGGAGCTTCTCAGACAAAAAAAATGACTAAGGGAATTTATAACCACCAAACCAGCAATGCAAGAAATGCTAAAAGGTCTACTGTAAAAAAAAGAAATAGGAAGCAAAGAAGGAACACAGGGGTAAAGAATAAAAATGGCAACAAAAAAAGTACCTACCAATAATAACTTTAAAGGTAAAAGAATTAAATGCTCCAATGAAAAGGCATAGGGTAATGGATTGGATAAGAAAATATGGATGAGGTCAACGGGAGGGAGGTAAGGGTAGAGGGAAGGGTGGGAGCCAGGTGGAGGGGAGCTATGGAGGGGGAAAAAAGAGAAACAAATGTAATAATCTGAATAATAAAGATTTCTTTAAAAAAGAAAAAAAGAAATCTATGGCATTTCTATACACCAATAGTGAACTTACAGAAAGAGAGACTAAAAAAGCAATTCTGTTTACAATTGCACCAAAAAATTAAGATACGTAGGAATAAACTTAACTAAGGAGGTAAAAGACCTATATGCAAAAAACTACAGGATACTGAAAAAAGAGATAGAGGAATACCTAAACAAATGGAAGAGCATACCATGCTCATGGATTGGAAGAATCAACATCATTAAAATGTCCATATTACCCAAAGTAATCTATAGATTCAATGCACTACCCATTAAAATGCCAATGGCATATTTCACAGACCTAGAAAGAACTCTCCAGATTTCTTCATCTGGAACCAAAAAAAAAGACCCCCAAATAGCCACAGCAATCCTGGAAAGAAGACCACAGTAGGTGGAATCTCAATACCAAATTTCAAGCAGTATTACAAAGCCACTGTTCTCAATACAGCCTGGTACTGGCATAAGAACAGACATATAAACCAATGGAATAGAATAGAAAATCCAGATATCCATCCAAACCACTATGCTCAATTAATATTTGACAAAGGACACATGAATATACAATGGAGTCAAGACAGTCTCTTCAACAAATGGTGTTGGGAAACTTGGACAGATACATGCAAAAAATGAAACAAAACCACCAAATTATATCATACACAAAAATAAACTCAAATTGGATAAAGAACTTAAAAACCTAAGGCTGAAAACCATAAAAATACTAGAGGAATCCACAGGCAGCAAAATCTCAGACATATGCCAAAGAAACTTCTTCATTGATACTTCTCCTAGGGCTATGGAAACTAAAGAAAAAATAAACAAGTAGGACTATATCAAAATAAAAAGCTTTTTCACAGCAAAAAGAAACCATCAACAAAACAACAAGAAAGCCACTGCATGGTAGAACATATTTGCCAATGATATCAACGTTAAGGGTTTAATCTCCCACATTTACAAAGAACTCATACAACTTCACAAAAAGAAGATAACCCAATCAAAAAATGGGCAACTAATCTAAATAGGCACTTCTCAAAAGAAGACAGAAGAAAGACCAAGAGACATGTGAAAACACGCTCAAAGTCACTAATCATCAGAGAGATGCAAATCAAAACAACAGTGCGGTACCATCTCACACCTGTCAGAATGGTTATCATCAACAAATCAACAAACGACAAGTGTTGGTGAGGATGTGGAGATCAAGGATCTCTTTTGCACTGCTGGTGGGAATGCAGATTGGTACAGTCACTGTGGAGAACAGTATGGAGTTTCCTCAAAAAACTAAAAATGGAA
>JAAGEH010000286.1:49485171-49497296 GCA_011751065.1 Lasiurus cinereus | reverse complement strand
AAAAGGAACCCTCGTGCACTGTTGGTGGGAATGCAGACTGGTGCAGCTCTGTGGAGAACAGTATGGAGTTTCCTCAAAAAACTAAAAATGGAACTCCCATTTGACCCAGTGATCCCACTCCTAGGAATATAGCCTAAGAAACTAGAAACACCAATCAGAAAAGATATATGCATCCCTATGTTCATAGCAGCACAATTTACAATAGCTACAATTTGGATTCAGCCTAGTTCCCTGTCAGCAAATGAGTGGATCAGAAAACTACATTATATCTACACAATTGAATACTATGCTACCACAAAAAAAGAAGGAATTCTTTTCATTTGCAGCAAACCTGGATGGAACTGGAGAGCATTATGCTAAGTGAAATAAGCCAGTCAATGAAAGAAAAATACATGATCTCACTCATTTATTGATAATAAAGGGCATTATAAACCAATGAACAAAAAGATAGATACAGAGGCAGTAAAGCATCAAACAGACTGTCAAACTACTGTGAGAAGGTTAGGGAGAGGTGGAGTAGATAAGAGATCAACTGACGGACTTGTATGCATGCATATAAGCATAACTGATGGACACAAGACACTGGGGGGTTGTGCATGCATGGGAATAGGGGGGAAATGGGAAGATATGTACACATGTAATACATTATTAAAAAATAAAAATTAAAAAAAATAAAAATTAATTTAAAAAATGGGTTTAGGCTTTAAAAAATAAGTCAGGAAGAGAATAACAATAATATTTACCTCAAAAGGTTGTTGTGAAGATTAAATAAATTACCTATAAAGTGCTTAGCATAGTGTCAAACACATAAAACAGGCTCTGTACATGTCTATTGTTACATTATTTTAGAATAATGTACATTTTTCTTGTTTTACTTGTGTAACTTACAACACACATAAGATACAGAATTTGTAATAACTTGCATATAAACTGGGCTGATATTAGGTTATGCCCAACTTTCACAGGAATACTACTATTTTGTTACACATAATTCTCATTAAAAAAAGTGGGGAGGGCATTGTATAATGCTGTTACGATTATATGTTCTGAATCATACAGTATATTCTTGCTAAGGGAGAACTTCTGTTTTCTCTAAGCATCAGTGAGAATTCAATCCTCCTCTTACAATTTTACACACCTGGTGACTTGAAAAATTTTTCAGAAATTGGCTTCTGACTCTGTTTTTTCAGGTCTTGTTTCTCGTCCACAGCCACATACCCAGTCCAGTGTGCTGTAGGTCCCTTTCATCTGACGTGGTTGCCGGCTCTGCAGGGTTGTTTCACAAGGAATCAGCAGAGTGGGCAGAGAAGCATTCCTGGAAGCCATCCCTCCTACGCTGGATGGTTGTAAAATACCTAAAACTATCCTGGAGAACCAAATTATGTGTAATCCCAATGCAATTTATCATTAGCCGTATCTCCAAAATTCCCACAGATTCTGGATGGCAGCTGACAAAAGGGTAACACCACAGTAGAGAAACCTGAATGGATAGAGACAGCATCTTAATCAGTAAACATATCTTACATTTAATATTTCTTTTAAAAATGTAACTGTGTGAAGTCATTTTTGGGTCCCTCTAAGGACCTTGAAAGACGTTACACAAGTAGATGGCCCTGAAGCTTCAACTTGGTTAGTTTTGTGGTAAATTTATTTACAAGTATGAAGTGGGATTGTTTATGTAAAGGACCTAGGACTATGTCTAGCTTTCTCCTATGTAGCTCTCAGGAAATTTGTTACACTCATTGAAAGCTGAATTGTCCCATGATATTGCATAAGAGGAAAACCTGACCCCAGTCAGTTGTCAGTGTAATAGCTAGAGAAGACATTTAGTGTGAACTGACTCTCAGTCCTGAGATCCCTTCCTCTCCGTGAGTCTTTTAGTGTTTCTCCAAGCTGCACAAATGGTTGTCTTTCAAAAGAAATAGTGTCAGGTATTGTTGCAGCTGAGTGGCAGTGAGGATACCACGTGTGCTAACTTTTGTCCACATGCCCTGTCCAGCTCACCCATCCCTCCTCTGGCTTGCTCTGTGCCACAGGAAGCTTACCTTTATGTTCTGTCTTATATACACTTCTCTGCCAATGGCTTCCTGTTGCCTTTGGACCATGAGAGGTACCAGTAGGAGACTGGAAAGTACTATGAAAGAGCGGGTGAGATACTTATCTCCCCACAGTTTGCTGATGGTTCTGACTCAGACTGCAAGCAACTCCAGCTCCTGGTGGGTGGCTTCTCTTCCAGGACTACGGAGCTTGCTGTTCCAACAGCATCATTTCTACCCTTTGTTCTTATTAGACCTAAAATAGTACAAGCCTCCTGCTGTTGTTAGTCCCTGGGTGCCCACTATTTCTTGTTAGTTTCATTAATCTGTCCACACCCCTTTAACTAGTCCCTTCATTAAAGCCTTCCAGTTAGTCTTTTTGAATGGGCTATTTCCTGCTGGATCCATAACTGATTCATTGTTCTGACCCCAAATACTCTGACATGTCATTTATGTTTCTTTCTTCTGGTATGCTGAGATAAAAGTTGTTGCTTATTTTCTTCTTCACAGAATGAATCATGGAAAATGTGTAGCTAATTTCTTCCTCCCATAGTGCAGCCATAAAACTGTGTAAGGTTCTTGTGGAACTTGGAGGACAGGTCTGCTTATTAACCCAGCTAATTTTCCCCAGGCATAACATGTTCCTCAGAGTATTTAGCCTCTCTTTGAAGTCTCCAAGTCTCCATATATGTTTATGTACTTACCAGTAGTGCTCTCCTGGGTAGTTCTAGGAAAATTTGATATACTCATCATAAGCTGAATTGTTCCATCATATTGCATAAGAGGAAAACCAGTGCAATAGCTGGAGAAGACATTAAGTGCAAACTGATTCTCAGTCCCAAGATCCATGAGTCCTTTAGGGTTTCTCAAAATGAATGTTGTTTTCTTCTGGCCTTAGAAAATTCTTAATCTGGACATTAGTAATGCTTCTGAGAGTCAGGAGGAACACAGTAAGAACTCACTAGCACCATGTTTATCTGTATGAGAAAGGGGAAAGGAACAAGCAGATACAGATCATATGTTTTCTTCTTCAAACAGCAGATGAGGGCTCCAGAGACTCTGACTTAGACTCTTAGACCAACCCAGAATCTCTCTGACAACACTGCCTTTGAAAAGTGCTCCTCAGGCTCCTGTCCTTTTTGATAGTCACGACCACTATGAAGGTTGTATTTCTTTAAAGAAAGCTCACACTTGACTTTGTCCTAGGCTGCACTGCTGAACTCTTTCCTTCCTTCAGCCAGTATTCATTGAGAGCCTCTGATGAGGGAGACCCTATTTAAGGTGCTGAAGATACTGCAGTGAATGTGACAAAGTCCTTGCCCTCAGGAGCTTACATTCTAGTAGGAAAGGCAGAAAATAAGCAAGTAGGTAACTAAATATATGCAGACATCTATAAAATTCACTGAGTGGCCAGATTATTATGACCTCTGAATGCATAATAATCTGGCCACTCAGTGTATGTATGTATATATATATATATGTGTGTGATATACACATATATGTATATCTCCTATCTAATAAAAGGATAATATGCAAATTGACCATCACTTCAAGACACAAGATGGCTGCCCTCATGTGGTCAAAGATGGCTACCCCCATGTGAACACAAGATGGTTACCACAAGATGGCCTGCAGCAGAGGGCAGTTGTGGCCAATTAAGGGTGACCAGGCCAGCAAAGGAGAGCAGTTGGGGGTGACAAGGCCAGGAGAGGAGGGCAGTTGGGGGTGACCAGGCTGGCAAAGGAGGGCAGTTGGGAGGGAACCAGGCCTGCAGTGAAGGACAGTTGGGGGAGGGGGCACCCAGGCCTTCAGGGGAGGGCAGTTGTGGGTGATCAGGCAAGCAGGGAAGGCAGTTGGGGCATACCAGCCTGCAGAGGAGGACCATTGGGGTGGGGAGGAGGAAACAGGCCTGCAGGGGAGGGCTTTTTTGGGGGGGCAGGCCTGCAGGGGAAGACAGTTGGGGGGGACCCAGGCCGGCAGGGGAGGGCAGTTGTGGGTGATCAGGCCAGCAGGGAGGAAAGTTAGGGGTGACTGGGCTGGCAGAAGATGGAAGTTGGGGGAGACCAGGTCTTCAGGGGAGGGCTCTTAGGAGTGACCAGGCCAGCAGGGAATGGCAGTTGGGGGTGACTAGGCCTGCAGGAGAGGACAGTTAGGGGCAACCAGAATGGCAGGGGAGGGCAGTTATGGGTGATCAGGCCAGCAGGGGAGGGCAGTTAGGGACAGTTGGGCCAGCTGGGTAGCAGTTAGGCATAGATCAGGCTAGCAGGGGAGTGGTTAGAGGCAGTCAGGCAGGCAGGCAGGTGAGCAGTTGGGAACCAGCGGTCCTGGATTTTGAGACATCTCTCAAAGGGGTCTCATATTGGAGAGAGTCCAGGCTGGACTGAAGGACACACACCCTCATGCATAAATTTCATGCACCGGGCCTATATGAATTTGTGCATGGGTGGGGTCTGGTCAGTCTGGCCAGGGGACATGGGTGGTTGGCCAGCTTGCCTGCTGGTTGAACTCCTGGTTGAGGGGACAATTTGTATATTAGCCTTTTATTATATAGGATATACACTGAGTGGCCAGATTATTATGCATTCAGAGATTATAATAATCTAGACACTCAGTGTATAATAATATTAGTGTTAAGTGCTCAATGGCAGTATTACAAAGTCAATACATATATATATATATATATATATATATATATATATATATATGGCTAATGTGCTAAGTGTCCTGACTGTTTAACCAGTCAGTGTGATGCACACTGACCACCAAGGGCAGATGCTTAGCGCAGGAGCTGCAGTGACATTCACTGGCCATTTACAGAAAAACAGCACTGTGGATCTGGTGCCAACAAAGCAATACTTGGCTTCCTCTAAGTGGGACACATGCCCCACCACCAGCCTGGAGTGACAGCCCAACAAATCACAGCCAACTCTGCCAAGACCTCATGGCACAAAATGCATCCCACAGTCCAGCCCAACCCAGCCCAGAAACAGTGGCTGTGGCACCAGGTAATGACATCACATAGCAATGCCTGGCTTTCTCTCCCTAGTGACTAGCCTCCTTGGAATTTCTTTTACCCAGGAACACTACTTGCTTTATAGCCAGGTGGAAACATTTCACACTTTAACCAAATGTCTGTGAAGCATTTTCCTGTGCCTCATCTCATTTGATCTTCACAGAAGTCCTGGAGTAGGTAGATAGGAGACTCGGTGGAATCCTATTTCCTCTGCATTAGCTGGAAAATGGAGATTTAGAAAACTTAGAAACTTGACCTAACTTAAAAGAAATAAGAAATGGACCTTGAAATTGACTTCAGGTTTTCTCACTGGGTAGAATATAGTCAAACACTGCTGCAGTTAAATATTTTACACTCTGTTCTCCCTGCATGATTTATAATAATAATCTGCTTTGTGTTGATATTTACTGCTGTGTTGCTGACAATTACCTGATAGAGAAATTGGGGTGCTTCACTGAGCTGGAAAAAGTTTAGCTAAATCAGAAAGCAGGTCTAATTAAGCAATTTTATTCTCTCTCTATATAAGGCTAAGTTGACTTGCACATGTGTGATTCATATAAAGCCCTCATTGGCACCAATTGCATGCATGTGTTTAAATCTGTCATTGTCTATCATGAATTTGGTTGACACTTCTATTACAGATAAAAGGGTGAATAGTGATATTAAAATATTTTTAATTTATTAATTAATTTATTTATTATTCCCTTTTATTGCCCTCCCCACCCCCTCGTACATGCCCTCATCCAAACCCCTCCCCCCTGCCCCGCCTTTCTCCATTGCCCTGTATCCACTGGCTATCCCCACACACACATGCATACAAGTCCTTTGATGGATCTCCTATAGGCCCCTCCTCTCCAACTTCCCCTGCCTTCCCACTGTAGCAGGACAGTCTGTTCATTGTTTCTTTGCCTCTGCATCTGCTTCCCCTGCCCCCATCCCGTGATTCTTGTCTTTAAAAACATCTTTCCCCTATAGGCTAGAAATAAACTCACCAGAGCAAAAGAAAAAATGATTGAGTCCCAATTTCAATGTCAGACAGTTCCTTATGTGTACATGTCATCAATGGTATCTGGATACTGGATAAATGGTGGTGATGCCAGTCCGACCCTCTCTGGTTTGGTCCTGGGCATCCTGTAGTGATGCTCAGTTGCTAACTGCTCACATGGCAAGGCATCGTCAGTGTCTTCCATCTCTGGACTGTTTCTCCTTTTGCCTTCATGTTTGGTACAGACCTGTCAGTTCCTCTCTGTTGCAGGAGTCCACTTGGTCTTGGAGTTGTTTTCGTGAAAGTATATAAACATATTCTCGACCAAGAGTTAATACAAGAATCTTTTCTTTTCTATAAAATTGGCTTGGGGTCCTTTTTATTTTTGCCCAAATGATTTTGCTTTGGCTTATTTTGACACCATGTGAGTTTTTCATGGGTGCATTACAAATGGAAATTAATTTTTTAAAGTGAAAATTTTCTTAATGTAATTTACTTACCGGATATTTTTCCTTACATGCTGTTATCCTGCCCACCCCCCTTTTTTAGATTAATGAATAATTTGGTAAAATTTTTAATACAATCTTGATAACTTTAAATTTTAACTTTTTGTACACAAATATTCCTGTTTTCTGTTCATTACATATTAAGCAATTTTACCATACGATGAGCTATCAATAGAAATTTTAATTAATACTTTAGAAACAGCTTTTTATCCAGTACACTTAAATTTTCTTGGTGTTCGCTTATTTCAGTTTGCCAATTTAAATTAATCTGAGGGCTTGATAACTCTTTTACGTCAAATGTAATACTTTACCAACAATCTTAGATTACCCTGTATATATTAGTGGAAAAGTTTATTTGCATTGAGTTGGCACTGAGCATTCCTAGTGCTAGGATGAATTTATCTATAGGGCAGCTGCTGTTGGCATGTTTACCAGATTCTCCATTAATAAAAAAAAAAGGGGGGGCATAGGATAACCTGGGTCCTGATCTGAGCTGGGCCATGTCTCTGTCTGTTACCTGGGTCCCGATCTGTGCTGAGCATGGGAAGCGAGGTAGCCATGGGGGCAGGAGACCTCTCTCAGAAGGAGTGAAGGTTCAGACCCCTGCAAGGTTGGTGGGGGGTTGAGGGTCTGTACCCCACCTCTGTTGATCCCCAAGTTCTCTCCTGATGGCCTCTCTGCGACTGTGCCTGTCTTAGATTGTTCTTTCCCTGAGGAATATTACCCGTCTCTGGCTAACCAGTCATCCTCAGGGGCCAAGCAGGGCGTTGTGAGGTTCAGTACGGTCTCCATGGTAGCCTATGCCCCTCGTGGCCTCCACGCACAGCACCTGCCTTGGGGATCCCCTCGCCTGCTGGAGGAGGCCCCGGCACTATTCACTTATCTCGGGGAATTCAGGTTTTTCTCCAGGGAGGGCCCAGCTCACACCATTTGGCAAGAGACATATCCATTATACCAGCCACCTCTAGGCTTCAACCTCAGCATTAATAGTGAGCTCAGTCTTCAGCTGAGGGCCATTGGGTTGTGAGAAGAGGGTCTCTCTTGGCAACAGAGGAAAAAGGGCCAGTATGGAATGCTCAAGTGCCTTCCCAGTGCCTCAATTCCTTCTGAAAGGAATTAAATCCTTTCATGTCCTATTTTTAAATTGCTGCTAAACATTCAAAGAATTAATTTGTACATTTGTTTGGGGTAGTTGTACAATATGTTGTTGTGAAATATCAAAAATTAAATGATATTGTAGCATAAAATCATGTAAGGATATTCTTTGTTCTAGGCCATGGCAATTCAATTTCAAATGGGCTCACAATTTCTTTTTGTAACTTTATATAAATGATTTCAAGGAGGCATAAACACAGATTACTTACCTTAGCTCGAGAGGCCAAATATATTGACTTTCAATTACAATTCTTATGACATTTAAAGGAAACTTCTCTTTATTTCCTTCCAAAATGATTTTCATGTTACAGAGTTTCATTTAAAAATCTTTGTCTCATGAAGTAATTTCTCTTAAGGTTATGGACACCACTGTATGGATTTCCTCTCCTGCCACACCTGTCTGTGTCCAATAATTATGCTCATACACATGTATGAAAGTCCCTCTGTAGATCTCTCCCCTTATTCCCACCAACACCCACCTTCCCTGAGGTTTGATGTTTTGATCAACGTTTCTCATTCTCTGGATGTGATCTTGATCATCAGTCTATGTCATTCATTATATTCCACAGATGAGTGAGATCATGTGATTTTTGTCTTTATCTGCCTGGCTTATTTCACTAAGCATAATGTTCTCCATCTCCATCCATGTTGTTGCAAATGGTATGAGCTCCTTCTTTTTTACCACTGTGTAGTATTCCATTGTGTATGTGTACCACAGTTTTTAATCCAATCATCTGTTGATGGGCACTTAGGCGGTTTCCACATCTTTACTATGGTGAACTGTGCTGCTATGAACATTGGGGTGCATATATCCTTTCTGATTGGAGTTTCTAGTTTCTTGGGGTATATTCCTAGTAGTGGGATCACTGGGTCAAATGGAAGTTCCATTTTTAGTTTTTTGAGGAGACTCCATACTATTCTCCACAGTGGCTGTACCAGTCTGCATTCCCACCAGCAGTGCACGAGGGTTCCTTTTTCTCCACATCCTCGCTAACACTTGTCGTTGGTTGTTTTGTTGATGATAGCCATTCTGACAGGTGTGAGATTGTTGTTTTGATTTGCATCTCTCTGATGATTAGTGACTTTGAGCAGGTTTTCATATGTCTCTTGGCCTTCCTTCTGTCTTCTTTCGAGAAGTGCCTATTTAGATCAGTTGCCCATTTTTTTATTGGGTTATTTATATTCTTTTTTTGTGAAATTGTATGAGTTCCCTGTAAATATTGGAGATTAAACCCTTATCATTGATATCATTGGCAAATATGTTCTCCCATGTAGTGGGCTTTCTTGTTGTTTTATTGATGGTTTCCTTTGCTGTGCAAAAGCTTTTTATTTTGAAGTAGTCCCATTTGTTTATATTTACTTTAGTTTCCATTGTTCGAGGAGCTGTGTCTGTGAAGAAATTCCTTCGGCATATGTCAGAGATTTTGCTGCCTGTGGATTCCTCTATTATTTTTATGGTTTCCCCTCTTATGTTTAAGTCCTTTATCCATTTTGAGTTTATTTTTGTGTATGGTGTAAGTTGGTGGTCTAGTTTCATTTTTTTGCATGTATCTGTCCAATTTTCCCAACACCATTTGTTGAAGAGACTGTCTTGACTCCATTGTATGTTCATGCCTTTTCCAAATTTTAATTAAGCATAGTTGTTTGGGTCTATTTCTGGGTTCTCTATCCTATTCTACTGATCCATGTGTCTGTTCTTGTGCCAGTACCAGGCACTTTTGAGAACAGTGCCTTTTTAATACAGTTTGAAGTCTGGCATTGGGATCCCACCTACTTTGTTCTTCTTTCTAAAGATTGCTGCAGCTATTCGGGGTCTTTTTTTATTCCAGATGGATTTTTGGAAAGTTCGTTCTAGGTCTGTGAAGTATGCCTTTGGTATTTTCATGGGGATTGCGTTGAATTTATAAATTGCTTTGGGTAGAATGGACATTTTGATGATATTGATTCTCCCAATCCATGAACATGGTATGTTCTTCCATCTGTTATGTCTTTCTCTATCTCTTTTTTTAGAGTTGTGTAGTTTTCTGCATGTAGGTCTTTTACCTCCTTAGTTAAGTTTATTCCTAGGTATCTTAATTTTTTTGGTGCAATGGTAAATGGGATTGCTGTTTTAGTCATTCTTTTTGTAAGTTCATTATTGGTATATAGAAATGCCAAGATTTCTTTGTGTTAATTTTGCATCTTGCTACATTGCTGAATTCATTTATCAAGTCTAATAATATTTTGATGCAGTCTTTAGGGTTTTCTATGTACAGTATCATGTCATCTGCAAATAAAGACAGTTTTCCTTCTTCTTTTCTTATTTGTATGCCTTTTATTTCTTTTTCTTGTCTGATAGCAATGGCTAATACTTCCAGCACTATGTTAAATAGAAGTGGTGAGAGTAGGCATCCCTATCTTGTTCCTGTTTTTAGGGGGAATGGTTTTAGTTTTTGCACAATGAGGATGATGTTGGCTGTGGGTTTGTCATATATGGCTTTTATTATGTCGAAATATGATCCTTCTATTCCTACCTTGTTGAGAGTTTTTATTAAGAAAGGGTGTTGGATTTTGTCGAATGCTTTTTCTGCATCAATTGATATGACTATGTGATTTTTATCTCTCAATTTGTTTATGTGATGTATCACATTTATTGATTTGCGGATATTGTACCATCCTTGCATCCTTGAGATAAATCCTATTTGGTCATGGTGTATGATCTTTCTGATGTATTTCTGGATTTGATTTGCTAGAATTTTGTTGAGGATTTTGGCATCTATACTCATGAGGGATATTGGTCTGTAATTCTCTTTCATTGTGTTATCTTTATCGGGTTTTGGTATTAGGGTGATGCTGGCTTCATAGAAGGAGTTTGGAAGTGTTCTTTCCTCTTGAATTTTCTGGAATAGTCTGAGAAGAATGGGTTTTACTTCTCCTATGAATGTTTGGTAAAATTCCCCTGTGAAGCCATCTGGCCTTGGGCTTTTGTTTGCTGGAAGCTTTTTGATGACTACTTCAATTTCTTCCTTAGTTATCAGTGTGTTGAGATTTTTTGAATCTTCCTGTGTGAGTTTTGGAAGGTTGTGTTTTTCTAGGAATCTGTACATTTCCTCTAGGTTGTGAAATTTGTTAGAATAGAGTTGTTCATAATAGTTTTTAACAATCCTTTGTATTTCTGTGGGGTCTGTAGTTATTTCCCCTCTCTCATTTCTGATTTTGTTTATTTGGGTCCTCTGTCTTTGCTTCTTGGTAAGCCTGGCTAGAGGTTCATCAATCTTGTTTATCCTTTCAGAGAACCAGCTCTTGGTTTTGTTGATTTTTTGTATCATTTTTTTTGTCTCTATGTCATTCATTTCTGCTCTGATCTTCCTTCTGTTTACAGTGGGCTTTTCTTGTTGCTATCTTTCTAATTCTTTGAGTTGTTGAGTTAGGTGATTCATTACCATTTTTTTCCTGTTTTTTGAGGTAGGCCTGTAGAGCTATAAACTTTCCTCTCAGCACTGTTTCCATTGTGTCCCATAGCATTTGCATTGTTGTGTTTTTATTGTCATTAGTCTCCAGAAAATTTTTAATTTCTTCTTTTATCTGATTTATAACCCAATCATTGTTTATTAACATGCTATTCAACTTCCAAGTGTTTGAATTTTTGGAATGTTTTTATGGTAGTTTATTTCTAATCTTATGCCATTGTGGTCTGAGAAAATGCTTGATATAATTTCAATCTTTTTGAATTTTGGGAGACTTTGCTTATGACCCAATATGTGGTCTATTTTTGAGAATGTCCTGTGTGCACTTGAGAAGAATGTGTGTTCTGTAGCTGTGGGGTGAAATACTCTGAAGATGTCAATTAGGTCCATCGGATCTAGTGAGTTATTTAGAATTGCTGTTTCTTTTCTGATTTTTTTGTCTAGAGGATTTGTCCAGAGATGTCAGTGGTGTATTAAAATCCACTACTATGATTGTATCATTGTCAATCTCTCCCTTGATATCCTCCAGGAGTTTTTTTATGTATTTAGGTGCTCCTGTATTAGGTGTGTATATGTTTACTAGAGTTATATCTTCTTGATGAATTGTTCCTTTTAGTATTATGTAGTGGCCTTCCTTATCTCTTGTTATAGCCTTTACTTTGATGTCTATTTTATCAGATATAAGTATCACCATTCCAGCTTTTCTCTCATTTCTATTTGCCTGAAAAATGTTTTTCCATCCCTTCACTTTCAGTCTGTGTGAATCCTTTTCTCTGAGGTGGGTCTCTTGTAGACAGCAAATGTATGGGTCCTGTTTTCTTAACCATTCAGCTACCCTATATCTTTTGATTGGTGCATTTAACCCATTTTCGATTAATGATAATATTGACAAGTTCATGTTTGCTGTCATATTTTTCCTTAGTTTTTTTTTTTTTTGTTTTTCTTTTTCTTCTTTTTAAAGCAGTCCCTTTAGCATTTCTTGCA
>JAAGEH010000286.1:49410832-49485071 GCA_011751065.1 Lasiurus cinereus | reverse complement strand
TTTTTTTTTTTTTTTTTTTTTTGCCTTTCTCTTTCTTCTTTTTAAAGCAGTCCCTTTAGCATTTCTTGCATTATTGGCTTGGTAGTGATAAACTCTCTTAGCCCTTTCTTGTCTGTAAAGCTCCTGATTCCACCTTCAATTTTGAATGATAGCTTTGCTGGGTATAGTATTCATGCATTCAGACCCTTGTTTTGCATCACTTTATATATTTCATTCCATTCCCTTCTGGCCTGGTGTGTTTCTGTTGAGAAATCAGTTGCTATTCTAATAGGAGATCCTTTATAGGTAACTTTTTGTCTCTCTCTGGCTGCCTTTAAGATTCTTGGTTTGTCGTTATTGTTCACCAATTTAATTATGATGTGTCTTGGTGTCAGTTTTTTTGGGTTCAGTTTGTTTGGGACTCTTTGTACTTCCTGGACTTTCATACTTTTTTCCTTGCCAATATCAGGGAAATTTTCTGTCATTATTTCTTCAAATAGGTTTTCTATTCCTTGCTTTTCTTCCACTCCTTCTGGTATCCCAATTAAGCTTATCTTGTTTAGTTTTGTGTTGTCCCAAAGCTCCCTTAGGCTCTCTTCTTGTTTTTTAAGTCTTTTTTCCAGTTGTTGCTGTGTTTGTGTGTTTTTTCCTACCTTGTCTTCTAATTCGCTGGTGCGGTCCTCAGCCTCTTCTAGTCTACTGTTTAGGCCTTCCATTGTGTTCCTTATTGCAGCTATGTCATTTTTCATCTCCTCTTGGTTTCATTTCATGTTGGTGACATTCTCATTCAGCTCCTTATACTTCTCATTGAGTTGTGTGATACTGTCTTCAATCCTTTTAAAAATCCTTAAAACAATTACTCTGAACTCTTTCTCTGAAAGGCTGCTCACTTTAGTTTCATCTAACTCCATTTCTGGTGATTCCTCTTTTTCTTTCCTTTAGGGATTGCTGTTTTGTCTTCCGATGTTTTCTTGTAATGTTTTAATTGTAGATCCAATTGTTTTACTATCCAAGTGCTGGTGGCCTTGAGGGTGCACCGCAAACACTGGTGACCAGGGAGCTCCACAAATCAGAAAGGAGGGTGTGCCAAAGACAGGGCAACCAGAACACACAAACATGTGACCCTGATGCACAAACGCTGGGATTAGGGTGTCAGCAAGCTGGCGCGAAGGCCTGCTGGGGACGTGCTCTGAAACACGCTTTGACTTGGGAGTTCTACAGGCGGGGATTAGCCCCTGAGAAGCAAACACAGGGACTAGGGCAGTGGTTCTGAACCTTCCTAATGCCACGACCCTTTAAGACAGCTCCTCATGTGGTGGTGACCCCCAACCATAAAATTATTTCCGTTGCTACTTCATAATTGTAATTTTGTTACTGTCATGAACTGTAATGTAAATATCTGATAGGCAGGATGTATTTTCATTGTTACAAATTGAACATAATTAAAGCATAGTGATTAATCACAAAAACAATATGTAATTATATATTGTGAAATATTTATTTCTAATTACAAATAAATGAAATTTTGTCTTGAATCGTGGTGTAGCATGGGTAACAGTCTTAATATAACAACAGTAAACTACATTGCTACACTTTGCTACACCGAGGAGTGGTGTGTTGGTTCCTAAGACCATGGGAAATAGGTGTTTTCCAATAGTCTTAGGCGACCCCTGTGAAAGAGTCGTTTGATCCCCAAAGGGGTCGCAACCCACAGGTTGAGAATCGCTGGACTAAAGTGTCTGCAAGCTGGCCCAAAGGCATGCTGCACACTGTGTGCATGGTGGCTTTCAAGATCGCAAGCCAAGCCCCTCTGTGTGGCCGCTGCCGCAGTCCGCCAGTGTCGCTGGGGAGGGGGAGGTTGCACTCACTGCTTTGGAGGTGGAGGTCCCAGGGTTACTGGAAATGTAGGGTCTGCGGGAATGCAGGACTCTGGCTGTAGTGGCTGTTGGGTCATGGGACAACTCCAATGCCTGTCTAGCTGGCGGTGTTGGTGAATTCCCAAAGAAAGGCCCTGTTTCCCTTCAAGATGACATGGGCTCCGCGCCCGAGTTCCACAGTCCGGGAGTGAAAGCCCCGATGGCAGTCTCTCCCCGTCCAAGCGAGCCTGGACTGTCAGCCCCCACTGCTCCTATGAGATTCAACTGTCCCTCATTCAATCACACACCCACCACACACACTCACACATTCTCTTTTTGTCCCCTCACTCACTTCCTCTCCCTCACCTCTGTCCTGCCAGCTGCCATCATCCTGGATGTCCTCTTGATATTAAAATATTTCTTCTATTTAATTTCCCTTCAATATGCACAAAACTGGGCCACTAGTTTATTATAACTAATAAATATCTTAAATGATGTTGGTATGCAGAAAATAATTAACATAGCTGTGTTGAGGCTGCTGTGCTTAGAAAGGTTGCTTGCAAGGCTAGCCTGTTGGCATCTGGAAACTTGAGTGGTAAACAGTTCTCTATACTGAAAGAGAAGGAAGTGACAAAAGTGGCTCACTATGCCCAAGCTGTCTGAACACCTGTTTTCCCTTTGGGAGTTTGGAATTTTGTTATATGTTAGGCAGAGAGCGCCTAGGTGACCAGCCCCCAATGAAAACCCTGGGCACCAAATCTCTAATGAGCTTCCCTGGTAGACAAGACTTCATACATGATGTCACAGTTCATTAAGGGAAGAATTAATGTGACTCATTGGGAGAGGACTCTTAGAAGCCTGTGTCTGGCTTTCTCCAGACATCACTCATGTGCCTTTTTCCTTTGCTGAATTTGCTTTGCATTCTTCCTTGGTAATCAGTCCTGGCCATGAGTTTGATTATTTGCTAAGTCCCCAGAAGTGAGGGTAGCCTTGTGATACAATTAAGAACTCTAGAATTTCTAGAAACACAATGATTGAGGAGGCAATCCAATTGAAAGATGCTGGTGAGATAGCTTAGAGTGTCACGTAAAAAAATGGGACGGATCTCAAATTACTTTTAAAAATATATAGAATAACAACAAAAAACTTAGGTAACACCTAAAGAATATTTAGTGGAAGCCAACAGCTTCTTAGGCATTGGCATAACCTAAAACATTGTGGCCACACTATATTCTCCCTCTGTAAGTCAGCAAGCTCCTTGAGGAAAGGGTGTTGCAAGTCTTTGGATGTTCCTACTCAGAGAAGGTCATTTAGTAGAATGATGAGATGAATAGAATTTTTTCAAAAGTTTTAAAATTTATAGGAGCTCAGAAAAACTTAACCAGAGGATCCATGATCACATAACCAGCCAATGGTTGAAGGATGTTTTTAAACATCTTGATTAGTTTTAAGTTTTGTTCTGTCAGCAAAGTAGACCTGGTTTTGAGGCTTCATGATGCCTTATTATGTTTCCATGGAAATTCAACAATAAAACAAGCATGAACTTCTGCATTATATTCTTTTAGTTTCTCTTGGAACGACTGTCCATTTAATTGACATAGACCTTTTAAGACATAAATGTCTGGATTTCAGCAGTAGGATGGAGGGTGTGGGTGGAAATGGATGTGTGTGTCCCACCCCCAGTGTTTGTGGCACCGACACAAAGAGATTTACAGGTAGGTCCCAGGACCAGCTCCCAAGCAGATGCAGTGGAGGGTCTGACTCAAAGGCAGGCCTCTGCGTGGCAGAGTTGGGATTACCCTTTCCATCTTGCTGTGCTCCTCTATTTTTCTTCCTTTAATGCTTCTCTTTCTGTCTCAGTAGTTTCAAACTTCTCATTCCTCTCTTCCCTCTCCCTTTTCTTAATTCCCTTCCTTTTGTCCCTTAATTCTTGCCTCATTCTTCTCTCTCTATCTTGAAAGCATCTTCTCAATTCATGCCATCCCCTTGGCTAGGCCCTGGATTCTTTCTCTGTTCTGTGCTATGAGCTTCCCTGGCTAGACCAGAATGAGCACTTTTGGTCAGCTAAAAACTGAAAAAACCAACTATGGTAAGAGCCTTCCTAAACTAAGTATTATCTTCCTCCCGATGCTAAAACTTGGGTGTCTAAAGATGATACTAAAAGTTCCCTTAAGATCTCTATAACATTAATGCCTTGAAGATGACAGTGACACATATTTTTTCACTGGTTCTGTATTTTTAGCCACAGTATTTGACACCCCTAACGATGGTATTGCCATGTGTTATAGGAAATACACTGCATACCAAAGGATAGAAAAAGTCACTCAAACATGCAGACTTGTGTCACTGAGAATTCTCTATCTCCAGCCTTAGCTGGGCACTTGAGATTATTCAATAACCTAGGGGTGGTCCTCAAAGAGACCCTGCTCTTCTTATTATCCAGGAACTCTGACAAATCTTCACCTAAATTCACAGTTTTCACATTTAACAGATGATCCTCTCTCTATTATGAAAGTAATTAGAGCCCGGTCAGTGTGGCTCAGCAAATGGTGACCAGGGAACCAAGTGTTCATCAGTTTGATTCCCAGTCAAGACATATGCCCTAGGAGTCAGCTGATTGATGATATTTCTCTTTTGTCAATGTTTCTATCTCTCTATCCTTCTCCCTCTCCCTCTAAAAATCAATAAAAACTTATTTTTTTAAAAAAAGGAAAGTGGGAGAATACAAGATGGCGGCATAGGTAAACACCTACACTGATGCCTCTCACAATAATTTCAAAACTACAACTAAAAGACAGAATGGACAACATCCAGAACCACAGGAAAGCTGGCTGAGTGTAAGTTCTACAGCTAGAAGGAAAGAGAGGGGCTCACAGAAACCCAGAGGAGCTGCAAAAACCTGAGGTACGGAGACGCGGGCGCTGAGAGAGCGGGTGCTAAAGTACCTGTCTGGCTTTCTCTGGCGGGAGGGAAATGGAGACTCTTAATGGCATTGAACCCCTTATCTTAAGACACTAAACCCCAGATCCAGCCGAAACTCACACGGGAGGAGTTTGGATTGTGAAAAGAGAGAGGTGCACGGAAATTCAGGGGAGTCGCAAAATATCAGAGGTCTGCTTGCGCGCACGGCACTGCGCATAGGACAGATTGCTGATTGTGCCGCTGGCTTTTGCGAGTGGGCGGGAGACAGACCCTCCCAACTGTGCCACTTCTGACTCCACCAAGCCCCTGTTTTGGGAGAACCCTAGAGACCTACACTCGTGTGGTCCCGGTGCTCAGGGGAGCTGGAAAAGCAGCAGTCTAGGGGCACTGCAGGTGCACAGTGCACAAGGACTGCTCCAGCAATTATCAAGTCACGTGAGACTCAGGGGCCGTGGAGGGTGGGGCCGACTGGAAGGCAAGGCGGTCCCTTAAGCCCTGAGACTCCACCCATCCCAAGCTCACAGAGGCTTCTTCGGTTTTGCAAGTCTGGTATCATAAGGCTGAACCCAACACAGAAGTTTCCCTGGCATAGTGAAAATGCCGAGACAAGGGAAGGGATCACAAACAAAAGAAATGGAGGAAAAAAAATGAGTGGATATAGAGTTCAAAACCACACTTATAAGGTTTTTCAAGAATATGCTAGAGAAGATGGATAAATTTATCAAGTCCCAAGAGGAGATGCAAAAGGACCAACTAGAGATGCAAAAGATCCAACTAGAGATGATGGATAAATTTAGCGAGTCCCAAGAGGAGATGAAAAAGGACCAACTAGTGACACTGACTGAAATAAAAAATATTATACAGAGTCCTAACAGCAGACTAGAGGGAGGCAAGAATCAAGTCAAAACTTTGAAATATAAAGAAGCCAAAAACACTCAACTAGAAAGGCAAGAAGAGAAAAGAATCCAAAAATGTGAAGATAAGGTAAGGAGCCTCTGTGACAGCTTCAAGTGTACCAACATCAGAATTGTGGGGGTGCCAGAAGAAGAGAGAGAGCAAGATACTGAAAACTTATTTAAAGAAATAATGAATGAAAACTTCCCACATCAGGTGAAAGAAATAAACTTACAAGTCCAGGAAGCACACAGAACCCCATATAAAAGGGATCCAAAGAGGACCACACCAAGACACATCATAATTGAAATACCAAGAGCAAAAGACAAAGAGAGAATATTAAAAGCAGCAAGAGAAAAACAGATCATTACCTACAAGGGAGCACCCATACGACTGTCAGATGATTTCTCAACAGAAACGATGCAGGCCAGACAGGAGTGGCAAGAAATTTTCAACGTGATGAATAACAAGAACCTACAATTAATAATAATCTATCCAGCAAAGCTATCATTCATAATTGAAGGGCAGATAAAGAGCTTCACAGAGAAGAAAAAGCTAAAGGAGTTCATCAACTCCAAACCAGTATTATATGAAGTGCTTAAAGGTACTCTTTTAGAAGAGGTAAAAGCCAAAAAATTATGAACAACAAATACATATCTATCAACAAGTGAATCTAAAAATTAAGTGAATTAAAAATTTGATCAACAGAATAAACTGGTGAATATAATAGAATCAGGAGCACAGAAAGGGAGTGGACTGATAATTCTCCGGGGAAAAGGGGTGAGGGGTGTACAAGGAGAGACTGGACAAAAATCATACACCTATGGATGAGATCAATGGGAGGTAAGGGCAGAGGGAAGGGTGGGAGCTGGGTGGAGGGGTGCCATGGAGGGGAAAAAAGAGAAACAAATGTAATAATCTGAATAATAAAGATTTAATTTAAAAGAAATAAAAAAGGAAAGTGATAAGACTTAAGGATTTGAATTACAAATTTACCTTTTCCGATAATTTTCTCCTCTCTGCCATTCATGGAAATAAAGAGTTCCTTAGCCAGACCCTTTCCATATACTCTTGATCACATTCCCTCCCATCTCTGGCATCTTCTTCTATGTATTATCATCTCTTTTATCCATCACCAATTTCTCTCCTGTCTACTGATTCTTTACATACAATCTATAACTACACTCTACGGCTTCCTTTTATAAAGAACAAGGCCATTTTTACCTCCCCATGCCTCTAGATACTGCTCAGATTTTAGCTGCTTCTTCCAGCCAAAATCAGTATGTGGAAAGAGGAAAATTAACTTGCTACTCCATTTGCTCACCTTCCATTCACTCTTCTTACCTCTGAGATCTTACTTCCATTATTCATCCCTTTGTTAAAATGATTCTGGCAAAGATATCACTGATGTTCTTCATGTTGATAAACCTAATAGGCACTTTCCAATCCTTATCTTATTATACCTCTCTATAGAATTTAACACTGTTGAACTTGTCATTACTGATATTTCTTGGCAAATAGGACATTTCTCTTCTGGTTTCTTTCCATTTCTCTCACTGTGCTTCTTGATCTTTCTATGGGATCCTCTTACTTTATTTACCTTTTAGACTGAGAATTAAACACTCATGTATTTACAGGGCCAGGCAAGTATTACAAACAAATGAAGCAAGTATATGAAATAGCAGCATCATAGTAATAATTAATGGAGTTTACATTACTTTAGTGTTATAAAGTGGGGAGTAGTGAAGTAATGAAGAATTAGAAGACATACATCCCATTTAAAAGGAGAAGCTGTTGCAGAAACCAGTTTGCCTCAGTGGATAGAGCATCGGCCTGCAGACTGAAAGGTCCCAGGTTCGATTCTGGTCAAGGGCATGTATCTTGGTTGTGGGCACATCCCCAATAGGGGGTGTGCAGGAGGCTACTGATCGATGTCTGTCTCTCATCAATGTTTCTAATTCTCTATCCCTTTCCCTTCCTCTCTGTAAAAAATCAATAAAATATATTAAATAAATAAATAAATAAATAAATAAATAAAAGGAGAAACTGTGGGAGAGTAAAACTAGCGGTGGAGTAAGTGAATGCTACACAGATACAATCCCAGAACCAAAATGGAATTACCACTAAAATACAGAAGAACCACTCTAAATGAACAACAGAAAACTAGTTGGAGAGAATCCCGAAAACCAATGATAGAAAATGGACACCACATAGAGATTGGTAAGAAGGGTGGAGGCACAAAAGGGCTGGCTGGGCCCCCACAGGCAGCAGCTGAAGTTCGAGAGAGATTTTTCACCTGTCAGAGGTTGCCACTGAGAACTCTGTAGTCTAAGATGGGGCCACTAGCAGAGAGCATCAGAAATGAGAATGATGCCCACATGACATCTGGTTATGAAAAGCAAGTGGGTTGCTGTCTGTCAACAAGAGACAGCTGGAAATGTGGGCACTCTTTTAAAGGGCCAACACACAAAATTTTTGTATACAGCCACTTACCTTGACCTCTGGCAGAGGTAGGCTAGAATGGAGGTGTATAAGCAGAAGCCATGGTTCGGGGCTCTGGAGTTAGAGCTCAAAGAGCAGATACCCATTTTCCCTGTGCTGAGCCATACCCTCACATTGTGGAGGACATCTTTCTCAGACAGACTTTTGATACCCTGGCAGTTTTTGCCTTGGGGGAATACAATTACCCACTCTATCATAAAACTCCCCAGCTCCACCCTGTGAGCTTTCTGAGGGCCATTAAGATACTGAGAATAACAACTAGCCTTCAGTTGTTAAACCACTCACCACACCTGTGGATAATTGCATTAGGCTTTTCAAGATTGAATCCAATCTGCAGGCAAACCTGAGTCTCTAGAAGTTTCAGTCTTTGCCTGATCCAATTATTTAAAAGCAGTGTTTGACACTGTTCTTCACTAGAGACTGGGAAGCATAGCAGATTTGCCTAATACATAGTCACAAACACAAACAGGCAGCCAAAATAAGGAGACAAAAAGACAACAACCAAATGAAAGAACAAATGAATTATCCAGAAGAGCCAAATGAAATGGAGATAAGAAATTTATCAGACATAGAGTTCAGAACAATGATGGCAAAGATGCTCAACAGCATGAGAAAAGATACAGTAACTATGAAGAATAACATGGCACTAATAAAGTACACAGTGAAAGGAATACACAGAAGATTAGGAGAAGCCAAGGATTGCATCAGTGAATTAGAAGGGTAGAAAAAAAAATCATGCAATCAGAGAACCAAAAAGAAAAAAATAAAATTAAAAAAAAGGAGGGAAGCTTAAAGGAACTGTGGGACAACATGAAATGTAATAATATTCACATAATATGTGTTCCAGAAGGAGAAGAAAGTGAACAGGGGATAGAGAAATGTTTGAAGAAATAATGGCAGGAAATGTCCATAACCTGGTGAAGAAAAAAGTCACAGAAATTTAGGCAGCACAGAGAGTCCAAGCAAGAAAAACCAAAACAGGCCCACACCCAGACACATTATAATTAAAATGCTAAAAGTTAAAAACAAAGAGTGAACCTCAAAGGCAACAAGAGAAAAGCAATTTGTTACCTATGGAGGAGCTCCTGTAAGGCTGTCAGCTGATTTATCATTAAAAACTCTACAGGCCAGAAGGGAATGGCATGAAAAACTCAAAGTAATGAAAATCAATGTTCTGAAACCAATCCTATATAATAAAAGTCTAGGTGGAGTTATGTGACATCATCACAAGATGGCTACCATGATGTCATCATAATATGGCCACCACAAGGTGGCTCCCACAAGATGGATACCCTCACATCATCACAAGATGGTCACCATAAGATGGCCAGTAGGGAAGGGCAGTTGGGGGTGAACAGACCCTCAGGGCAGGGCAATTGAGGGTGATCAAGCAGGCAGGGGAGGGCAGTTGGGAGCGATTGTGCTGGCAGAGGAGGGCAATTG
Organism: Lasiurus cinereus; assembly: GCA_011751065.1. Taxonomy (NCBI): domain Eukaryota; kingdom Metazoa; phylum Chordata; class Mammalia; order Chiroptera; family Vespertilionidae; genus Lasiurus; species Lasiurus cinereus. The sequence goes on along the minus strand of JAAGEH010000286.1, from coordinate 49,475,475 downwards.
GGGGTGAGATCAAGTTGGCAGGGAAACACTGTTGAAAGAGACCAGGATGGAAGGGAAGGGCAGTTGGGTATGACCAGGCCTGTAGGGGAGGCTATTTGGGGGGCTATTGGGACAGCACTGGAGCAGTTAGGCATCAATAAGGCCATCAGGGGAGTGGTTAGGGGGCGATCAGGCTGGCAGGCAGAAGCAGTTAGGGGCACTTAGGTAGGCAGGCAGGCAGTTGGGGGTGACCAGGCCTGTTGTGTGACACTAAACATGCATTCAGACATCTCCAAGAGGACCCATATTGGAGAGGATGCAGGCCAGGCTGAGGGACACCCCCTGTGCACTAATTTCATGCACTGGGCCTCTAGTGTTACTATATCCAGCAAGGCTATAATTGAAAATAGATGGTGAAATAAAGAGCTTTCCAGCTGTGCACATGTGTGTGTGTGCGCGCGCGCACACACACACACACACACACACACAAAGACTAAAGGAGTTGATCACCACCAAACCAGCATTACAAGAAATCGAAAGGGACTACTGTAATGAAGAGAAATATATGTAGTGAAAAACATAGGCATACAGAATTAAAATGACAATAAATAAGAATCTATATATATAAAAAAGCTTATGCAATCGGCCTACCAGCCAACTAGACAGTAACTTTGACCACTAGGGCAAAGATGCTCAACTCAGGAGCAGAAACCACAGGCATGGAAACATGGAACAGACTGGTGAATCTTAGAGGAAAGGGGAAAGGGAAGAGGGTAGAGAGAGATTAACAAAAAATCTTATATGCATACTAGAGGCTCAGTGCACAGATTTGTCCACTGGTGGGGTCCCTCAGCATGTCCTGCAGGGATCAAGCCAAAACCAGCTCTCCAACATTCCCAAAGGGGTCCTGGATTGCAAGAGGCCACAGGCCAGGATGAGGGACTTCACTGGTGCATGAATTCGTGCACTTGGATGTATAGGCTTCCAATAACAGAAGGGCTAGAATGATCTGTGACTGTGAAAGGGATATGCAGGGCTACTGTCAGAAGGGAACTCTAAAAATCAACCCATAGATGGACTGGGCACAAAAAGGCAACCTGAAATTTTACCAGTTTCCAGGTGCTTAGTGCCAGGGGAAAAAAAGACTGCACAGAGATGTTCACAGAGTTGTGTGCAGTGCCAGAGGGTAAAAGTCATGAGTTCACACACTTACTCTGGATATTTTTGTTTCTCTTTAAACCCTTGCTTTTGATTATTAATCCCAGTACATAGGATCACCCATTTGGGTACACTCTAAGAGACTATAGAGGAAAGTTGTTTCTGGGGATCAGAGCTTGGAGTAATAATCAGAGAACCATCTCTGGGGTAGCCCATTCTTCCAAATACGTATTAAGTGTGATAGGAAAAACAAAACCTAAATACTGGCTAGAGAGGACTTATAGACCCAGAGGTCAACCCAGAAATGCTTCCACCCAGGGGTTGAATAAAAAATTGACACTTGTGCCAAAACCGGTTTGGTTCAGTGGATAGAGCGTTTGACTGTGAATTGAAAGGTCCCGGTTTGATTCCAGTCAAGGGCATGTACCTTGGTTGGGGGCACATCTCTAGTAGGGGGTGTGCAAGAGGGCAGCTGATCAATGTTTCTTTCTCATCGATGTTTCTAACTCTCTATCCCTCTCCTTCTCACTTCCTCTCTGTAAAAAATCAATAAAATATATTTTTTTAAAAAGTTGACACTTGTGTAACACAAATAAAGGAGTCTAAAAAACAAAGAAATACTGCCTGCTTAAAAATTGACTGTGGCCTACAACCCAAAGGATCAGTGGAACACAGGGAACTTCGATACTTTCCTGACTACTTACAAAACACAGGTGGGCCAAACAGAAAAGTAGAAATAAATGACCTTCACTACTGTGCATTTTTATTTTTTCATCTTTTACTTAATAAATTAATTTTTTTTCTTTTTTCCTCACTTCACCTTTTTCATTATTAAATTTTTATTTTCAATCAGTATTGTTACTACTACTACTAATTTACAATTTTTTAAATGCATCATTTTATTATCTCTTCATTTAATTTTATTTTATTTTGGGATTAGTGTTCTACATTCTATTTTCTTTTTTCCTTTAGCATCATTTTACTCTATCTCAAATTTACCTTCATACCAACACTCTCTTCCTCACTTTCCCCATTTTGTTGACCTGTTTCTCTTTTTCCTGGTTTAGATTTTTCACTATTTCTTCATTTTACCCCAATAAAAGCCCATCCTACTTATATATCTAATTTCTGGTCCCTTGCTCTAAGTCTATACATACTTCTTTCTTTTATTGCTTCACTATCCAAATTTTTTTCACTCTCCCCTTCTTGTTTGTTTTGCTTGTTTTGTGTTGTTTTTATTTAATAAATTTTTATTGTTCAGATTATTACCATTGTTTCTCTTTTTTCTTCCCATAGCTCCCCTCCAGCCTTTACATTCCCTACCCCATTGTCTTCATCCATAGGTATATGATTTTTTGTCCAGTTTCTCCCTGCACTCCTCACTTTTTTCCCACATAGAATTTTAAGTCCACTCCCTTTTTATGCCACTTTATTTAGTTCAAAATATTTTTAATTCACTTGATTTTTAGATTCACTTGTTGATAGATATGTATTTGATGCTCATAATTTTACCTTTACTTTTTTCTTCTTCTTCCTCCTCTTAAAGAGTACCTTTCAGCATTTCATATAATAAATACTGGTTTGGTGCTGATGAACTCCTTTAGTTTTTTCTTATCTGTGAAGCTATTTTTGCCCTTCAATTCTGAATGATAGCTTTTCTGGGTAGAATAATCTTGGTTGTAGGTTCTTGCTATTCATCATTTGAATATTTCTTCCCACTCCCCCCTGGCCTGCATAGTTTCTGTTGAGAAATCAATTGATAATCGTATGGGTGCTTCCTTGTAGGTAATTACCTGTTTTTCTCTTCCTGTTTTTAATATTCTCTCTTTGTCTTTTGCTCTTGGCATTTTAATTATGATGTGTCTTAGTGTGGTCCTCTTTGGATTCCTTTTCTTTGGGATTCTGTGCACTTCCTGGATTTGTAAGTCTAATTCTTTCACCAGGTGGGGGAGGTTTTCAGTCATTATTTCTTCAAATAGGTTTTCAGCATCTTGCTCTCTTTCTTCTTCTGGCATAATTCTGATGTTGGTACGCTTGAAGTTGTCCCAGAGGCTCCTTACACTATCTTCACATTTTTAGATTCTTTTTTCTTTTTGCTTTTCCAGTTGAGTGTTTTTTCCTTCTTTGTATTTCAAATATTTGAATTGTTTCTTGCATTCCTCTAGTCTGCTGTTAGGTCTCTGTATAACATTTTTTATTTCAGTCAGTGTATGTTTAATTTCTAGTTGGTCCTTTTTCATCTCCTCTTGGGTCTCGCTAAACTTATCCATCTTTCTAGAAAATTCTTGAAAAACCTTATGACCATTGTTTTGAACTCTATATCCAGTAGTTTGTTTTCCACCTTTTCTTTCATTTGTGATCTGTTCTTTTATCTCCACATTTTTGCTACTTCCCTGAGTTAGTAGAGTAGCTTTGTGTGCTAGGCATTCTGTATGACCCAGTAGCTACTCCTCCCTAGTTACTGAAGGTGGACTCCCTTGGCGGATCCCTTTGTGGACTGTGTGTACAGCTTTGTTTTAGTTAAGTATTGATTGTTGTTGGTATCACTGGAGGAAATTGACCTCCAAGCCAATTGGTTGTGAAGATCAGCTGTGTCTATGCCGGGAGAACTTCTGCGTTGGAGGCAGTCTTATGATACAAGACTTGCAAAATTGCAAAAGCCTCTGTGCTCAGCTTAGATCAGGCAGAGTCTAAGGGCTGAGCAGACAGCCTTGGCTTCCTGTCAAACCTGCTCTACATGATCCCTGTGATTCAGTGTCCCTTGGTAATTGCTGCATCCCTCTCTGCACACACTCAGGCACCTCCAGACCTCTGCCTTTCTGACTCTCCTGAGTTTCCATGCACTCCAGGGACACATATGAGTCTTGGTCCCCAGGGTCTTTCCTGAAACTGGGGCTCAGTGCAGTCAGAATGAATTCCAGTGCAGTTGAGATTTGTTATTCCTCCTGCTAGAGAAAGCCAGTGGCACAATCACCAGCAGCCCTCTCTGTGCACACTCACGCTCACGCACCTCCAGACCTCTGCCTTTCATTGCTCTTCTAAGTTTCCCTGCATTCCTCCTTTTCATGACAGTTCAGACTCCCACTGTTTGCATCTCACCTGGAACTTGGGTTCAGTGCAGTTGGAGCTTCCATTTCCCTCCTGCTAGAGGAAGCCAGCCAGGCACTCTGTTGCTCATCCTCTCCATGCATGTGTCTCTGCACCTCAGCATTTTGCAGCTCCTCTGAGTCTCCATGAGCCCCTCTCTTTCCTTCTAGTTGTATAATTTCACTGAGCTAGCTTTCCTGTGGTTTGGATGATCTCCATTCTGTATTTTAGCTGTAGTTTTGAAATTAGAGTTTGAGGCAGCAGTTTCAGTGTTCACCTATGCCACCATCTTGGTTTCTCCTCTTCTTTTTTGTTTGTTTGTTTTTGGTTCTTGTTATTGTTTTCTTGTATTTTTTGTTCTAGGTTTTATTTATTATTTATTTATTTATTTATTTATTTATTTATTTATTTATTTGCTTTCTATCTGTCTTATTGTTGTTGTTACTTGATTATTATTAGGTCGGTATTTTGTGCTTGTTTGTGAGATTGTTTCTTTTTCATCTGTGTTTTTTTTTCTTTTATTTTTGTTTGCTTGTTGCTTCTGTTTTTCCTCTCATCTCTTGTTAGTAGTTGTTGTTTCTAGTTTGCATTCATCTCTGGGTGTATATGTTTGCATTTTTTTAGATTTGTGGTTGTTCTATTAGAGTTTTCTCCATATATACATAGTTTTTTCTCCCTTCTTGTTTACTCTCTTCCTCTTCTCTCTTACTGTTTTTGCTTTTCTTATTATCATTTTGCACTCCTTTTCTCCTTCTTTTTTTATCCCCTAATTCTCTTTTCTCTTTTGGTCACCTTTATTTGAGGTCATTATTATCATTACTACATTCGTGATCAGTGTGTTGTGCATTGTGCCTTGTTCTGTTGTATTTTGTGCCTTCAAATCAATGCAGGAGAGAGAGAGCTACATAACCAGACACATGGAGAAAATAGATCAAGGGGAGACAAAGAAACAGCCCACATATGAAAGAAAAGGAGGTATCACAAAAAAAGTAAGTAAAAAAATGGAACCAAGAAATATGTCAGAGAAAGAATTCAGAGAAATGGACATAAAGTTTCTGAAAAGAAAGTAAGACAAAGTCAACAATAAGTGTAAAAAACAAGAAGATATGAGGAAGAACCAAGAAGAAATGAAAAATGAGATTGTTGCTATAAAGAACGCAATAAAAAGCATCAACAGTAGACTAGAAGAAGCAGAGGACCTCATCAGTGAGCTACAATAAAAGGTATGAAAAAATACACAAGCAGAGCAGCATCTAGACAAAAACCCTAAAAAACAGGAGGAGAGCCTAAGCATACCATGGGACAACATGAAATGAAACAACATCTGCATAATATGCATGCCAGAAGGATAGGAAACTGAGAAAGGAATAGAAAACCTGTTTGAAGAAATAATGACAGAAAACTTCCCTAATATAAGGAAGAAAAAACTCAAACAAATCCAAGAAGCTAACAGAGTCCCAAACAAAAAAACAAACAAACGCAAAAGCCCATGCCAAGTCACATTATAATTAAACTGTCAAACACAAACTACAAGTAAGAACCTTAAAAGTGTTCAGAGAGAGACAGAAAGTTACCTACAAGGGATCCCCCATCAAGTCTGAATCCAAGAATACCATAACCAACAAGGCTATTAATTAAAATTGAGGGTGAAATAAGAATCTTCACAGACAAAAAAGAAACTAAGGGACTTTATTACCACCAAACCAGCAATGAAAGAAATACTAATGGGTCTGCTATAAAAAGAAGAAATAGAAAGCGAAGATGGAACACAGGTATAAAGAATAAAAATGGTGACAAACAAGTACCTATCAATAATAACTTTAAATTTAAATGGATTAAATGCCCCAAGCAAAAGACATAGGGTAGCTGAGTGGATAAGAAAACGTGACCCATAGATCTGCTGTCTACAGGAAACACAGACAGAAAAAAGGACTCAAACAGACTGATGGGGAAGGAATGGCAAAAGGTTTTTCAGGTGAGTGGAAATGAAAGAAAAGCTAGGATAGTAATACTTATATCAGACAAATTAGATCTCAAAGTGAAGGACATAAAAAGAGATAAGGAAGGTCATTTCATAATACTAAGAGAGCAACCCAGCAATGAGAACTCAGGAGAGAATCCAAGATGGCGGCATAGGTAAACACCTGCACTGCTGCCTCACACAACAATTTTAAAACTACAACTAAAAGACAGAACAGACATCATCCAGAACCACAAAGAAGCTGGCTGAGTGGAAATTCTACAATTAGAAGGAAAGAGAAGGGTGCACAGAGACCCAGAGTTGCTGCAAAAAGCTGAGGTACGGAGATGCATGTCTGGAGACAGCAGGTGCAGGAGTGACTGGCTGGCTTTCTCTGGTGGGAGGGAGATGGAGGCTCCCAACGGCATTGAACCCCTTATCCTATGACACTAAACCCCAGGTCCAGCTGAAATTCATACGGGGAGAGTTTGGACTGTGAAAAGGGAGAAGTGCACAGAAATTTAGGGGGGTCACAGAAGATCAGAAGTCCGGTGGCACTTCACACAGAAGACCGACTGCTGATTGTGCTGCTGGCTTTCACAAGTGGGTGGGAGACAGAGCTCCCCAACTGTGCCACTGTAACTCCACTAAATCCCAGTTTCTGGCAAAACCCTGGGGACCCAGATTCACATGGTCCCGGAGTGCAGGGAAGCCAGAGCTCCCCAACTGTGCCACTGTAACTCCACTAAATCCCAGTTTCTGGCAAAACCCTGGGGACCCAGATTCACATGGTCCCGGAGTGCAGGGAAGCCGAAAAGGCAGCAGTCTAGAGGCACTGCAAGAGTGCATGTGCACACAGGGACCACTCCAGTGATTCAGTCATGTGAGACTCAGGGCTCATGGAGGGCAGGGCCAACTGGAAGGCAAAGTGGTCCCTTAAACAATGAGACTCCACCCATCCCAAGCTCAGCAGAGAGGTTTTTGCAGTTTTGCAAGTCTTGTATCATAAGGCTGAATCCAACACAGAAGTTCTCCTAGCATAGTGAAAATGTGGAGACAAAAGAAGAGATCACAAACAAAAGAAATGGAGGAAAACAAATGACTGGATATAGAGTTCAAAACCATAGTTATAATGTTTTTCAAGAATATCCTAGAAAAGATGGATAGATTTAGTGAGACCCAAGAGGAGATGAAAAAGGACCAATTAGAGATGGAAAAGGACCAACTAGAAATTAAACATACATTGACTGAAATAAAAAATGCTATACAGAGACCTAACAGCAGACTAGAGGATTGAAGGAATCAAGTCAAAAATTTGAAATATAAAGAATCAGAAAACACTCAACTGGAAAAGCAAGAAGAAAAAAATAATCCAAAATGTGAAGATAATGTAAGGAGCCTCTGGGACAGCTTTAAGCATACCAAATTAAGAATTGTGGGCATGCAGGAAGAAGAGAGCAAGATACTGAAAACCTATTTAAAGAAATAATGACAGAAAACTTCCCACATCTGGTGAAAGAAATAGACCTACAAATCCAGGAAGCACACAGATTCCCAAACAAAAGAATCCAAAGAGAACCACACCTAGACACATCATAATTAAAATACCAAGAGCAAAAGACAAAGAGAGAATATTAAAGCAGCAAGAGAAAAAGAGTAAATTACCTACAAGGGAAAATCCATACGATTGTCAGCTGATTTCTCAACAAAAACTATGCAGGCTAGACGGGAGTGGCAAGAAATATTCAACGTGATGAATAGCAAGAACCTACAACCAAGAATACTCTATCCAGCAAAGCTATCATTCAGAATTGAAGGGCAGATAAAGAGCTTCACAGATAAGAAAATGCTAAATGAGTTCATCAACTCCAAACCAGTATTATATGAAATGTTGAAAGGTACTGTTTTAGAAGAGGAAGAAGAAAAAGGTAAAAGATAAAAAATTATGAACAACAAATACATATCTATCAACAAGTGAATCTAAAAATTAAGTGAATTAAAAATTTGATCAACAGAATAAACTGGTGAATATAATAGAATCAGTAGCACAGACAGGGAGTGAACTGATAACTCTCAGGGGGAAAGAGGTGAGGGGTGTACAGGGAGAGACTGGACAAAAATCATACACTTATGGATGAGGTCAATGGAAGGGAGGTAAGGGTAGAGGAAGGGGTGTGAGCAGGGTGGAGGGGAGCTATGGAGGGTAAAAAAGAGAACCAAATGTAATAATCTGAATAATAAAGATTTAATTTAAAAAAAAGAAATAACTCTGGTAAATATATACACACCCAATATAAGAGCACCCATATACATAAAAAAAAAAACTTCTGAAGAATATCAAGGGAGAAATCTACAGCAATAGAGGTATAGTAGGGGACTTTAATACCCCACAATCACCACTGGATAAATCCTGTAAAAAAAAAAATCAGCAAAGAAACATCAATCCTAAATGACTCATTAGATCAGATGGAATTAATTGAAATCTTCAGAACGTTTCACCCCAAAGCCACAGAATATCCATTCTTCTCAAGTGCACATGGGTCATTTTCAAAGATAGACCATAGATTGGATCACAGACAAAGTCTTTTCAAACTCAAGAAGATAGAAATTATATGAAGCATATTCTCAGTGCCAATATCCTCAACAAAATTCTAGCAAATTGGATACAGCAGTATGTCAGAAAGATCATACCCCATGACCAAGAAGGATTTATCTCAGGAATTCAAGGATATGTCAATATGCACCAATTGGAGAAACCAAAATGGAGGTATAGGTGAATACCTAAACTGCTGCCTCACACAACAATTTCAAAACAACAATGAAATGACAGAATGGACACCATCTAGAACCACAAGAAAGCTGGCTGAGTGAAAATTCTACTACAAGAAGTAAAGAGAGGGACTCACGAAGACTCAGAGGAGCTATAAAAAGCTGAGGTACAGAGACCCGCTCATGGAGAGGATGAGTGGCGGTGGGTCTGGCTAGCTTCCTCTAGAGCAGCAGTTCTCAACCTGTGGGTCACGACCCCTTTGGGGGTTGAACGACCCTTTCACAGGGGTCACCTAAGACTATTGGAAAACACCTATTTCCCATGGTCTTAGGAACCAACACACCACTCCTCTGTGTAGCAAAGTGTAGCAATGTAGTTTACTGTTGTTATATTAAGACTGTTACCCATGCTACACCACGATTCAAGACAAAATTTCATTTATTTGTAATTAGAAATAAATATTTCACAATATATAATTACATATTGTTTTTGTGATTAATCACTATGCTTTAATTATATTCAATTTGTAACAATGAAAATACATCCTGCCTATCAGATATTTACATTACAGTTCATGACAGTAGCAAAATTACAGTTATGAAGTAGCAACGGAAATAATTTTATGGTTGGGGGTCACCACCACATGAGGAGCTGTCTTAAAGGGTCATGGCATTAGGAAGGTTCAGAACCACTGCTCTAGGGGGAGGAAGAAGGATAATCCTGACTGCACTAAACTCCACTTCTGACTGCACAGAATACCAGTTCCGGGCAAGACTCATATGGGGGAGTCTGGAATGTTGTAAAAAGGAAGGAGTGCAGGAAAATTAGGGGAGCCGTGAAAGACAGAAGTCTGGGGGCATGCAAAATTGTGCACACAGTGTGATGATTGCTGATTGTGCCGCTGGCTATCTCTAGCAGGAGGAAAACAGAACCTCCCAATAACACTGAAATGCAAGTCCGACTGCACTGAACCCCAGTTTCAGGCGACCCAGACTCATATGAGTCCCTAGAGGGCACAGTAACTCAGGGGAGCTGGAAAGCAGAGGTCTAGAGGCTCGCTCTGGCACAAAAGGCAGAGATCTAAAGACGAGTGCATATATGCGTACCCGTGAACAGATAAGGCAGCAGCAATTACCCAGAGGCACTGAGACCTAGAGACAGCCATGTAGGGCTAGGCTGTCTGCTTAGCCCTGAGACTCCGCCTTATCCAAGCCCAGCATAGAGGCTGTTGCAATCTTGCAGGTTATAAGGCTGAGTCCAGCACAGAAGTTCTCCGGGCACAGAGACAGCTGATCTTCACAATCAATTGGCATGGAAGTCAATTACCACAGTGATACCATTAACTATCTTCACAATCAGTTGGCATGGAAGTCAATTACCACAGTGATACACAGTCCACAAAGGGGTGCACCAAGTGTGTTCACCTCAGGTAACTGGGGAGGCAGAGTTAATGGGCCATAAAGGACACCTACCACACAAAGCTACTCTATCAACTCAGGGAAGTAGAGAAATATGCAGAGACAAAAGAACAGATCACAAACAAAAGAAATGGAGGAAAACAAATGACTAGATATAGAGTTCAAAACCACGGGTATAAGGTTTTTTAAGAATTTCCTAGAAAACATGGATTAATTTGGTGAGACCCAAGAAGAGATTAAAAAGAACCAACTAGAGATGAAAAAGGGTGAACTGGAAATTAAACATACACTGACTGAAATAAAAAAATATTATACAGAGATCTAACAGCAGAATAGAGGAATGCAAGATTCATGTCAAAGATTTGAAATACAAAGCAGCAGAAAACACTCAACTAGAAAATCAAATAGAAAAAAGAATCCAAAAATGTGAAGATAGTGTAAGGAGCCTCTGAGACAACTTCAAGCATATCAACATCAGAATTATGGGGGTGCCAGAAGAAAAGAGAGAGCAAAATACTGCAAACTTATTTGAAGAAATAATGACTAAAAACTTCCCCCACCTGGTGAAAGAAATAGACTTAGAAGTCCAGGAAGCACACAGAACCCCAAACGAAAGAATCCAAAGAGAACCACAACAAGACACATCATAATTAAAATGAAAGTGCAAGGGACAAAGAGAGAATATTAAAAGCAGCAAGAGAAAAACAGTTAATTACCTACTAGGGAGCACCCATATGATTGTCAGCTGATTTCTCAACAGAAACGATGCAGGCCAGATAGGAGTGGCAAGAAATATTCAAAGTGATGAATAGCAAGGACCTACAACCAGCATTACTCTACCCAGAAAAACCTATCATTCAGAATTGAAGGGCAGATAAAGAGCTTCACAGATAAGAAAAAGCTAAAGAAGTTCATCAACTCCAAACCAGTATTATATGAAATGCTGAAAGGTACTCTTTAAAAAGAGGAAGAAGAAGAAAACGGTAAAGTAAAAATTATAAACAACAAATACATATCTATCAACAAATGAATCTAAAAATCAAGTGAATTGAAAATCTGATGAACAGAATAAACTGGTGAATATAATAGAATTAGGGGTATAGAAAGGGAGTGGACTGATAATTCTCAAGGGGAAGGGGGTGAGGGGGTGCAGAAAGGGACTGGAAAAAAATCATATACTTATGGATGAGGACATTGGGGGTAAGGTAACAGCAGAGGGTGGGATGGGAGCCAGTGGACTGGAGCTCTGAGTGGGAAAAAGAGGAACAATTGTAATAATATGAACAATAATGTTTTATTTTTTAAAAAAAAGGAAATAAACCTACATTTTTGTGACAGAAAAACACACAACATATGCAAATCAATAAAAGTGACATATCATCTAAACAAATAGAGAGATAAAAACCACATAATCATATCAATTGATACAGAAAAAGCCTTGGACAAAATTCAATACACATTTTTTATAAAAACTCTCAGCAAGGTGGGAATAGAAGGATCATATCTCAACATCATAAAAGCCATATATGACAAACCCATAGCCAACATCATACTCAATGGACAAAAGCTAAAACCATTTCTCCTAAGAACAGGAACAAGACAGGGATGCCCGCTTTCACCACTCCTGTTCAACATACTATTGAAAGTACTAGCCATTGTGATTAGACAAGTAGAAGAAATAAAAGGCATCCAAATTGGGAAAGAAGAAGTAAAACTGTACTTATTCATAGATATCATGATAGTATACATAGAAAATTCTAAAGATTCCGTCAAAAAGTTATTAGACTTAATAAATGAATTTGGCAATGTAGCAGGATTCAAAATGCCAAAAAATCTATGGCATTTCTAGACACCAACAATGAACTTACAGAAAGAGAGAATAAGAAAACAATCTCACTGACCATTGCACAAAAAAAAAAAAAGATACCTAGAAATAAATTTAACTATCTGCTCTCTCTTCTGGCTGTTGTGACATGGACAAACAGCCCCTGTGTGCATAACCTTTAACTCCCCAATCCCGAGCCACCCACTACCAACCCATAGCAAACGGGGAGTGGGAACAGTCGGAATCAAGGATTTGATTCCCCGTAAGACCAGTACGGAATGTGGAGGGGCAAGGAGCAGACTGCGTTTCCCCATAAAGAATGAATGAGGGTCAGGGTAACCTCAGGCGAGGAGGCAGAAGGAACGGGGAGTTTCCCAGCTGACATCCTGTGACATAGAACACCATCCCGGCCTTGAGAAGCCATAAAGTTTTACAAACAACTGCAAGGACAACCGCTATCTAGACCGCTTACTTGCATAACCAAAAAGCTTAGACAAAGAGTTAGTATATGAAATTCAGTAATGCTTAGCCAATTAAAATTTGCCAAGTCCTCCTGCGCTGAGGATAAAAGGCACTTGCTGCAGAAGTTCGGGGCTCTCGTGCTTCCCTGCTGTGTCAGTGGAACCGTGAGCCCGGACTTGAGTTCGACTCGAGTTCATAATAAAGGCTTCCTAAATTTTCTAATTGACTATCTGGTGGTCGTCTGTCTTGGGTCACCCCATTACATGGCACCCCACAATTCTGATGTTGGTACGCTTGAAGCTGTCCCAAAGGCTCCTTACATTATCTTCACATTTTTGGATTCTTTTCTCTTCTTGTTTTTCCAGTTGAGTGTTTTCTGATTCTTTATATTTCAAATTTTTGACTTGATTCTTGCCTTCCGCTAGTCTGCTGTTAGGTCTCTGTATATTATTTTTTATTTCAGTCAGTGTATGTTTAATTTCTATTTGGTCCTTTATCATCTGTAGTTGGATCTTTTGCATCTGTAGTTGGTCCTTTTGCATCTCCTCTTGGGACTTGCTAACTTTATCCAACTTTTCTAGGATATTCTTGAAAAACCTTATAAGCATGGTTTTGAACTCTATATCCAGTCGTTTGTTTTCCTCTATTTGTTTTATTTGTGATCTCTTCCCTTATCTCAGCATTTTCACTATGCTGGGAGATCTTCTGTGTTGGATTCAGCCTTACGATACCAGACTTGAAAAACCGGAAAAGCCTCTCTGTTGAACGTGGGATGGGTGGAATCTCAGGGCTTAAGGGACTGCCTGGCCTTCCAGTCAGGCCTGCCTTCCATGGCCCCTGAGTCTCACGTGACTGGGTAATCCCTGTGCACGTGCACTGCCTCGCAGTGCCTCTAGACTGCTGCCCCTCCGGCTCCCCTGTGCTCTGGGACCATACGAGTCTGGGTCCCCAAGGTTTCGCCCAAAACTGGGGTTTAGTGAAGTTAGAAGTGGCACAGTTGGGAGGGTCTGTCTCCCGCCCACTCATGAAAGCCAGTGGCACAATCAGCAGTCAGTCCTCCGCGTGCAGTGTTGTGCGTGCTACCAGACTTCTTATCTTTTGCGACTACCCTAAATTTCCTTGCACTTCCCCATTTTCACAGTCCAAACTCCCCCCGTATGAGTTTCGGCTGGATGTGGGGTTTAGTGTCATAGGATAAGGGGTTCAATGCCTTTGAGAGTCTCCATCTCCCTCCCGCCAGAGAAAGCCAGCCAGGTTCGCCATCTCTCGCTCTCTCAACACGCATCTCAGTACCTCAGCTTTTTACAGCTCCTCTGGGTCTCTGTGAGCCCCTCTCCTTCTAGTTGTAGAATTTCCACTCGGCCAGCTTTCCTGTGGTTCTGGATGATGTTTGTTCTGTCTTTTAGTTGTAGTTTTGAAATTGTTGTGCGAGGCAGCAGTGTAGGTGTTTACTTATGCCGCCATCAACAAATAGACTTACAAGCCCAGGAAGCACACAGAACCCCATAAAAAGGAATCGAAAGAGGACTACACCAAGACACATCACAATTAAAATACCAAGAGCAAAAGACAAAGAGAGAATATTAAAAGCAGCAAGAGAAAAACAATTCATTACCTACAAGGGAGCACCCATAGGACTGTCAGCTTTTTTCTCAACAGAAACGATTCAGGACAGACGGGAATAGCAAGAAATATTCAACGTGATGAATAGCAAGAACCTACAACCAAGAATAATCTATCCAGCAAAGCTAACATTCAGAATTGAAGGGCAGATAAAGAGCTTCACAGAGAAGAAAAAGCTAAAGGAGTTCATCAACTCCAAACCAGTATTATATGAAATGCTGAAAGGTACTCTTTTAGAAGAGGAAGAAGAAAAAGGTAAAAGATAAAAAATTATGAACAACAAATACGTATCTATCAACAAGTGAATCTAAAAATTAAGAGAATTAAAAATTTGATCAACAGAATAAACTGGTGAATATAATAGAATCAGGAGCGAAGAAAGGGAGTGGACTGATAATTCTCAGGGGGGAAAGGGGAGGGGTGTACAGGGGGTGACTGGACAAAAATCATACTTCTATGGACTCATCAATTGGGAGGGAAGGTAAGGGTAGAGGAAGGGGTGGAAGTGGGGTGGAGGGGAGCTATGGAGGGGAAAAAATGAGACAAATGTAATAATCTGAATAATAAAGATTTAATTAAAAAATAACAACAGCATATTTCACAGACCTAGAAAGAAATCTCCAAAGATTCATCTGCAATAGAAAAGGAACCCAAATAGCTGCAGAAATCCTGAGAAACAATAAGAAAATAGGTGGGATCTCAATACCAGATTTCAAGCTGTATTACAAAGCCACTGTTCTCAAAACAGCCTGCTACTGGCACAAGAACAGGCATATACATGAATGGAATAGAATAGATAACCCAGATATCGACCCAAAGCACTATGTTCAATTAATATTTGACAAAGGAGGCATGAACATACAATGGAGTCAAGACAGTCTCTACAATAAATGGTGTTGGGAAAATTGGACAGAAACATGCAAAAAAATAAAACTAGATCACCAACTTACATAATACACAAAAATAAACTCAAAATTGATAAAGGACTTAAACATAAGATGGAAAACAATAAAAATACTAGAAGAATCTTCATGCAGAGAAACCTCAGACATATTCTGAATCAATGTCTTCACTGATACCACTCCTAGGGCAATGGAAATTAAGAGAAAATAGAAAAATGGGACTACATTAAAATAAAATAAAAAAGTTCACAGGAAAAGAAACCATCAACAAAACAACTGTATGGGAGCACATATTTGCAAATATTATCATTGATAAAGGTTTAATCTCCAACATCTACAGCCAACTTATACAACTTAATAAAAGGAAAATAAATGATCCAATAAAAAAAATGGGCAATGGACCTAAATAGAACCTTTTCAAAAGAAGACAAAAGGAAAGCCAAGAAACACATGAAAACATGTTTAAAGTCTCTAATTATCTGAGAGATGCAAATCAAAACGACAGTGCGATACCATCTCACACTTGTCAGAATAGCAATCATCAACAAACCAACAAACGACAAGTGTTGGCCAGGATGCGGAGAAAAAGGAACCCTTGTGCACAGACTGGTGTAGCCACTGTGGAGAACAATATGGAGTTTTCTCAAAAAACTAAAAATGGATCTCCCATTTGACCCAGTAATCCCACTCTTAGCAATATATCCTAGGAAATTAGAAACACCAATCAGAAAGGATTTATGCACCCCTATGTTCATAGTAGCATAATTTACAATAGCTACAATTTGGAAACAGCTTTGGTGCCCATCAGCAGATGAGTGGATCAGAAAACTATGGTACATCTTCACAATGGAATTCTATGCTGCCATAAAAAAAGAAGGAATTCTTACCATTTGCAGCAACCTGGATGGAACTGGAGAGCCTTTTGCTAAGTGAAATAAGCCAGTCAATGAAGGAGAAATACCACGTGATATCACTCATTTTTGGATAATAAAGAACATTATAAACTGATGAACAAAAGGATAGATACAGAGGCAATAGAGCATCAAACAGACTATCAAATTACAGCAGGAAGATTAAGGAGAGGTGGGGTAAATAAGAGATCAACCAAAGGATCTGTATGCATGCATATAAGCATAACCATTGGATACAAGACACCAGGGGATGAGGAAGTGGGGAGGGGGAAGCAATGGGAAGATATGTACACATGTAATACCTTAATAAAAAACATGAGGGAAAAAAGCATCTTCTCAGATCACAATGACATAAAACTGTAAATCAACTATAATAAAAACAATTTTAAAAATCAAACACCTGAAAGCTATTATAAAATGACTGGGTTAATAGAGAGATCAAAGAAGGAATTAAAAACTTCATGGCAACAAACGACAATGAAAACACAACAATGCAAAATATAGAAATGTTGGAGGAGAGAATCCAAGATGGCGGCATAGGTAAACACCTACACTGCTGCCTCGCACAACAATTTCAAAAGTACAACTAAAAGACAGAACAGACATCATCCAGAACCACAGGAAAGCTGGCCGAGTGCAAGTTCTACAGCTAGAGGGAAAGAGAGGGGCTCACAGAAACACAGAGGAGCTGCAAAAAGCTGAGGTACGGAGACGCGCACCAGGAGAGAGCGGGTGCCGGAGTGCCTGGCTGGCTTTCTCTAGCAGGAGGGAAACGGAGACTCTCAAAGGCATTGAACCCCTTATCTTATGACACTAAACCCCAGATCCAGCCGAAACTCATACGGGGGGAGTTTGGACTGTGAAAAGGGAGAAGTGCATGGAAATTTAGGGGAGTCGCAGAAGATCAGGTCCGCTCTCCCACGCGCACTGTGCTGCGCGGAGGACAGACTGCTGATTGTGCCGCTGGCTTTCGCGAGTGGGCGGGAGACAGACCCTCCCAACTGTGCCACTTCTGAGTCCACTGGGCCCCTGGGGACCTAGACTCGTGTGGTCCTGGTGCACAGGGGAGCCAGAAAGGCAGTCGTTAGAGGCACTGCGGGCACGCACACAAGGACCGCTCCAGCCATTACCCAGTCACGTGAGACTCAGGGGCCATGGAGGGCGGGGCCGACTGCAAGGCAAGGCGGTCCCTTAAGCCCTGAGACTCCACCCATCCCAAGCTCAACAGAGGCTTCTGCGGCTTTGTGTATGCTTTCATAAGGCTGAATCCAACACAGAAGTTTCCCTAGCATAGTAAAAATGCCGAGGCAAGGCAAGGGATTACAAACAAAAGAAATGGAGGAAAAAAAAACGACTGGATATAGAGTTCAAAACCACGCTTATAAGGTTTTTCAAGAATATGCTAGAAAAGATGGATAAATTTAGTGAGACCCAAGAGGAGATGAAAAAGGACCAACTAGAGATGGAAAAGATCCAACTAAAGATGATAAAGGACCAAATAGAAATTAAACATACACTGACTGAAATAAAAAATATTATACAGAGTCCTAACAGCAGACTAGAGAAAGGCAAGAATCAAGTAAAAAAATTGAAATATAAAGAAGCAGACAACATTCAACTGGAAAAGCAAGAAGAGAAAAGAATTCAAAAATGTGAACATAATGTAAGGAGACTCTGGGACAGCTTCAAGCGTACCAACATCAGAATTGTGGGGGTGCCAGAAGAAGAGAGAGAGCAAGATACTGAAAACCTATTTAAAGAAATAATGACTGAAAACTTTCCACATCTGGTAAAAGAAATAGACTTACAAGTCCAGGAAGCACACAGAACCCCATATAAAAGGAATCCAAAGAGGACCACACCAAGACACATCATAATTAAAATGCCAAGAGCAAAAGAGAAAGAGAGAATATTGAAAGCAGCAAGAAAAAAACAGTTTATTATTTACAAGGGAGCACCCATACGACTGTCAGCTGATTTCTCAACAGAAACGATGCAGGCCAGACGGGAGTGGCAAGAAATATTCAACGTGATGAATAGCAAGAACCTACAACCAAGAATAATCTATCCAGCAAAGCTAACATTCAGAATTGAAGGGCAGATAAAGAGCTTCACAGATAAGAAAAAGCTAAAGGAGTTCATCAACTCCAAACCAGTTGAAATGCTGAAAGGTACTCTTTTAGAAGAGGAAGAAGAAAAGGGTAAAAGACAAAAAATTATGAACAACAAATACATATCTATCAACAAGTGAATCTAAAAATTAAGTGAATTAAAAATGTGATCAACAGAATAAACTGGTGAATATAACAAAATATATGGGACACAGTAAAAGCAGTCTTGAGAGGAAAGTTTATTGCTCTAAAAGCCTACTGACAAAAAGCAACAAAACAACATGAAACAATGGTAATAAATTACCTAATCCTATAACTCAAATAGTTAGAAAGGAAGCAACAAGAAAATCCCAGAGTAAGCATATGGAAAGAAATAGTAAAGATCAGAGCAGAGATAAATGACATAGAGACTAAAAATCAATACAAAAAAATCAACAAAGCCAAGAGCTGGTTCTTTGAAAGGATAAACAAGATTGATAGACCTCTAGCCAGATTCACCAAGAAGCAAAGAGAGAGGACCCAAATAAACAAAATCAGAAATGAAAGAAGTGAAATAACAATCAATCCCACAGAAATACAAATGATTATGAAAAAATACTATAAACAACTCTATTCCAACACAAAGGACAATCTACACAAAATGGACAAATTCTTAGAAAAAATATAAGCTCCAGGGAGGAGAAAAAAATGTTGGTGGAATAGACGACGTGTCCGGAGCCTTGTCGCTAAAGCAGACAGAGAGAACAGCTTAGGGTTGCACTGGGAGTGTTTGTTGGCAGTTATCCTCTGGGAGAAGGTGTGGGACTTCTGGACAGGGCCCCCCTAACTAGGCAGCTCCACTGCCATGGGGTTTATTCCCCTGGAGCCATTAGCACGAACGTGGAGACCACACTACCTTCCAGGGGAAAGTGGATGCTTATGGAACACCGAAAAACTACAGTTCTGGAACCCACCGAAAAGCCAGGGGACCCAGAATACCGCTCCCCAAATGGCACAAACACTCGGATTTAGAGGAGCTCCATATGCCACACAGAAATGTCAGATTTTGCCTAGGATAAGGTGAGGTCTCTGGTCCCGCAGAATAGAGAGAGGCACACATTGTGGGAACTGGACCTACAGAAATCCGTGGATGTTGAGCAGGGCATAATCCCTGAATGTGGAAGGGGGCCCACAGAGCTATTAACAGAGGGGAGCTCTAGAAAGCAACCCACTTTGATCTGAGACAGAAGGACAGCCTGGGAGTTATTAAGGTGTCCCAGCTGCTTGAAGAGGAGTGGGGAAGGGGAAGAGCACAGACTGCACTCTTTCCTCTTCAGATCCTGGCTTCTGATTGCTAAGCCCAATACATAGGATCACCCCAATTGGAGACATCCTAAGAGACTGCAGGGGAAAGTTGTTTTTCTGGAACCTGGGGATCAGAGCGCAGATTGACCATGAGAGAATCAGCCCTGGGGAAACCCATTCCCAGAAACTGGTATTGAGTACCACAGAGAAAGCAGGATCTAAGCACGGCTAGAGAGGAACTATAGTCTCAGAGGTCAACTCCAAACACTGCCACCCAGGGGCTGACTCAAAAATTGACTTTCCACTGAGCAGACGTAGAACAAAGAGAACTGCAATATCATCAAGACTGAGAAACAGGCGTGCCAAAGAGAACAACAGAGGAAGTGAATGACCTCCACTACTGCTTATTCTATTTTTTTTTTAATTTTTTTCATCTTTTAATTAAAAAACTAATTTTTTTCTTTTTTTCTAAAATTGATTTTACCTTTTTAATTATTACATTTTTATTTTCAACTAGTATTTTTACTACTACTATTTTATTTTTTTGAAAAAAAGTGTCATTTTATTTTCTCTTTATCTTACTTTGGGATTAGAGTTCTACATTCTATTTTCAGCTTTCCTTTAGCATCATTTTACTCTATCTCAACTCTACCTTTATGCTATCACTCTCTTCCTAACTTTTCCCATTTTGTTGTCTTCTTTCTCTTACGCTTTTCCAACTTTAGATTTTCCCTATTCTTTCTTTTTACCTGGTTAAAACTTCACCCCACTTATATATCTAATTTCTAATTCCCTACTCCAAGTCCATACACACCTCTCTCTTCTCTATCTTCACTATCCAAAAAATTGTTTTTCTCTGTCCCTTTGTTGTTGTTTGCTTGAACGTTGATTATACCGATTATTTATACTTTTTTGTGAGATTGTTTTTGCTTATTCTACTTGTTTTATTTTGCTTTTTGTTTGCTTTGTTTTTGTTTGTTTTTTACCTCTGTTTTCCCTCGCCTTCCTTGATATTAGCTGTTATTTATAATTTGTATTATTCTCCAGGTACTTGTTGCTGGCATTTGTTGGGAGGACTGGCTGTTCTATTGGAATTTTCTCCTCATATATATAATTTGTCCCCAGTTTCTTTCTTATTCTCTTTCATTTGTCTCTTACTTTTTTTCTTTCTCTCTCCTCTGCGCCACCTTCTTTTTCTTCTAATTCCTCCTCCTCCTCCTCCTCCTCCTCTTCCTCCCCCTCCTCTTCCTCCTCTTCCTCCTCCTCCTCCTCCTCCTTCTTCTCCTCCTCCCCTTCTTCCTCCTCCTCCTCCTCTTCTTCTTCTTCTTCTTCTTCTTCTTCTTCTTCTTCTTCTTTCTCTTTTTTTCTCCCTCCACCCAAATTCATTTTGGCACTTCTTTCTTTTCTTTTTTTCTCTTTTCTCTCTTATTCTTTCTCTACTTACCCCTAATTTGTCTTTCACAGGTGGTCACCTTATATGTGGTTATTAATATTGTAAATACATTTATGTTCAGTGCGTTGTGTGTTGTACCTGGTCATGTTGTATTTTATACCTTTAAATCAACACAGGAGAGAGAACTACATAAACAGACACTCGGAGAAGAAAGACCATGGGCAGACGAAGAAACAGCCCACATGTGAAAGAAAAGGAGGCATCACCAGAAAAGGAAGTAAACAAAATATAAGCAAACAACCTGCCAGAGAAAGAGTTCAGAGAAATGGTCAGAAGGTGGCTGAAAAGAATGGAACTGGACAATATGAGTAAGAACCAAGAGGAAATTATAAAGAATCAAGAAGAAATGAAAAATGACATTGCTGCTGTAAAGAACTCAATAGAAAGCATCAAAAGTAGACTAGAAGAAGCAGAGGAACACATCAGTGAGCGATTAGACAAAGTAGGAAAAAATACCCAAGTACAGCACTTCTTGAAAAAAAATAAAAAGCCAGAGGAGAGCTTAAGGGAACTTTGGGATAACACAAAACAAAACAACATCCACATAATTGGAGTTCCAGAAAGACTGGAAACTGAGTGCAGAATAGAAAACCTGTTTGAAGAAATAATGACAGAAAACTTCCCTGATATAGGAAGGAAAACCCACACAAATCCAAGAAGCTCACAGAGTCCCAAGCAAAATTAACCCCAAAAAACCGACACCAAGGCACATTATAATTAAATTGGCAAACACCAACAACAAAGTAAGAATCTTAAAAGCAGCCAGAGAAAGACAGAAAGTTACCTACAAAAGAACCCCCATCAAACTAGCAACTGATTTCTCAACAGAAATTCATCAGGCCAGAAGGGAATGGAATGGAAGGGTCTGAATCCAAGAATACTATACCCAGCAAGGCTTTCAATCAAAATTGAAGGTGAAATCAGGAGCTTCACAGCCAAAAAAGACTAAGGGAATATATTACCACCAAACCAGCAATGCAAGAAATGTTAAAGGGTCTGCTGTAAAAAAAGAAATAGGAAGTGAAGAGGGAACACAGGAGTAAAGAATAAAAATGGTGACAGATAAGTATCTATCAATAATAACTTTAAATGTAAACGGATTAAATGCTCCAATCACAAGACATAGAGTAATAGACTGGATAAAAAAACATAACCCATATATCTGCTGTCTACAAGAAACCCACCTCACAAAAAGAGACGCACACACACTGAGGGTGAAGGGATGGAAGACAGTTTTTCAGGCAAATGGAAATGAAAAAAAAAAAGCTGGGTTGAAATACTTATATTAGACAAATTAGATCACAAAGTGAAGGAAATAATAAGAGATAAAGAAGGCCACTTCATAATACTAAAGGGAGCAATCCAACAAGAAGAAATAACTTTGGTAAACATATACACATCTAGTACAGGAGCATCTAAATACATAAAATAACTCCTGGAGGATATCAAGAGAGAGATTGACAGCAATACAATCATAGTAGGAGACTTTAATACCCCACTGTCACCACTGGACAAATCCTCTAAACAAAAAATCAGTAAAGAAGCATCAATCCTAAATGACTCACTAGACCAGATGGAATTAATTGACATCTTCAGAACATTTCATCCCAAAGCCACAGAATATCCATTCTTCTCAAGTGCACATGGGTCATTTTCAAAGATAGACCATATGTTTGGCCATAAGCAAAGTCTCTTCAAATTCAAGAAGATAGAAATCATATCAAGCATCTTCTCAGATCACAGTAGCATAAAACTAGAAATCAACTACAATAAAAACAATAGAAATAAATCATATACAGGGACACTAAACAGTATGCTATTAAACAATGACTGGATAACCAGAGAGATCAAGGAGGAAATAAAAAACATCATGGCAACAAATGACAATGACAACACAACAATAAAAAATTTATAGGACACAGTGAAAGCAGTCTTGAGAGGGAAGTTCATAGCTCTACAAGCCTACTGCAAAAAAAAAAAAAAAAACAGGAAACAATGGTAATAAATTATCTAACTCTACAACTCAAAGAGCTAGAAAGACAGCAAAAAGAAAATCCTAATGTAAGCAGAAGGATGGAAATAGTAAAGATCAGAACAGAGGTAAACAACATAGAGACCAAAGAAACAATTCAAAAGATCAAAAAAACAAGAGCTGGTTCTTTGAAAGGATAAACAAGATTGATAGACCTCTAGCCAGGCTCACCAAGAAGCAAAGAGAGAAGACCCAAATACAGTGGCACCTCGAGATACGAATGCCCTAACATACGAGATTTTTGAGATATGAGCCCTTGAGTGAGCGATTTTTGCTTTGAAACACGAGCAACATTTGAGATAGGAGTAATCGCGCAGATCGGCCGGCTGCACAAGACCTACCAGTTTTCCGCGACTCGAGCGTCTCATAGTTTCCCACTCCTCAAGGTTACGGAATGAATTATACTTGTATCTCAAGGTACTACTGTAAACAAAATCAGAATCGAAACAGGAGAAATAACAACAGACTCCTCCGAAATACAAAGGATTGTTAAAAGATACTATGAACAACTCTATTCCAACAAAGCCACTGTTCTCAATACAGCCTGGTACTGGCACAAGAACAGACACATAGACCAATGGAATAGAATAAAGAATCCAGATATCCACCCAAACCACAATGCTCAACTAATATTTGACAAAGGAGGCATGAACATACAATGGAGTCAACACAGTCTCTTCAACAAATGGTGTTGGGAAATTTGTACAGATACATGCAGAAAAATGAAACTGGACCACCAAATTATACAATACACAAAAATAGACTCAAAATGGATACAGGACTTAAACATAAGATGAGAAACCATAAAAATACTATCAAAATCCACAGGCTGCACAATCTCAGACATATGCCAAAAAAACTTCTTCTCTGATACTTCTCCTGGGGCTATGGAAACTAAAGAAAAAATAAACAAATAGGACTATATCAAAATAAAAAGCTTTTTCACAGCAAAAGAAACCATCAACTAAACAATAAGAAAGACCACTGTATGGGAGAACATATTTGCAAATGTTATCATTGATAAAGGTTTAATTTCCAATATCTACAGCCAACTTATACAACTTAACAAAAGAAAGATAAATGATCCAATAAAGAAATGGGCAATAGACTTAAATAGATACTTTTCAAAAGACAACAGAAGGAAGGCCAAGAGACACATGAAAACATGCTCACAGTCACTAATTATTCGAGAGATGCAAATCAAAACAAAAATGCAATACCATCTCACACCTGTCAGAATGGCAATCATCAACAAATCAACAAACCACAAGTGTTGGCGAGGATGCGGAGAAAAAGGAACCCTTGTGCACTGCTGGTGGGAATGCAGACTGGTATGGCCACTCTGAAGAACAATATGGAGTTTCCTCAAAAAGCTAAAAATGGAACTTCCATTTGACCCAGTAATCCCACTCTTCGGAATATATCCTAAGAAACTAGAAACACGAATCAGAAAGGATTTATGCACCCCTATGTTCATAGCAGCATAATTTACAATAGCTACAGTTTGGAAACAGCCTAGGTGCCTGTCAGCAGATGAGTGGATCAGAATACTATGGTACATTTACACAAAGGAATTCTATGCTGCAATAAAAATGAAGGAATTCTTACCATTTGCAGCAACCTGGATGGAACTGGAGAGCCTTATGCTAAGTGAAATAAGCCAGTCAATGAAGGAGAAACACCACATGATCTCACTCATTTGTGGATAATAAAGAACATTATAAACTGATGAACAAAAGAATAGATACAGAGGCAATAAAGCATTAAAGAGACTGTCAAATTATAGCCAGAAGGTTAGGGAGAGGTGGGGTAAATAAGAGATCAACCAAAGGACTTGTATGCATGCATATAAGCATAACCAATGAACACAAGATACTGGGGGTTGGGGTGTGTCATTTGTTGGCAAACCCTCTCAGTTAGCTATCACATCCTCCTCCTCTCCATTCACTCCATTTCTGGGGATTAATCTGGATTTTTTGTTATTGTTGTTCTCTGTCACTCATGGTTCTCCACAATCAAGACCTGCCGATTACACCATTACAATGCTTGAACTGTCCCATCCTTTTACATCCTCAACATTTCTTGCTTGATTGAATGTGGGAGCCCCTTTCCACGTTCCACATGGTTCAGGGTTCCTGGTTCAGGGTTCGGTTTCATTCCCACACGGAAATGAAAAGAGAGACTAGAAAAGTGTTAATTTGGCGATATTGGGGGGCCAGGTGGGAGCCTTCCTCCAGTGGAAAGGACTACCCTTTGCTCTGCCTTTTTCTCTCTTTTATTAGGACTATGGGATACACCCATGACCTTTAGGCAGGAAATTACAAGAACAGAAATTAACATGAAACAAACAGGTAAAGGTTGCTTCAGCTAACAATGTTTCAACTAAACAGTGAGTGATTGGCTCCTACCTTTCACAGCAATTAAGGTTAACCAGCCTTCTGGTCTCCTGTCCACATCTTTCTATTAGTGAGACAATGTTTGGTTTCCAGCAATTGAACATGTTAAGATTCCAGTCATTTGTTTGCCTCCAGATTAGGCATCTGAAAAATCCATTCTTTCTACTGGGGTCAGAGTGATAAAGGAAAATCTGATTACTTTCCCATCTTCTTGAAAATGTCAGGGCTCCCCATTGCCTACCATGTCAAGCCCACGGTGGAGACTGAGGTTTTCAGTGATCTTAACCCCCTTGTCTGGTACTGCCCAATAACTTGTAGTGCCCCATACACCACCAGGCTTTCTGTGTCCTTGACTTTGCTCTTTCTGTCCTGTATTTCCACATTCTTCCTAGTGTTCCCTAATTCTTATATTCAAATTGCATCTTTTTCTGGGAACCCTTTTCTGAATTTCCAGTTTGGGCCAAGAGGCCTTCCCCTGGGCACCCATAACCAATGTGTTTATATGTTATAATTCTTCCTATATCAATCACATTGTAATGGTGTACATAGGTGGGTGTTTTCTCTCTTCAGCCAGCAAGATGCCCTGGGATAGAAATCATACCCTGATTCATTTGTGTTCTTTGTTTCCAATTATTGGCACATGGCAATTACTCAATAAATATCACTATACAAAACTGAACTAATACCTCAGTTGAGGAAATTGGAGCACTAGTCATGGCATTTGGCAATAATAAGGGGTCAGAAAGAAGTATGAGATTCTGCACAAGACTTCAAAGGAGTGTTATGTATATGTATAGTTGTAAAACCATAAGAAGAAAACAGCTAAGTGGTAGTACACTGAAATCCCAGAAGATAGGGTTATAGCCTTAGCAGAGATGAATGCAGTCTTGGGCTGTAGTAGTTGTATCCTGGTGTCCAGTTTAGAAGAAGAAATTATCCTACTATTTTCTATCCTGGTCACCCTACATCCTAAATGTTGTGTCCAGGTCTGGGTACTTCATGCTTACATGACCACCTGAGCCATGAAGACCAGCATGGAGAGAGCCCAAAACCATGTCACTGAAGGGGATGTTAGAGAAGTGGAGCTGTTTGGTCTCAAGCAAGAAAGTACTGTATTTGTGGAAACCTGAGAGGAATATTAAAACATTGGAAGGATCCTATTTGAAAGAAAAGTATCTGCCTCATAAGGCACCAGAGAATAAAACTGGGGCAAATAAATAAAAAGCAACATGGAAGCAAATTACAATCTCATGTCAGAGACAGTTGTCTAGGTATCAGGTCTGTCCAGAAAGAAATAAACTGCTTTACTGAATAATACACTCCATCCCTGTGACTGTGAGGAGCACCGAAGCATTCAGCTGTCCAGGCAGTTTCAGAATTGCCTGGACTGGATGCCAGTAGATGACCTTCCAGTACTAAAATTCTTAGGACTAGCGAAACCATCTTTCTTTTCTAAGGAAAAATTAAAGTTCTTTTCTCAGGTGAAGATATGGAGAGATAAGAACTGTCATTTGATTCCAGCAATTCAGAGACCTTCATGGCGCTGCTCCTTCCACTTGAAAGACTTCATAGTCAGCACTCTTGGTGTTCCCCAGTCATATCCTTCTACTTTTCTTAGACTTGGATCTCTATCCACAATACATCCTTCAATCATTCACAATGTGCTGGTCCCCTACTTCCTGTGGGCTGTAGGAGTTTGAAGAACTTCCTAGAAACCAGGGGTGACTCTGTAAGGTCACAGAAGTGTAAATGACTATCCTGTGACAAAAGGTTGGATTATGCATCAGTCCCCCTGCTGCTTGGAACAGGTGGAAGGGAACTTTTTAACAGAGATATCAGCATGTTCTTCTAAGTTAAAACCCTCCCATAAGACAGAGGAGGTTTGGATTGCCCCACTCTTAAAAATACAAGAATAAGAGACAAGGTATAAAAATAAAAGAGACTATATCAGTATAGCAGGACTTGGAGTTGACTCCTCAGAAATAATCCAGATCTGTAGATAAAGTTCTGTTACACAAGAATTTTACTAGAACCTGAAGCTGGGCAATTTTCTTCCTGGTTGTGCTTTCCATTGTTCTATTTTCTCTTGGGAAAACTCACCATCCCCTGGAATCCTGCAGTTGGTCCTGAAGGGAGAGAACAACCCCAAGGGAACAGAAGGAACCTGGCTTCTGGGTCTTAATCATAGAGGGTGGATTCCCTGAATGCTCCTCCTGCCTGCCTGACCTGGATTCTAGTCTGATCCTTCTACATGGACACTCCTGACTCCTTTGTTCCATGGCCATCACCAGACCTGTGCCATCCATGTCCTCTAGCCCTGTTTTCACTCCCAGGCCCTGAATTGCTGCTGTGAATATTTTGGGAATCCACAGATCAGCTGAGCCAGCTTTTTACAGCCCTCATATGTTTTGCACTAGTTGTTTCCATCTAATCACTCAGCATAGCCCTAATCCCCCTCCTAGAGGACCTCACCTCCCACTTTAATAATATATCAACTTTTCCATTTGCAGTCACCTGCCCTTCAGACTATCCCCTGTTTGCAGAGAAAGTATTTTTCTCAGATATAGGAAGAAACTGTTCCCAAGCTCTTAATCTAGATTCCTCCTGTCTGCTTGCTCCTTCAATC
Source organism: Lasiurus cinereus (assembly GCA_011751065.1). Classification (NCBI taxonomy): domain Eukaryota; kingdom Metazoa; phylum Chordata; class Mammalia; order Chiroptera; family Vespertilionidae; genus Lasiurus; species Lasiurus cinereus. The sequence continues at coordinate 49,447,478 of JAAGEH010000286.1, read as the reverse complement.
CTCTTCCTCAATTCTGACTTCTGTCTTCAAACCCAATTCTGTATTCCTAAGTGCCTAAAGGGCCCATGTGCTGAGTCACCAAGTCCTTTGACCCTATGTGCACCAAACAGAACTTTTCATTCATCAAAACCGTCATCCAACATCACCGTCACCAACCCATGTGCTCGCATTTTTCTTCCCTCAGAGCCATCTGGTCAGCACGAAGTGATGAGTGTGAGAGAAATGCTAGGAGCACAGCAGAGATGTGCCTCCTCATGGTTCAGGCTCAGAGCCACAGGCAGCAGCTGCTTCCTTCCAGACTTCTGGTAATTGACAAAAATTAAAAGGCTAATTTAAGTCAGTATGCAGGATGAGGCAAAAGTAGGTTTATAGTTGTGAGTACACAAAACACAGTTTATTCTTATTTTATTAATTATTGTATTATTTCCCATGCAAATAACTATAAATTTACTCTTGCCCCACCCTGTAATTTTGCTATTCTTTTACGAACAAAATGCATTCCAAACTTGTACACCAGTTCCACCCAACTTTGGAGCCACTGTTCTTTCTGAAATAGCTTTCTGAGACTTTCCACCAGAATTTAGAACAGATCTTGGTACATGACTTGCACTCAAATATTTGTTAAATGAACAAATGAATGAATGACTAAATTTGACATCAAAAGTTTTTAAAACAAACAGGTTCAAAGTTTAATTTTATCAGAGCACCCAGGAGATTTCCAGTCTGTGAAATTTAAATATAAATAATCTTATGGGAAATATTTCTTTATGAGCAGAGGCAATGAAAACTTTTTTTTACAACTACAATAGTTTAGGAATTTTCTGGTCTGTCACAGGGATTGTTAGGATTTTGTAACAATTTTGTAAGCTCAGGGATTACTAATCAGCACATGTTTTTATTTAGCCCTTGTTAACTGCTCATTTGGCAAATGTCAACATTGCTAATCACATCCTGGCTTCCTAAATCTCTATGTTTTTAACAAGAGCCTTCATTTCTTGGGCTAAGTTGTTCCAAAGTATTTAATAACTGAGGCATAAAGAATGAGTTTTCAGAGGGACAATTTCCTGACCAGATGACTGGAAAAGTGTAGCTGTCATAGTAATATTTTATGTGATCTAGCAGCTAGTTTCTGATGACGGAAAGGAGGCATTGCCTGAAGTTGTAGTTTGGAAAAAACTGAAGCTCCATATTTTCTCAGTCATTTGTATCAGTGGTTCTCAAACTCTGTCCATTTTGCAGTTGCTGATGCTAATATGGGCCAGTGAAACTGGTTTCAAACTGTCTTAATAAAAACAAACAAACATTATTTTTTCCTCACTTAACTTAATAATAAGTCCAAGTTTTAAATTTTCATTTTAAAATATCTACTAATAAATACTGCATTGTTAGTTTCATATGTTAGGATTCCTGTGAGTTTCACTTTTAAAAAGCCTCTTCCATTAAAAAGGTTGAAAACTGCTGAAAGATCAACACAATGTAAATTCCCTGCCTTGGAGAGAAATTTTAAGGGTTAATAGAAATTTGGGAAAGCATTTAGCATAGTGCTTGGTACAAAGGTTAATAAAGTTTAGATGAAGGAAAGGAAGGGAAGGGAAGGGAAGGGAAGGGAAGGGAAGGGAAGGGAAGGGAAGGAAAGGGAAGAGAAGGGAAGCGAAGGGAAGGGAAGGGAAGGGAAGGGAGAGAGGCAGGGAGGGAGGAAAGAAGAAAGGGAGGGAGGGAAGGAAGGAACTTAAAAGCAGGTGTCAGATATCTTTGGTTTGCCTCTCTAGCTTCTCCACCCTACTGTCAGTCTGGAGGCTTACCTACAGGGGCACATCAACAGAACTCCCCTCTTGCCTTGGCTCCAATTCATCTTGGCCAATAAAAAGCCCTTCTGGGAGTCTGGAAGGTGGAAAAAAGGGGAGGTCAGGATATTTACTTCTCTAACCCTCCTTTAGGCTGGTTGTGTTTTTTCACCAAGCTCACTGAGCCGCCTCCTCTACACACACTCTCTTCTGGGTTCTGATATCAACATTCTCCCCTGGTCTCTTTGGGACTAGGTGGTATGTGATATTGTGATTTATAATAAGAAATATATATTTGGTCTTCCTCTGTTCCTGACACAGTACTCCTAAAAACCCTTGGAATCCCTGAATTATTGAGAAAAATAAAGTTATCTTTGGTTGTGCTAATGAATAAAGGTATCTTTTGTTGTGCTAATGAATTGACTATTCATTAGCCAACCAAATGATGGGAGGCTTGACCTCCTGGGAGAGGAGAAGGCCTGTAAATGTAGTTCAATCTCCAATGACCAATGATTTCAGCAAGCATACCTATATAATGAAGCCTCCACAAAAACCCAAAGGATGGGGTAAGAGAGCTTCTAGCCAGAGAAGCAGAGTGCTTCAACCTGCCATGGTGCCAGGCTCCAAATTCCATAGGGACAGAAGCTCCTTTGTTTAGAACCTCATCCTATGTATCTCTCATGTTATTGTTGATTTGCATCCTTTAATAACCTTTATGTTAAACCTGTAATTAATGAATAAACTGATTTCTTGAAACCTATGAGCCATTCTAGCGAATTAATCAAACCAAGGAATGGGTCTTGAGAACCTCTAATCTAGAACTAGTCAGTAAAAAAAAACACAGGTAAAAAAACATGGACTTGAAAATGGCATCTGAAGTGAAGGATATTGTTGGGGACTGAGCAGTATTGGATTTGATGCTGTATCTGGACAGATAGTGTCAGAATTGAGTTAAATTGTAGGACACCCAGCTATATCTGAGAATTGCTTAGTGGTGTGGAGGTGAAGCCCCACACACTGGAAATGGCACCATATCCTAAGTAACAGCTCCAACTGCTATTAACTCCATATCACTGCACTATCCTTTGCAATTCCCCTGTGACCTGCTCTCACTTTTGTAAATATCTTGTAAATGAATTCTTGATGAATTATTTTAACTAGAGATTACCATTTGTTCCTGTTGAACCTCAATGATATAGTGAGTGGATGTATATCCCAAAATAATTTTTACTCCACCTCCCCTCCCACATACACACACACACTTTAGGTTTTCAGAGGTAGCTCTCTGGAGACCTCCAGCTGGGTTTGGCCATTGGGAGTCACCATCAAGAGATCTAATGAGACCAAACTGGTTTGGCTCAGTGGATAGACCATCAGCCTGCAGACTGAAAGGTCCCAGGTTTGATTTCAATCAAGGGTATGTACCTTGGTTGTGGGCACATCTCCAGTAGGGGGTGTGCAGGAGGCAGCTGAACAATGTTTCTCTCTCATCAATGTTTCTAACTCTCTATCAGTCTCTCTTCCTCTCTGTAAAAAAATCAATAATTTTTTTTTAAAAAAAAGAGAGATCTAATGGGTTATTTATTCCTTTCCAGACTTTGTTTTGGCAATTGTATTACTATAACCACAGCTCTGGACTAGGATCCCAGCCTCACCACCACCCACACTGATCTTAGACAACACCCAAACACTATAGCCACACCAACAAAAGACCTGCTACAGCCTCTGCAGACACTGTGACTCCAACCTGCTCATATGTGGGCTCCTGTAGGTCCCAGAGTCACAGAGCCTCTGCAGACACTGTGACTCCAACCTCCTCATATGTGGGCTCCTGTAGGTCCCCTCTCCAGCCAGCTCAGGCACCATGCTCCTGCGAATGAGTCTCCATCCACCAAGCCCTCTGCATTCTTCCCAGCCCCGTGCATCCTATAGGCAAGCCTCTGACTGTGCTCCCCTACTGCCAAGACCACAGTATGGGCCCAGGGCCATATACATTCCACATGTGAGCCTGGGACAGCATCCCCCCACCCCCACCCTGCAACCTGCCCAAGGCATCAACCTCAGCCCTAGTGTGTCTCAGTGCCAGTGCACTCCTGTGAGAGCAAAAAATGGGGAGGAGAGAAACCAAGATGGTGGCATAGGTAATCACCTAAACTGTTGCCTCACACAACCATTTCAAAACTACAACTAAAAGACAGAATGGACATCATCCAGAACCACAGGAAAGATGGCTGAGTGAAAATTCTACTAGAAGAAAAGGGAAGGGCTCACAGAGACTCAGAGAAGCTGCAAAAAACTGAAGTACAGAGACACACAAATGGTGAGAGTGGGTGGTGGTGTGCCTGGCTGGCTTCTTCTGGCAGGGAGACAGAAACTCCCAATTGCACGGAGCCCCTTATCCTATGGCATTGAATCCCAGCTCTGGGCAAGACTCATATGGGGGGGAGTCTGGACTGTGAAAAGGGAATAGTGCACGGAAATTTAGGGGAGCCACAAAAGGGCAGAAATCTAGGGCGTGCAAACCAATGTGTGCAGAGAAGACGAACTACTGATTGTGTCGCTGGCTTTCTCTGGTGGGCACTAGACAGAGCCTCCCAACCGTGCCACTTCTAACTGCATTGAACCCCAGTTCCGGGTGAGACCCTGGGACCCAGACTCGTATGGGTCCCAGAGTGCAAGGGAACTGGAAAGGCAGAGGTCTGGAGGCACCCGCGTGTGTGCACAAAAAGGGCCACAGCAATTACTGATTACCAAGAGACATGTGAGACCCAGGGGCTGTGTAGGGCGGAGCTGACTGGAAGCCAAGGCTATCTCTGCTCAGCCCTGAGACTCCACCCCACCCAATCTGAACAGAGAAGCTTTTGCAGTTTTTCAAGTTTTGCATCATAAGGCTGATTCCAACACAGAAGTTCTCCCAGCATAGTGAAAATGCAGAAACAAAGGAACAGAACACAAACTAAAGAAATGGAGGAAAACAAATGACTGGATATAGAGTTCAAAACCATGCTTATAAGGTTTTTTTCTAGAATTTTCTAGAAAAGATGGATAAATTTAGCAAGACCCAAGAGGACATGAAAAATGACCAACTAGAGATGAAAAAGGAACAACTAGAAATTAAACATACAAGGACTCAAATGAAAAATATTATACAAAGACCTAACAGCAGACTAGAGGAATGCAAGAATCAAGTAAAAAATTTGAAATACAAAGAAGCAGAAAACACACAACTGGAAAAGAAAAAAGAATCCAAAAATGTGAAGATAGTGTAAGAAGCCTCTGGGACAACTGCAAGCGTACCAACATCAGAATTGTAGGGGTGCCAAAAGAAGAGAGAGAGCAAGATACTGAAAACCTATTTCAAGAAATAATAACTGGAAACTTCCCCCATCTGGTGTAAGAATTGGTCTTACAAGTCCAAGAAGCACATAGAACCCCATATAAAAGGAATCCAAAGAGGATTAGACCAAGACACATCATAATTAAAATACCAAGAGCAAAAGACAAAGAGAGAATAATAAAAGCAGCAAGAGAAAAACAGTTAATTACCTAGAAAGGAGCACCCATACGATTGTCAGCTGATATCTCAACAGAAACTATGCAGGCCAGACAGAAGTGGCAAGAAATATTCAAAGTGATGAATAGCAAGAACCTACAACCAAGAATACTCTATCCACCAAAGCTATCATTCAGAATTAAAGGGCAGATAAAGAGATTCACAGATAATAAAAAGCTTTGGAGTTCATCAACACCAAATCAGTGTTATATGAAATTCTGAAAAGGTACTCTTTAGGAAGAGGAAGAAGTAAAAGGTAAAGATAAAAATCATGAACAATAAATACATATCTATCAACAAGTGAATCTAAAAAGTGAATTACAAATCTGATGAACAGAATATACTGGTGCATATAATAGAATTGGGAAAGGGGTGAAGAAGGTAAAGGGAGAGACTGGACAATAATCATACACCTATGGATGAGGACAATGAGGTAAGGTAGAGGGAGGGTGGAAAGGGGTGGAAGGGAGCTATGGGGGAGAAAAAGAAAAGCAATTGTAATAATCTGAACAATAATAATTTAAATTATTAAATTAAAAAAATGGGGATACAATGTAACAATCACCAAAGGAAAGAAAAGCAGTCACCATAAAATAAACTAAATGCAACAAAGGCATGCAATATATCACAAAAACAATCCAGAATAAGAGTCATACAGTTCCTAAACTGGCTGGATGAGAAAATAAAAAACTTATGTAAGAAGACACTGGGGAATGAGGGCATATATGAGAGTGGGGTGGGGGGACAATGGGAAGATATGTACACATGTAATAACTTAATAAAAAATAAAAAATGAAAAAAATAGAATCAAGTAGAAATAAAAAGTGATATAGCTACAATAAAAAACACTATGAATGGTTTCAATAGTAGACTAGAAAAAGCAGAGGACTGAATTAGCAAATTAGAAGATAGGGCAGAGAAACACACCCACTCTGAACAGCAATTGGAGAAAAAAAAATTAGAAAGCAGGAGAACCTAAGGAACTTTGAGACAACATGAAATGAAATAACATATATATGTAACTAGAGGCCTGATGCATAAAATTTGTGCAAGAATAGGCCTTCCTTCCCCTGGCTGCCAGCACAAGCTTCCCTCTGGAACCTGGGACCTGGGCTTGTTTTTCTCTGGCAACCCACAGGCACTTGGGACCTGGGCTTTCCTGGCAACCACAGCTTTGTCCAGAAATATATCTGGAAGAATGTCCGATCTAATTAGCATATTACCTTTTTATTTTTATAGATAGGGGTTCCATCATGACAAGAAGATGAGCAAGAATTAGAAAACATATTTGAAGAAATAATGACAGAAAACTTCCCTGATATAGAGAAGAAAGAAATCACACAAGCACAGAGTCCCAAACAAGATGAACCCTAAGAAGCAACCAAGATGGCAGCATAGGTAAATGCCTGAACTTGCTGCCTCGCACAACCACTTCAAAACTACAACTAAAAGACAAAACAGATATCATCCAGAACCATGGGAAGGCTTGCTAAGTGGAACTTATACAACTAGAAGGAATGAGAAAAGCACACTGAGAAATGGAAGAGATGTAGAAGTGTGGAAGTGAGGTGTAGAAGTATGGAGGCATGCATAGAATAGGACTGGCAACTGAGTATGCTGTTATCTTTTTCAATTGGGAGGGAGATACAAGCTCCCAATTGCTCTGAACTTTAGTTCTGGGTGGGACTCTGGGGATCCAGACTCATATGGGGAGAAACTGGACTGTCTGGCATCTGGGTGTAACACAAAGGTGGCTTTTTCTCAGAAGTGTTTATAGCAATCCTTGTTCCTGCATGGTGCTGAGGGATACAGAGACCCAGGGACCTCTTCAAAGCAGAGATGAGGGTCAGCTATTGCTGTTTGCTCCACCCTGGTGATTCCCTGAGACCCCACGCCACCCAATTTACAACCCCACCCAAGCTGTGCACAGAGGCTTTTGCAAATGGCTTGGCATTTTGCAATATAAAACCTAACATAATGCAGCTGGGTGAGAAAGCCCCAGAACCTCCAAAAGAAGACCCAAATCTGGACAGCAACTTGCATTGCTTCACATCTGGGACTCATCTGGGCACCTCCAAACCCCAAACAGAGAGGAGGAATCTGCAGCTCTCTCTGTAGCTCCTGCTGGGTGGCCTCAGGCAATGGTTGACTTTGCACCTCCTTGAAGATCCAAGAGCCAGTGCACCCAGTGGTCAGAATGAGACCATCCAGATAGCAACTTTTCATATCCATAAAAGACACACTCAGGGTGCAGACTCAGTGAGCACCAAAGCCCTGCTGAAGCAAATCTTGCCCTATAAGGGTGTCTCCAGCACAGAAGTTTTCCCATTATAGGCATAACAGATCCTCACAGCCAATTGTCCTGGAGGTCAATTCCTCCCAGTGATATCAATAGCAATCAAGCTTAACTACAATAGGATTGTACACACAACCCACAAAGACATGCACCAAGAGTGTCCATCTCAAGTAATTAGGGAGGCTGAGACACTGGGTGTCTATAGGACACCTAGCAACACAAAGCCATCCAGTTAACATAGGGAAGCAGCCAAAATGCAGAGGCAAAAATAAAACAGATCACAATTTAAAGAAATGGAGGGAAGCAAGCACTGAATATAAAGTTCAAAATCACGGTTATAAAGGTATTCAAGAATCTTCTAGAAACCTCTGACAAATTTAGTGAGACCTTCAAGGATATGAAAAAGAACCAACTAGAAATTAAGCATACACTGACTGAAATAAAAAATAATATACAGAGATCCAACAGCAGACTAGAGGATCCCAAGAATCAAGTCAAAGATTTGAAATACAAAGAAGCAAAACAAAAACAAAAACAAACAAAAAAAAAAAAACCCAGAAAAGCAAAAAGAATCCAAAAATATGAAGATAGTATAAGGAGACTCTGGGACAACTTCATGTACCAACATCAGAATTATAGGGGTGCCAGAAGAGAGTAAGATACTGAAAATCTATTTGAAGAAATATGATTGAAAACTTCCCCTACCTGGTGAAAGAAATAAACTTACAAGTCCAGGAAGTGCACAGAACCCCAAACAAAAGGAATCCAAAGAAGACCACACCAAGACACATCAGAATTAAAATGCCAAGAGTAAAAGACAAAGAAAGAATATTAAAAGCAGCAAGAGAAAAACAGTTAGTTACCTACAAGGGATTACTCATACAATTGTCAGCTGATTAATCAACAGAAACTATGAATGCCAGATGGGAGTGGCAAGAAATATTCAAAGTGATGAATAGCAAGAACCTACAATCAAGATTACTCTACCCAGTAAAGCTATCATTTAGAATTGAAAGTCAGATAAAGAGCTTCACAGATAAGAAAAAGCTAAAAGGTTTGGTATTCATATAATACCAAACCAGTATTATATGAAATGTTGAAGAGGAAGAAGAAGAGGAAGAAGAAGAAAAAGATAAAGATAAAAATTATGAACAACAAAATGACAACAAATACATACCTATCAACAAGTGAATCTAAAAATCAAGTGAATAAACACTTTGATGAACAGAATAAACTGGTGAATATAATAGGATTAGGGCAGAGAAAGGGAGTGGACTGACAATTCTCAGGGGAAGATGGTATGGGGGATGTGAGAAAAGACTGGACAAAAATCATACATTTATGGATGAGAACAGTGTGTGGGGGAAGTGGAAATAAGGGCAGAGGATGGGGTTGCAACCATGTGGAGTGGGGATATGGGGGGAAAAAGACAAACAACTGTAATAATCTGAACAATAAAGATATATTGAAATTTTTTTAAAAATTTAATGACTGAAAGAAAATACAAATTAAAAAAAAAGATGGACCCCAAAAGACCCACACTAAGACATGTCATAAATAGCAAACATTAATGACAAAGAAAGAATCTTAAGGGCTACAAGAAAGAGACAGAAAGTTACCTACAAGGGAACTACCATTAGACTATCAAATTATTTCTCAACAGAAATGCATCAGGCCAGAATGAAATGGAATGAAGGACACAAAGTGATGCCAATCAAGGGGCTGAATCCAAGAAAATTCTATCCAGCAAGGCTATCATTCAGAACTGAAGAGTGAAACAGTAGCTTCACAGACAAAACAACAAACAAAAAAACAAACAAAAAAACTAAGGAAGTTTATCATTATCAAGCCAGCAATGCAAGAAATGTTAAAGGATCTGTTGTGAAAAGAAAAAATAGAAAGGAAAGAAGGAACACAGGCACAAAAAATAAAAATGGCTACAAAAAAGTACCTATCATTAATAACTTTAAATGTAAACAGACTAAATGTCAAAAGACATAGAATGGCTGAATGGATTAAAAAAAATGACCCATATATATGCTGTCTACAAAAGACCCAACTCAGAAGAAGGGACTCAGACAGACTGAAAGTGAAGGGATGGAAAAACATCTTTCGGGCAAATGGAAATGAAAAAAAAAAAGCTGGGATAGCAATACTTATATCTGACAAAATAGACCTTAAAGTGAAGACTATAACAACAGATAAGGAGGACCACTTTGTAATAATAAATGGATCAATACAACAAGAGGATATAACTCTGGTAAACATATATACTTCCAATGCAGGAACACCCAAATTCATTAAAAAAAAAAAAAAACTTCCAGAAGATAGCAAAGGAGAGATTGACTATAATAGTCCAATCATAGTAGGGGACTTTAATACCTCATTGACAACCCTGGATAAATCCTCTAGACAAAAAAAAAATAGCAAATAAATAGCAATCCTCAATGACTCACTAGATGAGATGGACTTAATTGATATCTTCAGAACATTTCACTGCAAAGCCACAGAATATACATTCTTCTCAAGTGCATATGGGACATTTTCAAAGATAGATCATATGTTGGGTCAGAGGCAAAGTCTCTCAAAATTCAAGAAGATTGAAATCATATCAAGCTTCTTCTCAGATTACAGTGGCAAAAAACCTCTAACACTTGAAGGCTAAATAGCATGCTATTGAACAATGACTTGGTTACCAAAGAGTTCAAAGAAGAAATTAAAAACATCTTGGAAACAAATGACAATGAAAACACAACAATCCGAAACCTATCGGACACAGTGAAAGCAGTCCTGAGAGGGAAGTGCATGGCACTACAGGCCCACCTCAAAAAGATAAAAAGAAAAAAGAAAAGCAAGTTATCTAACCCAACAATTTAAAGAACTAAAAAGAGTTGTGACAAAAAAGCCTAGAGTCAGTAGAGGGAAGGAAATAATAAATATCAGAGCAGAAATAAATGACATAGAGATAAAAATATAATATAAAGATCAATAGAACCAAGAGCTAATGGTTTGCAAGGTCAGAGTGGATTGATGAAACTCTAGCCAGGCTCACCAAAAAGCAAAGAGAGAGGACCCAAATAAGCAAAATGAACAAAAGACCTTACAGAAATACAAAGCATTGTAAAAAACAAAACAAACAAACAAAAAACATGAACAACTCTATTCCAACAAACTAAAAGAAATGGACATATTCCTAGAAAAATACGACCTTCCAAAATTCAATCAGGAAGAATAAAAAAGTCTGAATAAACTGATAACTATGGAGGAAATTGAAGCAGTAAAAAAAACTTCCAGCAAACAAAAGTTCTGGGCTTCACAGGGGCATTTTACCAAACATTCAAAGAAGAACTAAAACCTATCCTTCTCAGACTATCCCAAAAAAATTCAAGAGGAAGGAACACTTCCAAGCTCTTTTTATGTAGCCAGCATTACTTTAATCCCAAAACCAGATAAAGACACTACAAAAAAAAATTATAGGCCAATATCTCTGATGAATATAGATGATAAAATCCTCAACAAAATTCTAGCAAATTGGATCATCATTACATTAAAAATTTCATACACCATGACCAAGTGGGATTTATGCCCAAGATGTAAGGATGGTACAATATCTGCAAATCAATAAATATGATAATTCATATAAACAAAATGAGAGATAAAAATCACATAGTCATATCAATTGATGTAGAAAAAGCATTTGACAAAAATCCAACATCCATTGTTGATAAAAACCCTCAGCAAAGTGGGAATAAAGGGATCATACCTCAACATAATAAAAGCCTTATATGACAAATCTACAGCCAACATCATACTCAATGGGAAAACGCTAAAACCATTTCCCCTAAGAATAGAAACAAGACAGGGATGCCCACTTTCACCACTCCTGTTTGATATAGTACTGGAAGTGCTAGCTATTGCAATCAGATAAGAAATAAAAGGCATCCTAATTGGGAAAAAGAAGTAAAACTGTAATTATTCACAGATGACATGATATTATATATAGAAAACCCTAAAGACACCATTAAAAAGCTACTAGATTTAATACATGAATTTGGCAATGTAGCAGGATACAAAATTAACACCCAGAAATCTATGGCTTTTTTTATATACCAACAAGAGGCTCAGCACATGAATTTGTGCACCTTGAAGGTAACTGTGGCCTGTGAGGCCACTGTGGCCACAGGGGCAGGTCTCAGCCCATACTTCACATCCTGTCTGGCCCCTCCCACCACAAACCCTGGTTTACTCTCTGCCAGCAGCCCTACTCTCCTACACTAATAGCACTGGCCCTGCTCACACCCACTGACAGTGTGGAGTGATTGGGGCTGGTGCTAGCAGTGGGTGTGAGTGGGGCCAGTATGGTCAGCAGGTGTGAGTGGTGGCTCCAGTGCCAGCCATGGGTGCAAGTTGGGCCAATGCCAGCAGCAGGTGTGAGCACCAAGCAGGACCACAGAACACAGGAGCAAAGAATTTTCAGTAATCACCAGAGACTCATCCAGATGAGTGATTGGTGCCCCAGAGCATCCTCCACTCACTTGCTTCACCCTTCCTTCACAGCCCATGCCACCATGTTCCACACTGTGCTGTGGAACATGCATATATATAATGAACTCACAGAAACAGAAACTAAGAAAACAATCCCATTTATCATTGCAAAAAAAAATTAAGATACCTAGGAATAAATTTAACCAAAAGGACCTGTACTCAGAAAATTACAGAATATTGAAAAAAGAAAACATAAACAAATGGAAGAATATATTGTGGTCATCGATTGGTAGAATCAGCATCATTAAAATGTCCATACTACCCAAAGAAATCTACTTTAAAATGTATAGATTCAATGCAATCCCCATTAAAATACCAATGGCATACTTCAAAGACCTAAAACAAACTCTCCAAAAATTCATCTGGAAAAAAAGCAAAGATCCTGAATAGGTGCAGCAATCTTGAGAAAGAACAATGTTGGAAGGATCACAATACCAGATATCAAACTATATTATAAAGCCACTGTTCTCAAAACTGCCTGGTTCTAGCACAAGAACAGACATACTGTATAGACAATGGAACTGAACAGAGAACCCAGAGATCAATCCAAGCCACTATGCTCAATTAATATTTGACAAATGAGGCAAGAGCATACAATGGAGAATCTCTTCAATAAATAGTGTTGGGAAAATTGGACAGATACATGCAAAAAAAATGAAACTAAACCATCAACTTACACCATACATAAAAATAAATTCAAAATAGATAAAGGACTTAAACATAAGACAGGAAACAATAAAAAGCTTAGAAGATGCCATAGGCAGCAAAATAGCAGACATATCTCATAGTAATATTTTTATTGATACAGCTCCTAGGGCAATGGAAACTAAGGAGAAAATAAACAAATGATAGTACATCAAAATAAAAAGCTTTTGCACAGCAAAAGAACCGTCAACAAAACAACAAGAAAGCCCACTGCATGGGAGAACATATTTGCCAATGTTATTTCTGATAAGGGTTTAATCTCCAAAATTACAGGGAACTCATACAACTTAACAAAAGGAAGATAAACAATCCAATAAAAAAAATGGGTGAAGGACATAGACACTTTTTAAAAAGGACATAAGGAAGGCCAAGAGTCATATGGAAACATGCTCAAAGTCAATAATCATCTGAGAGATGCAATCCAAAGGACAATGTGGTATCATCTCACACATGTCAGAATGACTATCATCAACACATTAACAAATGAGAAGTGCTGGAGATAATGTAGAAAAAAAGGAACCCTCATGCACTGCTGGTGAGAATGCAGACTGGTACAGCCACTATGGAAAACAATATGACGTTTCCTCAAAATATTAAAAATGAAACTTCCACTTGACCCAGTGATCCCATTTCTAGGAATATGTCCCAAGAAAACAGAAACACCAATCAGAAAGTATATATACACTTCTATTTTCACAGCAGCACAATTTACCATAGCTAAGATTTGGAAACAGCCTAGGTGCTCCTCAGCTGATGAGTGGATTAGAAAACTGTGGTATATCTACACAATGGAATACTACGCTGCAGTAAAAAAGAAGGAATTCTTATCATTTGCAGCAACTTGGATGGAACTGGAGAGCATTATGCTAAGCAAAATAAGTCAGTCAGAGAAAGATAAATATCACATGACCTCACTCATTTGTGGAATTTAATGAATAATATAAACTGATGAGCAAAAATTATGGAAGCATTAAATAGACTGTCCAACCTATGACAGAAGGTGGGGAATGAGGAGGTAAGAGGTCAACCAAAGGACTTGTATGCATGCCTATGAGCATAACTGATTGATACAGACAGTAGAGGAATGAGGGTTTGTGCTTGGGGGTGGAGGTGGCAGGGGAGAGGTCAATGGGGGAAAAAGAGATCATGTAATTCTTTAAACAATAAAGAATTTTTTTTAAAAAAAGAAGTCTTATGATGTTATGACATTGTTTAAATTCCATTAAGTACCAAAGACAAATATTTGCTTTTATTCACTCTTCCTCTCTCAAGATAGTAAAGTTCACAGAGCAGGAAAAAAAATGCATTCCTTCATTCTTTGTTCACTACATGGGGTGTTCAGACAGAGAGGGAGCAAGATGACTGCAGAAAAGTTAAAAACTTGCAACCAGAGTCAGGAATTGCATAATGAATTCATAACATGTAGCAAACAAAAATGTACATTTTCAACTATAGAATTTGTTTACTAGCATACAAAAGGACATCTCATAGATTAAAACTCCAAAACAACCATAACCAATAACATTTCAGTCTTGAATATTCATTATCAATGAACTCCATGGAAAGTAGTAGGAGCTTCTCAGTTTAGAATTTGGGGGATAGGGAACTGAGAAATAAAAAGGAGCAACCAAAGCATACATTATGACCCTGTGGTCCATGGCTCCTAAGTTATTGTTAGTGAGAAAAACTGTTCTGTACTTAACAAATTTCAGAGAACACAGGCCTGTCTCTCCTGATTGCCACTTTACAAGTCAATGCAATGTGACATTTATTGAAAGCCCATTCTGTATGAGACACTTCATGGTGGATGAAAATATAAATGAGCATGATAGATGAATACACAAATGAATCTGAATCAAAGCGGACTATGATAGTCACACAAGTAAACCTCTGAAGTGGTCGGCAAACTCATTAGTTAGCAGAGCCGCAGTTTGCTGATCACTGGTGTAGTGTAATAAATAGGAGTGACTTGGGAGCATGATGATGGTCCTATTGCATCATTTTACTCCTCATGCTGCAGTTTAAACCCAGTTCCATTTCATTTCTGAGAAGAGATAGATAGCAGCTATTCATTTGTGTAATTGCATCTCAAAGTTTAATTTAACAATGACTTCACCTCTCTGCTCTAAATCCTCCCTGCCAATCCACCTTCATTATCTCAAATCCAGGTAATCTATTCTACAAGCATATTTCTTTGGGACATCCAGAAAGGCATTCAAAGCTTTGATTTGGAGGTGTCCATGTTTCTGGGTGATAGAGGGATAATGACCAGAGGTCATTACAGCTCCTCATTGCAGGAACGCTTCCTGATCTACTCACCCATCAACACATAGAAAACAGTAGCACTTACTCCCACTGGGCTAAAAGTAAGTGCTTATTTGTGGCTGAAGACAAAGAGCCCAAGACTATGCTGCCTAGTTATCCCCAGTTCTAAAAGGATCTGTGTAGCCCATTCACTGCCCAAAGACTAGGAATTTCTGGCTTATGGAATAAAGTCCAAACAACTTAAGCTGGAACTATTACTGGAGAAAAGCATGCCTTGTCTTCCCCAGTTGTTGCTCGGAATGGATTCCTTGTCATATCCTGAAGAAACACCATGCATGCTTAGGTAATATAATAAGATCATGATGATAGTTCTTTGATAAAAGACATGTGGTTTCCTCTGCATAGAGCACTCTTCCCCATGCCTACCCCAAACCAGTCAGCTACAATTATCTGAACTTTTTCAGTCATTGCACTGCATAATAATGGTCTTCATATTGAACTGACTTCTCCCACTAAATTATAAATCCATGAAGACAGAGTATATATCAGTTATATCCATTACAGTATCCTCAGTCTTTCAGGATGCCTTCTGTGCAAACCAGGCCAAATATTTTTTGAATGGATGAATGAATTAATGAATGAATGAAGTGAGCTACCATTGTTGGCTCAGATAAGTATCTTTAAGAAAGGGGTAACTAAAGATTACCCAAAGGAGTTTCAACAGTGTAGATTCTGCTCCTTTGAGAGTTAGCAGAGTGATGCAGGTGAACAAGATAAATTTGAAAATTTTTTAGAACCTTGTAAGAGAGAAGACATTAGTCAGTGTAAATTACTGTACAAAACCCTGAAAAAAATTTCTTGCTGGCTTTTATGTACTTCAGTGAGTGCTATTCTTGCAGCAATTTTAATGAATCATTTGTGTTGCATCACATAACGTATCAGGCAGGAATATTTTTACTGCTTTACTCTCCAGGATATTTCCTCAGAGAAGCTTTTAAGAGTATCAGGATAGCTTAGATGAACAATACTCAGTCCTCAGTGAGTATGAAGCTAACATGAATATTGCTGGAAGGGAAAAGTTTTTCAATCACTACATTGCACAGAAGATGATTTGCCTTTCATTTGGCAACAATCATTTCAGATGAGTAGGTTATGAACAGGTAATCAGAGAAATAATACAAATGGCTGATGCATATCAGAATAATGTACTCACTCCATTTTTTGCAAAAACAAATAATAAGGAAAAAATTTAAAATATTCATGATAAATCCTATATAATAAAGATGTAATATGCAAATTGACCATTACTCCAACACACAAGATGGCTTCCCCATGTGGTCAAAGATGGCCGCCCCCATGTGTAAACAAGATAGCGGCCACAAGATGGCCTTCAGGGGAGGGCAGTTGGGGGGACCAGGCCTGCAGGGAAGGGCTGTTGGGGGAAACCAGGCCAGCAAGGAAGGGCAGTTAGGGGTAATTGGGCTGGCAGGGTAGTAGTAAGGAAGTAATCAAGCCTGCAGGCAGAAGTGGTTAAGTGTCGGAACCAAACATTGTTCTCACTAAATGGATGTAAACAGGAAACCAGAAGGCTGGTCAACCTTAACTGCTCTGAAAGGTCAGAGCTAATTACTCACTGTTTAGATGAAAACATTGTTAGCTGAAGCAGCCTCTACCTGTTTGTTTCATGTTAATTTCTGTTTTGTTATTTCCTGCCTAAAGGCTAGGGGTGTGTCCCAAAGCCTTAATAAAAGGGAGAAAAAGGCCAGAGCAAGTGGTAGTTCTTTCCACTAGAGGAAGGCTCCTGCCTGGCCCCCCAATATTGCCAATTTAATATTTTGTAGTCTCTCTATTCGTTTGCATGCAGCCTCCTCCAGAATCCAAACCCTGAACTGGGAAACCTGAACCATGCGGGATGTGGAAAGAGGTTTCCACATCTGGAGCCCAACAGGGGATGCGGAAAGAGGTGCTCACATCTGGCTCCTGGCCGCAGGACGTCTGGAAGAGAAGGTATCATTCGCCTAAGAGTGAAGGAAGGAAAATTCACCAAGGAAAATGGTGAGGGCAGATTCACCTAGGAAAAGGTGAGGGGAATTCAACGTACGCAAAGCCCATGGATTAACTGCAGAGTCGTGATCTATAAGTAGGGTGGGAACATCTTTTGCAGCCAGGCTAATGGGGAATAATTAGGTTATAGATATAAAGTAAACTTTATTTTAGACTTTTGATTTGCATGCTTAAATAATGTTGTTTCTTGTTCAAATTAAAATCTTAGTTTGCATTTGGAATCTGAAATCTGTAATAAGTGAAACTCCACTGCTGAAACCGCCTCTGGTGTGGAGAAATTCAAAGGTGGCAGGAGAGGGCAAGGCTCTCTGCTCTCCTGCAATGAGATTAGTTAAGGTTTCATTTAAAAATTATAGAAGAACTCACAGGGAAATGCTAATCTTGGCCAAATTAGGTGCTAGTTATTACTTCGGAAAGCAAAAAAGAAAGAAAAAATTTAAGATCTGTCTTTATCTTTTAAGCATGAAAAGAAATTAGGCCAGATCTGATACTGATGCTTTCCCCTGAAGTAAGCAGGATGTGGGGGAAGGGATAGACACATGGCAATCCAATATGAAAGCCCACTCTCCCAGTATACTAATCTAAAGTCTCCTTTCTCGCCATAAAAAAGTTTTACAATTTAGGATGTGTCTGGATTTTCTGTACTCGAGAGGAGAGAAGCCCAGCTTAAAACGAAATGTGTGCAATTGTCCACCTTTTTTTGGACATATTAGAGAGGGTTTTAAGCTGGAATCTCTCTGCAAAAGCTGCAGAAAAAGAAAAACCCAGAACTGGTCTTTATTTTTTAAGAAAAATGGCCAGAGGGGTGCCCCCCAGCCTTGTTATTCAGGATAAAAGTTAAATGGAAAGATCCCAAATCTAGTTTATGGAAGGGACCCGATCCATTATTAACCTTTGGGAGAGGGTATGCTTGTATATTTCCAGAAAATTTTTCCAAACCCATGTGGATTCCTGCTAGAAATATTGAACTGCAACAGGGATCCAAGAGAGAAACTAGTCAGACTAATAAGGACCTTGTGCCTGGAGCCACACCATGCAGCTGCAGACAATCAGCTACCTCAGCCACAGAGAGCAACGACTCCAAACAATCCACTGAAGAAGAGGATCAAGAGGAGGACAAGCAGAACAACAAACAACCTAAAGACCACCAGGAGCATGGTAAAGAGGACGGTACAGACGCCTAAGAACGTATTTTTTGCAATACCAACAGTTACCAACTGTACGGTAATATTACCTGGGGAACATGGGGAAGTATTTGGGACTAATGTTCCTGACCCTTCATGGGTAAGAATCCTTAGGTGTACTGATTCCCCTGTTTCTTGTAGTCTCTAAGAAGGGCAAACTTAAGTAACTAAATATTTCTTAATTCTAACATTAGAATTTAAAATGACAAAAAGCCCATAGCTGCCTGTATTCTTAAGCTAGAGGCAGGGCAACATTTGTGGCTTGTGAATCAGACATAAACACTTACTAAATTTCTTTTGCTTTTTAAATTAAGATACCTACTTTAATTAATAAATTAGCTTTTTAAATAAAAATCAAGGTTTTCAGCTAAATAAAAAGCCAATGTTTTTGTAAGCAATTTGATTAAGAATTCTAATAAAGTAACTAAGACCTTGTCTATACAAAAAGAAATTGATAGCCAGTTTCAAATTGACTTGCCATGGCCTAGAACAAAAGAATATCCTTACATAATATTATTCTACAATGTCATTATAATTTTTGACAAATATCCCAAACAAATTTATAATCTAATCCTCTGAATATTTGGTAGCAATTTAAAAATATAACATGAAAGGAATTAATGCAGTGAGAAGGCACTTGAGCATTCTATATTGGCTTTTCTTGCTCTTTTTGCCAAGAGGGTCCCTCCCACAGCTGTCGCCTGAGCTTTCTGTTCATGCTGAGGTTGAAGCCTCATGGTGGCTGGTACCATGAATCTGTCTCTCACCCAGTGATGTGAGCTGGGCCCTCCCTGGAGAAGAAACCTGGGTTCCCCAAGATATGTGATCAATGCTGGGACCTTGCCAGCAGGCGAGGGGATCCCAAGGCAAGTACTGGGCGTTGAGGCCACAAGGGCATCGGCTACCAAGGAGATGGAATTGAACCTTACATCAATCTGCTTGGCCCTGGAGGATGGCTGGTTAGCCAATGATGGGTAAGATTCCTCAGAGGGAGAACAACCTAATACAGGCACAGTCGCAGAGGGGCCATCAGGGCAAACTTAAGTAACTAAATCCTCACCCCCCCCCAACATTGCAGGGGCTTAAACCTTCACCCCTTCTGAGGGAGGTCTCATGCCCTATGGTGCTTCACTTCTCATGCCCAGCTCTGATCGGTACCCAGGTGACAAGACAGAGACTTGGCCCACCTCCGTTCGGGACACAGATGACAGACAAAAATTTGGTGCAGCTCAGATTGGGACCCAGCAACAGACAGACTTGGCTGACAGCTGCCCTATATTCTAAA
Organism: Lasiurus cinereus; assembly: GCA_011751065.1. Taxonomy (NCBI): domain Eukaryota; kingdom Metazoa; phylum Chordata; class Mammalia; order Chiroptera; family Vespertilionidae; genus Lasiurus; species Lasiurus cinereus. Next base: position 49,427,797 of record JAAGEH010000286.1, on the reverse strand, counting down.
TCCAACTTAACACCAGGAATGCTCAGGGCCTACTCAAGAATGCAAATAATCCTTTCCACTAATATTTATAGAATAAAACTAAGATTATTGTTAGAATATTAAATTTGACAATAAAATAGTAGTTAATTTTCAAATTAATTTAATTGGTTAATTGAAATAGGTGAATATTCAAGAAAATTTAATTGTACTGGACAAAAGTTATTCCTAAAGTATTAACTAAAATTTCTATTGGTAGTTCATTGCATGGTAAAATTACTTAACATGCAATAAACATAAAGCAGTCATATTTGCATTATAAAAATTTTCCAAAAACCTCCTAATAATTAAATTTAAAAAAGGGGGGGATACTATAGTAATATTATGTAAGAAAAAGTATCCTGTAAGCAAATTACATCTAGAAAAATTTTTTTTACTTAACAGCAAGACACCCATGAAAAACACATAGTATTAAAATAAGCCAAAGGAAAATCATTTGGGCAAAAATAAAAAGGATCCAAAGTCAAATTTATAGAAAAAAAAAATCCTTTACTAACTTTTGATTGAGAATGTTTATATATTTTCAGAAAAACAGCTCTAAGACCATGTGAATTCCTACAACAGAGAATGCTCCAGCAATGAGAGGAGAAACAGTCCAGAGATGGAAGATGCTGACAACATGTTGCCATCCTAACAGTCAGCAGCTGTGCATTGATGCAGGTTGCCCAGGACCAAACCAGAGAGGATCGGACCTGCATTGCCACCATTTGTCCACCATCCAGAACTGAAATATCATTGCTAACATGTACATTCAAAAAACTGTTGGACATTGAAACTGGAACTCAAAGGACTGTTGGTGGAGAAAGAAAGATACTATAGACTTATTCATTTACCTCTTAGCATAGCCATTGTTGCTTGTCTTATTTTTTGTTCTTAATATTTATTTCTAGTCGGCAGATGCAAGATTTTTTAGAGGAAAGAAAATGGGGGAGATGTCGGAAACCAAACATTGTTCTCATTAAATGGATGTAAACAGGAAACCAGAAGGCTGGTCAACCTTAACTGCTCTGAAAGGTCAGAGCTGATTACTCACTGTTTAGATGAAAACATTGTTAGCTGAAGCAGCCTCTACCTGTTTGTTTCATGTTAATTTCTGTTTTGTTATTTCCTGCCTAAAGGCTAGGGGTGTGTCCCAAAGCCTTAATAAAAGGGAGAAAAAGGCCAGAGCAAGTGGTAGTCCTTTCCACTAGAGGAAGGCTCCCGCCTGGCACCCCAATATCGCTAAATTAATATTTTGTAGTCTCTCTTTTCGTTTGCGTGAGGCCTCTTCCAGAATCCAAACCCTGAAGCGAGAACTCTGAACCACACTGGACGTGGAAAGAGGTTCCCACAGTTAAGGGCAATCAGGCAGGCAGACAAGCAGTTGGGAGCCAGCAGTCCAAGATTAGAGAGGGTGCAGGTTGCTCTGAGGGACACTCCCTTCCCTGCACATGAATTTCATGCACTGTGCCTCTAGTACTATTATAATATTTATAATATTGCAGCAAGATATGGGGAAATGGACTCTCTCATACCCTATGTAGAGAGACCATAAATTGGTACAAGCCTTTATGGAGACCATATTTGAAAATATAAACATTCAATCAAACTTTCATGTGCATATTTTTCACCCAGTAAGAATCTATCCTGATATACCCACATAGGATGGTTCCATATATGTACAAAAATATTTATTTTTGTAACTTATTTTAAGGTAGTAATGTGTTTTTGTGATTTTAATGGAAAGAACTAAAGCTCTGTGCATAGACTGGCTGGACCAAAGATAAGTACCTTGGAAGTCCTGGACTTTTGCATGGAAGGAAGTGGGGATATGGAGTTTTAGGGACTATAATCTGTAGAATAAGAAGTCACCTTCTGGTCAGCCTTAGCACTATCATATCCAAAAGAAATATCGACATCCCCAAATCATTGACTACAATAAAAATATCAACAGAAACCTCCCAAATATGCATCAATGGAATTCCTCTTACAACATACAGTGACATTTCTTTTTAAAAAAATTTTTATTGATTTTATAGAGAGGAAGGGAGAGAGGTAGAGAGAAACATTGATGTGAGAGAGAAATATTGATTGGTTTCCCCCTGTATGTACCCTGATCAGGAGAGAAATAGTGAGAAACATGGATGTGAGAGAGAAATATTGATTGGTTGCCCCTGTATGTACCCTGACTGGGAACCAAACCCACAACCTGGGCATGTGCCCTGACTGGGAATTGAACTGGTGACCTTTGGTGCATGGAACAGTGCTTAACCAACTGAGCCACACCAGCCAAGGTCAACTACACTTCTTAAAATCTTTCCTCCTTACGTTTTTTGTTTGTTTGTTTTTGTTTTTCAGATCTTATCTTACAGCAGTACAAATACTTCGACCCTTCTCTCTTTATCACACACACCTTAAATTCTAAATTCAGTCTGCAATTGTCCTTAAACATTCCAAATGTGTCAGGTTTATTTTTCACTTTTAAAATATTCATTATATATATATATATATACCATTTTACATGATTATAAATATATCAACATTATTTTTTTAGTGCAGCTATTTCTTTCTTCCCCTTGTTCTTTTCTTTCTTCTCACTTTCCACCCTTTGTATTAATTTTTTATTATATAAGAGATTACAACAGGAGGAATCCAAGATGGCGGCATAGGTAAACACCTACACTGCTGCCTCGCACAACAATTTCAAAACTACAACTAAAAGACAGAACGGACATCATCCAGAACCACAGGAAAGCTGGCTGAGTGGAAGTTCTACAACTCGAAGTAAAGAGACCCAGAGGAGCTGCAAAAAGCTGAGGTACGGAGACACGTGTGTGGTGCCGGAGTACCTGGCTGGCTTTCTCTGGTGGGAGGGAAACGGAGACTCTCAAAGGCATTGAACCCCTTATCCTACTACACTAAACCCCAGATCCAGCCGAAACTCATACGGGGGGAGTTTGGACTGTGAAAAGGGAGAAGTGCACGGAAATTTAGGGGAGTCGCAAAAGATCAAAGGCCTGGTGGCGCACACGGACTTGTACGCATGTGTGTGTAGGCATACCCAGTGGATACAGGGCAATGGGGGAAGTTGGGGGGTGGAAGGGGACAAATGAGGGTATGTACTGGGGGGTGGGGAGGGCAACAGGGGGAAAAATAAAAATAATAAATAAATAAATAAATAAATAAATAAATAAATAAATAAATAAACAAACAAACAAAAATGTTATATGTTTTCATCATAAGAAAAAATAAAATAATTTTTTAAAGAAAGAAATTTAAGAGCCCAGGACTGCATTTGTTCCAGAATATGAATGTGAAAATCAATTGTTTTTCATTAAAGATGCTGAAGAATATTTCAGGTTGAATCATAAGTGAAGGGAAGTGACCTGTTACAGAATTTCCCCTCACCCAAAAGCCCCACCAGTCTTTCATTTACTTTTTAATCCAACAGATATTTATAGAGACATTTATGGGTACACATTTATGTGTATCACGCATGGAACCAGGTTTATAAAGATGAACACACTAAGACTGCTGCCTCGAAACTCAAGAATTGAAGAAATGTAAATTGACAGCTTTCTGTGGCTTTAATATGTACACATTTTAAAGAAATATTAGGAGTAATCTAAGCTTAAATGTGATGTCTTAATGTAGGTACTTAAAGAAAGAACTACAAATAGAACTTTATTACTTCAAATACAGTTAGTCCTCACTTAACCATAGGCTAATTGATGTAAAAAAGAGTTAAGTTCCTATGTCATCTCCTCAATATTAAAATGAAACAATATTAAATAAAATGAAATTATACGAGAACTTGTTATATTAGAAAATATAAACTTGACATGCATATAGGGAAGACAAGGAGGCAGTAAACTACCAATCAGAGCAGCAAAAAGAAAAAAGAATTTTTTCCCTTTGATATAGGGAAAACTTCTCCTTTGAAATTTAGGAAAGAAAGGTGATTCTTATGCTAGTAACTTGGTCAAGATTCATATATTCTCTTTGACTAGCATGGCAGTCTAAATTGCAAGAATTGATTTCTAATGTATGTCAACATCATTGCAGTTGACTTTCAAATCTCATGTGGGTCCCAGAACGCACAGAAACTCAGGGGAGCTGGAAAGGCAAAGGTCTGGAAGTGCATGCACATGCTCACAGAGAGGGCTGCAGTGTTTACTGAGAGGCACTGAGACCCAGAAGCTGTCGTGTAGAGCAAGGCTGATGGGAAGCCAAGGCTGTCTGCTCAGCCCTGAGACTCTGCCACATCCAAGCCCACCACAGAGGCTTTTGTAATCTTGCAAGTCTTAAGGATGAGTCCAGCACAGAAGTTTGGTGGGCACAGACACAGCTGTCCTCACAAGCAATTGGCTTGAAGGTCAATTCCCCCCAGTGAAACCAACAACAATCAAGACTTAACTACAATAAGACTGTACACACAGTCTACAAAGGGGTGCTCCAAGAGTGTCCACCACAGGTAACTGAAGAGGTGGATCTACTAGGCCATATAAAACACCTAGCACACAAACTCTGGGAAGTAGCAAAAATGTGGAGACAAAGGAACAAATCACAAATGAAAAAAATGGAGGAAAACAAACAACTAGATATAAAGTTCAAAACCACGGTTATAAGGTTTTTTAAGAATTTCCTAGAAAAGATAGATAAATTTAGTGAAACCCAAGAGAATATGGAAAAGGACCAACTAGAAATTAAACATACTCTGACTGAAATAAAAAGTATTATACAAAGACCTAACAGCAGACTAGAGGAACGCAAGAATCAAGTCAAAGATTTGAAATAAAAAGAAGCAGAAAACACTCAACTGGAAAAGCAAAAAGCAAAAAGAATCCAAAAATGTGAAGATAGTGTAAGAAGCCTCTGGGACAACTTCAAGCATACCAACATCAGAATTATGGAGATGTTAGAAGAGAGAGAACAAGATACTGAAAACCTATTTAAAGAAATAATGACTGAAAACTTCCCCCACCAGGTGAAAGAAATAGACTTACAAGTCCAGGAAGCACACAGAACCCCAAATGAAAGGAATCCAAAGAGGACCACACCAAGACACATCATAATTAAAATACCAAGAGCAAAAGACAAAGAGAATAATAAAGGCAACAAGAGAAAAACAGTTAATTTCCTACAAGGGAGCACCCATACAATTGTTAGCTGATTTCTCAACAGAAACTATGCAGGCCAGACAGGAGTGGCAAGAAATATTCAGTGATGAATAGCAAGAACCTACAATCAAGATTACTCTACCCCGCAAAGCTATCATTCAGAATTAAAGGGCAGATAAAGAGCTTCACCAATAAGAAAAAATTAAAGGTGTTCATCAGCACCAAACCAGTATTATATGAAATGCTGAAAGGTATTCTTTAAGAAGAGGAAGAAGAAGAAAAAGGTAAAGATAAAAATTATGAACAACAAATATATATCTATCAACAAGTGAATCTAAAAATCAAGTGAGCCAAGACTGGTTTGGCTCAGTGGATAGTGTGTTGGCCTGCGGACTGGAGGGTCCCAGGTTCAGTTCCGGTCTGGGCATAAACCTTGGTTGCAAGCACATCCCCAGTGGGGGGCATGCAGGAGGCAGCTGATCGATGTCTCTCTCTCATTGATGTTTCTGGCTCTCTATTCCTTTCCCTTACTTTCTGTGAAAAATCAATAAAATATATTAAAAATCAAGTGAACTGAAAATCTGATTAATAGAATAAAGTGGTGAATATAATAGAATCAGGGGCATAGAAAGGGAAATATAATTCTCAGGGGGAAAGATGTGAGGGGGTGCAGGGAGAGACTGGACAAAAAAAATCACACCTATGGATGAGGACAATGAGGGAGGTAGGTAAGGGCAGAGGGTGTAGTGGGAGCCAGGTAGAGAGGAACTCTGAAGGAAAAAGGGAATAATTGTAATAATCTGAACAATAAAGATTTATTAAAGTTAATTAATTAATTTTTAAGATAAATAAATAAAGTAAAATGAAGTTGGCATACTTCTGTGCCAGATAACAGCATTTGGAAAGATTCATACCTTACCCAATAAGGCCTCCTAATCTGATTACTTAAAAACTTGCCTTTGAACAGAAACTGCTACCACAGTTCATATGGTCTTTATAACTTTGATGTTTTGTCTCCAAAACCAACAAGATGTCTTTTCTTAAACTGAAATACCTCATTATGCATTATAGCAAGCCAGTGTGGTATGCTTACTGTTATGCTTTCAAGATTGAACATGAAGTTTCCATATTTGAATTGTATTTTTAGAGTCCTCCCATCTCTGAAACAATTAACTGAGAGAGAGCGTGCAATTACTTGGTACTTTTATATTCCTCAAAGGATCAGATGCAATATTGAAATCCAAGTCAACTGACCTACCTGCTTTGTGCCAGGTATGCACCTGAGGTCTTCTGAGTAGAGTGTGAGAACTTTCCTATTCCAGAGATGTTCCTCTCCCCTTCAAAAAGCCCCATTTTTATTCCCTCAGTCTTGAGCCCTGACTGAACCTCTCTTCTGTTTCTTCACACTCAGAGCCACATCTCTGCTGATTTCTTCCATAGAACTAGCATCTTCCTATCTACCAGAGATTTGAATTCTATGGAAAAAGTAAGTGTCACAGCTTTTAACCACTGGGAATGGCAGGCATCAATTCTTTTTGCAACTTTGGAATAGCTAAATCCTTCTTTCCACATACCCGTACAATCCTTGCTCACCACCCAGGTGTAATTTCTTCTGGTTGTCTCTCTTCTGTCCATTCTGCTCTGGACTTTTCCCTCAAACTTCTGCCTGCACCCCTATTCAGTCCTGTCCCACAGTTATCACAATCCCACATATCCTCAGCTGCTTCTCTAAAGACTGTTCTTTATCCTTGAGATCAGGCTCATTCTAAAGAATACTACTTGCCCTCCAGGCTGCAGGCTTCCAAATCATTCTTCACCCTCAGGGAAGATGGGCCCAACCTATGCCTTTGAGCCTCTTGCTGTTCACCCTCTGGCTCTACTTTATCATTTTCACCAGCCACTTTATCATTATTCCTCTCACTGAAGAGTTTTTCACCCAGACAGGGTTTTAGATTTACACCCCACCCTCTACTCAACCTGGGTCATTTTACATCCAAATGGATGACTGTGGAAGACTTTGCTCTCTGTCACGAAGTCTTCTGATTGATCACCAACCCTACTCCCTCTTCTTCTTGGGCACTCATTTCCCAGCCTCCTTGGCACATGATTCATTGTTCTGAGTTCTAACCAAAACAATATAGTCACAAGCAATACAATAATTCTTGCATATTCATGGGGAGATCAAAGACTCCCAGTGGATACCTAAAATCCTGGCTAGTGCTGAATCATACACACACACACACACACACACACACACACACTATGTTTTTCCCTATACATACATACCTATGATAAAGTTTAATTTATAAAATAGTGACAGGAAGATATTAACAACAATAACTAATAATTAAAGAGAACAATTACAATAATACTAGAGGCCTGGTGCACAAATTCATGCATGGGTGGGGTTAGGCCAGCCCACCCCTATTGGACCTAATTGGCCAGGTGAGCTGGGAGAGAAGCCATGGGTGGTTGTCTGGCCTGCCCACACTCTGGTCGAACTCCTGATTGAACTCCCAGTCCAACTCCAGTCAAGGGAACAATTTGCATATTAGCCTTTTATTACATAAGATACTTTGATAAAAGTAATGTGAAGTTATTTCTCTTTCTCTGGTATCTAATCTGATAACCTAGATGGCTACTAAGTGACTAACATGTGGGTCAAGGGATGATTCACATCCCAGCAGGGATGGTGTGAGATTTCATCATGCTGTTCAGAGTGATGCACAATCAAAACTTACAAATTGTTTATTTCTGGAGTTTTCCATGTAATTTTCTTCAACAATGATTGACTGTTAGCAATTAAAACCATAGAAAGCAAAACCTCAGATAAGGGGAGACTATTGTATATGCCACTTTCTGGCTTGAGCAGTTCAAGCTTTTCACACATGATACCCATGCCTTTTCCTGCCTTTTGCTAACTGAGTTGAGAATCTCAGGGTGGCCTTGGGACCAACTTATAGAATATGCAGAGGCACAAGTGAAAGCAGTGTGGTGTGCTTGGAGAAAAGCTGCCCAGCGAAGAATACCCATATCAGCCTATTATGTGAGTTGCGGTAAACAACTTTTACTGTGCTAAGCCACTCAGATTTTGGAGTTCATTTGTCCCAGCAGCTGGCCATTGCCTCAACTAATATCCATTGCTCAAATAACCTCCCAGACTTTACTTTAGCTATATACCCCCAAGGTCATAAATCATAAATTTCCCCCTTCACTTCAACCACTCTCTGGCCAATATTTTCAAATCTTTTTATATTTTTTATCCCCTAAATGCATCTGGAAAGTCCTCTACCCTGTTTGAATCCAGTTATTCACATTTTCTGCCTTTCTCACCAGAGCGCTGGTGCTGCTGAAGAAAATCCCAACCACACCACACCAACTGTGTCATGGGTAGCCACTAGAGTCCTGCTACACTTGGTTAGTCACCTCTCCCTAGCTCTACTCTCTTCAAACCTCTGATTCTGTGCCCAAACCCACCGCAGCAATGTGCCACCACACTCACACAACTCTCTCCTCCCATTTTCCCTTCCTCTAACCACCACCTGCATCTAAAGCCAATCCCTCCAGTCTTTCAAATACTTTATCTTCTGTAGGGTCCTTCTTCTGTAGTTACAAATGTTCCTTCTTTATGTGATCTTCCTATGAGCATTGAACAAGCTCTTCCATCCTCATTCTCACCTTCCATCCTACTCTTTATCTCTCCTTCTAATCACAGATAAACTTCCTGAAAGAGTTCCCTCTTCTCCTCTGCCACTGGTATTTGTTCTCCTTATATTAAATAAATTGTTCTCATTTGGAGGTCAACACGGATCTACTTGTTAAATCCAGAGCACACTTTCAATTTTTATCTTATTTGACCCCTCAGCAGCATTCAGCGGGTTTCTTAACTTCTTATTTTTCTGGTTTTCCTTCTATGCCTCTGGTTGTTCCTTTTCAATTTTTTTCCCCAGTTAGCATGTTCCTCAGAGTTCTTTATTTAAATGTTCCTCAGAGGTTTTTTTTGCCTTAGGCATTCTCATATCTCTATGTTCCTCCTCCCTGGCCAATCTTATCCACTGTCATATACTCAAGGATTTTTTATCTGATGGTTCCCAAGTGGAAATATCCACCCTAAAGTTTTCTCTTGGGCTAGGGAGTTGTCTTAGTCCATTTGAGCTGCTATAACAAAAATGCCACAAAGTGGGTGCCTTACAGGCAACAAACATTTACTCCTCACCATTCTGGAGGCTGCAGCAGAGTGATGGAAACCCTCTTCCTGATTCATAGACAGCCATCTATGTACTATAACTTCACATGGCAGAAGGGGAGAGGGAGCTCTCTTGGGCCTCTTTTATAAACACACTAATCCTAATCATGAGGGCTTTGCTTTCATGACCTAATCACCTGTGGGAAACTTCTTGTGCTTGACAGCCTTGTTGTAGTAAGGTCCAGGCACGTTAGCACTAACCTCGGGCTAGGTTTCTATTACCCCAAACCCTATCTCTTTCCCGTAAGCCAGGTGTTTCGCCTTAAGGGCTAGGAATTTTCACTGCTATTTGGTTGCTTAGCCTCTGGAACTTCCTCATTCTCTGGAACTTCCTCATTCCTCCTTCTCCCTATAACTACCCCAAACTTCCTGAATAAACGAGACTTGATCAGAACTTTGTCTTGTCTCCATTCCTTGTGTCTCTTGTCCCTTTCATCCCCGCTCCCCATCTAGGGTCCTCGTTGACTTAACCCGCGGGTCAGGACAATCACCTCTTAATAACATCACATTGGGGATTTAGATTTCAACATATGAATTCAGGGGAATTCAAACATTCAGTCTTTAGAAGGGAATATATATTGAGCATCTGTGTCCACTTTAACCTTAAATTTCCTAAAGCTAAACTCATTGTCTATCCTGTCTATGCCCCAACACCTTTCTTCTGCTGTTGTTTCTATCCCAGCAAAAGGCCCCTCCATCTATTCCAAAGCCTGAACCTAGAAATTCAGGAGTCAACCTTGCTCTTCTCTTTCAATGGTCCTGTAGATTCTCTTTAATGCCCCTTGATTCTGTTCACCTATTTCAACTCCCACTGCCACCAGTCTAGACTGAGTCACCATATATCCTGTCCTGGGAAGTGTAGCTGCTTCCTTACTATCCTTAGGGCTCTAATGTTCTCTCTTACTAATCCACTATCCAAGTGGGTAGAGTGATCCCTGTCTCAAAGTGAACATGATTGTCTATACCCGCTTAAATTCTTCTCTTAGGTTCACAGTCAGTGTCTAGACTCCACCCCATACTTATAGAAGTAGAAGATAGCAGAAAAGTTTATAAAAGTCTCATAATAACATTCACCTAGGGTCTTGCTAAATTTACAGATTTTTGTATCTCTTGACTGGAGAGTCTATTCCACTGAGCTTGAGACGAGACCTAGAAATGTGTGTTTTAATCAGTCCCCATGCATGTGTACCCTCAGGAGCATTTGGAAAACATCACTCAGGCCCATAAGCTCCATGGAGGTAGGGATCATTTCTGTCCCTTTCATATCTGTACCCATTACACTTACACCTCATGTGATGACAGAAAGTTGAAAGAAAGAAAGAAAGAAAGAAAGAAAGAAAGAAAGAAAGAAAGAAAGAAAGAAAGAAAGAGGAGAGTGCACTGACTTTCCCCAGGGGATCTGCTGCTAGAAGTAGACCAGCAAAGTCTCCTGATGGTTTTAGTTCTCAAATTAACAAATTGGCAGTATGACTATGTGATGTGAGACCCTTGAGAACTGAGACACTTCGAGTCTAATCCCAAAGGTTTCACGACCTCTGAATGGGGATAACAGAATGAAACTGTTGACAGAATGAAACAAGATAATGTTTGCAAGGTGTCCATTATGCCTAAAGTAATCTCTGTGAGTGAGATCTGGAGCAATCAGATACCTGCCCTATGCTAACATCTCCTTTGGAAGAGAGATGGATTGGGGAGAACAGAACTGAATTTATCCCCAACTGTTACATACATTTTAACTAATCTCTAATGGAATTTTAAACCTTTGGTTGTTTTTTCAAGTACACATGGTGTCATTGTATCGTTCTGTTTTGTTTCTTGGGGTAGGGTATAGGGAGCACAGAAGCACTTCAGCAGCCCTTGAATCCTGACATGAAACTACAGTGACTGCTGCCTCGGCCTCCTTTCCACTGGTCCTGGGAGCACTCTTTAATGGTGCCAATAATCTCCCAAGGGGTCAGAACACACTTAAGAATCCTGGTGGGGGGGGATGGCCAAGAAATAGATGGACATGTCCCGAGCCTTGTCCCAGAGCAGACAGAAAGAACAGCTGAGGATCATATGGGGAGTGTTTGTCAGTGAGTTAAGAGACAGCTATACTGCAAGAGAAGGTGGGAACAAGGCTCTCCTGACCAAGTAGCCCCCACTGCTGCTTGGATCCCTTCTGGAGCCACCAGCTTGGATGAGGAGACGGTGCCATATTGAAGGGGAAAATGGAAGCCTGAAGACCTACAACTATAGCACCCACCAAACAGGTGCAAACCCCAGAGCACGGGTCCCCAATTGGTACAAACACTCGGATTGAGAGGAGCTCTACACTCCACAATGGAAAGGTCAGATTTTGTCTGGAATAAAGTGAAGTCTCTGGTCCAGGTGCACTGCAGGAGCTGGAGGACCGAGGGAAGTACGCATCTAAAGAAATCCATGGCTGTTAGGGCTGGCATGATCCTAAATGTGGAAGGGGATATTCAGCTGCTAACAGAGAGGATCTGTAAAAAGCAACCAATTTTTATCTAATGCAGAAGGATAGCCTGGAAAGTTTAAAGTGTGCCGGCTGCTTGGACTTGAGGGGGAAAGGGAAACTGTGCAGACTTGTGTGCAGCTCCAGAGTTCAAGCACTTGCACCTTTTCCTCTTCAGATCCTTGTTTCTGATTTCTCAGCCCAATACATAGGATCACCGAGTTTGGGACACACTAGAAGACTACAGGGGAAAGTTGTTTTTCTGGAATCTGGGGATCAGAGTAGGAAGTGACCACTGAAGAACCAGCTCTGGGGCTGCCCACTCCTACAAACCAGTATTAAGTGCCACAGGAAAAGAAGGATGTAAGCACAGGGTAGAGAGGACCTATAATCTTGGAGATCAATCCAGAAACACTGCCACTCAGTGGCTGAATCACAAATTGACTCTTGTGTAAGAACAAATAAAGGAATAAAGAAATTAAGACATACTGCCTGCTTAAAAATCAGGACTGATTTACAACACTGAGGAGAAGTGGAATGCAATACGGTCCTAACTAGGAAATAGACATGCCAAACACAACAATAGAGAAAGTGAATGGCCTTCATGACTGCACATTCAATTTTTTTTATTTCATTTTTTTTTCATCTTTTACTTAAGAAACTAAGTTTTTTTCTTTTTTCCTCGCTTTATTTTAGCTTTTTAATTATGACATTTTTATTTTCAAACAGTAGTATTACTACTACTATTTTACCTTTTTGGGAAAAAAAGTGCCATTTTATTTTCTCTTTATTTCACTTTGGGGTTAATGTTCTACATTCTATTTTCATCTTTCCTTTAGCATCATCTTACTCTATCTCAACTCTACCTTTATGCCATTGCTCTCTTCCTAACTTTTCCTCTTTTGTTCTCCTGTTTCTTTACCTTTTTCTACTTAAGCTTTTCCCTATTCTTTCTTTTTAACCCCTGTGAAAATTTCACCCTACTTATATGTCTAATTTCCAATCCCCTGCTCCAAGTCCATACACATCTCCCTCTTCTCTGTCTTCACTATACAAAAATTATTTTTCTCTCTGTCCTTTTGTTGTTGTTTGCCTGAATGTTGCTTATAATGATTTTTTATACTTTACTGTGCAATTGTTTTGCTTATTTTTTTGTTTTCTTTTGTTTTTTTTTGTTTACTTTGTTTTTGTTTGTTTTTTGCATCTGTTTTCTCTCATCTCGCTTGATATTAGCTGTTTTTTTTAGTTTGTACTAATGTCCAGGTACTTGTTGCTGGCACATTTGTTGGGAATAGTGGCTATTCTATTTACGTTTTCTCCATATATGTAAATATATATATATATATATATATATATATATATATATACTTTATATATATATACACTTTATATATATATATACTTTATATATATATATATATATATATATATATATATATATATACACACACTTTTGCCTCTTTCATTTTCTTATTCTCTTTCTTTTCTCTTACTTTTTTTTTCCTTCTCCCAATTTTGTTTTGGCTCTCCTTTCTTTTTTTTTTCTCTTCTTTCTCTGCTATTCCCTAATTTGCCTCTCTCGTGGCCACCTTTATTTGTGGTTATTAATATCATGAATACATTCCTCTTCAGTGCCTTGGACATTGTAGCTGGTTGTATTGTATTTTGTGCCTTTAAATCAACGCAGGAGAGAGAGAACTACATATCCAGACATCCAGAAAAGAGGGACCATGGGGAGACAAAGCAAGAGCCCTCATATGAAAAAAAGCAGGCATCAACAGAAAAGGAAGTAAATGAAATGGAGGCAAGCAACATGCCAGAGAAATAATTCATAGAAATGTCATAAGGTGGCTAAAAACAATGGAAGACAAATTCGCAATATGAGTAAGAACCAAGAAGAACCAAGAAGAAATGAAAAATGACATTGCTGCTATAAAGAATTTAATAGAAAGCATCAAGAGTAGAGAGGAGGAAGCAGAGAACCACATCAATGAACTAGAAGACAAAGTAGAGAAAAAATATCCAAGTTGAGCAGCTTCTAGAAAACAAAATTAAAAAGCAAGAGGAGAGCCTAAGGGAAATTTGAGACAACACAAAATAAAACAACCCCAACATAATAGGGGTTCCAGAAGGAGAGGAAACTGAGCAAGGAACAGAAAACCTGTTTGAATAAATAATGACAAAAAACTTTCCTGATATAGGGAAGAAAAAACCTACACAAATGCAAGAAGCTCACAGTTCACAGAGTCTCAAGCAAAATGAACCCCCCAAAATTGATGCCTCGGCACATTATAATTAATTTGGCAAACACCAATGACAAAGTAAGAATCTTAAAAGCAGTCAGAGAAAGACAGAAAGTTACATACAAAGGAACTCCCATCAAACTAATGAATGATTTCTCAACAGAAACTTATCAAGCCAGAAGGGAATGGAATGAAATATACAAAGTCATGCAGAGGAAGGGTCTGAATCCAAGAATACTGTACCCAGCAAGGCTATCAATCAAAATTGAAGGTGAAATCAGGAGCTTCACAGACAAATAAGGACTAAGGGAATTTATTACCACTAAACCAGCAATGCAAGAAATACTAAAGGGTCTACTGTATAAAAGAAATAGGAAGCAAAGAAGGAACACGGGGGTAAAAAATAAAAATGGTGACAAATAAATACTTATCAATAATAACTTCAAATGTAAATTGATTAAATGCACCTCATCAAAAGACATAGGGTAATGGATTGGATAAGAAAATATGGGCCATATAACTACTGTCTACAAGAAACCCACCTCAGAAAAAAGACGCACATAGACAGAGGTTAAAGGGATAGAAACAGTTTCTCAGGCAAATGGAAATAGAAAAAAAGCTGGAGTAGCAATACTTATATCAGACTAATTAGATCTCAAAGAGAAGGACATAACTAGAGATAAAGAAGGCCATTTCATAATACTAAAAGGAGCAATCCAACAAGAAGAAATAACTCTGGTAAATATATATGCACACAATATAGGAGCACCCAAATACATTAGAAAAAAAACTTCTGGAGGAGATCAAGGGAGAGATCACATCAATACATCATATTATGGTACTTTATTATGCCACTATCACACTTGGACAAATTCTCTAAACAAAAAAATCAGGAAAGAAACATCAATCCTAAATGACTCACTGGATAAGATGGAATTAATTGACATCTTCAAAAGATTTCATTACAAAGCCACAGAATATACGTTGTTCTCAAGTGCACATTTTCAAAGATAGACCATATGTTGGGTCATAGGCAAAGTCTCTTCAAATTCAAGAAGTTAGAAATGATAAGAGGCATCTTTTCAGATCACAATGGAATAAAACTGGAAATCAACCACAATAAAAACAATCCAAGGAAATAAAATATATGGAGACTACACAGCATGCTATTAAACAATGACTGGGTAACCAGATAGATCAAGGAAGAAATAAAAACATCATGACAATAAATGATAATGAAAACAAAACAATACAAAATCTATGGGACACAGTGAAAGCAGTCTTGAGAGGGAAGCTCATAGCTCTACAACCCTACTGCAAAAAATAAGAAACAATAGTAATAAATTACCTAACCCTACAACTCAAAGAGCTAGAAAGAGAGCAACAAGAAAAGCCCAGTGTAAACAGAAGGAAGGAAATATCAGAACAGAGATAAAAGACATAGAGACCAAAGAAAAAATTCAAAAGATCAACAAAACCAAGAGCCGGTTCTTTGAAAGGATAAACAAGATTGATAGACCTCTAGCCAGGCTCACCAAGAAGCAAAGAGAGAAGATCCAAATAACCAAAATCAGAAATGAAAGAGGTGAAATAACAAAAGATGCCACTGAAATACAAATGAAGTGTTATGAATACTATGAACAACATTATTCCAACAAACTAGACATCCTGAAGGAAATGGACATATTCCTAAAAAAATACAACTTTCCAAAACTCAATCAGGAAGAATCTAAACAACTCAATAGGCCAATAACTATGAAAAAAATTGAAGCAGTCATCTAACACCTTCCAGCAAACAAAAGTGTGGGGCCAGGAGAGGAAAAATGGTGGCAGAATAGAGAGACGCATCTGGAGCTTTGTCACTGGGCAGAGGGAGAAAGAGCAGCTGAGAGTCGCACTAGGAGTGTTTGTTGGCAAGTGAAGAGTCAGTTATCCTTCAGGAGAAGGTGATGGACTGCTGGACAGGGCTCTCCTAACCAGGCAGGCCCACTGCCATGGGGTTTTTGTCTGCCGGAGCCACCAGCGCGAGTGCGGAGACCACGACATCTTGCAGAGAGAGGTGAACGCCTGTGGCAGTCTGAAAGCTGCAGCTGAAGCACTCACCAAACAGACGGGGGACCCAAAATACCGCTCTCCAATTAATGCAGAAAAGCGGACTCAGAAAAGATCCACACGGCACACAGAAAGGTCAGATTTCGCTTGGGATAATGTGAGGTCTCCTGGCCCTCAGAACAGAGACGCACACACAGTGAGAATTGGGCTGTGGGAAAGCTGCTTCTGGAGAGGTCCGAGGATGTGGGGCAGGGCGTGATCCCTAAGTGTGGAAGCAAACTCTAGGAGCTGTTGACAGAAGGGAGCTCTAGAAAACAACTCATTTTGATCTGAGGCAGAAGGACAGCCTGGGAGTTATTACAGTGTCCGGCTGCAAAATCAGCACAACCCGGTTTTGGGAACCACAGAGTAGCAGGATCTAAGCACAGCCTAGAGAGGTCCTGTGCTTAGTCTCAGAGATCAATTCCGAAACACTGCCACCAGTGGATGATGAACAAATTGACTCTCACATAACCACAAAAGAATAATGAGATTAAGACACACCTCAGCAGTGGAACAGGGAACTGCCATACCCTCCCTACTGGGAAACAGGAATGCCAAGTTGAACATTAGTGGAAATGAATGACCATTCTATTTTTTTATTTTTTATTTTATTTTTTTCTCATTTTTGCATATTTTAATTAAAAACTACTTTTTTCTTTTTTTTATTTCCTAAGAAAATAATTTATTTTCAAAATATAGTAAATTATGTTAACATTGTTTTGAAATCAAGGTATTGTTTTTAGAGAAATATCTTTTTTTATTAATTTTTTATACATATCTCCCCATTGG
>JAAGEH010000286.1:49371313-49405832 GCA_011751065.1 Lasiurus cinereus | reverse complement strand
CTTTTTTGTCTGTGAAGCTTTTGATTTCACCTTCAATTTTGATTGAGAGTCTTGCAGGGTACAGTATTCTTGGATTCAGACCCTTCCTTTGCATGACTTTGTATATTTCATTCCATTCCCTTCTGGCCTGACGAGTTTCTGTTGAGAAGTCAGTAGCTAGTCTTATGGAGGTTCCTTTGTAGGTAACTTTCTGTTTCTCTCTGGCTGCTTTTAAGATTCTTACTTTGTCGTTGGTGTTTGCCAGTTTAATTATAAAGTGCCTCGGTGTCGGTTTGTTGGCGTTCATTTTGCTTGAGACTCTGTGAGCTTCTTAGATTTGTGTGGGTTTTTTCTTTTCTATATTGGGGAAATTTTCTGTCATTATTTCTTCAAACACGTTCTCTAATCCTTGTTCAGTTTCCACTCTTTCCGGAACCCCAATTATGCGGATGTTGTTTTGTTTCATGTTATCCCAAAGTTCCCTTAGACTCTCCTCTTGCTTTTTAACTTTTTTTCCTAGAAGCTGCAGTACTTGGGTATTTTTTCCTACCGTGTCTTCTAGCTCACTGATGCGGTCCTCTGCTTCTTCTAGTCTACATTTGATGCTTTCTATTGAGTTCTTTATAGCAGTGATGTCATTATTCATTTCTTCTTGTTTATTCTGCACCTCCTCTAGTTTCTTCTGCATTTCTTCTTCATGCTTCTTCACCTCCTCTAGGTTCTTCTTCATTTCCACTTGGCCCTTCTTCATTTCCTCTTGGCTCTTACTCATATTGTCAAATTTGTTTTCCATTCTTTTCAACCACATTATGATAATTTCTCTGAACTCTTTCTCTGGTAGGCTTATTTGTGGTTCTATTTCGTTTGCTTCCTTCTCTGGTGAAACCTGCCTTTCTGTCTTTTGTGGGCTGTTTCTTTTTCTGTCCATGATCTTTCTTCTCTGGGTGTCTGGTTATGTAGTGCTCTCTCCTTCATTGACTGAAAGGCACAAACTACAACACGACCAGGTACAGCACACAAGGCACTGAGTAGAAATGTATTCAAGATGTTAATAATCACAAATAAGGTGACCAACAATGAAGGACAAATTAGGGGTAAATAGACAAAGACGAAGTGGAAAATGAGGAAGAAAGAAAAGAAAGAAGTGCCAAAATCAAATTGGGAGAGTGAGAAAAAAAAAAGATAAATAAATGAACAATAAAATAAAATAAGAAAATAAAAAGGAGAAAAAGGAGAAGGAAAGAGGAAGAAAAAAAAGTCAGAGAGAAAAGAAAGCGATTAAGAGAGAAAAGAGGAACAAAATATAGATGTCAGGAGAGAAGTTCAATAGAACAGTCACTAATCCCAATAAAGGCCAGCAACCAGTACCTAGAGATTGATGCAAATTGCAAATAGCAACTGGTATCGAGGGAGATGAGGGAAAAGAGAGGTAGAAAACAAAGCAAGCAAAAAGAAAATAAAACAAGTAGAATAAACTAAAGCAATCTCTCAAAAAAATTTCAAAAAATCGATATAATCACTTTTCAGGCAAATAGCAACAAACGGACATAGAGAAAAAACAACTTTTTGGCTAGTGAAGACAAGAGGGGAGAGGTTTGTGTGGACTTGTAGTAGGGGATTTGAAATTAGATATATAAATGGGGTGAAATTTTAACCAGGTAAAGAGAAAAATAGGGAGAATCTAAAGTTGCAAAAGGGAAAGAGAAACAAGACAGCAAAATGGGGGAAGTTAGGAGGAAAGTGTTGGCATAAAGGTGGAGTTGAGTTGGAGTAAAATTATGCTAAAGGGAAGATGAAAATAGAATGTAGAACTCTAATCCCGAAATAAAATAAAGAGAAAACAAAATGACACTTTTTTTTCCAAAAATGGTAAAGTACTAGTAGTAATTAATAATACTAGTTTAAAACAAAAATGTAGTAATTATAAAGGTAAAATCAATTGAGGCAGAAAGAAAAAAAATATTTTAATTAAAATATGTGAAAATGAAAAATAAAGAATTAAAAATTAAGAAAAAGAAAAAAATAAATAAATAAATAAAAAGAAGAAAAATAGAATGGTCCTTCACTTCCACTATTATTCTGCTTGGCACTCCTGTTTCCCAGTAGGGGAGGTATTGCAGTTCCCTGTGTTATCCTCTTGGTGTTTTAATCTCTTTATTCTCTTGTGGTTCTGCGAGAGTCAATTTGTGTGTCATCCATTGGGTGGCAGTGTTTCGGAATTGATCTCTGAGACAAAGCACAGGACCTCTCTAGGCTGTGCTCAGATCCTGCTACTCTGTGGTTCCCAAAACCAGTTTGTGGGGGTTTTGCAGCCTGGACACTGCAATAACTCCCAGGTTGTCCCTGTGCCCCAGAGAAAAAGAAAAAAAAAAAGCGTCGTTTTCCAGAGCTCTCCTCTGTCAACAGCTCAGAGGGTTTGCCTTCACACTCAGGGATCACGCCCTGACCACCTCCTCGGACCTCTCCAGAGGCAGCTTTCCCTCAGCCCGGCTCCCACAGTGCGCGTCTCTGCCCTGCGGGGGTAGGAGACCGCACCCTGGCCCAGGCTAAGTCTGACCCTTCCGCGCGCGCCCGCCGTGTGGATCTCTGAATCCTCTGCCTGCCCGTCTGTGCCGCCTGGGAAGCCGTGCTCTGGGTCCTGGCTGCTCTGTGGGTGCCTCCGTCAGCCGCAGCTTTCAGACCTCGGCAGACATCCACCTCCCCCTTAAGTCAGGCGCAATCTGACCTTTCCGTGTGCTCTGTGGATCTCTGATTCCGCCAAGTGTCTGCGCCGATTGGAGAGCGGAGTTCTGGGTCCCCGGGTCCCTGGCTGCTCGATGGGTGCCCAGCTGAAGGCTTCAGACCGCCGCAGACATCCACCTCCCACTGCAAGATGGCTCGGGCTCCGCATTCGCGCTGGTGGCTCCAGCCGACAAAAACCCCGTGGCAGTGGGGCTGCCTGGCCGGGAGAGCCCCTTCCAGCAGTTCTCCGCCTTCCCCTGGAGGACAACTGACTCCTAGCTTGCCAACAAACACTCCCAATGCAACTCTCAGCTGCTCTCTCTCCCTCTGCCCACTGACAAAGTTCCAGACGCGTCCGTCTACTCCGCCGCCATTTTCTCCTCTCTTGCCATTTTAATTATGATGAGTCTTGATGTGGGCCTCTTTGGGTCAATCTTGTTTAGGATTCTGTGCTTCCTGGATTTGTGTGTCTATTTTCCTTACCAGGCTAGGGAAATTTTCAGCCATTACTTCTTCAAATAGAATCTCAATTTCTTGCTCTTCCTTTTCCCCTCTGGTAACCCTATGATGTGGTAGTTTTTATGCTCAGGTTGTTCCAAAGGTCCCTTAAGCTAGCCTAATTATTTTAATTGTTTAAAGTATTATATATGTCTCTTTTTTCCCTGATTGACCCCCCGCCCTGCACTCCCACCCACGAGGGCAGGCCTCCACCTCCCCCGTGTCTAAGTCCATTGGTTATGCTAATATGCATGCATACAAGCTCTTTGGTTGATCTCTAACCTCCCCTGCTGCCCCTTGTCTCTGCTTCTACTTATGTTCATCAGTTTATGTTGATCATTATATCCCACATATTAGTGAGATCATGTGATATTTATATCTTTCTCCAACTGGCTTATTTCATTTAGCATAATGCTCTCCAGTTAAATCCATGCTGTTGCAAATAATAAATTTTTTATAGCAGAGTAGTATTTCATTGTGTAGATGTGTGCTGGAAGCCAATTCCAGCATCTCATAATTGCAAGAGTTTCATTAAAAGGTTGATGGAACTTGGGGACTCAACAAGGGCTGAGTCACATATGTTATCGCCTGTTGGAAAAGCTAAAGGCTGCCCGACAGCTCAGGGCATCTTAATCTACATGTTATTGCCTCCTACTGGCCAAACACTTGAACAGCTGTAGGCTATTCCCTGTTCTGACAGTGCTTCTGTACAAAACCCTATCCTTTGAAGTGTATATCTCCACCTTGCCTTAAGACAGTTTGTGTTAATAAAAAGCAAAGGATTTTTGAGACAAAGAGAACTTAGCTCCTTTAGCTAGAGCTCCTCTGACCTCCAATGCCTTTCAAAGTTATCTTTCATCTCTGGACTCTTACTTAATCTACACACAGCCTTCTCCAGATTCCTGAACCCTTCTAGATACCTGATCAAGATCCACCAGGGTTAAATGTCGCCCAACATTCGGCAGATGTACCACAGTTTTTTAATCCAATCATCTGCTGAGTGGCACTTAGGCTGTTTCCAAATCATAGCTATTGTAAATTGTGCTGCTATGAACATAGGGGTGCATATATCCTTTGTGATTGGTACTTCTGGTTTTTTGGGATATAGTCCTGGAAGTGGTATTTTACTGGGTCAAATGGAAGTGCCATTGTTAACTTTTTGAGGAAACTCTATACTGTTTTTCCACAGTGGCTGCACCAGTCTGCATTCCCATCACATCACACAAGGGTTCCTTTCTCTCCACATCCTCTCCAGCACTTGGTATTTATTGATTTGTTGATGATAGCCATTCTGACAGGTGTGAGATGGTACCACATTGTTGTTTTGATTTGCAACTCTCAGATGATTAGTGACTTTGAGCATTTTTTCATATGTCTCTCAGCCTTTATATGTCCTTTTCCAAAAAGTGTCTATTTAGGTCCTTTGCCTGTTTTTTTAATTGGGTTGTTTATCTTCATTTTGTTAAATTGTATGAGTTCTCTGTAAATTTTGGAGATTAAACCCTTATCTGAAATATCATTGGCAAATATGTACTCCCATGCAGAGGGCTTTCTTATTGTTTTTTTAATGGTTTATTTTGCTATGCAAAAGCTTTTTATTTTGATGTAGTCCTATTTATTTTCTCCTTAGTTTCCATTGCTCTAGCAGCTGTATCAATAAAGAAATTGCTACAACATATGTCTGATATTTTGCTGCCTATGGAGTCTTCTAAGATTTTTATGGTTTCCAGTCTTATATTTAAGTTTTTTAACCATTTTCAGTTTGGTTTTGTGTATGGTGTAAGTTGGTGAACTAGTTTTATTTTTTTACATATATCTGACTAAATTTCCCAGCACCATTTATTAAAGAAACTGTCTTAACTCTACTGTATGTTCTTGCTTTCTTTGTCAAATATTAATTAAGCATAATGGCTTGTGTTTATTTCTGGGTTCTCTATTCTATTTCATTGGTTTATATGTCTGTTTTTGTGCCAGTATCTGCAGTTTTGAGAATAGTGGCTTTGTAATATAGCTTGATATCTAGTATTGTGATCCCTCCACCTTTGTTCTTCTTTCTCAGGATTGCTGTGGCTATTTGAGGTATTATTATTATTAAAGATGAATTTTTGGAGAACTTGTTCTAGGTCTGTGAAATATACCATTGGTATTTTAATGGGGATTCCATTGAATTTGTAAATTGCTTTGGGTAGTATGGACATTTTAATGATGTTGATTCTACTAATCCATGAACATGGTATGTTCTTCCATTTGTTTATGTCTTCCTCTATCTCTTTTTTTCAATGTCTAGTAGTTTTCCATATCCTCATTTTTTAAAGTTGTTTTGTCTGTTTTTTTTTTTTTTTTTTTGCTTCTCTGTTTGAATATGTTCTGCTACCTTGTTTTTCAAATTTCTGGTAGAGTGTTCTGCTTTATCTAACCTACTTTTTATTTCTTCTAGTATATTCTTCATTTCAGATATTGTATTCTTCATTTCTGACTGATTCTTTTTTACATTTTCTATGTCCTTTTTCATGTTGTTGAAGTTCTCACTAACTTCCTTGAACATCCTTATAACTTTTTTTTTTCTTGAATTCTATATATATCTGGTAAATTGTTTGCCTTTATTTCATTTATCTCTTTTTCTGGAGATTTCTCCTATTCTTTCTTTGGGGGAATGTTTCTTTATCTCCCTATTTTGGCTGCCTCTTCATGTTTGTTTCTATCTGTTAAGTAAATCTACTATGTCTCACAGTGTTGGTATGCTGGCCTGACGTGGTAAGTGTCCTGTGTGTCCTTGTGGTGCACTCCCCTTGATCACTTGAGCTGGGTGCTCCAGGAATGTTCCTTGTGTGGATAATGTGAGCCCTCCTTTTGTTATTGAGCTTTGATTGCTTTTGGCCCATTTGTGTCTGGGGTCAACCCTCAGGCTAGCTGACTATAAATATTGACCCCAACCACTGTGTATGAACTGCAGTGCAGGAGCTGAACACAAATGGAATTTGCCTCAGGAGTGTCTTGTACTTGCTGAGATCTTCTTTTGGATATGCTCCTTATGAAGCTAATTGAATCCTGATCTGATGTTGTTTAAACCTGGCAACTGGGTATGTTGGTCCTGGGGCCTTTTGGAAGGGACTCTGATTCAGGTCAATATCAGCTGCTGCCTGTGTTAGGCCTTGGGCACCTGTTAGAAACTACAAATTAGTACACAGTTTGTAGCTGCTTTTGCTGGGTCTGGGTATGTACAGGAAGGCCCAAGCTACACACCAAAGGTTGACTTTTACCAGCACTGGGATCTGGGAAAGTCAACAAAAGACCTAAGACACTTTGAAATCTGCCTCTGTCTACCTCCACCTGACAACAGCCTGTTAAATTCGGCCATTGAGAGAGCCTCTGTAGGTGTTCAAGTTGCATAAGATAGGTTCTCAATGAATCCAGGTAGGTGCGAGTAGTGGTTACCAGACTGATATATGTTCAAACTTGGTGACAGTGCTGGGTTTGAGGCCACTCAACAACAGTTCCAGCATATATTAAATCTAGCTGCCACTCATTTTATGGTGAAAGAGGGTTTCAAGGCTTTATCAGGGTGAGGCCAGCAGAATTTATCAAGCACAAACAGTCCAAGATTTGGCTTTGTAAAGGGAGGGCTCTGCACTGATTGAGTATTCAAAGAAAAATAGCTTCAGTCCTAGAGCCACACAACTCAGTTAGTCCCAGATTCTGCCAGTAGCCCAATCTCAGGAGGATTGGGTTATTAGATCTCCCATGAAGGCCTAGAGGAAGGAGAAAGGAGTAGCCACTCTCTGGAGCTACACAACTCAGTCTGCCCCAGATTCTGCTCAGACCATGGTAGGGTGGAGCCAGGAGGAGTCTAACAAGTGAGGTCAACAGGGAGTCCAGAAGGTGTAGCTACTGCATTCCCACAGGCTGATGCCATAAGAAGGAGCATGCCCCACCCCCCAAAAAATGTCATGTGCAGTGTGAGTGATTTAGCACAGGAGTCTTAGTTGCTATTTCTTCAGCTTTCATCGCAGAGCCACAAACCTCAGCCTCTCGTGGTGTGAATCTAGTCCAACCTACTCTTCTTTTGGCTGGAGCTCAGGGTGAGTGGTTCCAATGAGATTTTGTGCATTGGTCCTTTAAGATTGCATCTGTGTCTCTAGCACACTCTTTTCTCTCCCTGGAGGACAGACTCCCTACTAATTTTCATGGTCAGATATTATATGGGTACCTCTTCCTGGCCCTGGTGCTGTGGGCTGGAAAGCTTAGCTTGGGATTGAGATCTCACACTTCACAGAGGAAACCTTGCAGCTGAATTATCCCTCTGGAATCTCAGTCACAGCCTGTGAGAGCAGGGCCAGACATTTTGGCATATCTGCCCTTCCTGCCAGTCTCAATGTGACTTCTTCTGTAAATCCTTGGTTATAAGACTCCTGATCAGCTGGTCTTCAACTGGTTATCCAGGTTGATTCCCCTATATTTAGTTGTAATTTCATTTTGATCCTGGGAGGAAGTGAGTGTAACATCCACCTAGTCTGCCACCATTTGGGATTCCTACATGTTCTTTTATCCACTTTTAATATTTTCTTCTTATTATTTTGTGGGAATTCTTTATGTATACTTGATTTTATGACTCTGTCAGATATTAATATTATAAATATTTTTGTCCAATGTGTGAGTTGCCTTTATAAGTATTTAATGTCTTAAGAGAAAAATTTTTAATGTTGATGAGGCCAGATTTACCTTTTATAATTTTTATTTTGTGTGTGCTATCTAATAAATCTTTGCCTGCTCCAAAATTGATGATTTTCTCTTGTAAAACTATCTTATATTTAACTTAACTACACTCCTTCACTTTGTTATATTGTACCACCTTAAGTTCCTTGTAGTCAATTTCCCTCTGACTCTTCTTCCTCTCCATTAACAATGGACATTTCCACAATTTTTATTCCTTTGATTATCAAATAATCCTTGTTCCTCAAAGAAGATTTATAAAACAAAAGAAGTGCAGTAATTATAATAATAACTAGAGGCCCAGTGCTCAGGGGTTGGAGGGTGTCCCTAAACCCAGCCTGCATTCTCTCCGATCTGGGACCCCTTGGGGGTTGTCCAACCACTGGTTTAGGCCCCTCTCATAATCCAGGACTGCTGGCTCCTAACTGCTTAGTTAGGAGCCAGTTACTTGCCTGCCTGCCAGCCTGATCACCCTCTAACCGCTCCCTTGCTGGCCTGATTGATGCCTAATTGCTCCCCTGCAGGCCTAATCGCCCTCAACTGCCCTACCCTGCTTATCCCATCACCCACCCCCAACTGCCCTCCCCTGCCAGCCTGATTTCCCCCAACTCTCCTCCCCTGTAGTTCTGGTCACCCCCAACTGCCAGCCTGATCACCCCCAACTGCCCTCCTTTGCTGGCCCATTTGCCCCTAACTGTCCTCCCCTCCCAGCTATCTTGTGGTGGCCATCTTGTGGCAGCTATCTTGGGATGACGTAGAGGTGGCCATCTTGTGATGACATGAGGGCAGTCATCTTGTAATGATGTGAGAGCATTGCACAAGGGTGCGAGGACCACCTAGGCTTTTATTAGTATAGATAGCACCAGTTTTGAGTGCAGTACTTACCAAATGCTATTTAGTGGTGGAAAATGATGAACAGGAGATCAAGTCTAAGAGTGAGACTGCCTGGGCTAAAATTCTATTTTTATAACCTTCTAGTTGCATGGTCTTAGTTAGTGTTTTACTCAGTGAAAATTTACAAGGTACAATAGAAATTTGCAATAGAGTTTTTAGTAACGAAAGATACAGAACAAAAGCATCAGAAAAGAGGGAATCCAAGATGGCCACATAGGTAAACACCTACACTGCTGCCTTGCACAACAATTTCAAAACTACAACTAAAAGACAGAATGGACATCATCCAGAACTACAGAAAAGCTGGCTGAGTGGAAATTCTACAACTAGAGGGAAAGAGAGGGGCTCACGGAGACCCAGAGGAGCTGCAAAAAGTTGAGGTATGGAGACGCAAGCGTGGAGAGAGCGGGTGCCAGAGTACCTAGCTGTTTTCTCTGGCAGGAGGGAAATGGAGACTCTGAAAGGCATTGAACCCCTTATCCTACAAAACTAAGCCTCAGATCCAGCTGAAACTGGGAGAAATTTGAACCTCTTATCCTACTACACTAAACCCCAGATCCAGCCATACGGGGAGAGTTTGAACTGTGAAAAAGGAGAGGTGCACAGAAATTTAGGGGAGTCACAAAAGATCAGAGGCTGGTGGCATGCACGACACTGTGCAGAGGACAGAATGCTGAGTGTGCCACTGGCTTTCACGAGTGGCTGGAGACAGACCCTCTCAACTGTGCCAGTTCTGACTCCACTAAGCCCCTGTTTTGGGTAAAACCCTGGGGACCTAGACTCCTGTGGTCCTGGAGCACAGAGGAGCCGGAAAGACAGCAGTCTAGAGACACTGTGCGCAAGCACAAAGGACCGCTCCAGCGATTACCCAGTAACATGAGACTTAGGGGATGTGGCAGGTGGGACCAACTGGAAGGCAAGGCAGTCTTTTAAACCCTGACACTCCACCCCTCCCAAGCTCAACAGAGAGGCTTCTGCAGTTTTGCAAGTCTGCTATCAGAAGGCTGAATCCAAAACAGAAGTTCTCCCAGCATAGTGAAAATGCTGAGACAAGGGAAGGGATCACAAACAAAAGAAATGGAGGAAAACAAATGACTGGATATAGAGTTCAAAACCACGCTTATAAGGTTTTTCAAGAATATCTTAGAAAAGTTGGATAAAGTTAGCGAGAGCCAAGAGGAGATGAAAAAGGACCAACTAGAGATGCAAAAGATCCAACTAGAGGTGGAAAAGGACCAACTAGAGATGGAAAAGGACCAACTAGAGATGGAAAGGACCAACTAGAAATTAAACATACACTGACTGAAATAAAAAGTATTATACAGAGTCCTAACAGCAGACTAGAGAAAGGCAAGAATTTGAAATATAAAGAATCAGAAAACACTCAACTGGAAAAGCAAGAAGAGAAAAGAATCCAAAAATGAGAAGATAATGTGAGGAGTCTCTGGGACAGCTTCAAGCGTACCAACATCAGAATTGTGGGGGTGCCAGAAGAAGAGAGAGAGCAAGATACTGAAAACCTATTTAGAGAAATAATGACTGAAAACTTACCACATCAGATGAAAGAAATAGACTTACAAGTCCAGGAAGCACACAGAACCCCATATAAAAGGAATCCAAAGAGGACTACATCAAGACACATCATAATGAAAATACCAAGAGCAAAAGACAAAGAGAGAATATTAAAAGCAACAAGAGAAAAACAGTTAATTTCCTACAAGTGAGCACCCATACGACTGTCAGCTGATTTCTCAATAGAAACAATGCAGACCAGACGAGAGTGGCAAGAAATATTCAACGTGATGAATAGCAAGAACCTACAACCAAGAATACTCTATCCAGCAAAGCTATCATTCAGAATTGAAGGGCAGATAAAGAGCTTCACAGAGAAGAAAAAGCTAAAGGAGTTCATCAACTCCAAACCAGTATTATATGAAATGCTGAAAGGTACTCATTTAGAAGAGGAAGAAGAAAAAGGTAAAAGCCAAAAAATTATGAACAACAAATACATATCTATCAACAAGTGAATCTAAAAATTAAGGGAATTAAAAATTAGATTAACAGAATAAACTGGTGAATATAATAGAATCAGGAGCACAGAAAGGAAGTGGACTAATAATTTTCAGGGGAAAAGGGGTGAGGGGTGTACAGGGAGAGACTGGACAAAAATCATACACCTATGGATGAGGTCATTGGGAGGGAGGTAAGGGCAGAGGGAAGGGTGGGAGTTGGGTGGAGGGGTGTTATGGAGGGGAAAAAAGAGAAACAAATGTAAAATCTGAATAATAAAGATTTATTTTTAAAAAAATAAGATGTACATCTTCAAAGTCCAGAGTTCAAGCATAAGCTTCCAGAGTGCTTCCTCATCTGAGTCCACAAGGATGTCCTTTTTCTCTGGCAGAGAAGCACTGGCCAGGGAAGACTCTTTGATTCCTATGGCTCAAGGTCTTTTGGGGGGGCTAGTAGTATAGGCACATCCTGCTATAAAATCTGCCATGACAACCAAAACTCTGGACCCAACACTAAACCCAAGTGCATATCAGGAGACTTAATATTAGTGCAAAGGAACCTGACAAGCCAGCAAGACATGGCCCATCACTCTAGGTGTATATAGCAAAATCATTAATTACTAACACAAAAAAACTCTCCAAGGGCCACATTCCCCAGGGTGGCCAAAGATCAATCATGGTTCCCTTGGAAACAGCAATGAATTAGCAACCACACCTGCTGTGTTCATTTTTTTCTCATAAGTAGCCTCTCTAAAGCCTCATTTTTTTCATTTGTAAAATGAGAAAACAGATGTGCTTCCTTTATAGGGTTGTTATGAAAATTAAATGAGATTATATATGTAAAGCTTTTAGCATTATTTTGGTACATAGTTATTGCTCAATGACTATTAGATATTATTAATATTAAGCATTTCCTCCTCTGTCATATAAGAATGACAATATTTGTTTCATTGCTATAGCAAGAATAAAATGCAGCCCTAGCTGGTTTAGCCTAGTGGATAGAGTGTTGTCCTGCAGACTGAAAGCTCCTGGGTTTGATTCCAATCAAGAGCACATGCCTAGGTTGTGGGCTCAGACCCCTGAAGCAGGTGTACAAGAGGTAGCCCATCAATAATTCTCTCTCATCATCGATATTTCTATCCCTCTCTCTATCTCCCTTCCTTTCTGAAATCAATAAAAAAATATTTTTTAAAAAGAACAAAATGCAGGCCTAGTAGATAGAGTTTAGCATAGGGCTTGGCCTTAGATCCCCATTAATCTTGGTGCCTCCTATAATCCCATTATCCAGAAGAAATCATATTTTGCCATAAAAGACTTTCACTTAATCTATTATCAATTAATTTACATTGCTTTTTTGGTAAAAATGTAATACCTTTTTCAAAGTAGACAGACAGAAATATCTTCTAAATGGAGGATGACAGCAGGATCTGTGACAACTATAATGCTTGAAGTGCATGGGAGGCCACAGCTAATGCTAAAAGGTATACAGCTTTTATGGCCACATGGACCAGGGCTATCACTGGGGCCTCCTCCCTGGGGCCAGGCAAGGCTGTGTGCTTCTAAGATTAGGCTCTGTGAATATGGACCCCTTAACTTTGATTCTTCATCAAACAAATAGTTCTTCCCTTTTGTGTAGCAAACACGATTCTAGGCACTGTGGAACAAGATCTAGGAGTCCCTGCCCTGTGAAACCTGCTTTTTCCCTTATTTCATGTGAGAACACTCATTTTAAATTAAGTGCCTTTTTAAAAATATATATATATATATTATTGATTTTTACAGAGAAGAAGGGAGAGGGATAGAGAGTTAGAAACATTGATGAGAGAGAAACATCGATCAGCTGCCTCCTGCACACTTCCCCCTGGAGGTGTGCCTGCAACCAAGGTACATGCCCTTGACCGGAATCAAACCTGGGACCTTTCAGTCCACAGGCCAATGCTCTATCCACTGAGCCAAACTGGTTTCAGCTTAAGTGCCTTTTCATAACCAATAATGTTTTAGCAATTTACCCATTGGATATAAGTTGAAAATGAATCAATGATTCTGATATTTTTCTTCAAGGTTTTCTCTTTCATACTTGAAGTCATACTGTATTCACCATTTTATAATTTTCCCCACCATGCCTAATCCCAATCTTGATAATATTTTATAGGTAGTATTCCATGTCATTAAAATTTTCTACAAATATTTAGATGATTTTGCTGCAGCAGAGCAGGTATTCTTCAGATTCATGAAGTGTTCTCTCGATCAGTGGCTTTCCAGCTTTTTAAAACCACAATTCACAGGAAAATATATATTATACATTGTGACCCTTTACTAATACACATACATTCTTGAAACAGAAATTTCAAGAAACAATACTCATCCTTACTACATGCTATACACTGATATATTTTTATTCTTTTTAATGTGTTGCCTTTTCAAAAATGTTTGTCAAATATACTAGGGGAAAATGGATTAATACTCAATGTTCTTGGGTTCCTAAAGTTGGATAAATGAAAATTGACCCCTCTTTTTCTCTTTTTTCCTCCCACACTCCATCTGTCTTGGTTGGTTTGCCCTAGAAGTAGAGCTGAAGATACAGAAGATTTATTTGGGAAGTGATATAAAGAAACAGAGGACAGAAGTTAGAAGTAAAAGCTAAAACAAAGTGTTATTGAGCATTTGCTGCTGTGAGTGACTGGGGCTCAATCCTACTGGGAACTTCTGGGGATCTGGGTAGAATTCCCTCAAAATGGTTTCTCCAAAGGATGGGAGTCTGAGACATTTCTCCACAGATTTCTCTCCTCCTTAGTTGAGTGTGTTTAATTCACTTCCCCATCTGGCGGCAGAAAAAAATGGAGAGGTGAAAAGTGGGTACCTGCATGGGGCTGTCATCATGCATAAAAGCTTCCACACAGCCTCCACTGAAATATCAGTGAGCCAAGAGCATATGGGCACAGCACAAAAAGCAGCTGTAGCTTTCTCTAAGCAGGAAGGGGTAAACATAAGTATCTCTGTCCAGTACATAGTGCCTTCCCCTAGGCAGCCAATCTCAGGGTCTTGCTGCCAATCAGACAGGCATAACCTGAAGAACTTGTTTCTCCAGGCTTGGCTCTCAACACATAAACATAGTTTAGAAAAATCTTCTGCCTTTCTGAACAAAGCTATTTTTTGCTGTAGACTGAGATAAAAATCGAATTTCAGTTGTACTTAGAAATGCCTTCTAGATCAAAAAGTAACTCCCCATTCCATTGGTGTTCATCATTGCTTCAATGGGTGGGGAGGAAGGGATTGAGGAAAAAATTAAAAGGTTCTAAAATGAGTTCCAGAATATTCTTTCTCTTACTTTCATCACACTTTCTAAATATTCATAATATTGGATGGATATACCCTAATTTGTTTATTTATAAAATTTCTTAAAATTGGATAGTATTTTCATTTTCTCAGTATCAAAAATAATATTGCAGCCCTAACCAGTTTGGCTCAGTGGATAGAGCATCAGCCTGCAGACTGAAAGGTCCCAGGTTTGATTCTGGTCAAGGGCATGTACCTTGGTTGCAGACACATCACCATTAAGAGGTATGCAGGAGGCAGCTGATCGATGTTTTTCTCTTACCAATGTTTCTAAGTCTTTATCCCTCTCCCTTACTCTCTGTAAAAGAAAAAATCAATAAAAATATATTAAATAATAATAATAATATTGTAGAAAACATCAGAATACGTATATACAGAGGTAATATGCAAATTAGGCCAGGACTCCATAACGGGTCATGACCAGACAGGAAGAGGTTTTGTGTGCAAGTGAGGCCCAGAGTGGAGACAGAGACAGAGGCAGGTGGACCTGCCCGAACTGGTTTGATGGCTCAGGTGGCCCCAGAACAAACACAGGCAGGGGGACCAGGGGATGTTGCAAGTCAGGCGCAGGTCCCACCCCTCCTCAGTGCTGGTCCAACCTCCTGTGGCCTCACTCCCATGGCAACTGGTGGTGCACGAGTCAGGCACAGGTCCTGGCTCCCTTCGGGGTGCCTCCTCACAGAGTAGGAGGCCAAATGCCTCCTCGTGTGATTTCAATCATGCACTGGGCCTTTAGTCTCTCTATATAAAAGCCTAAGTGACCGTTACAACCAGCCAGTAGCTATGATGCACACTGGCCACAAGGGGACTAGGGCCCTAGCTAGTTTGGCTCAGTGGATAGAGCATTGGCCTGAAGACTGGAGAGTCCCAGGTTCAATTCCAATCAAGGGCACATGTTTGGGCCAGGATCGATCCCCAGTAGTGGGTGTGCAGGAGGCAGCCAATCAATGGTTCTCTCTCATTATTGATGTTTCTATCTCTATCTCCTTCTCCCTTCCTCTCTGCAATCAATATATATATTTGATTGGGATCTGAATAAGAAACTTCTTTAGGACATATAGATGGCTAATAGACATATGAAAAAATGCTCAATGTCACTAATCATCAGAGAAATGCAAATTAAAACCACAATGAACTATCACCTCCCACATGTTAGAATGGTTGTCCTATCTAATAAAGAGTTAATATGCCAATTGACCATCACTCCAACACACAAGGTGGCCTCCCCCGTGTGGTCAAAGATGACTGCCCCCATGTGGACACAAGATGGTTGTCAGTGCACTCCAACAGTCAACCTCCTGCAGTCCCTTCCCCCCCTGCTAAACTCCCATGGTCCCTCTCCCCCATTCCCCGAACAGCTGGCTCTGATCGGCCATGATTGCCCAACAGGCCAAGGGAACCCACCCGTGCACCAGGCCTCTAGTCATTGTCCATAATTTTTTATCTGAGTTTTATATCATTTTACCAAGAGCGAAAGGTCACAGTGGAAATAGATAGTTAAAGAGTATGGAAGCTGTAAAAGCTTTTGATCCATATCCACCCGTTGCTTTCCAAAAAGTGTAGATTTAACCAATTCATACTCTTACCAGTCATGTGTGTGCATAGGAAAATTTAAAAACATTTAAAAAAATCTCAATGTTGCCAAAACCAGTTTGGCTCAGTGGATAGAGCATCGGCCTGCGGACTGAAGGGTTCTCGGTTCGATTCCAGTCAGGGGCATGTACCTTGGTTGCGGGCTCATTTCCAGTAGGGACCGTGCAGGAGGTGGCAGATCAATATCTCTCTCTCATCGATGTTTCTAACTCTCTATCCCTCTCCCTTCCTCTCTGTAAAAAATCAATAAAATATATTTTTTAAAAATCTCAATGTTGAAAATTTAGAAAGTATACAAAAGTGTAAATCGTCATAATAATAAATAACCCACAGCCTTGAGACAGCCACAACTAACATTTTAATACATTTTAGTATTTTGAATTCTTATATAATGTACATATATAATTTAAGAACAAAAGAGAACATACCACATATAGAGTTTTATAATCTGGCTTTCTCATGTAATATTACATTCCATTTCCCAAAAGGGTAATGTTAAATGGTTGCACAATGTTTCATGTGTGTCTGTTAGGAATCGTGTTTGGCTCCTGTGAACAGTTTGACTAGTATAAACATAATGGTTTATTTTTTCTCATGTAGTGAGAAATCTGGAAGGTGGCAGTTGATGGCTTTGTTACAGTGGTTCTAGGATGTCAGAATTGCAGTCACTATGATTCTCCTGGCTCTTCTCTCATTGTCTCCAAATGGCTATTAGAACTCAAGCCATCGTGCCAATTAGCAGGACAGTTGGGGCCAGGCAGCAATCTAGGGCTGGAAGTCCCATACATGGACTTCTGCTTATATCTTATTGGCTACCCTATTTTTAAGGAAGGCTGTGAAATGTAGTATTTTTAACTAAGCACATTGCTGGCCACAATAATATAGGATCTTGTTAATGACAAATAAGAGGAGAATGGGTATTGGGCCACCAACAATCTCTACCACCTCCTTTAATGGATGCAATATTTTATTTAACCAATCTTCTATGGAGTAATATTTGTTTTTTTTCCTAATTTTCACCATTATACCAATTGCCACAGTAAGCGTTCTTATACAAGCATCTCTTATTTTTTTCTTATGATAAATTTCCAGATGGAATTAATAAATTAAATCATGGAATGCAAAATTGCTTTCCAGAAAGGTTCTACTTTCTGCAGCAGCATATAAAATCACTGGCAGTTATTCTGAGAATCATTGATTGAATACGTGTTTTCCATCCAACTCCAGATGGTCCCTTGTGATTTTTTCTTGAATATTAATATCCTTCACAACTGTTAGAAAATGTAATCAGTTCTTAAATAGAATATGTCAAAGTGGCAAATGCTGAGCAGTAAGTCTTTAATTAATTAAATATACCAGAAGAAAATGTCCTTGCAGAATGAGCCTGCAAGGTGACACACATTTTAGTCTTATAAGTTCTTATATTTTTATTTTTTAAGAAGCCCCTGAAGTAGTTTTAATGCCAATAATGACATGGGGACACAGGAGAAAGGATGGCAAGGAAAAGACCCATATGAGAATCATCAAGAAATCTCAACAATTTAGGATCTTTAAAGTTTAATATTAGAAGCTATTATGGAAGATGTGAATCTTAATACAACTATTGCTATTCTGCAAACCAATGCAATTTTAGCAAAGTTTTGAAGCCCCATCTAATGACTTGCATTCTAGTGGAACTGAAGTTAGTAGAAACAGGATACCTAAGTCATTGAGCTAGATTCCTCCACAGACACAAGCAAGAGGCAAAATTTGAAATACTTACTGGTGTATACAGTTAATATGTTCTTAAAAATTCATACTTCGAATGAATTTCTGGTAAATTAAATTGAAATGTTTAAAGCACTGTGGAAATACGTAAAAAAAATTTCAGAGTAGCTCACATTCTATTAATGTAGTAAAACTAAAAAGTGATTACAGCAAA
Organism: Lasiurus cinereus; assembly: GCA_011751065.1. Taxonomy (NCBI): domain Eukaryota; kingdom Metazoa; phylum Chordata; class Mammalia; order Chiroptera; family Vespertilionidae; genus Lasiurus; species Lasiurus cinereus. The sequence goes on along the minus strand of JAAGEH010000286.1, from coordinate 49,388,171 downwards.
TGCTTTAGTAAAGAAGATCACTTTTTAAATAAGAATAATCACCCAGTTGTTCATTTTTTGAGAGTTGGATTTGTACTTCCAGGTTTCTTTAAGGCAAGACAGAGCTTTAAATGCTGTCAAAATTTCCATGGTCTTTAGCTTGTCTTGCTCAACAAAGATGAAAGCCATTGAAAAAGTTACATTTGTACTATGTTCTTAGAATTTAGTCTTTGTGTTTTAAATCATGCTGTGCATGGTCATCTACGTTCCTGGAATGTCACACATGTGGCTATTTCATGTGTAACAGCTCAATACTCAACACCCAAGGGCAGATTTTATAGCTCATGTCCCACATTCAGGGTGTGGGGGCTATCACTGGCTCAGAAGGGAGGAGACTAATTTCACCTCCCTGAGGCACAAGTGGTCCAGTCCCAATGCTTCAAACTACTGTAGACCTGGCACATGGTAGGAGGCCAATAAATATTGAATTTTTATAGGGTACAAACCAAATTTATGTCTAAGTGGTAGGATTATACATGAATTACTTAGTTTTGCTTTTTTATATTTTATGAATTTCCTGCAAGGCATAGCTGGGACATTTGTGATCTGGTAGCTGTGTGCATAGCTGCGTGTTTGGGCATTCCAGATCATAGTTCCTGGAACATTTCTGCTAAATTTTTTAACTAGATGAAATGGGTTCTGTTGTATCATACTGAATTGAGTATCTTTATTAAATATACTTAAGCATTTAATTTTTATATTTAAATTAGACATGAGCTTTTAATTCAACTTTTATTTCACAGTACAAATTAGGTAATGAACAAAGACTAAAAAAAAATCAGTAAATATATCAATCAATTGAACTCTAATTTTTTATTTAAATTAAGTCTTTAAAACCAACAATGGAACACAATAAAATATGAATACTACAGTCTTACATTTTATGCTAATAATTTATTTATATAATTAAAAATTCAAACTGGCCAGTGTGGCTCAGCAGTCAAGAATCAACCCAGGAACCAAGAGGTCACTGGTTCAATTCCTGGTCAGGGCACATACTTGGGTTGTGGGCTCGATCCTTAATGTGGGGCACCCGATTGATGATGTTCCTTTCTCATTGATGTTTCTTTATCACTCTGCCTTCTTCTCTCTCTAAAAAGAAAAAAAGCCAAAACCGGTTTGGTTCAGTGGATAGAGCATCAGCCTGCAGACTGAAAGGTCCCAGGTTTGATTCCGGTCAAGAGCACATACCTTAGTTGTGGGCATATCTTCAGTAGGTGGTGTGCAGGAGGCGGCTGATAGATGTTTCTCTCTCATCAATGTTTCTAACTCTCTACCTCTCTCCCTTTCTCTCTGTAAGAAGTCAATAAAATATATTTTTTAAAAAACTTTAAAAAATCAATAAAGACATATTTTTAAAAAAGAGAGATACTTTTTAAAAAATTGAGATTAGGTGATTTGTTCTTTCTATTTGTGATTTTCCTATTTACTTAAGCCTTTACTCTTATTTCATCTATATTAAGAAAATTAAAGAAAAATTTAATAGATTTTTTATTAAACCAAATGTACTGCTTATGGCTTAAATATTTTTAATGACTTAGATAATATACTTTTATTTTTATTTCTTCAGATAAGATTTTTTCAAATTAATTTTAAGTTTCTTTCAATTATACATTCAATAGTATTTTGTATTAGTTTCAGGTATACAGCATAGTGGTTAAACAATAATTTATTCCTCGCTGATATTTCCAGTACAAAACACCCCATTCAACATTACATTATTGACTATATTTTCTGTGCTGTACTTTACATCTTCATGATTATTTTGTAATTACCAATTTGTATTTCTCAATCCCTTCACCTTTTTTACCCACACCCCAACCCCCCTCCCCTCTGGTAAACATCAATCTGTTCTCTGTATCTATGAGTCTTTTTCTGTTTTCTTTGCTCATATATATTGTTCTTTTGATTCCACATGTAAGTGAAACCATATGGTGTTTGTACTTCTCTGTCTGATTTATTTCACTTAACATAATGCCCTCTACCTCCATCCATGCTGTTGCAAATGATAAGATTTCATTCTTTTAATGGCCAAATTATAGTTCCATTGTATAAATATATACTTTTTTTTTATCCACTTATCTATTGAAGGTTACTTGGGTTGCTTCCATAACATGGCTATTGTAAATAATGCTATAATGAACATAAGGGTGCATATATTCTTTTGAATTCATGTTTTGAGTTTCTTCAGATATATACCCAGAAGTGCAATCACTGAATCATAAGGCAGTTATATTTTTAACTTTTTGAGGAACCTTCATACTGTTTTCTACAATGGCTGCATCAGTCTGCATTCCCACCAGTAGTGCACAAAGTTCACTTTTCTTCACATCCTGGCCAACACTTCTTTGTTGATTTATTGATGGCTAGAGGCCCGATGCCCAAAATTTGTGCAAGAGTAGGCCTTCATTCCCCTGGCTGCTGGCACGGGCTTTGTCTGGAAGGTCATCAGGTCTAATTAACATATTATGCTTTTATTATAATAGACTAGAAGCCTGCTGCACGAAATTCGGGCATGGAGGGGAGAGGGGTTGTCCCTCAGGCCAGCCTGCACTCTCTCCAATCTGGGACCACTCAAGGGATGTCCGACTGCCCATTAGGCCTAATCCCACTAAATAGGCAGTCAACATGCCTTTCACAATCCAGGACTGCTTGCTCCCAACCACTTGCCTGACTGCTTGCCTGATTGCCCCTAGCCACTCTGCCTGATCAATGCCTAACTGCTCCCCTGCCAGCCTGATTGCCCCAAACTGCCTTCCCCTGCTGGCCCAGTCACCTCTAACTTCCCTCCCTTGCCAGCCTGGTTGCCCCTAACTGCCCTCCCCTACTGGCCTGGTTGTCCCCAACTGCTCTCCCTTGCAGGCCTGGTCCCTCTCAACTGCCCTCCCCTGCAGGCCTGATTCCCCCCCAACTACCCTCCCCTATAGGGCTGGTCACCCCCAACTGTCCTTCCATGCAGGCCCAACTGCCCTCCTCTGCTGGTCCTGTCACCTCTAACTGCCCTCCCTTTCTGGCTTGATCGTCCACAACTGCCTTCCCCTGCTGGCCATCTTGTGGTGGCCATCTTGTCTCCACATGGGTGCAGAGATCTTTAACCACATAGGGGCAGCCACCTTGTGTGTTGGAGTGATGGTCAATTGACATATTAACTCTTTATTAGATAGGATAGCCATTCTAACATGTGGGAGGTGATAGTTCATTGTGGTTTTAATTTGCATTTCTCTGATGATTAGTGACATTGAGCATTTTTTCATATTAGCCATCTATATGTCCTAGAGAAGTTTCTATTCATATCCCAATCAAATATATATATATATATATATATATTGATTTCAGAGAGGAAGTGAGAAGGAGATAGAGATAGAAACATCAATGATGAGAGAGAACCATTGATTGGCTGCCTCCTGCACACCCACTACTGGGGATCGATTCTGGCCCAAATATGTGCCCTTGACTGGAATTGAACCTGGGATTCTCTAGTCTTCAGGCCAATGCTCTAACCAGCTAGGGCCCTAGTCCATTTTTTTAATTGGATTGTTTATTTTTTGGGGGTTGAGTTTTATAAGTATTTTGTAAATTTTGGATGTTAATTCTTATTAGATGTACCTTTGGATACTATATTCTTCCATTCAGTGGGTTGTCTTTCCATTTTGTTGTAGGTTTTGTTCGCTGTTCAAAAATATTTTACTTTGATGTAATCCCATTTGTTTATTTTTTCTTCTGTTTACCTTGCCTGAAGAGATATGTCAGAAAATGTATTGCTAAGAAAAATGTCCAAGATTTTACTGCCTCTGCTGAAACTGGTTTGGCTCAGTGGATAGAGCGTCGACCTGAACGTCCAAGGTTTGATTCTGGTCAAGGGCATGTACCTTGGTTGAGGGCATATCCCCAGTAGGAGGTATGCAGGAGGCAGCTGATTTATGTTTCTAACTCTCTCTTTTTTTTATTATTTATTTATTTATTTATTTTAAATCTTTATTATTCTAATTATTACATTTGTTTCTCTTTTTTCCCCTCCATAGTTCACCTGCACCCTTCCTTCTACCCTTCCCTCCCTCCCGTTGACCTCATCCATAGGTGTATGATTTTTGTCCAGTCTCTCCCTGTACACCCCTCCCCCTTTTCCCCTGAGAATTATCAGTCCACTCCCTTTCTGTGCTCCCGATTCTATTATATTCACCAGTTTATTCTGTTGATCAAATCTTCAATTCTCTTAATTTTCAGATTCACTTGTTGATAGATATGTATTTGTTGTTCATAATTTTTTGGCTTTTACCTTTTTCTTCTTCCTCTTCTAAAAGAGTACCTTTCAGCATTTCATATAATACTGGTTTGGAGTTGATGAACTCCTTTAGCTTTTTCTTCTCTGTGAAGCTCTTTATCTGCCCTTCAATTCTGAATGATAGCTTTGCTGGATAGAGTATTCTTGGTTGTAGGTTCTTACTATTCATCACGTTGAAAATTTCTTGCCACTCCCATCTGGCCTGCATCGTATCTGTTGAGAAATCAGCTGACAGTCGTATAGGTGCTCCCTTGTAGGTAATGAACTGTTTTTCTCCTGCTGCTTTTAATATTCTCTCTTTGTCTTTTGCTCTTGGTATTTTTATTATGATGTGTCTTGGTGTAGTCCTCTTTGGATTTCTTTTATATAGGGTTCTGTGTGCTTCCTGGACTTGTAAGTCTATTTCTTTTACCAGATGTGGGAAGTTTTCAGTCATTATTTCTTTAAGTAGGTTTTCAGTATCTTGCTCTCTCTCTTCTTATGGCACCCCCATAATTCTGATGTTGGTACGCTTGAAGCTGCCCCAGAGGCTCCTTACATTATGTTCACACTTTTGGATTCTTTTCTCTTCTTGCTTTTCCAGTTGAGTGTTTTCTGATTCTTTATATTTCAAACTTTTGACTTGATTCTTGCCTTCCTCTAGTCTGCAGTTAGGTCTCTGTACAATATTTTTTTTAAATATATTTTATTGATTTTTTACAGAGAGGAAGGGAGAGAGATAGAAAGTCAGAAACATCCATGGGAGAGAGACATTGATCAGCCGCCTCCAGCACACCTCACAATGGAGATGTGCCTGCAAGCAAGGTACATGCCCCCAACCGGAATCGAACCTGGGACCCTTCAGTCCGCAAGCCGACACTCTATCCACTGAGCCAAACTGGTCTCGGCAGGTCTCTGTACAATATTTGTTAATTCAGTCAGTGTATGTTTAATTTTTTAGTTGGTTCTTTTGTATCTCTAGTTGGTTCTTTTTCATCTCCTCTTGAGTCTCGCTAAATTTATCCATCTTTTCTAGAAGATTCTTGAAAAACGTTATAAGCATGGTTTTGAACTCTATATCCAGTCATTTGTTTTTCTCCATTTCTTTTGTTTGTGATCCCTTCCCTTGTCTCGGCATTTTCACTATGCCGGGAGAACTTCTGTGTTGGATTCAGCCTTATGATACCAGACTTTCAAAACTGCAGAAGCCTCTCTATTGAACTTGGGATGGGTGGAGTCTCAGGGCTTAATGGACCTCCTTGCCTTCCAGTCGGCCCCGCCCTCCACGGCCCCTGAGTCTCACTTAACTGGGTGACTGGGTAATCGCTGGAGCAGTCCCTTGTGCACACGCTCTCGCAGTGCCTCTAGACTGCTGCCTTTCCGGCTCCCCTGTGCTTTGGGACCATATGAGTCTGGGTTCTCAGGGTTTCACCTGAAACTGGGGTTTAGTGGAGTTAAAAGTGTTGCAGTTGGGAGGGTCTGTCTCCCACCTACTCGTGAAAGCCAGCGGCACAATCAGAAGCCGGTCCTCTGCATGCAGTGCCTTATGCGTCGCCAGACTTCTGATCTTTTGCAACTTCCCTAAATTTCCATGCACTTCTCCCTTTTCACAGTCCAAACTCCCCCTGTATGAGTTTCAGCTAGATCTGGTGTTCAGTGTCATAGGATAAGGAGTTCAATGCCGTTGAGCTTCTCCGTCTCCCTCCCGCCAGAGTAAGCCAGCCAGGTTCTCTGGCGCCCGCTTTCTCCTCGAGCGCATCTCCGTACCTCAGCTTTGTGCAGCTTTTCTGAGTTTCTGTGAGCCCCTCTCTTTCCTTCTAGTTGTAGAATTTCTACTCAGCCAGCTTTCCTGTGGTTCTGGATGATGTCCGTTCTGTCTTTTAGTTGTAGTTTTGAAATTGTTGTGCGAGGCAGCAGTGTAGGTGTTTACCTATGCCATCATCTTGGATTCTCACCTGTTTCTAACTCTCTATCCCTCTCCCTTTCTCTCTGTAAAAAATCAATAAAATAAAATAAAAAAAGATTTTACTGTCTCTATTTTCTTTTAGGATTTTTATGGTTTCAAGTCTTACATTTAAACCTTTAATCCATTTTGAGTTTATTCTTGTGTATGGTGTAAGAAGGTGGTCTAGTTTTACATTTTTTGCACTAATCTGTCCTATATACCCAACACAATTTATTGATTAGACTATCTTTACAACATTATATTTTCTTGCCTCCTTTATCAAATATTAATTACTGTTTTTATGTCAGTACCATGCTGTTCTGATTACTATGGCCTGTAGTATAGTTTGATATCTGGTAGCATGATCTCTCCAACTTTGTTCTTTCTCAAGATTGTTGTGGCTATTCAGGGTCTTTTGTGGTTCTATATATATCTATACCAGCCAGGGCTTATCACTATTCTTAAGAGAAATGCCTTTAGTTTTTCCTCTTTGAGCATCATGTCAATTGTGGGTTTATCAGATATTGTATTCTTCATTTCTGACTGGTATATTTTTATTATTTTTATGTCCTTTTTTATACTTGCTATCTCTTTGTTGAAGTTCTCTCACTTTTATTGGGCATCCTTAGTACTATTTCTTTTAACTCTATATCTAGTAAATCACTTGCCTTTAATTCATTTAGTTCCTTTTTCTGGAGATTTCTCCTGTTCTTTCACTTGGGGCACATTTCTTTTTATCCTCACTTTGGTGCCTCTTTGTGTTTGTTTCTAAGTATTAGGTACATGTGCTATGTCTCCCTGTCTGGGTAAGGTAGCTTTATGTAGAAGGTGTTCTTTGGGACCCAGTGGCACATTCTCCTTGATCATCTGAGCTGGAAGCTCCAAGGATGTTCTTTGTGCGAATTATATGAGCCCTCCTCTTGTCATTGTGTCTTTTTTTTTTTTTTTAGTATGTTTTTAATTGATTTTAGAGAGAGGGAGAGAAAGGAAGAAAAAGATAGAAACATCAATGATGACAAAGAATCACTGATCAGCTGCCTCCTGAACACCCCTACTGTGGGTTCGAGCTCGAAACCCAGGCATGTGCCCTGACCAAGAATTGAACTGTGACTTCCTGATTCATAGGACAATGCTGAACCACTGAGCCTCGCTGGCCAGACTTGTAATTATGTCTTGATTGCTATTGGCCTGTTCATGCGTGAGGTGTACCTTCAGGCTCTCTGATTGTAAGATTCAACCCCAGCCACAGTGTATGAGGTGCTGTGCAGGTGCTGACCACACAAAGCCTAATTCACCTTAGCAGGGTTTAAAGCCTGCTGAGATATCCCTTTGGGCATGCCACTTATGAAGCTAATTACATCCTGCTCTGCTGTTGTCTAAAGCTCAGTCACTGGGTGTGTTGTTCTGGGGCCTCTTGGGAGGGACTCTGCTGTAGGTCAATGTCAGATGCTGTCTATGACTAGGCCTGGGCAATCTGTTAGGAACTACATAGTGATATAGTTTGTGGTTGCCTCTGCTGGGCTTCTGTGTTTGTGAAGAGTACCAAGCTGTCCACCAGCACCGAACCCAGTCAGGTCAACAAAAGGTCCAAGGAAACCTGAGACCTGCCTGTCAAGCTTCCAGTTAGGTTCCCTGACCGAGCCTCTGGTGGTACTTGAGTTGTATGAGGTAGGTTCTTAGTGCATCACCTGAGGGGGCAAGTGGTATTCACCAGGTTGGTACAGATTCAAACTTGGTGCTAGTGCTGGGCTGAGGGCTTTCAGCAAAAGTCCCAAGACATGTCAGGTCTAGCTGCCATCCAGACCTTTGTGATGGGGTGGAGTCTCAAAGAATTGTCAGTGTGAGGCCAGCCAAGTGTATCAGTCCCAACAGGATTTGGCCATGTGAAGGGTGGGCTCTACACTGGTAAGGCTTGTGAGGTAAAAAAGGCCTAGAGCCACACAACTCAGTCTGCCTTGTATTCTGCCCATACATTCTGGACAGCTCCAGTTTGGCAGGGTAGGGCCACCAGGAATCCAGAGGTTGAGGTTAGTGGATCTCCCATGAGAGGGAGATGCTGATTAGGCTCACAAGAAGGTGGGAGTAATGGACCCCACTACACAGCCACAAGATTCAGCCCTTGAGTCTGTCCAGAACTCTACACTCTGGGCCCCAGGCTGCTGACTTTTTCACAAGTTTTGAACTTCCCTGAGTGGGGCAATTAGAAGTCTGAAGGATGGAGTTACTGCATTCCTCCAGGCTGATGCAATAAGGAAGGTGTTCCATCCAGAAAGATGGCCTCTGCAGCATAACAGAGACACAGCACGGGGACCCTGGTGGCTGTGCCTTCAGCTCTTTCCTGGGAACCACAAACCTCATTTGCTACTCACACAACTCTAGCCTTCTCTATTCCTCTGCTGGGGCTCATGGTGAGTGGATGCAAACAAAATTTTGTGTGCTGGACTTTTAAGAGGGTGCCTGTGTCTCTAGCAGACTTTTATCTCTCCTTGGTGGGCAGAATGCCTGGTGATTTTTCACAGCCACATGTCATGTGGGCACCTTTTCCTGACTCTAAGGCTCTGGTTTGGGGGGACTAGTATGGGGTTTGAGACTCTTTGCTTCTCAGAGGGAACATTTGTTGCTGAGATATCCCTCTGGGATCTCAGCTACCACCTGTGGGAGCAGGGCCAGCCATTCACAAATCTGCCCTTCCTACCAGTCTGAATGTGGCTTCTTCTGTAAATCCTTAGCTATAAGACTTCTGTTCAGCTAATCTTTGATTATTCAGGTTGATTTTTCTATATTTTAGTTGTAATTCCAATTTGGTCCTGGAAGGAGGTGAGTGGTAATTCCACCTAATCTGCCACCATAATAGATCTAGTTCATCATACATTTTAAAATTTAACTACAATTTAATGAGCTTATCTAATTATCATTGCCATGTAAATTCCTATATCACCTTTGTCATTACCAGTGTAATCATTTTTATTTATTATTACTAGTAATTAGTATGTGATTATATACCAGGAAGTATATTGTTTTCATATAATAACTCATTTAGTTATTATAAAAACTCTGAGATGCATATTATTATTTTCATCTTAAGAAATTGAGGCATAAAAATAGAAGTGACCAACCAAATATTACACAGCTAATTGTTGAAATTCTAACCCATATTTTAATTGCTATGTTCTACTGTCTACCAGTTTCACACATCTATTTTTTCCATCAAGATGTAAGATCCTTAAGAGCAAGAACCATGTTTTACTCTATCTCTGATGTCCAGACTCACACAGAGAATTTAGTGAACATTGAGATAAACTGAATTTATGTTTAAACTTTGGTCTGTAATTTGAGGGAAAATAACAAGAAAAAACTTCACAAAACTGTTTCTTCACAAGTAAGTTCAATTGTAGCTGATCTTTTTCCTTCTCTAAGCTGTTTAAGAGCTTGTTTTGTTGTCCTATAAAAAAAAATGTGAGAGAGGAAAATGGCGGCGGAGTAGACGGATGCATCTGGAGCTTTGTCGCTGGGCAGAGGGAAAGAAAGTGGCTGAGAGTTGCATTGGGAGTGTTTGTTGGCAAGCTAGGAGTCAGTTGTTCTCCAAGGGAAGGCGGGGAACTGCTGCAGGGGGCTCTCCCTGCCAGGCAGCCCCACTGCCACGGGGTTTTTGTCGGCTGGAGCCACCAGCGCGAATGCGGAGCCCGAGCCATCTTGCAGTGGGAGGTGGATGTCTGCGGCGGTCTGAAGCCTTCAGCTGGGCACCCATCGAGCAGCCAGGGACCCGGGGACCCAGAACTCCGCTCTCCAATCGGCGCAGACACTTGGCGGAATCAGAGATCCACAGAGCACACGGAAAGGTCAGATTGCGCCTGACTTAAGGGGGAGGTGGATGTCTGCCGAGGTCTGAAAGCTGCGGCTGACGGAGGCACCCACAGAGCAGCCAGGACCCAGAGCACGGCTTCCCAGGCGGCACAGACGGGCAGGCAGAGGATTCAGAGATCCACACGGCGGGCGCGCGCGGAAGGGTCAGACTTAGCCTGGGCCAGGGTGCGGTCTCCTACCCCCGCAGGGCAGAGACGCGCACTGTGGGAGCCGGGCTGAGGGAAAGCTGCCTCTGGAGAGGTCCGAGGAGGTGGTCAGGGCGTGATCCCTGAGTGTGAAGGCAAACCCTCTGAGCTGTTGACAGAGGAGAGCTCTGGAAAACGACGCTTTTTTTTTTTCTTTTTCTCTGGGGCACAGGGACAACCTGGGAGTTATTGCAGTGTCCAGGCTGCAAAACCCCCACAAACTGGTTTTGGGAACCACAGAGTAGCAGGATCTGAGCACAGCCTAGAGAGGTCCTGTGCTTTGTCTCAGAGATCAATTCCGAAACACTGCCACCCAATGGATGACACACAAATTGACTCTCGCAGAACCACAAGAGAATAAAGAGATTAAAACACCAAGAGGATAACACAGGGAACTGCAATACCTCCCCTACTGGGAAACAGGAGTGCCAAGCAGAATAATAGTGGAAGTGAAGGACCATTCTATTTTTCTTCTTTTTATTTATTTTTTTTCCTTTTTTCTTTTTTTTTAATTTTTAATTCTTTATTTTTCATTTTCACATATTTTAATTAAAAGAATATTTTTTTCTTTCTGCCTCAATTGATTTTACTTTTATAATTATTACATTTTTGTTTTAAACTAGTATTATTAATTACTACTAGTACTTTACCGTTTTTGGGAAAAAAAACGTGTCATTTTGTTTTCTCTTTATTTTATTTCAGGATTAGAGTTCTACATTCTATTTTCATCTTTCCTTTAGCATAATTTTACTACAACTCAACTCTACCTTTATGCCAACACTTTCCTCCTAACTTTCCCCATTTTGCTGTCTTGTTTCTCTTTCCCTTTTGCAACTTTAGATTTTCCCTATTTTTCTCTTTACCTGGTTAAAATTTCACCCCATTTATATATCTAATTTCAAATCCCCTACTACAAGTCCACACAAACCTCTCCCCTCTTGACTTCACTAGCCAAAAAGTTGTTTTTTCTCTATGTCCTTTTGTTGCTGTTTGCCTGAAAAGTGATTATATTGATTTTTTGAAATTTTTTTTTGTGAGATTGTTTTAGTTTATTCTACTTGTTTGCTTTTTGCTTGCTTTGTTTTCTACCTCTCTTTTCCCTCATCTCCCTCGATACCAGTTGCTATTTGCAATTTGCATTAATCTCTAGGTACTGGTTGCTGGCCTTTATTGTGATTAGTGACTGTTCTGTTGGAGTTGTCTCCTGACATCTATATTTTGTTCCTCTTTTCTCTCTTAATCACTTTCTTTTCTCTCTGACTTTTTTTTCTTCCTCTTTCCTTCTCCTTTTTCTCCTTTTTATTTTCTTATTTTATTTTATTTTATTGTTCATTTATTTATCTTTTTTTTCTCACTCTCCCAATTTGATTTTGGCACTTCTTTCTTTTCTTTTTTCCTCATTTTCCTATTCTTCTTTCTCTATTTACCCCTAATTTGTCCTTCATTGGTGGTCACCTTATTTGTGATTGTTGACATCTTGAATATATTTCAACTCAGTGCCTTGTGTGCTGTACCTGGTCGTGTTGTAGTTTGTGCCTTTCAATCAACGTAGGAGAGAGAAGTACATAACCAGACACCCGGAGAAGAAAGACCATGGGCAGAAAAAGAAACAGCCCACAAAAGACAGAAAGGCAGGTTTCACCAGAAAAGGAAGTAAACGAAATAGAACCACAAATAAGCCTACCAGAGAAAGAGTTCAGATAAATTATCGTAATGTGGTTGAAAAGAATGGAAGACAAATTTGACAATATGAGTAAGAGCCAAGAGGAAATAAAGAAGATGCAAGAAGAAATGCAGAAGAACCTAGAGGAGGTGCAGAATAAACAAGAAGAAATGAATAATGACATCACTGCTATAAAGAACTCAATAGAAAGCATCAAAAGTAGACTAGAAGAAGCAGAGGACCGCATCAGGGAGCTAGAAGACACGGTAGGAAAAAATACCCAAGTACCGCAGCTTCTAGAAAAAAAAGTTAAAAAGCAAGGGGAGAGTCTAAGGGAACTTTGGGATAACATGAAACAAAATAACATCCGCATAATTGGGGTTCAAGAAAGAGTGGAAACTGAACAAGGATTAGAGAACGTGTTTGAAGAAATAATGACAAAAAATTTCCCCAATATAGAAAAGAAAAAACCCACACAAATCCAAGAAGCTCACAGAGTCCCAAACAAAATGAACCCCAACAAACCGACACCGAGGCACATTATAATTAAATTGGCAAACACCAACGACAAAGTAAGAATCTTAAAAGCAGCCAGAGAGAAAAAGAAAGTTACCTACAAAGGAACCCCCATAAGAGTAGCTACTGACTTCTCAACAGAAACACGTCAGGCCAGAAGGGAATGGAATGAAATATACAAAGTCATGCAAAGGAAGGGTCTGAATCCAAGAATACTGTACCCTGCAAGACTCTCAATCAAAATTGAAGGTGAAATCAAAAGCTTCACAGACAAAAAAGTACTAAGGGAATATATTACCACCAAACCAGCAATGCAGGAAATGTTAAAAGGTCTGCTTTAATAAAAAGAAAGAGGAAGCGAAGAAGGAACTCGGGGGTAAGGACTAAAATTGGCAACAGATAAGTACTTATCAATAATAACTTTAAATGTAAACGGATTAAATGCTCCAATGAAAAGACATAGGGTAACCGATTGGATAAGAAAACATGATCCATATATCTGCTGTCTGCAAGAAACCCACCTTAGGAAAAGAGATGCACACAGATTGAGGGTGAAGGGATAGAACATGATATTTCAGGCAAATGGAAATGAAAAAAAAGCTGGGGTTGCAATACTTATATCTGACAATTTAGATCTCAAAGGGAAGGACATAACAAGAGATAAAGAAGGCCACCTCATAATACTAAAGGGAACAATCCAACAAGAAGAAATAACTCTGGTAAACATATATGCACCCAATATAGGAGCACCTAAATACATAAAAAAAACTCTTGGAGGATATTAAGGGAGAGATCGACAGCAATACAATCATAGTAGGAGACCTTAATACCCCACTGTCACCATTAGACAAATCCTCTAAACAAAAAATCAGCAAAGAAACATCAATCCTAAATAACTCACTAGACCAGATGGAATTAACTGACATCTTCAGAACATTTCACTCCAAAGCCACAGAATATACATTCTTCTCCAGTGCACATGGGTCATTTTCAAAGATAGATCATATGTTGGGTCATAAGAAAAGTCTCTTCAAATTCAAGAAGATAGAAATCATATCAAGCATTTTCTCAGACCACAGTGGCATAAAACTGGAAATCAACTATAATAAAAACAATAGAAAGAAATCAAACAAATGGAGACTAAACAGCATGCTATTGAACAATGACCGGGTAACCAGAGAGATCAAGGAAGAAATAAAAAAACATCATGGCAATAAATGACAATGACAACACAACAATACAATATTTATGGGACACAGTGAATGCAGTCTTGAGAGGGAAGTTCATAGCCCTACAAGCCTACTGCAAAAAACAGGAAACAATGGTTATAAATTTCCTAATCCTACAAATCAAAGGGCTAGAATGAGAGCAATATGAAAAGCCCTGTGTACTCAGAAGAAAGGAAATAGTGAAATCAGAGTGGAGATAAACAACTTGGAGACCAAAGAAACAATTCAAAAGATCAACAAAACAAAGAACTGGTTCTTTGAAAGGATAAACAAGATTGATGGACCCCTAGCCAGGCTCACCAAGAAGCAAAGAGAGAAGACACAAATAAAATCAGAAATGAAAGAGGAGAAATAACAACCGACCCTGTGGAAATACAAAGGATTGTTAAAATATACTTTGAACAATTCTATTCCAACAAATTGGACAACCTGCAAGAAATGGATATTTTCCTAGAAAAATATAACCTCCCAAAACTCAATGAGGAGGAAGCCAAACATCTCAATAGTCCAATAACTATGGAAGAAATTTCAGCAGTAATCATAAAGCTTCCAGCAAATAAAAGCCCGGGTCCAGATGGCTACACAGGAGAGTTTCACCAAACATTCAAGGAAGAATTAAAACCTATCTTCCTCAGACTATTCAAAAACATTCAAGAAGAAGGAATACTACTAAACACCTTCTATGAAGCCAGCATCACCCTAATACCAAAACCAGATAAAGACAACACAATGAAAGAGAATTATAGGCCAATATCTCTCATGAACATAGATGCCAAAATCCTCAACAAAATTCTACCAAACCAGATCCAGCAGTACATCAGAAAGATCATACACCATGACCAAGCAGGATTTATCCCAGGAATGCAGGGATGGTTCAATACCCGCAAATCAATAAATGTGATACATCACATAAACAAATTGAGAGATAAAATCACATAGTCATATCAATTGATGCAGAAAAAGCATTTGACAAAATCCAGCATCCTTTCTTGATAAAAACTTTCAGCAAAGTGGGAATAGAAGGATCATACCTCAACATCATAAAAGCCATATATGATAAACCCACAGCTAACATCATACTCAATGGGCAAAAACTAAAACCATTTCCCCTAAGAACAGGAACAAGACAGGGATATGCCAACTCTCACCTCTCCTGTTCGACATAGTACTGGAAGTATTAGCCATTGCAAGTAGACAACAAGAAGAAATAAAAGGCATCAAATTGGAAAAGAAGAAGTAAAGCTGTCCTTATTTGCAGATAACATGATATTGTACATGAAAAACCCAAAGGACTCCATTCCAAAACTAATTGACTTAATTAATGAATTCGTCAATGTAACAGGATACAAAATTAATGCTAAGAAGTCTGTGGCATTTCTATACACTAACAGTGAAATTATAGAAAGAGAAACTAAAAAAGCAATCCCATTTACCATCGCACCAAAAAAATTAAGATACCTAGGAATAAACCTAACTAAAGAGGTAAAAGACCTTTATGCAGAAAACTACAGGACACTGAAAAAAGAGATAGAGGAAGATGTTAACAGATGGAAGAGCATACCATGCTCATGGATTGGGAGAATCAACATCATTAAAATATCCATACTACCCAAAGCAATCTACAGATTCAATGCACTACCCATTAAAATTCCAACGACATATTTCACAGACCTACAAACAATTCTTCATAGATTCTTCTGGAACAAAAAAAGACCACGGATAGCTACAGCAGTTCTGAAAAAAATAGAATAAAGTAGGTGGGATCTCAATACCAGACTTCAAGCTATATACAAAGCAACTGTTCTCAAAACAGCCTGGTACTGGCACAAGAACAGACATATAGATCTATGGAATAGAATAGAGAACTCAGATATCCACCCAAACCACTATGCTCAATTAAGATTTGACAAAGGAGGCATGAACATTCAATGGAGCCAAGATAGCCTCTTCAATAAATGGTGTTGGGAAAATTGGACAGATACATGCAAAAAATTGAAACTGGACCACCACCTTACACCAAATACAAAAATAAACTCAAAATGGATACAGGACTTAAACATTAGAAGGGAAACTATAAAAATACTAGAGGAATACACAGGCAGCACAATCTCAGATATATGCCGAAAGAACTTCTTCACTGATACTGCTCCAATGGCAATGGAAGCTAAAGAAAAAATAAACAAATGGGACTGCATCAAAATAAAAAAGCTTTGCACAGCAAAAGAAACCATCAACAAAACAACGAGAAAGATCAATGCATGGGAGAACATATTTGCAAATGCTATCACTGATAAAGGTTTAATCTCCAAAATCTACAGCCAACTTATACAACTTAATAAAAGGAAGATGAAGGATCCAATAAAAAAATGGGCAACGGACCTAAATAGAACCTTTTCAAAAGACGACAGAAGGAAGGCCAAGAGACACATGAAAACATGTTCAAAGTCATTAATCATCCAAGAGATGCAAATCAAAACGACAATGCGATACCATCTTACACCTGTCAGAATGGCAATCATCAACAAATCAACAAACGACAAGTGTTGGCGAGGATGCGGAGAAAAAGGAACCCTTGTGCACTGTTGGTGGGAATGCAGACTGGTGCAGCCACTGTAGAGAACAGTATGGAGTTTCCTCAAAAAACTAAAAATGGATCTCCCATTTGACCCTGTAATCCCACTCTTAGGAATTTATCCTAAGAAATTACAAACACCAATCAGAAAGGATTTATGCACCCCTATGTTCAGAGCAGCACAATTTACAATAGCCACAATTTGGAAACAGCCTAGGTGCCCGTCAGCAGATGAGTGGATCAGAAAACTATGGTACATCTACACAATGGAATTCTATGCTGCCATTAAAAAGAAGGAATTCTTACCATTTGCAGCAACCTGGTTGGAACCGGAGAGCCTTATGCTTAGTTAAATAAGCCAGTCAATGAAGGAGAAGCATCACATGATCGCACTCATTGGGGGATAATAAAGAACATTATAAACTGATGAACAAAAGGATAAATACAGAGACAGTAAAGCTTCAAACAGACTGTGAAATTACAGCAGGAAGATTAAAGTTAGGTGAGGTAGATAAGAGATCAATCAAAGGACTTGTATGCATGCATTGCATAAGCATAACCAATGAACATAGACACTGGGGGGT
>JAAGEH010000286.1:49284744-49371213 GCA_011751065.1 Lasiurus cinereus | reverse complement strand
AAAAAGATAAAAATAACTCTCAGACTATGAAAAGATAGTCAGATTTACTAATAGTAAAAGAAATTTAATTTAAAACTACAATGAGATAAGATTTTATAATTATACTGAAAAAAAAAGAAGTATGGCAACACTTTATTGATGAGGTGTTATAGTGATGGTATTCTCATATATTGGTGGAAATGCAGAATGATAAACCCCTATGGGAATACATTTTTCATAAACTAGCATATTATTTATTTACCCTTTGACTCATAAATCCAATTTTTAAGAATTTACTATAGGAGCCTCTCAACTTCAGTTTTATCCTTTCATACCTGCACTGTGATAACAGACTGGACTGAAAGCATTTCTCCATATAGAGAGCACAATGTTTAGCTTTGTCAGTAGAGGGCGCAGGAGAAACATTGCAGAAGGAAGGGGGCTATTGTGTTTCTGAGATGCTGGGGTTTGCTTTCCATGCTCCTTGCAGTAGCATCCGTTAATGGTATGCAACGGGAATAATGGGGGTGGCAGTGAAGGTGATATTGAAACCTAGTGGTGTCCGAGTGCCTGGTCTTTTGGTGAATTTCAGCCCTAGCCCAAGCCTCATGACCAGCTTGCTGTGGACCTCCTGGTGGGGATACCAAGTGTTCAAGGTGAGGCCCTGACCAATTCTGTGCCTATGTGTCAGAGAGTTGTTTCCTGCTTACCTGGCAACTGTGGAAAACTTTGGCCTAGGAAACCCAGCAAACTCTCTGCCATCTAGGAGCCTGCAACAATGCCTTCTCCAAATACCCTGTTTCCCTGAAAATAAGACAGTGTCTTATATTAATTTTTGCTCCCAAAGATGTGCTAGATCTTATTATCAGGGAATATCTTATTTTTCCATGAAGAAGAATACTGTACACATTTATTGTTGGAAAAAAAAAAGGAAATTTATTACCTGTATACAGTACAGTAGTAGTTGTCATCACAAACCAGCTCACTGATTGGCTGCAGCACAGCTGGAGCTGTTCAGGCAGTGCGAGGTCTCTTTAAATCAGGAGTCAGATGCCTAACGGTAGCTTCGGGGGCCTTTTATTCTGGGGAGGCCTTATTTTCAGGCAGATGCCTTATATGTATTACAGCGAGAGGCAAAACTAGAAGTCGGTCTTATTTTTAGGGGATGTCTTACTTTCGGGGAAACAGGGTATGTTTAACTTTTCTGGAAGGGTTCCTGCCTTCCAATTTTGTCCTATCTTGAGCTCTCCCCTTTAGCCGTATGGCATTCTTTAGAGCAATGGTTGAGAAACCATGGCCTGCTGGCTAAATCCAACTCACCAACTCTTTTGTAAGTAGAATTTTATTGGCACACAACCATGCCCATTTATTTAGGTAAGGGCTCTGCAGCTATCAAAACAAAGTATGAGATCTCCATGAACTAACTTTCAAAATATGATTATTGAGTGGGGGGGTGACTGCCCTGGCTGGTGTGACTCAATTGGCCATCATCCTATGTACTGAAAGGTTGCTGGTTTCATTCCCAGTAAGGTCTTGATCTCAGTGGAGGGTGTAGGAGGCAGCTGATCGATGTTTTACCCTTGCTTCACTCTCTATCTCTATCTCTCTCTACCTCCCTCTCTCTTAATCTCTCTCTCTAAAAGTCAATTTTTAAAAAAGAGTATATATAGTATGTCATGTGAGTAAGAAAGTTTCTCATTTCTTAAAAAACACACAAAATGGGGGGCAGCATACGTAAACACCTGAACTTACTGCCATGCACAACCATATCAAAACTACAACTAAAAGTCAAAACAAATATCATCCAGAACCATGGGAAGCCAGGCTGAATGGAAATTCTACAACTAGAAAGAAAGAGAAAAGCGCATTGAGTCCGGTAGGAGGTGTGGAGATGTAGAAATGAAGTGTGGAAGTTTGAAGGTGTGCATGAAAGGGGCTGGCAATTGGGTGCACTGTTGTCTTTTTCAATCTGACTGCTTTGAACTCCAGTTCTGGGAGAGACTCTGGGGACTCAGACTCATAACGGGAGAAATTGGACTATCTGGCATTGGACTGGAACACGAGGGGGCTTTCCTGCACGATGCCTCAGGACACAGAGACCCCGGGGATCTCCTCGGGGCAGGGCTGACGATCAGCCATTGCTGTTCGCTCTATCCTGGTGATTCCCTGAAACCCAGTTTACAACCCCACCCAAGCTGTGCACAGAGGCTTTTACATATGAATGGCTAGCCTTTTGCAATCTAAAACCCAACATAATGCAGCTGGGTCAGAGAGTCCCAGAGCCTCCAAAAGAAGGCCCAAAGCTGGACAGCAGCTTGCATTGCTTCACAGCTGGGCCTCATCTGGGCACCTCCAAACCCCAAACAAAGAGAAGGAATCTGCAACTCTCTCTGTAGCTCCTGCTGGGTGGCCTCAGGCAGTGGCTGACTTTGCACTCTTTGGAGATCCAAGAGCCAGTGTACCCAATGGTCAGAGTGAGACCACCCAGATTACAACTCTTCATATCATATAAGAGACACATTCAGGGGACAGACTCAGTGAGCACCAAAGTCCCACTGAAGCAAGTCTTGTCTCCAGCACAGAAGTTCTCCCATCATAGACACAGCTGATTCTCACAGCCAACTGGCCTGGAGGTCACTTCCTCCCAGTGAAGGCTTAACTACAACAAGACTGTGCACACAGCCCACAAAAGCATTCATCAAGAGTGTCCACTTCAGGTAATTAGAGAGGCTGAGACACTGGGCCCTATAGGACACCTAGCACACAAAGCCACTCTATCAACACAGAGAAGCAGCCAAAATGCTGAGACTAAGAAATAGGTCACAAATGAAAGAAATGGAGGAAAGCAAACTACTGAATATAGAGTTCAAAACTACGGTTATAAGGGTACTCAAGAATCTAGAAATCTCTGAGAAATTTAGTGAGATCCTCATGGATATGAAAAAGGCCCAACTAGAAATTAAGCATACACTGACTGAAATAAATAATAATATACAGAGATCCTACAGCAGACTAGAGGATCCCAAGAATCAAGTCAAAGATTTGAAATATGAAGAAGCAAAAAAACACCCAATTGGAAAAGCACCAGCACTGTGTCCCCCTCGCTGGGTAATTACATTATTATGATCTTAATTTTACTACTAGGCTATTGAAGCTGGGAGATTTTCAAGGCCATCTGCAACATTGTCAACACTTTCATAGACTCCATGGGCCTTGACCATGAAGGATGACAGGCCTTCATTTGATGGGGGTGAGGGGGGAAGTAGGCTGAAACTGAGAAGGAGCCAGGGTACTAATGCTGTTGTCACCAAAGTGGAGATAAAGAAGTTACTGCTGCAATGGCTAAAGGGGCATTGGAAATCTTGGACACCATTGCCTTCCTAGTCCAGGAAGGCAATGGTGTCCAAAGGTCCACTTAGGTGAATAATACCAAGAATCTGGTAACCAGTGGTTTCAATGACAAGTGGTAGAAGCTCTTGGTTCTAATAGGGTCCATCCTGAAAATAGGAGGGACATGTCGATGTCAGATGTTCACAGAGTGCAGTAGCCTAAAGGGTGAGGGCTGGGATACTTATTAAAATCCTAATATGAGACAGATTCTTATGGTACATGTTAGGAATACATGATAAACTCTCAAAAACCCTTCCCTTATGGAGCTTATATACCACTAGGTCTCAGCCCAGAGAGATTCTAATCCTAGCAGAGAAATACAGCACAAACTACCAACCTGCTTGGGTAGTAGAGTGTTGCCACATATTCTAGGTGATATCTGTAGTTTTATGGGCCCATGCAGAGATGCTGAGAACTCCATCTGAACAAAGGATGGAGGCAGAAGGTGAAGATGGCTTAGACCTAACACCATCGGAATTGATTTTATTAATGCAAAAGAAAAATGGGAATGTAGTCTGCAGAGAGGCTGAAAGGCAAGCTATCCATAACTGAAGAGGATTGGGGACAGCCAGTGTCCTCCCAGAGTCCCTGAATATTAATACAGCTCAGCCACTGTATCATGGAGCTAGCAGCCAATGAAAGGAATCACAAACACTCAACCTTTTTGCTTCTTTCGTTACTCTTCCCCTTCACCTCCCCCCAAATCTATCATAGGAATGTCCCTTAGATTAGATGACTGAATTCTGCCTCTCCTGTTCTTAACCTCTGGCTCCTTGTCAGACTTAGCTGGTACGTATTCTCAGATTCTTTAGGCTTTTGATCATTTGGGATAAAATTCCTACCCTGAATATTCTTGGCTCCAGGCCTTCATGTTCACTCACCTGGCCTGCATCTTACTCAAACCCCTATCAACAACCTTTAAGATAGGCCTGATTATTTTGTCATGAACCCATGGCTTCAGGGGCAAGCCTGTTGCTATGGCAATATGGATGATCTATCTGCCACATGCTATCACTCTTCTTTGGGACTGTGAGGGCTGGGGGGTGCTGGGGGGCGGTGAATACCAGCCTCCTGAGGGAGATAGCAACCCTTGTGGGCCAATTACCAGAGGAGAAGGCAAATGCCTCCCTGAGTCTGCCCTACCAGGCCCTGTGGCCCCTCTCCAGCTTCTATTCCTGCCCCTGGATAGATATGAACGCAATCCAGAGAAATTGTCAGGTTTTATTATGTAGTTTTGAACCTGCATCTTGATTTTCCAGAGAAGCCAAAAGGATGACATTTCTCTTTTCTTGCCTGAGGATGTGGAAAGATGACAGCTCCACTCATGCAACCTGGTAATACCTCTGGGAAGGTAACATAGGTTTCTGTCCTCAGAGACTTGGAGATTAAATCCATCATGCCTCCCAGTGCTGTTTGTGTTGGCCAATATCCAAAGTGTAACCTCTGCCTTTGTCCTCATTTGGTCATTTGATCCCCTTCCACAATCATTCTCATGAAGCTCTGTGCATTCTTCTGCCTCAGCCTTCCACCCTTCTCTCCTCCATCTTCATTTCTACTCTGACCCTGGAATCCTTTTGCCATAACTAGCAAATTTCCCTACCTGTGCAGTTCTTTTCCTAGCACTCCTTTCCCTCCTATCTCCTGTCTTGCTGAAGGTGTCCCCTTCCCTGAGGGCACTACTCCTGCAACTCTCTCAAGTGGTAACTATTTCCTCATATCCCTTGTATTTCAGAACAACAAGGTGAATTGATATTTCTATGGGGAATACAATTAATTATAAATAAAAGTAAAGAAGTAGGATTCATTTCATATAATCAGAAATCTAGATATAGATGGATACTGGTACTGGTTTGATGGTTAGTCAAAATGAAGACTCACATCTCAGTGATTATATTTGCCTTTTCCTCATGTTTATAACCTCTGGGTCACAATATGGCCTTGCAGCCCAGCCATCATGTCTGGATTCCAAGCAAGAAAGGGTAATGCATGCATCAGAAAAGCAAAAACATTCTCAAATTCCCTGGTAAATTAGGCTGATGTTTCATTGGCTAGATGTATGCCACATGGCCACTCCCTAATGAAAGGAGATCTCAGAAGTTAAGTATACTTAGCTGGCATATTGCAGACCAGAAAAAAAAAATCAGAATTTTGTTAGTAAGGAAAAAAGATATCAGGCAGAGAATAACTGTCTGCCATGGTGTCTCCCTTACTCCCCACATTATATTTCCACCATTTTGTCTAGGATCCTACTTCTTTCTTTTTCTTTATTGATTAAAGTATTACATATGTATCTTTATCCCCCCATTGCCCTCTTCCACCCACCCCCCTACTAATACCCTCTCTCCCCTGGAGTCTGTGTCCATTGGTTAGGCTTATATGCATGCATACCAAGTTCTTTGCTTGATCATAAGATTCTACTTCTTTGCACTCAGACCATTTAGATATTCTACTCTATCCCCTGTTACTGCTGTCATCTACTGGGGAGACATCTCTTTCATTGTGTAAATTGACAATGGCAAAAGGCTCACTACTCCATAGAACAAGGCAGTTGCTTTTCCACTATACCCAAGCTTTGATCAGTCTGGCTGACCCCAGGCATGTTGCCTGTCCAACATTGTGGCCACCTGTGTGCTCACCTTTTTTTCATGTTCAGAGATTTTTCTCTTCATTTCAATCATTCACCTGCAATTACATTCCCTGGATATTGTCACTTCCTATGATGCTTCTCCTCCTGAGATACTAATTCAAGTACTCCTCTGCTTGCCCGTGACCTCCCTTCTAACAGGGGAAGGAGTGCAAAAAAGAAGGGTCATTGTCCCTGCCCATCCTCTACTTTGTCCTTATCTATCAATCTTTCCATTTCTATTCAACATGAATTTCATGAATAGTATTTTTGTACTCTCTTCTGGGCCCTAGATTTCTCAACTCCCATCTTTATTCTCTGAGATTTTCTTGTCCCTCTGTTGCCTTCATTTATCTAAGCTCTTTACTTGGATGAACCAAACTATCTATTTCACTATTTCTTCTGGCCTGGGGTCAGCCAGACTGATCAAAGCTTGGGTATAGTGGGCCTACATCCAAGCACCTGATTATTACCTAACTAGAGGCCCAGTTCATGAAATTCATACAGAGGGGGGTGGGGGGGGTGGTGCCCCTCAACCTAGCCTGCACCTTCTCCAATGTGGGACCTGTTGAGGGATGTCCAACTGCCTATTTAGGCCAGATCCATGGTTGTCAGACATCCCTCTCACAATCCAGGATTACTGGCTCCTGACCATACACCTGCCTATCTGCCTGTCTGCCTGATTGCCCCTAACCACTTCTGCCTGCCAGCCTGATCACCCATTAACCACTCCCCTGCCAACTTGATTGACACCTAACTGCTCCCCTGCTAGCTCGATTGCCCCTAACTGCCCTCCCCTGCCAGCCTGGTTTCCCTAATTGTCTGCCCCTGCAGGCCTGGTCACCGCAAATGCCCTCCCCTGCCAACCTGGTCCCCCCCAACTGCCCTCCCCTGCAGGTCTGGGTCCCCCTTCCCCAACTGCCCTACTTTTCAGGCTTGGTCTCTCCCAACTATCCTCCCCTGCAGGCCTGGTCAATTCTAACTGCCCTTCCCTGCTGGCCCAGCCACTTCTAACTGCCCTCCCTTGCCAGCCTGATCCCTCCCAACAGCCCTCCTCTGCAGGCCAGGTCACCCTAACTTCCCTTCCCTGCAGGTCTGGTTCTCCCTCTACCCCCCAATTTTCCTCCCTTTCAGTCACTCCTATTCTACTGGCCTGATTGCCCACAACTGCCCTTCCCTGCTGGCCATCTTTGACCACATGGAGGCAGCCATCTGGTGTGTAGGAGTGATGGTTAATTTGCATATTACTTCTTTATTACATAGGATGAGACAGACTGATTCCTGTATAAGTTCAAGGCCATTAAATTCAAACAGGTCCTCACACTATACAAAACACTACAGTTCTGTTTCTCATTTTCTACAGTGTCTGTGGAAACCTTTCTCCTTTCCACAAGCCTCTAAGGTCTCTTCTTAAATTGTTAGAGAAAAAAGCAGCTCTCACATAGGAACACCCTTAACCCCTTGAGTATTTATTTCTGCACCTGTCCTGTGGGTCCTTCTCTCCAGTGCTAGTAACAGAGCTGTCCCACTCCCATTTACAGAGAATTCTCACTCTGCCTTCCAGGAACCTCACACTGTTTACTATTTCTGTTTTTCTAGTTGTATATTTAATCTTTTTCTCACCTGGACCTTTTCAATTGTATTTATACATTTCACATTTCTCTCATTAAAAAGATAATAATAATCAACTTCCAGGTATTACCTAATCGCTCTTCCCACCTACACAGGTCAAACACTGGAAAGCACTGTCTATATTTTCTGTCTTGATTTCTGTATATTCCAGTCTCAATCTACACCATTCTACCTTCCAGTCTTACCATCAGTCTTTGCTGGAATTATGGATTACTCTCCTACTGACACCAGAATTTCAATATTTCTCCTATGTAACCATTCCCTACCTTTTTTTTCCTGGCTTTCTTTCTACCTCTTCAGCTGTTCCTTTTCTATCTTTTTTGCAAACTCATTCATCTCTACTTGGCCAGTAAATTACGAAGATCCTCAAGACTTATTCAATAATCTTTCCTTTTTCACTACATGCTTTCTTTCTAAGTGCCCATAATGTCAAGTCTATACCTTTAGTCTAGACCAGTGGTTGGCAAACTACAGCTGGCGAGCCACATGTGGCTTGCAAGTCGTGGTTTGCTGCTCTGCTGACTAATGAGTTTGCCGACTACTGGTCTAGACTTCTTTGAGCTCTAGACCTATAACATCTAATTTTCTTTCAACTTAACATATGTTTTTATATAAGATACTTGACTTTGTAAAAGTCCAATGTATTAATTATCTATTGCTGTGTAACAAAGCAAAACTTAGCACTTAAAACCACAAACATTTATTACCTCACAGTTTCTGTAGGTCAGGAGTCCAGGTGTGGGGTAGTGAGATCATCTGGCCCAGAGTCTCTCAGGAGACTGCAAACACGGTGTTGGCCATGGCTGTGGCATCTCAGGACTTCAATAGGGATGGACCCTCTCCCAGTCCAATTCAAGTGGCTGTTGGTGAGCTTTAGGTCCTCATAGGCTCTAATCACAAGGCCTCTGCCTCTGAACAAGGCCACTTGTAGCATGGAGGCTTGCTTCTCCAGGGTGAGGGAGGATTCAGAGGCTGGGGGATCAGGTAGAAGAAGATGGAA
Source organism: Lasiurus cinereus (assembly GCA_011751065.1). Lineage (NCBI taxonomy): Eukaryota > Metazoa > Chordata > Mammalia > Chiroptera > Vespertilionidae > Lasiurus > Lasiurus cinereus. Next base: position 49,362,589 of record JAAGEH010000286.1, on the reverse strand, counting down.
GTCAACGTTTGTTTGTTGTTTTTTAAAAAATATATTTTATTGCCCTAACCGGTTTGGCTCAGTGGATAGAGCATCAGCCTTCGGACTGAAGGGTCCCAGGTTCAATTCAAGGGCATGTATCTTGGTTGCGGGCACATCCCCAGTAGGAGGTGTACAGGAGGCAGCTGATCAGTGTTTCTCTCTCATCATTGTTTCTAGCTCTCTATCCCTCTCCCTTCCTCTCTGTAAAAAAATCAATAATATATATATATATCAATAAAATAATATAATTTGTATGATTGATTGTCTCTTTTATGCTCTGTAAGTGCCATCAACTGAGAGTCACAGCACTGTTGTAACCCCAGCATTCCAAGTACCTGGTACATAGCAGATGTTCAATAAACATGTATTGAACAAATGTAATTTTATGACCACAACTCTCCCAAATAGATGCATGTCTACTTGTTTGGCCTTGTGAGAATCACTGGCCCAGCATATGATTAGATTTTACCTGCTTGCTCAGAATCCTGGACTGATCTGGACTTCACTTCATATTTAAGGGATGAACTGCCCCAGACCACTGATATCAGCAGCCAAGCCTACTTAATTGACCTTTGTATCCAATTAAAGTCAAAGAATCACAGGCCATCAGGCCATGCATTCTTGCTTACTGGACCTGGGTAGGCATGGTTTGGGGAAGGGATCATCTATTCCCTTCTTTCATCATTAGGAGGGAGCAATGTGGCACATAACTATTTCCTTCTTTGCCTGGAAATGCCACAGTCTGCTGGTAATGGAGGATGCTGGCTTTGCCCATTAACCCTGTCCTCAGATCCTTGTAAAAATGGTAAACTAAGGCTCTGCCAGGATTATGATGTTCTCACTGTGTTGCACATACGGGAAAGCTTCTCACTACTGCTCCTCTCCACCTGATGTTTTACACCAGAGTGAGCAACAGCAGTCCAAGACTCTATCTCTGAGGTACCTACAATCTTATTTAAGTACAATAGGAAGTGGGGGAAAGGGGACAGGAAGAGGCAATGGAGTTGGTCAGAATAGTTTAAGTAGTGTCACATGTAGTGTATGCCCCACAGTGCTCCAAATACTCAAGAAGGGACTTTAAAGAAGAGGAGGTCAAAGCATTCCTGGGTGGTGGCTTGATTGACTCCCCCTACTGAGTCCGCATTAGCCTCATCCTTTCAGCACATTATGAGAAGACCTCCATTTTCAGCTTGAGAAGTTTAAACTTTATAATTATTTTTTTCCTTTTTTTAATTTAATAAATCTTTATTGTTCAGATTATTACAATTGTTCCTCTTTTTTCCCCCCATAGCTCCACTCCACCCAGCTCCCACCCCACGTTCTGCCCCTACCTCCCCCCTCCCATTGTCCTCATCCATAGGTATATGATTTTTGTCCAGTCTCTTCCCGACCCCCCACAGCCCTTTCCCCCTGAGAATTGTCAGTCCACTCTTTCTATACCCCTAATTCTATTATATTCACCAGTTTATTCTGTTCATTAAATTTTTAATTCACTTGATTTTTAGATTCACTTGTTCATAGATATGTATTTATTGTTCATAATTTTTATCTTTACCTTTTTCTTCTTCTCCTCTTCTTAAAGAATACCTTTCAGCATTTCATATAATACTGGTTTGGTGCTGATGAACTCCTTTAGTTTTTTTCTTATCTGTGAAGCTATATTTGCCCTTCAATTCTGAATGATAGCTTTGCTGGGTAGAGTAATCTTAGTTGTAGGCTTTTGCTATTCATCATTTGAATATTTCTTCCCACTCCTATCTGGCCTGCATAGTTTCTGTTAAGAAATCAGTTGACAATGGTATGGGTGCTCCCTTGTTGGTAATGAACTGTTTTTCTCTTGCTGCTTTTAATATTCTCTCTTTGTCTTTTGCTCTTGGTATTTTATTTGTGATGTGTCTTGGTGTGTTTCTCTTTGGATTCCTTTTGTTTGGGGTTCTGTGTGCTTCCTGGCCTTGTAAGTCTATTTCTTTCACCAGATGGGGGAAGTTTTCAGTCATTATTTCTTCAAATAGGTTTTCAGTATCTTGCTCTCTCTCTTCTTCTGCTACTCCCATAATTCTGATGTTGGTATGCATGAGAGCTTCCTTACACTATCTTCATATTTTTCGATTCTTTTTTCTTTTTGCTTTTCCAGTTGAGTGTTTTCTGCATCTTTGTATTTCAAATCTTTGATTTGATTCTTGATTCCTCTAGTCTGCTGTTAGGTCTCTGTATAAAATTTTTTATTTCAGTCAGTGTATGTTTAATTTCTAGTTGGTCCTTTTTCCTATCCTCAAGGGTCTCGCTAAATTTATCAACCTTTTCTAGGAAATTCTTGAAAAACTTTATAACTGTAGTTTTGAACTCTATATCTACTCATTTGTTTACCTCTATTTCTTTTGTTTGTGATCTGTTCCTTTGTCTCTGCATTTTCACTGCTTCCCTGAGTTGGTAGAATAGCTTTGTGGGCTAGTTGTCCTACATGGCTCAGTAGCTCTGTCTTCCCAGTTACCTGAGGTGGACGCTCTTAGTGCACCCCTTTGTGGACTGTGTGTACAACATTGTTGTAGTTAACTCTTGATTGTTGTTGGTATTACTGGGAGAAATCGACCTCTAGGCCAATTGGCTATGAGAATCAGCTATGTCTACACCAGGAGATTTCTGTGCTGGAGTCAGCCTTATGAGACAAAACTTGCAAAATTGCAAAAGCCTGTGTGCTCGGCTTGAATGGGGTGGAGTCTCAGGGCTGAGCAGACAGCCTTGGCTTTCTGTCAGCCCTGCCCTATGAGGCCCCTGGGTCTATGTCCCTTGGTAATCACTACAGCCCTCTCTGTGCGCATTCTCGCATGTGCCTCCAACCCTCTTCCTTTCACGTCTCCCCTGAGTTTCTGTGCACTTCGGGAACCCGTATGAGTCTGGATCCCCAGGGTCCTGCCCAAATCTGGGGTTCAGTGCCGTCTGAACTGGAGTTCCAGCACATTGGGAGGTTCCGTCTTCTTCCCGCTAGAGCAGTGATTCTCAACCTTCCTAATGCCACATCCCTTTAATGCAGTTCCTCATGTTGTGGTGACCCCCAAACATAAAATTATTTTTGTTGCTAATTTTATGGTTGGGGGTCACCACAACATGAGGAACTGCATTAAAGAGACATGACAGGAGAATCCAAGATGGCGGCATAGGTAAACACCTACACTGCTGCCTCCCACAACAATTTCAAAACTACAACTAAAAGACAGAACGGACATCATCCAGAACCACAGGAAAGCTGGCCGAGTATAAGTTCTACAGCTAGAAGGAAAGAGAGGGGCTCGCAGAAACCCAGAGGAGCTGCAAAAAGCTGAGGTACGGAGACGCGCGTGCTGAGAGAGTGGGTGGCGGAGTACCTGGCTGGCTTTCTCTGGCGGGAGTGAAGCAGAGACTCCCCATGGCATTGAACCCCTTATCTTACAACACTAAACCCCAGATCCAGCCGAAACTCATACGGGGGAGTTTGGACTGTGAAAAGGGAGAGGTGCACAGAAATTTAGGGGAGTCGCAAAAGATCAAGTCTGGTCGCGCATGCGCACAGTGCTGCGCGGAGGACAGATTGCTGATTGTGCCACTGGCTTTCGCGAGTGGGCGAGAGACAGAGCCTCCCAACTGTGCCACTTCTGAGTCCACTGGGCCCCTGTTTCGGGTGAAACCCTGGGGACCTAAAATCATGTGGTCCTGGTGCTCAGGGAGCTGGAAAGGCAGCGGTTAGAGGCACTGTGGGCCCGCGCACAAGGACCGCTCCAGCCATTACCCAGTCACGTGAGACTCAGGGGCCGTGGAGGGCGGGGCCAACTGGAAGACAAGGCTGTCCCTTAAGCCCTGAGACTCCATCCCTAGCTCAACAGAGGCTTCTTAGGTTTTGCGTCTGGTATCATAAGACTGAATCCAACGCAGAAGTTTCCCCGGCATAGTGAAAATGCCGAGACAAGGGAAGGGATCACAAACAAAAAAAATGGAGGAAAAAAAAACGACTGGATATAGAGTTCAAAACCACGCTTATAAGGTTTTTCAAGAATATGCTAGAAAAGATGGATAAATTTAGCGAGAGCCAAGAGGAAATGAAAAAGGACCAACTAGAGATGCAAAGGAGCGAACTAGAGATGGAAAAGGTCCAACTAAAGATGATAAAGGACCAAATAGAAATTAAACATACACTGACTGAAATAAAAAATATTATACAGAGTCCTAACAGCAGACTAGAGAAAGGCAAGAATCAAGTAAAAAATTTGAAATATAAAGAAGCAGACAACATTCAACTGGGAAAGCAAGAAGAGAAAAGAATCCAAAAATGTGAACATAATGTAAGGAGACTCTGGGACAGTTTCAAGCGTACCAACATCAGAATTGTGGGGGTGCCAGAAGAAGAGAGAGAGCAAGATACTGAAAACCTACTTAAAGAAATAATGACTGAAAACTTCCCACATCTGGTAAAAGAAATAGACTTACAAGTCCAGGAAGCACACAGAACCCTATATAAAAGAAATCCAAAGAGGACTACACCAAGACACATCATAATAAAAATACCAAGAGCAAAAGACAAAGAGAGAATATTAAAAGCAGCAAGAGAAAAACAGTTTATTACCTACAAGGGAGCACCCATACGACTGTCAGCTGATTTCTCAACAGGAATGATGTAGGCCAGACGGGAGTGGCAAGAAATATTCAACGTGATGAATAGCAAGAACCTACAACCAAGAATAATCTATCCAGCAAAGCTATTATTCAGAATTGAAGGGCAGATAAAGAGCTTCACAGAGAAGAAAAAGCTAAAGGAGTTCATCAACTCCAAACCAGTACTATATGAAATGCTGAAAAGTACTCTTTTAGAAGATGAAGAAGAAAAAGGTAAAAGACAAGAAATTATGAACAACAAATACATATCTATCAATAAGTGAATCTAAAAATTAGTGAATTAAAAATTTGATGAAGAGAATAAACTGGTGAATAGAATAGAATCAGGAGCACAGAAAGGGAATGGACTGATAATTCTCAGGGGGAAAGGGGTGAGGGGTGTACAGGGAGAGACTGGACAAAAATCATACACCTATGGATGAGATCAATGGGAGGGAGCTAAGGGCAGAGGGAGGGGTGGGAGCTGGGTGGAGGGTGCTATGGAGGGGAAAAAAGAGAAACAAATGTAATAATCTGAATAATAAAGATTTAATTTAAAATATATATATAAAAAAATAAAAAATAAATAAAGAGACATGACATTAGAAGGTTGAGAACAACTGCACTAGAGAAAGCCAGCGGCACACTCAGCAGTCAGTCCTCTCTGCACGCACTTGTGAGCATGTGGCTTCAGACCTTTGCCTTTCGTGGCTCCCCTAAGTTTCTGTGCACTCCTTCCTTTTCACGACAATCCAGACTCCCCCATATGAGTCTTGCCCAGAATTGGGGTTCAGTACAGTCAGGAGTTTCTGTCTCCCTCCTGCTAGAGGAAGCCAGCCTGGCACTCAACCACCCATCCTCTCCATGTATGTGTCTCCATACCCCAGCTTTTTGCAGCTCCTCTGAATCTCTGTGAGCCCTCTCTAGCCTTCTAGTTGTAGAATTTCCACTCCCAACTTTCCTGTGGTTCTGGATGATGTCCAGTCTGTCTTCTGGCTGTAGTTTTAAATATGTTGTGCAAGGCAGCAATTTAGGTGTTCACCTATGCCACCATCTTGATTTCTCTAAACTTTATATTTAAAATGGCAGCAATATCCCTGGCCAGAGTGGCCCAATTGGTTGGGCATCATCCCATACAGTGAAAGGTTGCTAGTTCAATTCCCAATCAGGGCACATGCCCAGATTGCAGGCTTGATCCCTGATAGGAGGCATGCAGGAGGCAGCCAATCAATGCTCCTCTATTACATAGAGGTTTCTCTCTTCCTCTTCCTTCCTCTTTCTCTAAAAATATTTTTTTAATTTAAATTAGCAGGGATTTAGCAAGAGTTTTCAGCAAGAAATAAGATTTTTTGAAAAATTTAGCTGATAACCTTGTGCATTAGATTTCAAAAAGATAAGTAACTGGGGGAGGGACAAATGAGGTATAAAGATAATCCAAAGCAAGAAAAGTTGCAGGCTTGGACTAAAGCTGTAGCTGAGAGATTATTGAGGAGTAGATGAATCTGAGAGACTTGGGCCAGAAAGATCCAATAGGCAGTAAGTGTAGGTAAAGATCTAAAATGATTCTACATTGGAAAGTGGGGGGATGTCTGCCCTTTATTTGCACTGGTCTGAATATGTACTAAGAGTACACAGAATCCCTCGTGTGCCACATTTACCATAATTTCTTCCTGTTCATCTGGATTGACAGTTCCCATCTCCTCCAGCCTCCCTTGCTGATTTGACACATTGCTCCATCTTGATTTGCAACACTCTCTGAGACATATTTTTATATTCACTCTGCAGCCCCACATATCACAACTGTAGCTAAGAGGTATTTTCCCTTTTCTCCTAACCCCTGGATTCCCAGCCACGTGGTCCTGTCCTGCTTACAGGAAACAGGGACAGCTGGGGGTGTGGTGACAAGCCTTAAGTTTAAGGAAGACATTAAGTTTAAATTGGGGAATCTTGAGTTTAAGGAGACAGAGGAATCCCCTTTGAGGAGCAGCGAATGGAGGATGGAGAGGCTGTGAGTAATCTGACTGAAGTGAGAGGTGGTAGTAGAGATAGGCTGAGCAGGGCTGAGAGCAGAGCAGAGAAGAGCTGAGGATTAAGTTTAATGACAGTAGGGGAGGCAGAAAGAGAGGCCTGAGCCATGACCTTTATCAGATCATTTGTGGTCAATTCTATGAGTCAAAGGCTAGTTTTCATGTTTCAAGACTGCAGACATTCTGATTCTCTTGCTGACTATTTTGCCTGATAAACAGTATCTCTGCCAGAGGGTGAGCAAAATAAATGAAGAGAGATGAAGTCAAATTGGTAAACTTTACTTTTTGTTAACAGCTCTGGGAAAAGCCCTGTGATGAGAATGTTGAGCACTGGTTTAACAATACTAATAACAATGCTATTATAAACAGAACTCATGTAATTGATTTGTGCCCTGCTATTGCCTAAATGCTACTGAGACCAGAGTTGGAAGCATTCATTTTTTATTGCTTATAATTTAAATTTTAGATTTAGCAAACAGTAGATACCAACTGTCTTTTATATATGTCCAGTATACAAGGGAAATACATCCTTATATAAAATTTGATTCTGTTACACTTAGTTTATCATTTCAATCTATAAGCTATTTTTTTATTTTAATAAATATTTATTGTTCAGATTATTACAATTGTTCCTCTTTTCCACCCCTTATCGCCCCTCCACCCGGCTCCCAACCCACTCTCTGCCTGTACCTCCCCTCCATTGTCCTCATCCATAGGTGTATGATTTTTGTTCTCTCCCTGCACCTCCCTCACCTCTTTCCCCCTGAGAATTATCAGTCCACTCCCTTTCTATGCCCCTGATTCTATTATATTCACCAGTTTATTCTGTTAATCAGATTTTCAATTCACTTGATATTTAGATTCACTTGTTCATAGATATGTATTTGTTGTTCATAATTTTTATCTTTACCTTTTTCTTCTCTTCTTAAAGAATATCTTTCAGCATTTCATATAATACTGGTTTGGTGGTGATAAACTCCTTTAGCTTTTTCTTATCTGTGAAGCTCTTTATGTGCCCTTCAATTCTGAATGATAGTTTTGCTGGGTAGAGTAATCTTGATTGTAGGTTCTTGCTATTCATCACTTTGAATATTTTTTGCCACTCCCATTTGGCCTGTATAATTTCTGTTGAGAAATCAGCTGACAATGTTATGGGTGCTCCCTTGTAGGTAATGACCTGTTTTTCTCTTGCTGCTTTTAATATTCTCTCTTTGTCTTTTGCTCTTGGTATTTTCATTATGATGTGTCTTGGTATGGTCCTCTTTGGATTCCTTTTGTTTGGGGTTCTCTGTGCTTGCTGGACTTGTAAATCTATTTCTTTCACCAGATGTGGGAAGTTTTCTTCAAATAGATTTTCAGTATCTTGCTTTCTCCCTTCTTCTGGCACCCCCATAATTCTGATGTTGGTACACTTGAAGTTGTCCCAGGGACTCCTTACACTATCTTCACATTTTTTAATTCCTTTTTCTTTTTTCTTTTCTAGTGGAGTGTTTTTTGCTTCTTTGTATTTCAAATCTTTGACTTGATTCTTGGGATCCTCTAGTCTGCTGTTAGATTTCTGTATATATATATATTTTTATTTCAGTCAGTGTATGTTTAATTTCTAATTGGTCCTTTTTCATCTCCTCTGGGGTCTCGCTAAGTTTATCTATTTTTTTTTCTAGGAAATTCTTAAAAAAAACTTTATAGCTGTGGTTTTGAACTCTATATCCAGTTGTTTGTTTTCCTCCATTTCTTTTGTTTGTGATCTGTTCTTTTGTCTCCGCATATTACACTGAGTTGGTAGAGTAGCTTTGTGTGCTAGGTGTCCTATGTGGTTCTGCCTCCCCAGTTACCTGAGGTGGACACTCTTGGTGCACCCCTTTGTGAACTGTGTGTACAGTCTTGTTGTAGTTAAGTCTTGATTGTTGTTGGTATCACTGGGGGGAATTGACCTTCAAGCCAATTGGTTGTGAGGTCCAGCTGTGTGTGCGCATGCGCACTTGCCTCCAGAACTCTAACCTTCGCATACACGCCAGCTTCCGGATCTCTGCCTTTCTGGTTCCCCTGACTTTCCATGTGCTTTAGGGGCCCGTATGAGTCTGGGTCCCCAGGGTCTCTCCTAACACTGGGGTTCAGTACAGTTGGACCTCAATTTCAGTGTCATTGTGAGGTTCTGTTTTCCTCCACTTAGAGAAAGCCAGCAGCACAATCAGCAGTCAGTACTCTGTGTGTACACTTTTGCACACCCCCAGACCTCTGTCTTTCACGGCTCCCCTAGGTTTCTGTGCATTCCTTCCTTTACACAACAGTCCAGACTCCCAGTTTGAGTCTCACCTGGAGCTGGGGTTCAGTGCAGTCGGGCTTTTCCATCTCCCTCCCACTAGAGGAAGCCAGCCAGACCCTCTTCCCTCATCCTTTCCAGGAGCGTGTCTCCCTACCTCAGCTTATTACAGCTCCTCTGAGTCTTTGTGAGTCCCTCACTTTACTTCTAGTTGTAGAATTTTCACTCAGCCAGCTTTCCTGTAGTTCTGGATGGTGTCCATTCTGTCTTTAGTTGTACTTTTGAAATTGTTGTGTGAGTCAGAAGCTTAGGTGTTCACCAATGCCGCCATCTTTTTTTTTTCCCCATGGTTCAGTTCTCAATCAGGGCACATGCCAGGATTGTGGGCTCAATCCCCAAGTAGGGGACATGCAGGAGGAAGTCAGTCAATGATTTTCTCTCATCATTGATGTTTCTATCTCTCTCTCCTGCTTCTTTTCTCTCTGTTTTATGTGAGGGCAGGGAATATGTCCACCTTTCTCATGAATACCACCAGCGCCAAAGTGCCAGAGACCAATCTTGAGGCAAGGGTGCTTGCAGGGAAGGGGCACTTGGGCCAGAAGTACACAATAGTCCTTTCCTTCCTGAGTTCATGATTGGTTCATTACAAAGTCATTCAGTGCCCTGTGCCCTCGGAAAAATGGCTATCAAGTTCTGTGAGACACTCCCAAGGGAGTGATGAGCAAGTAAGATATTTTTTGTAATATCCAAATCCTGCCATCCAATTTATTTTTCATGCTTTCCTGTCTGTGTAAAAAGAAACAATATTCTGAGAACTGAATTATTTTATAATCCTAATATATTTATAATCGTAATGACCAGTAATGACCAAGGCTCAACCAACTGGAAGTCAGTCCTGCAGCGGCAACCCAGCACTGACTACTTCCATTGCAGGCATGGTGCCCCAGCACTGATTGCTGAGGGGCTGGGAATGAGGGCCAAAGAGAGGCCTGAAGAGAGAAGCAGGGAGTGATCTGTTGCCTTTGAGGCAGCTTTTGATGAGCACTTGCCTCTCTCTTTCTCTCCCAGTCTGTCCAGCAGCTGCACCTCCATTTCTCTCCAGGCCTTCCCTGCCTTTCTGATCAGGCCCCATTGATCAGCCCAGAGATGCTGACTGGCATAGGAACTGACCAATCACAACCAAATGTGGGTGCTGTGAAGATCCAATGGCTGCCTAGGAGGTGGAGCTTCTGATGCTGACTGGCATAGACACCAACCAATCAGAACTAAATCTGGGTGCTGTGGGGAGCCAAGGGCTGCCTAGGAAGCAGACCTTTTGACACTGACTGGCATAGAAACCAACCAATCAGAACCAAATTGGCCAGCATAGGAAGGCAGTTGGGAGCAAGATCAGGCTGGCAGGGGAAGGCCATTGATGGTGAGATTAGGCCCAGGAGAGGGACACATTGCCCACTCCGCAGTCCTGGGTGCCAGCACCTGTGGCTATGCCCAGAAGAGGGATAAGCCACCCACCTCATAGTCCTGGGTGCCTGTAGCTGCAGCCTGGGAGAAGCAGCCTATCCACAGTTCCCTGTGGCTGCGGTCAGCTGGGACAAAGCTGGCCCCAGTCCTAGGTGCCTGTAGTTGGCCAGAGGGAGAAAAGCTAGGGTACCAGGTGCCTGCAATTGGCCAGAGGAGAAAATCCTGGGTCCTGGGTGTGGGGTAAGGCAGAGGTGGCTAGGGGTGATCATGGCAGCAGGGGAGCAGTTAGTGGCAATCAGGCAGGCAGGCAGGTGAATAGTTAGGAGCCAGTGGTCCTGGATTGAGAGAGGCAGTTCAACATCCCTTCTGGGGTCCTGGATTGGAGAGGGTGCAGGCTGGGCTCAGAGTCAACCCCCCCCCCCCCGCCATGCATGAATTTCATGTACTGGACCTTTAGTTAATAAGTATAAAACCTACTAATTATGTAACTGAAAATAAATTAATCAATTACCTTCACTCCCCCACCCCAATATCTGAGGTCAGGTGTTGTTAGCAGAGGTCTCTATAAGATAGAGATCTCACTTTTACAAGTTGTTGGAGGCAGCCAGGTAAACCAACCTCTGAGGGGAGCTGGCCATACTCAAAGGAGTGGGTCTGCCTCAGCTCCAATAGATTGATGTCACTGAAAATATGGACCCATATTTGTGAGCCATACTAGAACCTCTGGTATGAAATAACTAATAAAGACTTTGGACAGTAACAACCAGTCTGTTTGTCCACCAAAGGTACCAATGAGCAGAGGTGTGGCATCTGTCTCATTCCTGTCACATGGGCGGTGACTTCTACTCTGGGGTAGTCTGAGTATACAATCCTTGGAGACTATCCAATTACCTTTGCTTTAATTTTATGTTCACCAAAAAACCTTCTGCTTACTAATTTGACTTTGCAACAAACTTTAAAACTAGCAACAGGGTGATCTGAATAAGAGGATATACTGATTTCAATCCCTGGAATAGGGTATTCCTGTTTATCAATAAATTAGCATTCTGGTTTTTTTAATAGCTCTGAGTAAACTAACAAAATAAGATTCTGGTGCTGAGAAGCTAAATCTGTGACCAGCAAGTAGGCTTTCTTTTTGTAAATGTGGCATGCACCATTCTGCTGGTGAATGAGGTTAAATCTTTAGCCTTGTCATTGATTCAGCCTGGTAATTCAAGATTCTCTTATCACATCCTTAGATTTTTTAAATCCCCAGACTTCTTTCCATGTTCTTAACTCCTTGGCACTTCCATCTATCTAGGAATTAATTGTTTTTTGGGTGTCCACTGTCTTCTCAAGTCATCTTTTCTTTTTTAACTTTATCACTCTTCCATTATTTTTAAAATCTTTTTATGTCCCCCACTTTACCCCCTCCACCCAGATTCCACCCTCCTTCTGGCCCTAATCACATTATTGTCTGTGTCCATTGGGTATACAAATATGTTAACTGACTAATCTTTTCACCTTCTTTATCCTGTCTGGTCGCCCCTCTCCTTCCTCCCCTCTGAAATCTGTCAGTCTATTCCATGCATCCATGACTGGTTCTATTTTGCTCTTTAGTTTATATTGTTCATTAGATTCTACATATAAATGAGGTCATATGGTATTTTTCTTTCTCTGACTGGCTTATTTCACTTAGCATAATAATTTCCAGGTCCATCCATGCTGTCACAAAAGTTGAGTTCCTCCCTTTTTACAACTGTGCAGTATTCCATGATGTAAATGCACCATAGCTTTTTTATCCACTCACTAATGGGCATGTGGGCTATTTCCATATCTTAGCTATTATAAATAATTCTGCTATGTATGTAGAGGTGCATATATTCTTTCTGATCGGTGTTTCAGATTTCTTAGGATATATTCCCATAAGTGGGATTGCTGGATCAAAATGCAGTTCCATTCTTAATTTTTTGAGGATATTCCATACTGTTTTTCACAGTAGCTGCACCAGTCTGCATTCCTACCAACAGTGGATTAGGATTTCTTTTTCTCTATATCCTTATCAGCACTTGTCACTTGCTGATTTATTGATGACAGCCATTCTGGCAGGTGTGAAGTGATACCTCATTGTGTTTTCAATTTGCATCTCTTTGGTGATTAGTGATGTTGAGCATTTATTTTTTCATGTGTCTTTGGCCATCTGCATGTCCTCTTTTGAGAAGTGTCTATTCAGGTCCTTTGCCCATTTTTTAATTAGATTGTTTAACTTCCTGGTATTTAATTGTATAAGTTCTTTAAAAAAAACATTTTTCTTATTGATTTCTTACAGAGAAAAGGGAGAGGGTTAGAGAGTTAGAAACATTGATGAGAGAGAAACATTAATCAGCTTCCTCCTGCATATCTCCTGTTGGAGATGTGCCTGCAACCAAGGTACATGCCCTTGAGTGGGATAGAACCAGGGACTTTTCAGTCTGCAGGCCAACACTCTATCCACTGAGCCAAACCAGTTAGGGGTTTAAGTTCTTATTATTTTGGAAATTAACCCTTTATGAGATGTATCATTGGTGCCAAAACAATCTATAAATTCAATTCAATCCCTATTAAAATACGAATGGTATATTTTACATATATAGAAAAAATATTCCAAAACTTTATATGGACTTAAGAAACAACAACCAAATAGCCTTATCAATCTTGGGAAAGAGGAAAAGAGTTGGAGGGATAATGATGCTGGATATCAAACTATGGTACAAAGCCATTGTAATCAAAACTTCCATCTATCTAGGAACTAACTTGGTACTGGCATAAGAACTAGCATATAGATCAATGAAAGAGAATATAGAGCCCAGAAATCAACCCATGCTCTATGGTCAATTAATATTTGATAAAGGAGGCAAGAGCATACAATGGAGTAAAGACAGTCTCTTCAACAAATGGTGCTGGGAAAACTGAATAGGTACACGCAAAAAATGAAACTAGACCACCAACTTACACCATACACAAGAATAAACTCAAAATGGACAAAAGACTTAAATGTAAGTCACAAAACCATTAAAAATCCTAGAAGAAAATGTAAGCAGCAAAATCTCAAACATCTTTGGTAGCAATATTTTTGTTGGTACACCTCCTTGGACAAGGGAAACAAAGAAGAAGATAAATGGGACTACATCAAACTTAAAAAGTTCTGTACAGCAAAGGAAACCATGTACAAAATGAAAAAGGGAACCCGCTCTATGCAAGATCATTACTTTTTAAATTAAATCTTTATTATTCAGATTATAACATTTGTTTCTCTTTTTTCCCCTCCATAGCTCCCTTCCACCCGGCTTCCACCCTTCCCTCTACCCTTCCCTCCCTCTCGTTGACCTCATCCATAGGTGTATGATTTTTGTCCAGTCTCTCCCTGTACACCCCTTCCCCCTTTCCCCCTGAGAATTATCAGTCCACTCCCTTTCTGTGCTCCTGATTCTATTATATTCACCAGTTTATTCTGTTGATCAAATTTTTAATTCCCTTAATTGTTAGATTCACTTGTTGATAGATACGTATTTGTTGTTCATAATTTTTTATCTTTTACCTTTTTCTTCTTCCTCTTCTAAAATAGTACCTTTCAGCATTTCATATAATACTGGTTTGGAGTTGATGAACTTTAGCTTTGTCTTATCTGTGAAGCTCTTTATCTGCCCTTCAATTCTGAATAATAGCTTTGCTGGGTAGAACCTACACTCTTGGTTGTAGGTTCTTGCTATTCATCAGTTGAATATTTCTTGCCACTCCCATCTGGCCTGCATCGTTTCTGTTGAGAAATCAGCTGACAGTCATATGGGTGCTCCCTTGTAGGTAATGAACTGTTTTTCTCTTGCTGCTTTTAATATTCTCTCTTTGTCTTTTGCTCTTGGTATTTTCATTATGATGTGTCTTGGTGTAGTCCTCTTTGGATTCCTTTTATATGGGGTTCTGTGTGCTTCCTGGACTTGTAAGTCTATTTCTTTTACCAGATGTGGGAAGTTTTCAGTCATTATTTCTTTAAGTAGGTTTTCAGTATCTTGCTCTCTCACTTCTTCTGGCACCCCCATAATTCTGATATTGGTACACTTGAAGCTGTCCCAGAGGCTCCTTACATTATCTTCACATTTTTTGATTCTTTTTTCTTCTTGCTCTTCCAGTTGAGTGTTTTCTGATTCTTTATATTTCAAATTTTTGACTTGATTCTTGCCTTTCTCTAGTCTGCTGTTAGGTCTCTGTATAATATTTTTTATTTCAGTCAGTGTATGTTTAATTTCTAGTTGGTTCTTTTCCATCTTTAGTTGGTTCTTTTTCATTTCCTCTTGGGTCTCGCTAACTTTATCCAACTTTTCTAGGTATTCTTGAAAAACCTTATAAGCGTGGTTTTGAACTCTATATCCAGTTGTTTGTTTTCCTCCATTTCTTTTGTTTGTGATCCCTTCCCTTGTCTCGGCATTTTCACTATGCCAAGAGAACTTCTGTGTTAGATTCAGCTTATGATACCAGACTTGCAAAACTGCAAAAGCCTCTCTGTTGAGCTTGGGATGGATGGAGTCTCAGGGCTTAAGGGACCACCTTGCCTTCCAGTCAGCCCCGCCCTCCACAGCCCCTGAGTCTCACGTGACTGGGTAATCGCTGGAGTGGTCCCTGTGCATACATGTGCTCTCCCGCAGTGCCTCTAGACTACTGCCCCTCTGGCTCTCTGCACTCAGGGACCATATGAGTCTTGGTCCCCATGGTCTCACCTGAAACTGGAGTTTAGTGGAGTTAGAAGTGGCACAGTTTGAAGGGTCTGTCTCCCGTCCATTCGTGAAAGCCCGTGGCACAATCAGCAGTCAGTCCTCTGAGCACAGTCCTGTGTGCGTCACCAGACCTCTGATCTTTTGTGACTTCCCTAAATTTTCATGCACGTCTCCTTTTTTCACAGTCCAAACTCCCCCCATATGAGTTTGGGCTGGATCTGGGGTTTAGTGTGGTAGGATAAGGGGTTCAATGCCGTTGAGAGTCTCCGTCTCCCTCCTGCCAGAGAAAGCCAGCCAGGTACTCCTGCACCCACTGTCTCCACACGTGCATCTCCGTACCTCAGCTTTTTGCAGCTCCTCTGGGTCTCTATGAGCCCCTCTTTTTCCTTCTAGTTATAGAACTTCCACTTCCACCCAGTTTTCATGTGGTTCTGGATGATGTCCGTTCTGTCTTTTAGTTGTAGTTTTGAAATTGTTGTGGGAGGCAGCAGTGTAGGTGTTTACCTATGCCACCATCTTGGATTTTTCTCAGATCATCACGTTGTAAAAATACATGTTTTTATTGATTTTTAGAGATGGAAGAAGGGAGAGGAAAAGAAAGAGAGAGAAACATCGATGTGAGAGAGAAAATGGATCAGATCAGTTGCCTCCTCCTGCACCCCACGCAGAATCAACCTGCCACCTAGGTATGTGCTCCGACTGGGAACCAAACCTCCAACCTTTTGGTGTACGGACAACGTTCTAATAACTGAGCTACCTGCCAAGGCTCATTAGTTTTTGTTTTAGTTTGGAAACTCACCTGCTTCCTCAGTGATCTTACTAAGACCACATATATTATGATTCACTAGGACTAAAACAAACATCCCTTTATTTATTTTTTTTAAAGATTAGTGAACTTTTATATATATATATTTTTTCTATTGATTTTTTACAGAGAGGAAGGGAGAGGGATAGAAAGTCAGAAACATCGATGAGAGAGAGACATCAATCAGCTGCCTCCTGTACCCCCCCTACTGGAGTTGTGCCTGCAAGCAAGGTACATGCCCCAACCGGAATCGAACATGGGACCTTTCAGTCTACAGGCCGACGCTCTATCCACTGAGCGAAACCGGTCTCGGCACAAATATCCCTTTAGAGATGGGCTGTCCAATATGGTAGCCACTAACCACATGTGACTTTTAAACATGTAAAATATGTTGGTCTGAAATGAGGTGTGCTGTTAAGTATAAAATTCACCCTAAATTTCTAAGACTTAGTATAAAAAAGTGAAATAATACATTGCAAAATTGATCACATGTTTAAGTGGCAATATTTTGGCTAGATTATATTAAACAAATGTATTATTAAAATTAATTTCACCTATTTTTTATATTTTTATTGTGGTGACTAGAAAATTTAAAAGTAGATATTTGGCTAGCAATATAATTCTACTGTCAGTGCTGCTTTAGGGAATCCTAATATATGTATTCTTCACAGTTCTATGAGTACCCTAAAGATTATAGTAAAAACTGCATTTGGTCAGAATGCCCAAAATTAATCCTCCATTTCTTTTTCTCTATTCTGATCCACCGTCTCAACTCTTTTTTTATTTTTCCTTTTGTTTAAAGGCTAAATGAAAGGGGGAATTTTCTTTTTTGATTCACAAGTAGACACAAGATAAATACATTTAAGTGTAATGGGGATATAAAAAAAAACACACACTGAAAATAAGCAAAACTTCCTGTAGACAACCTTTTAACAAAACACTATTGTACTATATATACCCAGACAAGCATCAATCCTAGAGGGAAACACAGCAACTTTAATTACTTTACCTATAGGCCCTGCACTGAGAATTGTTTCTTCCCACTTGAGTGGAAGCATGTTCTATTCCAGAGAGAGCTGTTGGGAGTTTTGCTTCTCTAATACCAGACCTGTCTACTGAGGCTCACTTTCACATGTTATGTAAATTATTGTTTATACCTGTAGCACACTGACAATAGTTAAGTCTAAGTTGGATAGTCAGAGGAATCTCAGTTTGATCTTGGCTTGTGCCAGTTATTTACCTCTAGAACTTCACCTGCTAATCTGTAAAATACAGATAAGAGGATCATTCTTCCACTTCTGATTCGGAACACCCTGCCTCTGCTTCTACCCATTCTCTACTCTCATTTTTTGAAATCTGCTCTGCAAATACAACTGTATCTTTGTTTTTTGCTAAAGAAATTGTATTCCTCACCTCAAGTCTTATAAAAAGGGTTTTGAAAAGACAACTGGCCTGGGCACTTGACATTTGTCTATTGGCTCAGACTAGAGAACATTCAAGGTAAAGAAGTGTGGCATGCAGAATGCATCCATGTTGGTTAGAAAATGCCTGCCCTAGAGTATGTGCAGACAAAGGACATCTGTGTGTTTCCTTATAGGAAGAGAAAGACAGCGATGGGCCATCTTAAAAGGACTGCCAAAGAAAGGGGGTCTCACCCTAGCCAGTTTGGCTCAGTGGATAGAGAGTTGGCCTGGGTTCTAAGGGGTTCCTGGTGCAATTCTGGTCAAGAGCACGTACCTCAGTTGCAGGTTCCCGTTTATTGTTGGGGCATGCAGAAGACAATCAATGTGTCTCTCTCAAATCAATGTTTCTCTCTGTCTCCCCCTCTCCCTTCCACTCTCTCTAAAAAATCAGTGGGAAAAATATCATTGGGTGAGGATTTAAAAAAATACAACTATGAGAAAACTCCTTGTAGGATTCTGAAGACCAGAGCTTGCAGGGAGGTTACTAAGTGATCTTTGAGAAGCCCTTGGAAATGACCAAGAAAAAGGGTCAGCTTTTAAACCCTTGTCAATGCACAAAAGCAGACCTAGACAGTTAGTGTCCTAGTTGGAGGATAAAGTCCCACATGTTTATAATGGTTTATAATTCCCCCCCTTTTTTTTTTAAAAAAAAGTATATTTTATTAATTTTTACAGAAAGGAAAGGAGAGGAATAGAGAGTTAAAAACATCCATCAGCTGTCTCTTGCATGCCCCTATTGGGGATGTGCCCGCAACCAAGATCCAGGCCCTTGGTCGGAATTGAACATGGGACCTCTCAGTCCATAGGCCGATGCTCTATCCACTAAGCCAAACACTTTTGGCTACAATTCCTCCTTTCCCAGCCACATTTCAATCTCTTTCTCTCACCAGCTGTACTAAACTTCTTCAGGTGTCTGAACTCACCTTCTTTCTAGGCTGAGATCTAGGAAAGCCTATGATTTTCTCTGAGTAATCCTGTTCCATGCAAACTGTTCCCAGGCTCAGGGAGGGGGGCTGTCATTAGCCTGGTAAAGTTAAGATGCCCATTATAGAGACAGTATCAAATGAGACTCACATTTTTTTAAGAATTTGTGGTTATCCACTGTATTAACCAGCACTGTGATGGAAATTGAAGCAGAGCATAGAACACACTGGCTTCCATGTTAAACACACATGTCAATTGGCTTAAGTCATCTTAAAGATGAATTCAAGAATGGAAGGAGGAAGAGAGTAAGGCAGGGATGGGGGAACAAGACTCTCTCTGTGTGTGTGTGTGTGTGTGTGGCATAATTGAATGCATGCCAATAAATAATGAGGTGTTAAAAGAAGAGAGTGAAAATACATGGTAAGGGGACTAAAATAAATGAAGAATCATCATGTACTTTGAGTTTGGGATGGACCCTGGCAGGTGTGGCTCAGTTGGTTGAGTATCATCCCATGCACTAAAAGGTTGCTGGTTGGATTTCTTGTCAGGGCACATGCTGGGTTTCAGGATCCCTTCCCAGTAGGGAGTGTGCAAGAGGCAGCTGATTAATGTTTCTCTCTCTCTCTCCCACTCTTTTCCTCTCTCTTTCAAATTAATAAAAACATATTTTTAAAAAAGGGTTTGGGCAGAAGCCGGTTTGGCTCAGTGGATAGAGCGTCGGCCTGCCCACTGAAGGGTCCCGGGTTTGATTCTGGTCAAGGGCATGTATCTTGGTTGCGGACACATCCCTACTAGTGGCATGCAGGAGGTGGCTAATTGATGTCTCTCACTGATGTTTCTAACTCTCTATCCCTCTCTCTTCCTCTCTGTAAAAATTCAATAAAATATATTAAAAAGAAAGAGAGAGAGAGAGTTTGGGGTGGCTTCATATAATCCAGACTCCAATGACTGTCCCCAGGTGGCTATAAAAAATGAAAGCCTAGGAATTCCTTATTTGGGAATATTAGTGAGGCCAGGGATTAAGAAGAAATTGTTGAATTGGTAAATGGGGGTAGATTGGGGAGAGCACAAATGCCAGGGTGAGGGAGCAAAAGGCCCATGGAAAGTCCTTGTAATTAAAGAATGATTTTTGAGAAATTAAATATTTGAGAGTATTTTTCAAATTAAATCTTTATTGTTCAGATTATTACATTTGTTTCTCTTCCCATTCCTATAGCTCCCCTCTCCCATGCTTCCACTCCTCCCTCTACCCTTACCTTCCCCCCATTGTCCTCATCCATAGGTGTATGATTTTTGTCCAGTCTCTCCCTGCAACCCCCTCACCCCTTTCCCTCTGAGAATTATCAGTTCACTCCCTATCTATGCCCCTAATTCTATTATATTCACCAGTTTATTCTATTAATCAGATTTTCAATTCACTTGATTTTTAGATTCACTTGTTGATAGATATGTATTTGTTGTTCATAATTTTTTGGCTTTTACCTTTTTCTTCTTCCTCTTCTAAAAGAGTACCTTTCAGCATTTCATATAATACTGGTTTGGTCATGATGAACTTCTTTAGCTTTTTCTTATCTGTGAAGCTCGTTATCTGCCCTTCAATTCTGAATGATAGAGTAATCTTGGTTGTAGGTTCTTGCTATTCATCACTTTAAATATTTCTTGCCACTCCCATCTGGCCTGCATAGTTTCTGTTGAGAAATCAACTGACAGTCGTATGGGTGCTCCCTTGTAGGTAATGAACTGTTTTTCTCTTGCTGCTTTTAATATTCTCTCTTTGTCTTTTGCTCTTGATATTTTAATTGTGATCTGTCTTGGTGTGGTCCTCTTTGGATTCCTTTTATATGGGGTTCTGTGTGCTTCCTGGACTTGTAAGTCTATTTCTCTCACCTGATGTGGGAAGTTTTCAGTCATTATTTCTTCAGTATCTTGCTCTCTCTCTTCTTCTGGCATCCCCATAATGCTGATGTTGGTATGCTTGAAGTTGTCCCAGAGGCTCCTTACATTATCTTCACATTTTTGGATTCTTTTTTCTTCTTGCTTTTCCAGTTGACTGTTTTCTGCTTCTTTATATTTCAAATTTTTTACTTGATTCTTGCCTTTCTCTAGTCTGCTGTTAGGTTTCTGTATAATATATATATATATATTTTAAATATATTTTATTGAATTTTCACAGATAGGAAGGGAAAGGAATAGAAAGCCAGAAACATCAATGAGAGAGACATCAATCAGCCGCCTCCTGCATGCACCCTACTGTGGATGTGCCCACAACCAAGGTACATGCCCTTGACCGGAATCGAACTTAGGACCTTTCAGTCCACAGGCCGATGCTCTATCCACTGAGGCAAACCAGTTTTGGCTGTATAATATATATTTTTTTAATTTCAGTCAGTGTATGTTTAATTTCTAGTTGGTTCTCCTCTTGGGTCTTGCTAAATTTATTGACCTTTTCTAGGGAATTCTTGAAAAACCTTATAACCTCAGTTTTGAACTCTATATCCAGTAGTTTGTTTTCCTCCATTTCTTTTTTTTGTGATCTCTTCCTTGGTCTCCGCATTTTCACTATGCCGGGAGAACTTCTGTGTTGGAATCAGCCTTATGATACAAGACTTGCGTAACTGCAAAAGCCTCTCTGTTGAGCTTGGGTGGGGTGGAATCTCGGCTTAGTGGACTGCCTTTCCCTACAGTCAGATCTGCCCTATGCAGCCTCTGTGTCTCATGTGTCTCTCGCTAATTGCTGGAACCCTGTGTGCACGAGCGTGGCACCTCTAGACCGCTGCCTTTCTGGCTCCCCTGCGCTCCAGAACCCACATAAGTCTGGGTCGCCAGGGTCTCGCCCAAAACTGGGGTTCAGTGGAGTTAGAAGTGGTATAGTTGGGAGGTTCTGTCTCCCGTTCACTAGAGAAAGCCAGCAGCACAATCAGCAGTCGGTCTTCTGTGCACAGTAGTGTGCATGCCCCCAGACTTCTGCCCTTTTGCAACTCCCCTAAATTTCTATGCATGTCTACCTTTTCACAGTCCAGACTCCCTCAGTATGAGTCTTGCCCGGACCTGGGGTGCAGTGCCATAGGATAAGGGATTCAGTACAGTTGGGAGTCTCCATCTCCCTCCTGCCAGAGGAAGCCAGCCAGGCACTTTGGCACCAATTCTCTCCACATGCGCATCTCCATACCTCAGCTTTTTGCAGTCTCTCTCTTTCCTTCCAGTTGTAGAATTTCCACTCAGCCAACTTTCCTGTGGTTCTGGGTGAGGTCCGTTCTGTCTTTTAGTTGTAGTTTTGAAATTGCTGTGCGAGGCAGCAGTTTAGGTGTTCACCTATGCTGCCATCTTGGTTTTTTGATATTTGAGTGTATTAAAGCTCTCTCTTAATGAATCCATGCCAGGCTATCTCAAAACAAGGGAAAGGTGTTAAGAAAGCTATGAAGGGAGACCAACAGGGGAAGGGCTATCCTTTTCCTTTCCCCATCAAATCCTAGGGCCTAGAGACACATTATTAACGCATTTTGATTTTAAAATAAAATTTTTATGTTTAGCTAAGATTTTGAGTGATTCAACAGTTTCTTCTTTGTGGAGGCCAGGTAGAGATGTTGCCTAGGTATACAAGGGGAGAATTTAGGTTACATCTCCCATCAGACTAGGGTATCAGCACCAGGCATCCCCAAAGTACCCCTAGTGATCTATCTATTCACATACCTAGCCACCCTACCTATCTTTCACATATCCACCTACCTATCTTCCATCCACACCAGCAAATGAATGTTTTTGTGAATGCCTACTATGCGCCACGTTCTGGGCTGTGCCCAGGTTAAACAATAAATAACTGTTCTCTCTAGTGTATGTCTATATATTGGAGGTGGGGAAGATAAAACCAGAATGGCAAGATTCTGATAACTGTCACAGCTGGAAGATGAGTACTTGGGGGCTCATTATAGTATTTCTTCTGCTTTTATAGTATGTTTGATAGTTTTCCTAATAAAGTTAGATAACTGTTCTTTTTTTTTTTTTTCAAGCAAGGAAGTAGGAATTGATAGATGCCTATGACACAGGGCAAGTTCAGCTTTGAAGTTACATCCACAGTATCAGTGAAAGATAAGTCCTTGGGGTAGGGTGGGTGCAGAAGGTGGATAAAAAAATGCCTTCAAAGTGGTGGGAGGGTAATCATTTTCTCAAAGTACTTGCCCACATGGAGTAAAGAAGCCAAAAAATTACAGGTGTGACTTGGCCTCAAGCTGCATTGGAAGGTGCTAATAGGTCAGGAGTGAGAAACAATCTTCTAAGGTTCTGCCTTAGCTACTCTTTTCTTCCTCCCGTGGCTTAAAGTCAACAGAAGTAAGTAGATACTCAGATTTGGCCAACATCTCCTGAACACCTATGCCCCAGGCATTGTACAAAGTCTTTGGTTCAGATTCTGTTCGCACCATCTTACAGAGGATAGAACTGGGGCCGAGAAATTCCTTATGGTGTGGGAACGTGACACAATCAGGCATGGGCAGTTCAGGATCCTGTACTTCCAGTCCAAGTTCGGGAGAATGGGTCAGAAACTTCCAATCAGGCTACATGGCTCTGAGCGTCATTGGGCCTCCCTGAGCTGACTCAGTTTCTCTACCTATAAAAAGGGCACTGTGGAACCTTGTAAGGTTTCTTTTAAGGGTCATAGAGCTTTACTGTAAAGGTCCTGGCACCAACTGAAGACTCCATAAGGGGCAGCCATCATTCTTGGCTAAGTGCAGGCGCAGCTTCCCGGGCACGCTTTCCCGCGGGTCCCTCCGGCAGGGCTGGGCCCGCCACCCGCAGCTCGGGCCTGTCAGTCTCCCGGTAAGTGGCCCAAGCAGCTCGGTGCCCACGCCTCCCAGCGAGCCGAGAGAGCGGGCGGGTTGGAGGGCTAAGGTCTCCCCGGGAGTATCACCCCCCTCCTTCCGCACGCCGGACACAGGTGAGATTTTCAGCCCAGGACATGGGGACAGCGACTTTAGGATTCGTCGTGGCGAACGGCGCCGCCGCGGCCGAGAGCGGGATCTAGAGGCGCCCCTTTCCTCGCCGGGTTTCACCCCGGGGCCGGTCCCTGCTCCTGGAGCCGCGGGCTACGCGCTCTGCAGATGCGAAAACCCGGAGCGGTGGATCGGAGCGCTCGCAGGCTACTCCTCCGCGGTCTGGCCGCCAAGCTGGGCATGCTCAGTGCGGCCGGTGCGCCGCCGTCCGCCAACTCGCAAGCTCGCGCTCCCGGGCCGGGGGCGAGGACGGCGGCAGCGGCGAGGCGGCGTGCCTGCCGCCCCCAGACAGCCGCAAACTTCGCCGCGTCCCCGGAGGTCGCTTGGAAGATACTGATATATTACAAGTGAAATCTAATCCTACACCCATCCCAACCTGAATCCTGGAGGTTGCGGCCGCCGGAGTGCCGCCGCCGGCCCCTGCCCATTAACGGGGGACCAACAGGTAAACTGTTGGGGTAAGGGTAGGAAAAAGACCGGCGGCGGGGAGGAGGGCACCGGCCTGGAGCGGCCCGAGACGCCCGCGGGATGGCTGCGCCGTCGGCTCAGCCAACCCACATCACCCCCTTCCCCAGCCACTGGAGGGGCAGCAAAGGGTTAAGTCGGTCCCGCGCCACGGTGAGCACGGCCCACTCCAGCCGCCACGACCGCCTGCTGCGCGATTCCGCGCCTGCCCCGAGCCGCCGGTGCGCCACCGGAGCCCAGCGGGCGTCCATGAGGCATCCGCTGCGTCCTGGCCGGGCGCATCCCTGCCCCCCCATCCTCTCCAGGCCTCTTCCTCTCAGCCCCGGCCAGCTCCGCGCCCAGGTGGCGAGGTCTGCGGGGCGCGTGGCGGTGGCGAAGGATCCCACACTGCTGCCTCTGCCCAGGGCCGGAGGGCCACCCTTGCCTGGGGCAAACACTTGGGCCCTTGGCCTGGGCGCGGTGAAAAGTTTTTTTTTTTTCTTCCTCTCGGCGCCCCTCCCCCACGCCCTGCCCTGCATTCGACTGGGGTGGGTTTGGGGTCCTTTGGGGAAAGAAGTCGCAGGTTCCCATTAGCTGCTCCTCCCCTCCGGGCATAGGGTGTGTAGGGAGGGGTCTGGAGGCAGCCCCTCCTCCGCCACAAAAGCGGTGCGTCCTGTGTCTCCTGCGCAGCCAGGTGCCCACCGAAGGCTGCCCCCACCAGTGCGTGTCTGCGTGCCTGGCAGAGACAGCATCCAACCTGCTTTATTCTTTCCTGCAGCGCCACAGCGAGCGAGCAAGCGAGTGAGAAGGGGGAGAGAGGGGAGCCTGTCTGTCTGCAAAGTGCTGCTCCCTGGTGCTCACAGGCCGCTGCTCCAGCTCCAGCTCCAACTCTCATTCATTTTGCCGGTTAACATGAGAGATCATGGCCGCCTTCGGGCTTCTCAGCTATGAGCAGAGACCACTGAAACGCCCCCGGCTCGGGCCGCCGGATGTCTACCCTCAGGACCCCAAGCAGAAGGAGGTAAGGGCGCCGGCGGCCTCTCGGGCAACCGGGGCCGTGATCTGCAGCGCTGACCCCGGGCCAAGTTGGCCCAGCGGGCAACGGCAGCTCCGCAGGGGAAGGGTCGTGGAGGGGACTGGCGGCGGGGACTGGCCTAGGAACTCGGCAGCATAAACCGAGGGGCTGTCAGTTCCCGCGCTCCATTGGGCGCTTGCTCCTCGGATTAGCGGGCCTTGCACGGCATTGCTGGGCGCTTCATCAGGTTCTTCTTTGCCATACCCTCCAGTTCGCTCTCCCCCGCTTCTGACTGCTTAATTTTTCTTCCCGCCGCTTCGGTAAATCTTCGTAAACTTTTTGGAAAATGTTCAAATGGGGTGCATCCGATACAGGTCTTGTGTTTTGCGCCTGCTGAGCAGGGACTGGGCGAATGCCTGTATGTGTGTGGTGGGGAGCGGGGGGGGTGGGGGGGCATGCCGCGAGGGGTGGGAGACTTAGGGGGCTTTTCTGTTCAAAATTTCCAGTTTAGTGTGAAGTCATTTTTATAGAGGTGATAAGTATTTAGTTCTTTGAACCTACTTTTTTCTATCATCTCGTCTCTCCACTAAAGATCAATATTATGAGAAACACTGATTTCGTCTATAGAGGCTGTGGCTTAATTACTGAGGCTGTTTTGTATGTGTAAAAGCAATCCGGTTACCTTGGAAGGGAATAGGTCCTGAAATTAATTGGAGAAACCTTGACTGGTGCACTAGTTACACTGTCTGTCTTCATGGCTTTTTGTAGCCATGTATTGTCTATCAGTAGTTAACAAGTAATTATGTAACAACTCTCCAGTTATAATGATCAACATTGGCTACACAGTTTGCCCAGGGATTTGCTTTTTTTTTTCTTTCTTTCTTTTAAGAAAACCTGCTATCCAGCTCTGCTTTCTGAGTTTGCTAGTTGCAGCCCACCCATCCTCTATTTTCTTCAGCTGAACAAGAAGTGAGCACATTTCAGAACTTATTTCTGGGAATCTAAAGACCCTATATTAAAAGTTTACATGCCCACTGACATCACAGAAAGGGCTTTGTAAAGAAGGCAAGGAGGGTTCCTTAAGACTTCCCTTTTGATAACTGTATCTAATTCAATAATAGAGAAAAAAATCTTCTTGTCCAACTGTTTTGTTAATAATATTTCTGAAAAATAAGGAGTGACAGCTTTTAGAGGTTTAGCACACTAAATATGTTTAAACATCTGTGGAGTAATTAAATTGAACTTTACAGGTGGTTTTCAGCTGAGGCTTAATATAAGTTTGAGATTTTTAAGATTTCTTTCTTTCCAATTTTCCCCCTTGACTCAGAATAAACTTAATTGTTAAGGACTGAAAACAACACATGAAGGACTGAATGTAACAAAAATTAATAATTTAAAAATTAGTGGCAGGAAATTTGTTGTTGTTAATCCTCTTCCAAGGCATTATTCCTCTGATTTTCAGAGAGTGCAAGGGAGGGAGAGAAACAGAGAGAAATATCAATGTGAGACAGACACATCCATTGATTGCCTTCCACATGTGCCCTGAACATGGCCCTTGACCAGGAATCGAATCCAAGACCCTTAGGTATTTGGGCTAACGCTCTATCCACTGAGCCAAACTGGCTAGGTCAGTGACAGGAAATTGTTAAAGTTTTGTTTGGGAATGGTACATTGATTGGCTGTTCTTTATCATCCTGTAATTCATGTCTTGCTACATCTTTCTAGAGGGCAACATAATTGATAACACTCCTAGTTGAGGGATAGTGGCCTGGGAAGCCATTCATTGGAAAGTATGTTGTGGATCAGTACTCCACAGGACTTTATCATATAGTAGAGGTCCAGTACACGACATTTGTGCACTGTGTGTGTGTGTGTGTGTGTGTGTGTGTGTGTGTGTGGTCCCCTCAGCTCAGCCTGCACTGAAGGGGAGCCAGCCTAAGCCAGCAGGTGGACATCCCCTGATGGATCCTTAGCACTGCCTTGGAGGCAGGAGAGGGTGCCACAACGCTTGCCAGATGTGAGCCCAGCTTCTGGCTGAGCAGTGCTCCCCTGTGGGAGCACACTGACCACCAGGAGGTAGCTCCTGCATTAAACATCTGACCCTTGGTGGTCAGTGTGAGTCATAGAGATCTGTCAATTTACATATTAGCCTTTTATTATATAGGATTATATAGAATTTTGTTGTAATACTTTGCCCTCTGGAAACATAAACTGACCATTTATTTCTCATATCAACACTCATTAGGATTGGGACCTCTGTGATTCTGGAAAAAATAATTTGGGATTTTAGGATCTTGCAACAGTTTATGGAATTCTAAAAGTGGAAGTGACCTTAGAGCAGTGGTTTTCAACCTTTCTAATGCCGCGACCCTTTAATACAGTTCCTCATGTGGTGACCCCCAAACATAAAATTATTTTCGTTACTACTTCATAACTAATTTTGCTACTGTAATGAATTGTAATGTAAATATCTGTGTTTTCTGATCGTCTTAGGCCATCAACCAGGTTGAGAACTGCTAGCAGGGTTGCCTAAGACCATCGGAAAACACAGATATTTACATTTCGATTCATTACAGTAGCAAAATTACAGTTATGAAGTAGCAATGAAAATAATTTTATGGTTGGGGTCACCATAACATGAGGAACTGTATTAAAGGATCGTGGCATTAGGAAGGTTGAGAACCCACTGCCTTAGAGTCTACTTTTAGTAAATTTCTTTTGACAAAGTGAAACTGAGGCTCAGAAAAGGGGACTGGATTTAATCAAAGTGTGTAGTGGATAAGCAGAGGAGTTGGAACACCAAACCAGTATTTATGTCAACCAATGCTATGTTAAGGATGATTTGTGCTAAATTGTACTGATGTTATGCCCTTTCCCTCAAGGCAGCATTTTATCTCCCTGAAGCAGTCAGAGTTATATGTTGACTATAGTCAAATTTGAGTATAGTATGGAACAAACAGGTGCTTGGCTGTTCTTGCATGGAGATGTGGTGAGCAGTGTTTCCTACAAGCTTTAGTAATTTATGCATTGTCTCAGAATTTATACCCTTTCTCTGTATCACCTGCTCTTTTATCCTATTGCCTTCTTTAACTTTTAAGAAACTTTTTATGTTTAATGTATACACATTTATTTCATGTGTACAGTGGCACCCCGAGATACGAGTGCCCTAACATATGAGATTTTTGAGATATGAGCCGTTGAGCAAGTGATTTTTTGCTTTGAAATACGAGCAACATTTGAGATACAAATAATTGCGCGGATCGGCCGGCTGCACAAGACCCACCAGTATACCGCGACTCAAGCGTCTCATAGTTTCCCACGCCTCAGTCAGTGTGCTTGTTTACCTCGTTGTCAAAGCATCTTTTGTGCATTTACATACTTTATCACATTTCTTTTTATAACCATGGGTCCGAAGAAAGCGAGTGGAAAGGTCAGTGCTCAGAAGAGGATAATGTCTATTGAATTAAAGCGTGAAATCATAGAAAAATATGAGCAGGGTGTGCGAGTGGCTGACTTGGCGAGGCAGAATGGGCACAGTACTTCAACGATATGCACTGGGCTTATCGTTGAAGGAGTCGATAAAGGGTATAACGCCAGCTAAGGGCGTTACAATAATTTCTAAGCTCTGTAGCTCTCTCCATGAAAAGATGGAGAATCTACTGATGGTGTGGGTGACGGAGAAGCAGCTTAAAGGAGATACATTAACACAGGGCATCATATGCGAGAAGGCGCAAGCGATTTACGGTGATTTGCTGGAGCAGACCCCGAGCACTTCCACGGACGAAGCATCGAAAGACTCATTTAAAGCCAGTAGAGGCTGGTTTGATAACTTCAGGAAAAGGTCCGGCATTCACTCCATCGTCAGGCATGGTGAGGCAGCAAGTTCGGATGTGAAGGCAGCTGAGGATTACCTCAAAACGTTTTCCGAACTGATAGAAGCCAAAGGATATATCCCCCAGCAAGTCTTCAACTGTGACGAGACAGGGCTTTTCTGGAAGAAGATGCCGAATAGGACTTATATAACGGCAAAGGAGAAGGCGATGCCAGGCCACAAACCCATGAAGGATAGGCTAACTCTCGCAGTGTGCGCCAATGCGAGTGGCGACTGCAAGATCAAGCCTCTGCTCGTATACCATTCAGAAAACCCCAGAGTCTTTAAGTCACAAAAGATTTTAAAAGATAAACTGCAAGTTATGTGGAGGGCAAACCCGAAGGCATGGGTCACCAGGCAGTTCTTTGTGGAGTGGGTAAACCTGGTTTTCGGCCCTTCTGTTAAGAAATATCTACAGAAAAACAACCTAACCATGCAAGCCCTCCTCGTCCTCGACAATGCTCTTGCTCACCCACCGAACCTCGAAGATGAACTCCTCGAAAAGTTCAAGTTTATAAAGGTTGTCTACCTGCCTCCCAACACCATTCCTATCCGGCAGCCCATGGATCAGGAGGAGATTTCCTAATTTTAAAAAGCTGTACATCAAGCACCTGTTCCGGCGCTGCTTTGAGGTGATGGAGAACACAAACCTCACCCTTCGAGAGTTCTGGAAGAACCACTTTAACATCGTGATATGCCTCAGAATTATTGATCAGGCCTGGCTGGGTGTTACAACGAGGACTTTGACCTCTGCATGGAAGAAGCTGTGGCCTGAGGCCGTAGCCGAAAGGACCTTCGAAGGATTCGAACCCGAGGTGCCAGTGGAGGAGGAGATAGTGTCTCTGGGAAAACCCATGGGCCTGGAGGTGGATGAGAGAGATGTGAATGAGCTCGCCGAGGAGCACTCTCTGGAACTCACCATGGAGGAGTTACTAGAGTTGCAGTATCAGCAACATGCGGAGGTTCTCCAAGAAATTGGTTTTGAGGAGGAGCCAGAGGTGGAGGAGATCTCTACAAGTGAGATAAAGGAGATCTTAGGAATGTGGGAGAGGGTGTCACACTTCGTGGAAAAGAAACACCCCAAAAAAGTTGCTACTGGTCGTGCATCGGAGCTGTTCAATGAAACTTGCCTCACCCATTTCAGAAACATTCTGAAAGGGAGGAAGAGGCAAACCTCGTTGGACACATATTTTTTGAAATCGGCCAAAAATGCAAAGACCAGTAGCAATTAAGTTCAGTGAAGATTAGTTAAGTTACATTCAGTTTAGGGATAAAGTGTAGCATTAAGAGTGTAATGAGTAGGTAAATACACTTTATAAAATCAGTTTATTCCTTTACATTCTCTTTTATTATGTTTTTATACAATATTTGTCATTTATAAATACATTTTTCTTATTCAAAAGCACGTAACAAGAACAACTAGGGTGGCATTTTGGGGGCTGGAACGGATTAATGGCATTTCAATAGATTTCAATGGGGAAATTTGCTTTGCGATACGAGCAACTTGATATATGAGCAAGGTTACGGAACGAATTAATTAAACTCGTATCTCGAGGTACCACTGTACATCATTTAAATTTTTTATTTACTTAATATTACATATGCACACATGATTATACAGATTTAAACAAGACGATAAGATTAGAACTTAAAAGTTTGCCCTGACCAGTGTTTTCAGTGGTTAGAGCATCACAGCCTGGGCACCAACGGGTCGCTGGTTCGATTCTTAGTCCTACCCCAGGTTGGGGCATATTCAAGTGGCATATGTGTTTCTCACATGATATTTCCCTCTTTTTTCTTCCTCTCCCTCCTTATTTCTCTTCTTTTTCTCCCTCTCCATCTCTCTCTAAAAATCAATGGAAAATATATCCACTGGTGAGGATTTACAATAATAACAAAAAAGGCCATCTTTGCATTTAAAACTTTTGTGTATCCTGCCTAGTGTGAAATGCTGAAGGAAGTGTGGACTTCCTGGTTGTACAGACCTGGACCTGAATTCCAGTTCAGCCTCTGCAGTTGTGAGGCCTTGGGCAAGGCATATAACTTCTCATTTGTAAATTAATATAATGGTGCTTTTCAGAAAAATTGGAGAAGGTGGTATAAATTAGCATTATATTTGTGTGAGAAAAACTCTGGTAGAAACTATTCTTATTACTGTAGCTGTAAGTTTTAATTGTTGTTAACTGGTGATTCCTAGTCACCCTAAATTTGACTATCACTGTTTTAGTTTATTTTTTTTCTGTAGAGAACTTGTAGACCACCCTTATTCCTACCTGCTCCCCGCTCTTTGATGTATTAGAACCTTTAGACAAAGACACTGTTCCAAGTGTTAGTATCTTTTGGTATGAAATAGTGCAAATGAGTCTAGCTACTGCCCCCCCCCTTGGAAGTTTTGTTCTAACTGTGGTTCCAAGCATAGTCTTGTTTTCTGTCAGCTGTGCATGGTTTATAGCAAAGTAGAATTCTCTGCCTCAGTCTTTAAATATCCACAGCTCCCTCCTGCATACACTTGGCTAAGCTGGTGCACAGGGAGCAGCTCTTGTTTAGTCCCATGAGGATATTCTTTGAACTTGTCTGGATTGCAGAGATTTTTGACGCTGGGTGTGGGTCTCAACTGGGCACTTTGGGGATTCATGCAAAGCTGTTAATTTGGAGTACAACCATCATCCTCCAGTCTTTTCGGTATTTCACTTCAGCTGGTGCCTATGGAGATGCAATGTAATCCTTTAGGGAGTTAAAAGACCAGGAAGTGAGGTCTGGCAGTTGCTGGGTTGGCTGGGGACTAATTAAGTAGGACAGGATGAGGATGAACACAGTCCTAGGATTTTAGTTAAACCAGTTAGCAGGGCCTCCCATGAGGTGCGTGCATCTGGACGTGAAGGCAAAGCAGATATGGAAGAATGGAACGAGTAGAAGTTGGAAACTCCAAGAATTGTGATGAATTTAATGAGCTTCTGAACCCCACTTCTGAGACTTCTTGACGGATGAGACAGGGATTGGAGAAGTTGCAGGGACCCCTGAGAAGAGTGTGCATGATGAAGAGTTTTCTTCAGTCGTGTTCTCCCAGTAGTGCTACAAAGAACTGGTTGACTCAGCCTGAAGTCTGAGGGGGAAAGCCAGAGGGAAAGGCCTGCCTCTTACATATTCCTCCCTGAGAAGGGAAGTGGAAACACTGACCTTTATTTATTTAAAAAATATATTTGATTGATTTTTTATAGAGAGGAAGGTAGAGGGATAGAGTGGTAGAAACATTGATGCCAGAGAGAGACATTGATCAGCCACCTCCTGTACATCCCCTGCTGGGGATGTGCCTGCAACAAGATACTTTTCCTTGACCGGAATCGTACCCGGGACCCTTCAGTCCACAGGCCGACACTCTCTCCTCTGAGCCAAACTGGTTTCGGCATGACTTTTAAATGTCTATAGATAATTTCTGAAGCTGGGTGATGGCCACAGCAGAGCTTGTTATACCTTCAACCTATTTCTCTATGTTTTGGGAAATTTACATAAAAAAGAAAAATGTCTTTAGATTGCAAAATATCACGACTTCTTAAAAAATATACAGCATTGGGCAAAAATAGGTATATAGTTGTTTGCATGGAAAATAATACAATAATTAGTAAATGATAGTTCAAGAATAAACACTGTGTTTCACGTATTCAAAGTTATAAGCCTTCTTTTGCACCACCCTGTGTATCTAATATTCTGGAAAGATTATCACCCACATTCAAACAATTGTTATCTCTTGAGGACAAGATTAAGGGTGATTTTTATTTTCTTTGTTTGTATTAATCTGTATTCCAAGCTGTAACAATAACTGTGTACTACTATTGTTATAGAAGAAAATACCTTAGAGAATAATTATTAGGTAACTTTGACTGAGTTCACAGGAATGGGTCTTTGTGATTGGTTTCTAACCAAGCTAGAGCCCTTTAACTGATAGGTAGGCCTAGGGATATTGTAGAATGTAGATACAGACACTTATACACCTGATCTTGCAAAATGTGATAGGGGTGTGATAGGGTTGGGGTGGGTGCTCTCATGTGAGTACTTCAGCTCTGCCACATATGCTATGTTATTTGGAATGCTGTGTCTTTTCCCTTATCTATGAGCTGGGAGAATAACCAAATCATCTAGAGTGTTTTAAATGTCAGTGTGAAGGAGTATTGTAAACTTAAATTATTACCAAATGTGAGGTATACATTCAGTGGTGTGCTGTATTTGCTGAGCATAAAAATATCAGGAATTTTGTGAGCTGGTTAATGCTATGTTGGTAGTTTGAATTCTAGCACAATGGGATAATTTACATCAAGAAATTGGCAAATGCTACAAATTAGAATTTTTTGTTTTGCTTATTCCCCCTCTTCCTCTGACTCTTTTCCAAAAAATAAAAAATAAATAAAAAAAAAAAAAAAGCTGGTTTTGAAGCATTTGCCATCACACCACTGGGTCTAGTTGTATATTGCAGACATTTGGCTGGTATTTCACTATCATTCTTATCCCAGGTTTCCCTTATCCACTTTCTACAAAAAAGTTTTTTAAGGAAAGCCAGATCCTCACTTACCTAGCCTTTCTTGAATCTTGGAGTGAGCAGATGACTTAATTCTGGCTAAAAACATTTAATGGAAATTTACTACAGGACTTCTGGAAAAGTATTTTTTCTTCGCAGAAAAAAATACAGGCACGGGGGAGAGTACTCTTTATACCTGATATCTCCTAAGTTTCCTGTCTTTGAAAAAGTAGTAAGGGGATGTGATGATAGTTGGAGCCAGGGAATCTCTCTGTACCATGAAGCTACCTACAAGCCTGTGGATGAAAAATTCTGGCACCCTCAAATCATCACATGAGCCCCTTTTTCAGAGAATACACATTTCCAGAACTAACTAACTAACTCTCTTTCTCTCTCTCTTAAGTATATTTTATTGATTTTGTACAGAGAGGAAGGGAGAAAGATAGTGAGTTAGAAACATTGATGAGAGAGAAACATTGATCAGCTGCCTCCTGCACATTTCCTACTGGGGATGTGGCCACAACCTAGGTACATACCCTTGCCCGGAATCAAACCTGGACCTTTCAGTCTGCTGGCCGACGCTCTTGAGTTAAACTGGTTAACACAAGAACTCTCCTCTCTGGCTTCCTGAGTGCACAGTAGACACAGAGCCTGTATGGCAGCACTCTGAACCCTGTCCAGTGCTTCTCAGATGTGGGGAAGTGGAAGTGGCCCTTTTATTTATTTCCACTTTTGGCAAAAAGAGTTATTGGGAAGGGGGGAAGAGCCCTGTTCAGTTTTGTTTGGAGAGGTAGATTCTGTGTGTGTGTGTGTGTGTGTGTGTGTGTGTGTGTGTGTGTGTATGATTTTTTTTTTGGGGGGTGGATTGGGGAAGACCAGGTATATTTAGAGCTAGAATGCAATTTAGAGGCACTCTAATTTTGTCATTCAATATAAAAGGAACTTGAACTCCAGAGAGGTTAACATGACTTGTTAAGGCAGATCTGGGCCACACACTTGTGTTCTGATTTGTTATTGCAACTTTTCTTGGCCTTCCTCTGTATTCAGCCTTGCTGCTGGTGAACACCCTCATGTTGCTCTGGCTGTGAGAACTGTTCTGATTTTAGGGCATCCAGAACTCTGTGAGCTGGGGACTGCTCAGCTCACTACTTGGTCTACTCTGAGCTTTCCTGAATCTTGGATGGTGTTTCTTAGGCAGAGGGAAGAATGCCCCGGAAGCTCAGGCACTCCTCTCTTTATAGTTCTGGTGAAAGTTTCCAGTCCTTCTGTGGCCTTTGGCATAGATAGCCTGGCATTGGCATTTGTGGGCAGTGCATGAGTTTTCTTTTTATTGATCAAGAGACTCCTTTATATATGGGTAGCTTTCTTGGAGATAGAAACACACAAGCTGTACTCATTATCCCCTTCTAGAGAGCAACACTTATATGGCAGTCTATAGAAATGGCTCCCCTTCCTCTGCAATGCTATGGCTCTGAGAAGAGGAAAAAAAAAAAATTTAGCCCTTGGGTTTTATTTTCCATGCTTTGAGGGAAACATTAGTATGTATATGCCTGCCAAACAAATTCAGTCTTTCACCCAATATTATTGAGTACTTTGCAGGCCCTTAGCCAGCTGTGGCTTCATGGTCACAGGACCCAAGGTTTTCACTTCCTGCTATGTGCCTAACTTTGAGCACAGTGCCTGGCCCATACCTGGGACTCAGAATTTCTTATATAAATAGATGTCAGAATAAAGGAATGCTAGGAGCATTAGATATGGTCTTAGGCTCATAAAGACTTCATGGGATTTCATCTGGGAGAGATGTACCTTCTCCCCTCCCCCCACTGTGTGTGCATTTGTGTGTGCATGTTTGCATATGTGCACACATGCTGTTACTGGCATGTAGTTGGTAGAAGCCAGGGATGTTAACATTCTCCAATGTTCTGGACAGCCTCCCACAACAAGGGATTATCTGGCCTCAAATGTCAGTAGTTCCAAGGTTGAGAGACTGGTGTAGAGGGAGTTAGAGTCTTGTGAATGAGCAACAGACTGTTTCAGATATTCTTTGAGAGGAGTGTGCAAAGTGCTGTGGCAACAAGAATGAGCAGCCCATTTTTTGACAGGACCTAGATTTTTGAGCCTGGAACTTGGAGGATGTGTAGAGTGGATGGGCCTGAGAATGTGGGAGGAAATTAATTCTAGGAAGAGCATTAGACCAGTATGGGGTTTGCTCTGGGATATGGGCCTAAGGCATGGTGGGTGTGCAGGTATGGGAGACGTAGATTGGAGCAGGAAAGAAAGGTGTGTTCAAGTTATGGAGGCTTTGTATGCTGTGTTGAGGTATTTAGATATTATGGTGGAGTCAATGAGATGCCATTTAAGGGTGTCAAGGGTATTCTGTTTAAATGACTAAGGGTCATAGTTTGAGGGGACAGTGGCACTGAGGGTCACTTATGCTAAGGCAAAGACTGAGTAGCTAGGTGGTCACTGATATTCCAGGCCTGGTGGTTGTTATATTAGTTTCTTGTGGCTGCCATAACAACTTACCACAAACTGAGAGGCTTAAAATAACGGAAATTTATTCTTTCATAGTCTGGAAAACAGAAGTCCAAACAAAGTGTCAGTAGGGTCTAGCGTCGCACTACCCCTGGAGGCTCTAGGGCAAGAATTATTCCTTCCCTCTGGTGGAACTAGGTATTCCTTGGCTTCTCTGTGCCCACCCCATTGTATTTCCTGCCTCCTTCTTCACATGGCTGCTTTCTCTGGTGTGTCTGTTCTTCCCTGAGTGCCTTATAAGGATACGTGTCATTGGATTTAGGGCCCACCTGGAATCTAGAATGATTTCCTCTCAAGATCTGCAAAAACTCTTTTTCCAAATAAGGTACCATTCACAGATTCTAGGATTTGATGTGGACATCATTTGCGGTCTGTTTATTGGCCTATTGGGGTTGGGAAGAAATGAAGAGAGGATTTAAGAGGTTATTTGGATGACGCGATAGACACAGTATGGCAGAGGGAGTGATAGGTATAAGAATATACCAACATTTTTAGGTTAGGACCTCTTTAAAATAGTAAACATTTTTGAGGACTCCATAGAGCTTTTGTTTATGTAGGTTATATTTCCATATTTACTGTATTAGAAATAACTGAGAAATTTTAGAATATATATAGTTCATTTACAATTAATAAACTAACTTCATTTTGAAAATATGAACAGTAACAAACAAAACTGAGAATTGTTTTACATTTTTGCAAATTTCTTTAATGTCTGGATTCTCACATTGACTTATACATTCAGTCTGTTAAAATATGTTGTTTTGGCTGAAGAATATGAAGAAAACCTGGCTTCACACAGATATGTAGCTGGAAAGTTCTTAGGAACCTCAAAGGTCTTGGACGTGAAGAAGCACTGACTTATTCAGTTGGTAGGTAGATTGGTGCTGGTTCCAAAACACACTATTGGGAACAACAGAATGGTTTTACTTTTTTCCAACTGTTGGGGAAGCTGGGAAGTCGGGGAGAGAATGAGTTTGTTAACGTAAGAAATATTCAAAGCTGTTAAAAATTTTTGTGAGTTTATTTGAGCCAAACTGTTGACAACTGCTGGGAAGCAGAATCTCAACATATTGAGACAATGCTCTGGAGACTGTTTTTTACCTATTTTTTATAATGTACCATCAAAGGAGGAGCTGTAAGTGGTTATATGAAAGCCTTGGTGATAGATTAGGGAGGTGGGAGAAAATAAAGCAGGAAACCTCTGGGATTGGATAAAAAAATAAAATAGACACATGCTTCTTTTTTTTTAAATTTCATACATCTTAATTGTTCAGATTATTACAATTGTTCCTCTCCCCCACATTGTCCTCATCCATAGGTGTATGATTTTTGTCCAGTCTCTCCCTGCACCCCCTGAGAATTGTCAGTCCACTCCCTTTCTATGCCCCTGTTCTATTATATTCACCAGTTTATTTCGTTTATCAGATTTTCAGTTCACTTGATTTTTAGATTCACTTGTTGATAGATATGTATTTATTGTTCATAATTTTTATTTTTTTCTTTTTCTTCTTCCTCTTCTAAAGAACACCTTTCGGCATTTCATATAATACTGATTTGGTCCTGATGAACTCCTTTAGTTTTTTCTTATCTGTGAAGCTCTTTATCTGCCTTTCAATTCTGAATGATAGCTTTGCTGGGTAGAGTAATCTTGATTGTAGGTTCTTGCTATTCATCATTTGAATATTTCTTCCCACTCCCATATGGCCTGCATAGTTTCTGTTGAGAAATCAGTTGACAATGGTATGGATGCTCCCTTGTAGGTAATAAACTGTTTTTCTCTTGCTGCTTTTAATATTCTCTCTTGGTCTTTTGCTCTTGGTATTTTATTTATGATGTGTCTTGGTGTGGTCCTCTTTGGATTCCTTTTATATGGGGTTCTGTGTGCTTACTGGACTTGTAAGTCTATTTCTTTCACCAGGTGGGGGAAGTTTTCAGTCATTATTTCTTCACATACGTTTTCAGTATCTCGCTCTTTCTCTTCTGGCACCCCCATAATTTTGATGTTGATATGCTTGAAGTTGGCCCAAAGGCTCCTTACACTACCTTCCAGTTTTTGAATTCTTTTTTCTTTTTTCTTTTTTGGTTGAGTGTTTTCTGCTTCTTTGCATTTCAAATCTTTGACTTGATTCTTGCGTTTTTCTAGTCTGGTGTTAGGTCTCTGTATAATATTTTTTATTTCAATCAGTGTATATTTAATTTCTAGTTGGTCCTTTTTCATTTCCTCTTGGGTCTTGCTAAATTTTTCCATCTTTTCTAAGATATTCTTAAAACATCTTATCACTATGGTTTTGAGCTCTATATCCAGTTGTTTGTTTTCCTCCATTTCTTTTGTTTGTGATCTGCACTTTTGTCTCTGCATTTTTGCTGCTTCCCTGAGTTGGTAGAGTAGCTTTGTGTGCTAGGTGTCCTATGTGGCCCAGTAGCTCTGCCTCCCCACTTACCTGAGGTGGATTTTCTTTTTTTTTTTAATTAAATCTTTATTATTCAGATTATTACATTTGTTTCTCTTTTTTCCCCTCCATAGCACGCCTCCACCTAGCTCCCACCCTTTCCTCTGCCCTTAGCTCCCTCCCATTGATCTCATCCATAGGTGTATGATTTTTGCCCAGGTTTTCCCTGTACACCCCTCTCCTCTTTCCCCCTGAGAATTATCAGTCCACTCCCTTTCTGTGCTCCTGATTCTATTATATTCAACAGTTTATTCTGTTGATCAAATTTTTAATTCCCTTAATTTTTAGATTCACTTGTTCATAGATATGTATTTGCTGTTCATAATTTTTTTGGCTTTTACCTTTTTCTTCTTCCTCTTCTAAAAGAGTACCTTTCAGCATTTCATATAATACTGGTTTGGAGTTGATGAACTCCTTTAGCTTTTTCTTACCTGTGAAGCTCTTTATCTGCCTTTCAATTCTGAACGTTAGTTTTGCTGGATAGATTATTCTTGGTTGTAGGTTCTTGCTATTCATCACGTTGAATATTTCTCGCCACTCCCGTCTGGCCTGCATCGTTTCTGTTGAGAAATCAGCTGACAGTCGTATGGGTGCTCCCTTGTAGGTAATGAACTGTTTTTCTCTTGCTGCTTTTAATATTCTCTCTTTGTCTTTTGCTCTTGGTATTTTAATTATGATGTTCCTTGGTGAAGTCCTCTTTGGATTCCTTTTATATGGGGTTCTGTGTGCTTCCTGGACTTGTAAGTCTATTTATTTTACCAGATGTGGGAAGTTTTCAGTCATTATTTCTTTAAATAGGTTTTCAGTATCTTGCTCTCTCTCTTCTTCTGGTACCCCCACAATTCTGATGTTGGTATGCTTGAAGCTTTCCCAGAGTCTCCTTACATTATGTTCACATTTTTGGATTCTTTTCTCTTCTTGCTTTTCCAGTTGAGTGTTTTCTGCTTCTTTATATTTCAAATTTTTGACTTGATTCTTGCCTTTCTCTAGTCTGCTGTTAGGACTCTGTAGAATATTGTTTATTTCAGTGTATGTTTAATTTCTAGTTGGTCCTTTTTCATCTTTAGTTGGACCTTTTCCATCTCTAGTTGGCTCTTTTTCGTCTCTAGTTGGTCCTTTTTCATCTCCTCTTGGCTCTTGCTAAGTTTATCCAACTTTTTTAGAAGATTCTTGAAAAACCTTATAAGCATGGTTTTGAACTCTATATCCAGTTGTTTGTTTTCCTTCATTTCTTTTGTTTGTGATCCCTTCCCTTGTCTCGGCATTTTCACTATGCAGGGGAAACTTCTATGTTGAATTCATCCTTATGATACCAGAATTGCAAAATCGAAGACGCCTCTGTTGAGCTTGGGATGGGTGGAGTCTCAGGGCTTAAGGGACCGCCTTGCCTTCCAGTCGGGCCCGCCCTCCACGGCCCCTGAGTCTCATGTGACTGGGTAATCGCTGGAGCGGTCCTTGTGTGCGTGCACCTGCAGTGCCTCTAGCCCGCTGCGTTTTCAGCTCCCCTGGGCACCAGGACCACACCAGTCTAGGTCTCCAGGGTTTCGCCTGAAACAGGGGCTTAGTGGAGTCAGAAGTGGCACAGTTGGGAGGGTCTGTCTCCCGCCCACCCACGAAAGCCTGCGGCACAATCAGCAATCTGTCCTCCGGGCAGTGCCGTGTGAGACCAGACCTCTGATCTTTTGTGACTCCCCTAAAATTCCGTGCACCTCTCCCTTTTCACAGTCCAAACTCCCCCCGTATGAGTTTCGGCTGGATCTGGGGTTTAGTGTCATAAGATAAGGGGTTCAGTGCCGTTGGGAGTCTCCGTTTCCTTCCCACCAGAGAAAGGCAGCCAGGTACTCTAGCACCCGCTCTCTCAGCGCACGCATCTCCGTACCTCAGCTTTTTACAGCTCCTCTGGGTTTCTGTGAGCCCCTCTCTTTCCTTCTAGCTTTAGAACTTCCACTCAGCCAGCTTTCCTGTTGTCCTGGATGATGTCCGTTCTGTCTTTTAGTTGTAGTTTTGAACTTGTTGTGCGAGGCAGCAGTGTAGGTGTTTACCTATGCCGCCATCTTGGATTCTCCCCTGGGGTGGATTTTCTTGGTGCACACTTTTATGGACTGTGTGTACAGTCTTGTTGTAGTTAAGTCTTGATTGTTGTTGGTATCATTAGGGGGAATTGACCTCCAAGCCAGTTGGTTGTAAGGATCAGCTGTGTCTGCTCCCTGAGAACTTCTGTGCTGGACTCAGCCTTAAAACTTGCAAGATTGCAACAGCCTCTGTGCTGGCCTTGGATGTACAGAGTCTTAG
Source organism: Lasiurus cinereus (assembly GCA_011751065.1). NCBI lineage: Eukaryota > Metazoa > Chordata > Mammalia > Chiroptera > Vespertilionidae > Lasiurus > Lasiurus cinereus. Next base: position 49,322,173 of record JAAGEH010000286.1, on the reverse strand, counting down.
GGCTGAGCAGAAAGCCTTGGCTTCCCATCGGCCCTTGGGTCTCAGTGTCCCTTGGTAATTGCTGTAGCCTCTCTGTGTGCACATGCATGCGCCTCCAGACCTCTGCCTTTCAGACTCCCCGAGTTTCCGTGCGCTTGGGGATCCATATGAGTCTGGGTCCCTAGGGTCTCACCTAAAACTGATGTTCAGTGCAGTCAGACCTGGATTTCAGTGCAGTTAGGAGGTTCTGTTTTCCTCCTGCTAGAAAAAGCCTGGAGCATAATCAGCAGTCTATCTTCTTTGCGTGCACCTCCAGACCTCTGCCTTTTGAAGCTCCCCTAAGTTTCTGTTCACTCCTCCCTTTTCACTACAGTCCAGACTCCCTCCATCTGAGTCTTGCCTGGAATTGGGGTGTAGTGGAGTCAGAAGTGGGGTTCAGTGCAGTTGGGAATTTCTGTCCCCCTCCCACCAGAGGAAGCCAGTCAGACCTTCTGCAGCCCATCCTTTCCACATGTATGTCTCCAGACCTCAGCTTTTTACAGCTCCTCTGAATCTTTGTGAGCCCCTCTCTTTTCTTCTAGATGTAGAATTTCCACTCAGCCAGCTTTCCTGTGGTTCTGGATGGTGTCTGTTCTGTCTTTTAGTTGTAGTTTTAAAATTGTTGTGTGAGGCAGCAGCTTAGGTGTTCACCTATACTGCCATCTTGGTTTCTCTCCACATGCTTTTTTTATGTAGGTGGGCATAAGGTAGTTAACAGTTAATAATTATCATGATAACAGTAACCATCAGGGAATTTGTGGCGCCCTAACACATTGGTTGTGCCCTGAGAGGTCTGGGAAAAGGGAAGTTACAAGTTACCCTGACATTCCACAGTTATGTTATTATAGATGCAAACAGATAGGTTCAGTTAAGATCATAGTTGATCTTTGTCAGGGAAGATACCTGCCTAGGACATGACTACCCACCATAGATGCTTTTTAATTACAAAGTGTTAATTTCAGCCCGACTACCATGGCTCAATGGTTGAATGCCATTCTATGAAACAGGATGTCATTGTTTGATTCCCTGTCAAGATACATGCCTGGGTTGCAGGCTTGATCCCCATTGGGGAGTGTGCCGGAGGCAGCTGATCAATGATTGTCTCTCATCATTGATCTCTCTCTCTCTCTCTTTCTCTCTCCTTCTTCCTCTTTCCCTCCCTCCTTTCCTTCCTCTCTGTGAAGTCAATAATAAAAGTTTTAATTTTAGACCATCCTTTGTAGTTACTTTAGGTCTCTGAGTTTGTAAGGCCTTTCCTGAGGTAGTCAGGTTAGCATATGGCCCCGTTTTGTCTATACCTGTCAAGAGTGTGCAAATAGATGGAGGAGCAGGCTGACTCTGTGGATGCAGCCTTTTAGAACTGGACTTCCTGCATCCTGTCAACAGGAATTCTGAGGAGAGCGGTTGGAGGGAGGTGAGTATGGGGTGATGGACAGCCTGAAGGGAGAGCTAGTTGGGTGATTCCAGCTACATTCGCCTCCTCTTAGGGTTAGCAGCCTCTCTTTGTCAGGACCTTTACACCTGTGGCTCCTGTGGCCTGCTTGCCTTACTCTCTATCACTGCAAAGTGATGGTTTGCGCTTCAGCGTGCAACACAATTTGTGTTTGATTTATTGTCTGCTCTGTCCCCAACCATTTTAAGTTCCACGAGGTAGGGACCATGTCCTTTTTGTCTCCCACTAATACTAGAGGTAGTTGGTAGGAGTTAAATATTTATTGATAGGATCTGGTGGTTATTAGAAACTTGGTGAATCAAGACGTAGTGCAGGGCATTGGCAGTGCCAGAAGGTATTAACATGTGCTTCCCACCATTGAGGAACTTTGTGTGGAGAACTGGCCGTCCTGTCTGCAGGTAGTCAGCTCAATAAAAGGTTCATTGGGGGTGATGGGAACAAATGATGGAGTGGCCAGTACTCTGGAGGGGTCAGAAAAATCTTCAGAACTGTGAGTGTTTTCCAGGTGGCAAGGATACAGAGATGGGAAATAGGACCCCATTTTTGGAGGAATTGCTAAAAGTTCAATAAAGCAAGAGTACATTGAATATATAAACTTGACCGTGTTCACAGATTTGGGGGATGGTTAAGGGAGAGGAAGGGATAAAATCTGCTAGAGAGAAAAGGGGTATGTATTAGTTTGGTCCTGGGATCAGAGGGTCAGGACCCACGGGGAGTGATGGCTTATCTACAACTATGTTTCAAATCTCTGCCTCCAAGGAAGAGGGGAGATAGGACTGGGATGGGGCTCCCTGTTTTCCTTGAATTTTCTACAGGAATTTCCAGTCATTTTATGTAGAGATTTTTCTCAGCAAGAATAAACTCAGCCTTCAACCCACAACCAGTGTGCACATACTGTCTTGTCAATTGAAATTTGCTAGAATTTGCTGCTTTTCTTTTCCAGCCATTCCATTCATGGATTAATCTAATGAAGTTGTTGTGATTAGGACTATATACAGCATTGGCCACAGTGAAAAAAAAAAAGTGTTTTTTCTGAAGTATTGTTGGAATTTCTTGCTAAGATTCTGGTTTATGTAAAGATATGAAGTTCCAGAAAAACTGTGCCCAAGACTGAGATAAATATTTATCTTTCTCCGTTTTTTGGTTTTATTTTTTTAAAACTACACACAGTGTTTAGTAGGCTATATGGAAAATATTTTCCCGTCAGAGCTGTTTTTACTCTTTGGTCAGTTTGAGAATAAATGTCAGCTCCTGGGAAGAAAATTATGAATTGGAGATACTGTTTACTAGTACATTATTCTCACATGAGACCTACTTTTAAGTCATCATTAAATAATTGAAATGTTTTTGAAGTTATGGTTTTATTTACTTAGTATTTGATGTCTATATGCCTCCCACTAGCCGACTTGGGGTGTAGAAAAGATAGAAGTTTGCTGTCTGTCGCCTCTGGCACAGAGCTTCTCAAAATATCTGTAGTGAAGGACTGGTTTTCTTTTTAAAATTAATTTTCAACCTGTTGCACTGGTGTATATATATATATATATAGATAGATAGATAGATATAGATATACACACACACACACACACACACACACACACACACACATATATATATATATATATATATATATGATGAAGATGAATTACTAGAAAAATGACATGCTGATGGAATGTAGTAGCTTTTCCAAGCCCTCATACTCAGCTTCTGCAGGTTTCTTGTGGGATTTGTATGGGTTTCAGAACACAATATGAGTAACACTAGATGTTAATACCTCCTGCACATAAAACCATTAAAAAATGACCACTATATTGCTTTTATTTATTTTAAACTTGAAAAAATAATATATCCATTCAACACTATGTATAAAGTGCCACTTTTCATTATGATATCCAATGTTTATTGTGTTGGTCATTTGAATGTTTTCTGTGTTTGGTTTTATGCCAGATTGATAAGCACCCTTGAGGTGGGTACACTTATTGTCTTTTTATAGATATGGAAATTGAGGTACAGAGAGGGGGGTTACTGAGCTTTCCCAAGGTCATTTAGATGCACACTGATGGAGTTGGGCTACTGAGCCCCTGCTGCAGCCATTTGTGCTCTCTGTATAGGGAGGCTAAAAGTGCTGTGAATTCAGAAAGGAGAGGGTGGAAACACGTGGAGATTTCACAGGAGGATGGAGGGTGTGAAGGGCAGGATCTGAGTAAGAGAGGACATGCTGCTCCCTTTCTTATGACAAAGCTGGGAGGTAGGATGAGTGAGGCTCTGTGTGAGAGGGGCAGTATCTCTGCATATCAAGCAAGTTGGCGTGAGGATAAACTCAAGAGGTCCTGCTGTCAGATTTATCTCACTAGCTCATGTCTAATAAATCCAGTGGGGAGAGTGGATTCCAGGAGGCTGTGAGGAGATGGCTGTGGTAACCAAAACATGAAATCAAAAGGACTTTAAATAGGACTGGAGTAGAATGGGCAGCTGGTGACAAATTGGTCAAAGGAAAGGAAGAGAGGAATGTGAAAACTACTCAGGCTTCTTTGACGCTGTTCAGGATGAAAGAACTATTGCCTGAGGACCTCCGAGTCCCACCTTTTTGAGCCCTGTCTTTAGTGGTCTGACCAGGTATCTAGAAATACTGGATTGCTGAATTGAAGAAATGTTTGGGCTCTTTACCCTGTGACTTCTGGCATGAACTTATTTACTGAAGAGCTTATGACTGAAAGGGCATGTTTACCTTTGGTTTATGCCACCTGTCCATGCCCTCAGTAACTGGTGTTCACCTCCTGTAGGCTGCTTTAGTGATGGTTAATCGACAGAATTGCTTGGAAGGCTGGCTAAGCTCCCTGGAAGAAGTGGGAAGGTCAACCTCCTGAAAATAAAGAGGGTGAAGGCTGAGGTAGTCACAGAGGTTAATGTTTAGACTACATTTTTGGAGGTGGACTCAGGCATTGTGTTTTTGGCTTAAAATTGTAGGTTTAGCCTCTCTGTTTTCTAGCAATTGACCTAAAACAAACTCACTACCACCAATAAAAAAGACACATTCCTAATTTCTGTTTTATCCCAAGCAAGAAGAAGGGTGTTCTGCATTCTTACCTGATTTTTCCTGCATCCATTTATTTATATCACCAGCAAATCTTCCTTTTTTATGAATGTGCAGTTCATTTGGTGGAAATCACACAGCATGCCTTCCTGCAGGCGTGTGCCCAGTGCGGGGTCAGGGAGGGAATTAGGCAAGGGGGTCAGAGGAATGTGTGTCAGCTCCCTGGACAGTTAACTTCTGAGGACAGAAGCTTTGTTTGTATGTTTCTCTGCCTTCAGATCACCTATTATAGTGAGCGGGAGATCCAGGACTAAGTGAAAAATAGGATTTACAGGCAGAGTTTACATTTGATGGGATTGCAGGGTAAGAATTTTATAGGACTATGATTTACCTGAGCAGTTGGAAGTTCTGGAGAGAACACTACATTTTGAGGCTATCATAAATAAAATGCTGGGCGGGTTAAACTGTTGGGCACCTCAAGTCCTCTTTCCTGCATTATGATCATGCAGTTTTCCCGAGAGCCACATCCAGGTGTTTGGTAGCGAGGATGGCATACACTTGGAAGTAATTTGAATATGCATTAATGGGATGCAACAATTCAGATAAGAGTGTAATAAATGCTAACTATATTTAGATGTAATTTGAAGCCAAATCTCTCCCACTTTAAAATGGGAAGGAGGGAGGAGAAAATGGCGGCGGAGTAGACAGATGTGTCTGGAGCTTTGTCGCTGGGCAGAGGGAGAGAGAGAGGCTGAGAGTCGCATTGGGAGTGTTTGTTGGCAAGATAAGAGTCAGTTATCCTCCAGGAGAAGGCGGAGAACTGCTGGAAGGGGCTCTCCCCGCCAGGCAGCCCCACTGCCAGGGGGCTTTTGTCGTCCAGAGCCACCAGCGCGAACGAGGAGCCCGAGCCATCTTGCAGTGGGAGGTGGATGTCAGCAGCGGTCTGAAGCCTTTGGCTGGGCACCCATCCAGCAGCCAGGGACTCGGGGACCCAGAACTCTGCTCTCCAATCGACGCAGACACGCGGCGGAACCAGAGATCCACAGAGCACACGGACAGGTCAGATTGCGCCTGAGATAAGGGGGAGGTAGATGTCTGCCGAGGTCTGAAAGCTGTGGCTGACGGAGGCACCCACAGAGCAGCCGGGGACCCAGAGTGCGGCTTCCCAGGTGGCACTGGACTTGCAGGCAGCGGATTTGGAGATCCACGCGGCGCACGGAAGGATCAGATTTCGCCTGGGTCAGGGTGAGGTCTCCTACTCCCGAACAACAGAGACAAGCACACTGTGGGAGACAGGCTGCGGGAAAGCTGCCTCTGGAGAGGTCCTTGGAGGTGGTCAGGGCGTGATCCCTGAGTGTGAAGGCAAACCCTCTGAGCTGTTGACAGAGGGGAGCTCTGGAAAACGACTCGTTTTTTTTTGTGTGTGTTGTTTTGTTTTGTTTTTCTGGGGCAGAGGGACAGCTTGGGAGTTACTACAGTGTCCCGGCTGCAAAACCCCAACAAACTGGCTTTGAGAACCACAGAGTAGCAGGATCTGAGCACAGCCTAGAGAGGTCCTGTGCTTTGTCTCAGAGATCAATTCCGAAACACTGCCACCCAGTGGATGACACACAAATTGACTCTCCCATAACCACAAAAGAATAAAGAGATTAAAACACCAAGAGGGGAACACAGGGAGCTACAGTGCCTTCCCTGTTGGGAAACAGGAGTGCCAAGAAGAATAGTAGTGGAAGTGAAGGACCATTCTATTTTTCTTCTTTTTTTTATTTTTCCTTTTTTTTTAATTTTTAATTTTTTATTTTTCATTTTCACATATTTTAATTAAAAGAATATTTTTTTCTTTTCACCTCAATTGATTTTACCTTTATAATTATTACATTTTTGTTTTAAACTAGTATTATTAATTACTACTAGTACTTAACCGTTTTGGAAAAAAAAACACAAGTGTCATTTTGTTTTCTCTTTATTTTATTTCGGGATTAGAGTTCTACATTCTATTTTCATCTTTCCTTTAGCATAATTTTACTCCAACTCAACTCTACCTTTATGCCAACACTTTCCTCCTTACTTTCCCCATTTTGTTGTCTTGTTCCTCTTTCCCTTTTCCAACTTTACATTCTCCCTATTTTTCTCTTTACTTGGTTAAAATTTCACCCCATTTATATATCTAATTCCAAATCCCCTACTACAAGTCCACACAAACCTCTCTCTTCTTGTCTTCTCTAGCCAAAAAGTTGTTTTTTCTCTATGTCCTTTTGTTGCTATTTGGCTGTAAAGTGATTATATTGATTTTTTCAAATGTTTTTTTCTGAGATTGTTTTAGTTTATTCTACATGTTTTATTTGGGTTTTTGCTTGCTTTGTTTTCTACCTCTCTTTTCCCTCACCTCCCTCGATACCAGTTGCTGTTTGCAATTTGCCTTAATCTCTAGGTACTGGTTTCTGGCCTTTATTGGGATTAGTGACTGTTCTATTGGGTTGTCTTCTGACATCTATATTTTGTTCCTCTTTTCTCTCTTATTCACTTTCCTTTCTCTCTGACTTTTTTCTCTTCCTCTTTCCTACTCCTTCTCCTTTTTATTTTCTTATTTTATTTTATTTTATTGCTCATTTATTTATCTTTTTTTTTTTTCCCTCACTCTCCCAATTTGATTTTGGCATTTCTTTCTTTTCTTTTTTCCTCATTTTCCTCTTCTTTTTTCTCTATTTATCCCTAATTTGTCCTTCATTGGCGGTCACCTTATTTGTGATTATTAACATCTTGAATACATTTCTACTCAGTGCCTTGTGTGCTGTACCTGGTCATGTTCTAGTTTGTGCCTTTCAATCAATGTAAGAGAGAGAACTACATAACCAGACACCTGGAGAAGAAAGACCATGGGCAGAAAAAGAAACAGCCCACATAAGACAGAAAGGCAGGTTTCACCAGAAAAGGAAGTAAACGAAATAGAACCAGAAATAAGCCTACCAGAGAAAGAGTTCAGAGAAACGATCATAACATGGTTGAAAAGAAAGGAAGACAAATTTGACAATATCAGTAAGAGCCAAGAGGAAATGAAGAAGAACCTAGAGGAGGTTCAGAATAAACAAGAAGAAATGAAAAATGACATCACTGCTATAAAGAACTCAATAGAAAGCATCAAAAGTAGACTAGAAGAAGCAGAGGACCGCATCAGGGAGCTAGAAGACACGGTAGGAAAAAATACCCAAGTACAGCAGCTTCTAGAAAAAAAAGTTAAAAAGCAAGAGGAGAGTCTAAGGGAACTTTGGGATAACATGAAACAAAACAACATCCGCATAATTGGGGTTCCGGAAAGAGTGGAAACTGAACAAGGATTAGAGAACGTGTTTGAAGAAATAATGACAGAAAATTTCCCCAATATAGAAAAGAAAAAACCCACACAAATCCAAGAAGAAAACAGAATCCCAAGCAAAATGAACCCCAACAAACCGACACCGAGGAACATTATAATTAAATTGGTAAACACCGAGGACAAAGAAAGATTCTTAAAAGCAGCCAGAGAGAAACAGAAAGTTACCTACAAAGGAACCCCCATAAGACTAGCTACTGACTTCTCAACAGAAACTCGTCAGGCCAGAAGGGAATGGAATGAAATATACAAAGTCATGCAAAGGAAGGGCCTGAATCCAAGAATACTGTACCCTGCAAGACTCTCAATCAAAATTGAAGGTGAAATCAAAATCTTCACAGACAAAAAAGGACTGAGGGAATATATTACCACCAAACCAGCATTGCAAGAAATGTTAAATGGTCTGGTATAATAAAAAGAAAGAAGAAGCAAAGAAGGAACTAGGGGGTAAGGACTAAAAATGGCAACAGATAAGTACTTATCAATAATAACTTTAAATGTAAACAGATTAAATGCTCCAATGAAAAGACATAGGGTAACCGATTGGATAAGAAAACATGATCCATATATCTGCTGTCTTCAAGAAACCCACCTTAGGAAAAGAGAGGCACACAGATTGAGGGTGAAGGGATGGAACGTGGTATTTCAGGAAAATGGAAATGAAAAAAAAGCTGGGGTTGCAATACTCATATCTGACAAATTAGATCTCAAAGTGAAGGACATAACAAGAGATAAAGAAGGACACTTCATAATACTAAAGGGAACAATCCAACATGAAGGAATAACTCTGGTAAACATATATGCACCCAATATAGGAGCACCTAAATACATAAAAAAACTCTTGGAGGATATTAAGGGAGAGATTGACAGCAATACAATCATAGTAGGAGACTTTAATACCCCACTGTCACCATTGGACAAATCCTCTAAACAAAAAATCAGCAAAGAAACATCAATCCTAAATGATTCACTAGACCAGATGGAATTAATTGACATCTTCAGAACATTTCACCCCAAAGCCACAGAATATACATTCTTCTCCAGTGCACATGGGTCATTTTCAAAGATAGATCATATGTTGGGTCATAAGAAAAGTCTATTCAAGTTCAAGCAGATAGAAATCGTAACAAGCATTTTCTCAGACCACAGTGGCATAAAACTGGAAATCAACTATAATAAAAACAATAGAAAGAAATCCAACACATGGAGACTAAACAGCATGCTATTAAACAACGACTGGGTAATCAGAGAGATCAAGGAAGAAATAAAAAACATCATTGCAACAAATGACAATGACAACACAACAATACAAAATTTATGGGACCCAGTGAAAGCAGTCTTGAGAGGGAAGTTCATAGCCCTACAAGCCTACTGCAAAAAACAGGAAACAATGGTAATAAATTACCTAAACCTACAACTCAAAGAGCTAGAATGAGAGCAAAAAGAAAAGCCCCGTGTACTCAGAAGGAAGGAAATAGTGAAAATCGGGGCAGAGATAAACCACATGGAGAGTAAAGAAACAATTCAAAAGATCAACAAAACCAAGAGCTGGTTCTTTGAAAGGATAAACAAGATTGATGGACCCCTAGCCAGGCTCACCAAGAAGCAAAGAGAGAAGACCGAAATAAACAAAATCAGAAATGGAAGAGGAGAAATAACAACAGACCCAATCGAAATACAAAGGATTGTTAAAAAATACTATGAACAACTCTATTCCAACAAATTGGACAACCTGCAAGAAATGGACATTTTCCTAGAAAAATATAACCTCCCACAACTCAATGAGGAGGAAACCAAACATGTCAATAGTCCAATAACTATGGAAGAAATTGAAGCATTAATCAAAAATCTTCCAGCAAATAAAAGCCCGGGTCCAGATAGCTACACAGGAGAGTTTTACCAAACATTCAAGGAAGAATTAAAACCCATCCTCCTCAGACTATTCAAAAACATTCAAGAAGAAGGAATTCTGCCAAACACCTTCTATGAAGCCAGCATCACCCTAATACCAAAACCACATAAAGACAACACAATGAAAGAGAATTATAGGCCAATATCTCTCATGAACATAGATGCCAAAATCCTCAACAAAATTCTAGCAAACCGGATCCAGCAGTACATCAGAAAGATCATACACCATGACCAAGCAGGATTCATCCCAGGATGCAGGGATGGTATAATATCTGCAAATCAATAAATGTGATACATCACATAAAGAAATTCAGAGATAAAAATCACATAGTCATATCAATTTATGCAGAAAAAGCATTTGAAAAAATCCAACACCCTTTCTTGGTAAAAACTCTCAACAAAGTCGTAATAGAAGGATCATACCTCAACATCATAAAAGCCATATATGATAAACCCACAGCTAACATCATAACCAATTGGCAAAAACTAAAACCATTTCCCCTAAGAACAGGAACAAGACAGGGATGCACACTCTCACCTCTCCTGTTCGACATAGTACTGGAAGTATTAGCCATTGTAATTAGACAAGAAGAAGAAATAAAAGGCATCCAAATTGGAAAAGAAGAAGTTAAGCTGTCCTTATTTGCAGATGACATGATATTGTACATAGAAAACCCAAAGGACTCCATTCCAAAACTAATTAACTTAATTAATGAATTTGGCAATGTAGCAGGAAACAAAATTAATGCTAAGAAGTCTGTGGCATTTCTATACACTAATAGTGAAATTATAGAAAGAGAAACTAAAAACGCAATCCCATTTACCATCGCATCAAAAAAATTAAGATACCTAGGAATAAACCTAACTAAAGAGGTAAAAGACCTTTATGCAGAAAACTACAGGACACTGAAAAAAGAGATAGAGGAAGATGTTAACAGATGGGAGAGCATATCATGCTCATGGATTGGGAGAATCAACATAATTAAAATGTCCATACTACCCAAAGCAATCTACAGATTCAATGCACTACCCATTAAAATACCAACGACATATTTCACAGACCTAGAAAGAATTCTTCATAGATTCATCTGGAACAAAAAAAGACCATGGATAGCTACAGCAATTCTGAGGAGAAAGAATAAAGTAGGTGGGATCTCAATACCAGACTTCAAGCTATATATAAAGCAACTGTTCTCAAAACAGCCTGGTACTGGCACAAGAACAGACATATAGATCAATGGAATAGAATAGAGAACCCAGATATCCACCCAAACCACTATGCTCAATTAATATTTGACAAAGGAGGTATGAACATTCAATGGAGCCAAGATAGCCTCTTCAATAAATGGTTTTGGGAAAATTGGACAGATACATGCAAAAAATTGAAACTGGACCACCACCTTACACCAAATACAAAAATAAACTCAAAATGGATACAGGACTTAAACATTAGAAGGGAAACTATAAAAATACTAGAGGAATACACAGGCAGCACAATCTCAGATATATGCCGAAAGAACTTCTTCACTGATACTGCTCCAAAGGCAATGAAAGTTAAAGAAAAAATAAACAAATAGGACTACATCAAAATAAAAAGCTTTTGCACAGCAAAAGAAACCATCAACAAAACAACAAGAAAGATCACTGTATGGGAGAACATATTTGCATATGGTATCACTGATAAAGGTTTAATCTCCAAAATCCACAGCCAACTTATATAACTTAATAAAAGGAAGATCAAGGATCCAATAAAAAAATGGGCAACGGACCTAAATAGAACCTTTTCAAAAGACGACAGAAGGAAGGCCAAGAGACACATGAAAACATGTTCAAAGTCATTAATCATCCGAGAGATGCAAATCAAAACGACAATGCGATACCATCTAACACCAGTCAGAATGGCAATCATCAACAAATCAAGGAACGACAAGTGTTGGCAAGGATATGGAGAAAGAGGAACCCTTGTGCACTGCTGGTGGGAATGCAGACTGGTGTAGAACAGTATGGAGTTTCCTCAAAAACTAAAAATGGATCTCCCATTTGACCCTGTAATCCCACTCTTAGGAATTTATCCTAAGAAATTACAAACACCAATCAGAAAGGATTTATGCACCCCTATGTTCATAGCAGCACAATTTACAATAGCTACAATGTGGAAACAGCCTAGGTGCCCGTCAGCAGATGTGTGGATCAGAAAACTGTGGTACATCTACACAATGGAATTCTATGCTGCCATTAAAAAGAAGGAATTCTTACCATTTGCAGCAACCTGGTTGGAACTGGAGAGCCTTATTCTTAGTGAAATAAGCCAGTCAATGAAGGAGAAACATCACATGATTGCACTCATTGGGGGATATTATAAACAGATGAACAAAAGGATAGATAGACAGTAAAGCTTCAAACAGACTGTGAAATTACAGCAGGAAGATTAAAGTTAGGTGAGGTAGATAAGAGATCAATCAAAGGATTTTTATGCATGCATATAAGCATAACCAATGAACATAGACACTGGTGGTTGGGGTATACCTGGGAGGGGGGGGAGATATGTATAAAAAATTAATAAAAAAATAAAATGGGAAGGAGGCACTGGCTGCGTCACTAGGCCACATATGGATAAGGTGGGCTATCATGGAAAACTGGCTGTCTGAGAGCTGCACATTTTCAGCATGTCATCCGTGGTGGACGTTTCATCCAATTCATTGGCAAGTTACTGAGTAATAGGCCATATGCATGGGGGGGCCTGTATATGCTGGCCATACAAAAGATCGCAATTACATGACAACGAGGATCCCATTTTTGAATTACTAGGTGTGTGCCTCCCTTGTGGTTTTCACTTATTCTTTACAATTGGCATGTGAAGGTGGAGGTACTCCATTTCACAGAAAAGAAGGCAGCCCGATTCCAATGTAGGTTTGTTGGGACCATGCTAACTCCTCAAAGGTCTCACTGTCCTGGAGAGTACATGGACCTACTGGGGATCAGATTCTTCCATGGTCCCTTTACCATTTCACTTCTGCCAACCCCCCAGCCTTAGTTTCTCTCCTTGTAAAATGGGGACCTATCCTGCCACGGACACTTGGCTCATATGAGGATGGCATGAATGCTGCTTCAAGGCCAGGGTGTGGTATTATCATCACTGTGGTTCTTTCTTCTGTTTTTGCCTGCTCTCAGTACAGATGTGAAGATCGAACATGTTGTTTTGTGTTGAGTTCATATCCTTTTGGTTTCCCTAAGTCCCCACCATTAGTGATTGATGGCCTGCAGGTTTGGTTTGGGTAGGGTTGACTATTAATAGATGAGTGTGGATGTATAGAGCTGAGTTTCAGATTTGGGTTTGATGCAAATGTGGTCCTGGTATTAGAGACATTGTAGTACTGGGTTGCCATTTAGGGGAGTTCTGTCTCCCTTAAGTCAGTCTGGCCCATTTCCTGGGCCCTCTTCAGGATTGTCTCTTTCTTTGTTAAACTTCTCAAACCACTATTAAGTGACACCTGACTTAGAAGAGATGCAAGCAGAAATGACTTTCCATTGCTATGGTGCAGGGGGCTAATCTCTGCTTATACAGAGGCCTGATGCTGCCTTTCCCAGCCGTGGTGCTCTGGAGACAGTCCTGCTGCTGCCACATAGCCCAGATCCTGATTTTGAAGGGTGGTCTTGCCCTGAGGGATAGAGCAGAGTTTTACTTGCCACATCCCCTATAAGTATGTTTTACTTTATCAGGGCTGCCATAACCAAATACCACAACTGGATGATAAGAGTTGTGCAAATACATTCTCTCATAGTTCTGAAGGCTAGAAGTCCATAAGGCGGGGCCTCACCTAACAGCCTCCAGGGGAGGATCCTTTCTTGCCCCTCTAGCTTCTGCAACCCAGGCATATGTGGCCGTGGCTGCATAATTCGAGCCTTTGCCTCTGTCTTCCCTGTGGTCTCTTCTCTGATAAGCCACGTTGGGTTAGGACCCACCCTAATTCACTATGACCTCTTACTTGTTGATGTCTCCAGAGACCCTATTTCCAAATAAGGCACTGGGGTTAGGACTGACATATCCTTTTGGGATACACAACAGTGTGCCTGCAGATCTATTTTTAGACTTACCTCTGTGGGCATCCCTGTTGTCAGATACTGCACCTTGCCTTCTGGGTCCTTCTGTCTCAGGAGATCCTAGCCCCCCTCCTTTGTTCCCAGGAACTTCAGGCTTCTAGCCAACTTTTTTCTCCTATAACCTTCAGCTACTTCTTCACTGGATTTTGGTGCCATGAAAACATGCACATGAGCCTCACATCTTAGATCTCCCTCTACCACAGGACCCCATCTTTCCTGGTCTCCCATCTCTCTATACTTTCCCAAAAGCATCCTGTGTGCTCAGTCTCCTTCATTTCCTACTTCTTCCTTTGCTCCTTCCAGTCTGGCTTCTGCCCTCCTCGTTCCACTGACACCCTTCTCAGGTCGTGGGTGACAGCCAAATTCCCAGCAGCACTTGCTCTTATGGCTCCCTTGGTGCAGAGGTATCCTCACTTGGCTTTGAGCCACAGCACTCCTAGTTTCCTTCTCTTCTCTCTCGTCAAGCCATCTCAGCCTCCTTTGAAGGCTTTTCTTCCTCTACCTGGACATTAACTCAATGTTGAATTTTTGTGGGATCTGTTGTAGGCCCTGTGCCTTTTCACTTCACTTTGTCCCCAGGTGATCATAGCCACGCCAGGCTTCAGTGATTACCATGCAGACAACTCAAACCTTGATGAGTCTAGCCTAGGTATCTTTGCACTCCAGAGTTGTACACCCAGTTGCCTCTAAGTAACATCTTATTTTGTTTGTCTGCTGTCACACTTACATTTACAACTGAACTTGTGATTTTCTCTTCCCTCCAACCCCACCCCAACACTGCTGTACCCTGTCTTGAGCAGTTACCTCCCAAAAATGTGAGGGACATTTTTTACAACCTACCTCGTTTTTTTTCTTTCAAATATATTTTTATTGATTTTAGAAAGGAAGGGAAAGGGAGAGAGAAACATTGATGAGGGATGAGAGTGAAATATTATTCCACTGCCTCCTGCACATACCTGCTGAGGATTCAGCCTGTAACCCATGGCAACCTCTTGGTGCATAGGACAGTGCTTAACCAATTGAGCCACACTGGCCAGGACACAACCTCAGTCTTTGTCATTCCATCTAACACAGTGGTTCTCAACCTTTCTAATGCTGGACCCTTTAATGCAGTTTCTCATGTTGTGTTGACCCCTAGTCATAAAATTATTTTTGTTGCTACTTCATAACTGTAATTTTTCTACTGTTCTAAATTGTAATATAAATATCTGTGTTTTTCGATGGTCTTAGGCTCTACAGCAGCGGTTCTTAACCTATGGGTTGTGACCCAGAGGTTGAGAACCACTAGCAGGATGGCCTAAGATCATCAGAAAACACAGATACTTACATTATGATTTATAATTATAATGAATCTGTAGCAAAATTATAGTTATGAAGTAGTAACGAAAATAATTTTATGGTTGGGGGTCACCACAACATGAGGAACTATATTAAAGGGTTGAGGCATTAGAAAGGTTGAGAACCACTGATTTAACATATCAACAAACGCCCTATTGTGTAGCCCTCATAAATATCCCTCTTTAGATCCACTTTTATCCATTTCTGTCACCACCATCTTGATTCTAACTACCATCCTCTGAAGTCCTGACTGTTAAGAGAGCCTGATAACTGTTTCTAATCCCTGCCCACAGCCTTCCATTTAGTCTAAACCTACTCCAGTCAGTTATTTACATTGCAGACCTATTCAGGTCAGATATTGCCATCCCTCTGCACAAAACCCTTGACTGTTCTGATGATAAAGACAGTCCTTCACTTGGTCCACAGACCTGTGTGGTCTGTCCCCACCTACTTGCTCAGGCTCATCTCACACTTGCCTGCCTTCTGCTCCTGCTATGACTGCATTCTTTCCTTCATTTCCCAGCCCTCTGGCTTTTACATGTGCTCTTCCCACCTCTCCCTTTTACTTGTCAGGGACACACATGCCCATGATTGCTATGCCTTCCTCATGACTCGCCCTTTTATCATTATGATCTTTGATGTCTTGAAGTCCACCTTATCCATATTGATATAGCCACTCAAGCCCTCTTATGTTCATTGTTTGCACGGTATTTATATTTTCCCATCTTTGCCATCAATTTATCTGTCTTTATATTTAAAGTATACCCCATAATTGGCTTTTAAAATTTTATTTTATACTTTTTCCAACAAGTATTATTAATTAAGCCATGATTCAAGATCTTAAGGTGAGATGTACCCAGGAGCCTCTGGGACAGCCTCAAGAGTACCAACATCAGAATTGTGGGGGTGCCAGAAGAAGAGAGAGAGCAAGATACTGAAAACCTATTTAAAGAAATAATGACTGAAAACTTCCCACATCTGGTAAAAGAAATAGACTTACAAGTCCAGGAAGCACACAGAACCCCAAACAAAAGAATACAAAGAGAACCACACCAAAACACATCATAATTAAAATACCAAGAGCAAAAGACAAAGAGAGAATATTAAAAGCAGCAAGAGAAAAACAGTTCATTACCTACAAGGTAGAACCCAGATGACTGTCAGCTGATTTCTCAACAGAAATGATGCAGGCCAGACAGGAGTGGCGAGAAATATTCAATGTGATGAATACCAAGAACCTACAACCAAGAATACTCTACCCAGCAAATTGATCATTCAGAATTGAAGGGCAGATAAAGAGCTTCACAGAGAAGAAAAAGCTAAAGGAGTTCATCAACTCCAAACCAGTATTATATGAAATGCTGAAAGGTACTCTTTAAGAAGAGGAAATAGAAAAAGGTAAAAGACAAAAAAATTATGAACAACAAATACATATCTATCAACAAATGAATCTAAAAATTAAGTGAATTAAAAATTTGATCAACAGAATAAACTGGTGAATATAATAGAATCAGGAGCACAGAAAGGGAGTGGACTGATAATTCACAGGGGGAAAGGGGTGAGGGGGGTGCAGAAGAGACTGGACAAAAATCATACACCTATGGATGGGGTCAGTGGGGGAGAGGTAAGGGTAGAGGGAGGGTTGGGAGCCGGGAAAAGGGGAGCTATGGAGGGGAAAAAAGAGAAACAAATGTAATAATCTGAATAATAAAGATTTAATTAAAAAAATAAAAGAAAAAGAAAAAAATATTTTTAATTTATCTCTCTCTTTTAAAAAAATATTTTTTATTGATTTCCCTCAGAGAGGAAGGGAGAGGGATAGAAAGTCAGAAACATCGATGAGATAGAGACATTGATCAGCTGCCTCCTGCACGCCCCACACCGGAGATGTACCTGCAACCAAGGTACATGTCCTCGACCGGAATCGAACCTGGGACCCTTCAGTCCGCAGGCTGACGCTCTATCCACTGAACCAAACCAGTTCTGCCTTAATTTATCTCTTGATATTTTACTTATGTCTCTTCATATAGGGCTATGTAGGTATGTATTTATTTATTTGTGATAGCTCTAGGAGTTACAGTATACATCCCTAATTTTTCATTCTTAAGAATTCATATTATATCACTTTATGGAAGATATCAGCCTGGTCATTGTAAGGGTCCTCCTCTTAGTTAGCTCTACTTGTGACTCACTGCTCAGCTCAAAGGTTGCTTCTTCAGGGAATTCTTGTTTGACTTCTCAGACTACTGAAGCCCCTATTATGTACATTCTGAACAGGTGGTACTTTTCCTTGGGGCATTTATCATACTTGCAGCTTGCTGGCTGTGGGAGCCCCAGTACTTAGGACAGTGCTATATCCTTAGTTATTCATTGATTGAATGAATGTTTCCTCGATGTTGTTAAGTCCCCTCGATGCAATTAAAGCTAAAGAAATAGATGTAGGGGAGCCGAGTTGTGGCTTAAGGACGTTTTCATAGAGGATGGGAATGATATTATGTAAGGCTGAGAGGTTGAAAAGACAATGTGTCTGGGAGAGAATATTATAGTCAAGTAGATTAAGTGAAAGTTAAAGCCTATACTAATCTATACTAATAAAAGAGTAATATGCTAATTAGACTGGATGTCTTGGCAGAGGCGGTTAGGGGTGATCAGGCCGGCAGTGGAGAGCAGTAAGGGACAATCAGGCCAGCAGGGCAGAGTGGTTTAGAGGTGGTTAGGGGCGATCAGGCAGGCAGGCAGAGTGGTTAGGTGCAATCAGGCAGGCAGGCAAGTGAGTGGTTAGGCGCCAGTGGTCCTGGATTGCGAGAGGGATCCCAGATTGGAGAGGGTGCAGGGCGGGCTGAGGGATCTGGTCCCCCTTTCCTACGCATGAATTTCGTGTACTGGGTCTTTAGTCTAAAAATAAAAAGTAGCTCTAAGTTTTTATAACAATAGCTACCATTTATAGAGTACTTTATGGGCTATGTACTGTGCTAAACTCTTTGTACATTTTGTCTTATGTAATCTCGGCCCTGTGAATTATTCTTGTCTCATTCAAAGGAAGCATCTGAGTGAGGTACAGAGAGGTTAGTTACTCTGTTTCCAGTCACAGGTAAGGGCCCTGCATTCATACTCAGACCCTGTGATTTTTCCACTTAGAATGGAAGCGAAGCTTAACTCTGCAGGGCATTAATACCTGTCCTAGGTAATTACGTTTTGATCCAGGATCTGAGTCCAGCGGAAAGAGGGCCCATAGATGTTATTGATGGTGTGTATATTGTTAGGCTAGATGCTTCTATTCTTTAGTCCCTTGTAGAAAAAAAAAATAGTGGAAAGCCCTCTAAGGTTTTGGAAAGATGAGTGCGGGAAAGAAAACCTGTTTCAGGAAGATTAATCTAGGGGCATCTGGTAGGTTGCATTCAGGTGAAAGTCTGGACAGGGGAAGGGCACTGTGTGAGGAGCTGTGGCAAAGTTCTCATGTGACATTGGTCATAGACAAAGGAGGTGGCTGTCATATTTTAAAGGAGGGAATAAATGTGAGATGTTTTTTAGAGAAGTTTGGATAGAATTGGTTAATGGTGAGGTATGAAGAGAGAAGGATTATTCCCTTATTTTCTAGGTCAGCAGTCGCCAAGCAGAGTTCCGTGGACCACTGGTGGTCCGAAAGGTTGGAAATTTCTGTTCTAGGTCATTTATATCTGCTAACTATGCTTCTTGAAGATCATTAAATACATCCATAAGGAGGGTTATTGTAGCCTCCTTTCTCGGGTTGGGATCTGCAGACTTCCACAGGGATCTGAGAAACTGTTCTTTTCAGGGAAAGGTGGACAAGGCTAGGACAAATAGTTATAGAGCTATTCTTTAAAGTTTCATTTGCTTTGAGGAGGACTTAGCTCTCACAACCTGTCAGAGAGGGACATTTTTATATCTCTGTCATTGCCACTCCTGTGGACTTTTGTTTAGTTCAGTTACTGAGTTTGTTTTTAGTGTGAGTAGGTGACTGAAGAAAATGAGTTGTCTCTGCGCATGCTCTGTGAGTCAAATGAGACATCTGGAGGAGGTTAAATGGGTGTGTGTGCCCACCTGTGTCTATGTTTGTGTGCATCTCTTCTCTGCTTTTTAGATGGTCATTGAAAATCATGTTAAACTGACCTTTTTTTCTTTGAGTTAGAAAGCTTAACCAGTTTCCAAATTAGCATCAACATGTTTTCACTTTACTGAAGGAACTTTTTATTGAAATTAAAAGATTGCTTTGAAAATGATCCAAAAAGTAAGACTATTCTCTGAAGTTCAAGATAAATGCATGAGATTTATGGGTGCATTTGGAGTTCACCCGAAGTATCAAAGGCTGGTTACTGTACCGGTATTAAATATGAAAGCGCACAGTGAACACTGACTGGCCTTGCATATGGATATGGGCCAATTTCGAGGCTTTTATTTCTGTTTGTCTCTGGTTTCATGTCTCTCTAACATTGCTCTAAAGCTTGTTATTTTAGTTAAAACCAATGGCAAGAGGTGTGAGAGTCTGCTTTTCTCCATGTTGAGGTCATGTTTGGACCAATTATTTTTGTTTTTATGTTGTAATTTTGTTTTACTTTGGTTTTATTTATTTCTTTATTATATTTTTCTTTTACTTTATTGGTTAAGGTATTACATATGTGTCCTTATCATTGTCTCCCTTTCTACCCCCAGTCATGCCCTCATCTCCCTGGTGTCTGTCCATTGGTTGAAGCTTATATGTATGCATGTAAGTCCTTTGGTTGATCTCTCCCTTTTATCCCCACTCTCCACTACTTTCTCTCTGGGATTTGACAATCTGATGGATGCTTCTCTGTCTCTGGATCTGTTTTTGTTCATCAGTTTATGTTGTTCATTATATTTCACAAGTGAGTGAGAACATGTGATATTATCTTTCTTTGACTGGCTTATTTCACTTAGCATAATGCTCTCCAGTTTCATCTTTGCTCTTTCAAATGGTAAGAATTCTTTCTTTTTTACTGCAACATAGTATTCCATTGTGAAGATGTACCAAAGTTTTTTTTTTATCCACTCATCTGCTGATGGGCACTTAGGCTGTTTCCAAATCTTAGCTATGGTGAATTGTGCTGCTATGAACATAGGAGTGTATATATCCTTTCTGATTCGTGTTTCTGTTTTCTTGGGATATATTCCTAGAAGTGGGATCACTGGGTCAAATGGGAGTTCCACTTTTAGTTTTTTGAGGAAACTCCATACTGTTCTCCACAGTGGCTGCACCAGTCTGCATTCCCATTAGCAGTACACGAGGGTTCCTTTTTCTCTGCATCCTCACCAGCACTTGTCATTTGTTGATTTGTTGATGATAGCCATTCTGACAGGTGTGAGAAGGCACCACATTGTTGTTTTGGTTTGCATCTCTCAGATGATTAGTATCTTTGAGCATGTTTTCATATGTCTCTTGGTCTTCCTTATGTCCTCTTTAAAAAAGTATCTATTTAGGTCCCTTGCCTATTTTTTGATTGGGTTGTTTATCTTCCTTTTGTTAAGTTGTATGAGTTCCCTGTAAATGTTGGAGATTAAACCCTTATTGGTGATAACATTGGCAAATACCAATGATGTTTTTGACCTGTTGGAAATCCATGTGCTGCCTGGTCTGGTACACGGCTTCTTTGGGCCACTGGGCAAGGACTGTGATACACTCTCAGCTGGCATAGGCTCTTGGTGAAGTAAATATCAGCTCTTGCACATGTTATACAGTGTTCCCTAATGCTGTTAATGATAAAGAAATACTGAGTTTGGCTCAGTGAATAGAGTGTCGGCCTGTGGACTGAAGGATCCCAGGTTTGATTCTGGACAAGGGCACATGCCTGGGTTGTGGGCTTGATCCCCAATAGGGGACATGCAGGAGGCAGCTAATGAATGATTCTCTCTCATCACTGCTATTTCTATCTCTATACCTCTCTAAAATCAAAAAAAATAAAAAAATAAAAAGATAACCTGAAGCATATTACAATTTTGGGAATTTATTTGAGCAAAAATCAAATCAGGCAGCAAAAATTTAGAAGTCATTAAAAGTACTCATTATCGGAGAATCCAAGATGGTGGCATAGGTAAACACCTACACTGCCTCGCACAACCATTTCAAAATTACAACTAAAAGACAGAACGGATACCATCCAGAACTACAGGAAAGCTGGTGGAGTGGAAATTCTACAACTAGAAGGAAAGAGAGGGGCTCACAGAGACCCAGAGGAGCTGCAAAAAAGCTGAGGTACGGAGATGTGCGCCTGGAGAGAGCGGGTGCTGGAGTACCTGGCTGGCTTTTTCTGGTGGGAGGGAGACGGAGACTCTCCGGAGACTTTCAATGGCATTGAACCCCATATCCTACGACACTAAACCCCGGATCCAGCTGAAACTCATATGGGGGGAGTTTGGACTGTGAAAAGTGAGAAGTGCACGGAAATTTAGGGGTATCGCAAAAGATAAGAAGTTTGGTGGTGTGCACGGCACTGCGCACAGAGGACCGACTACTGATTGTGCTGCTGGATTTCATGAGTGGGTGGGAGACAGACCCTCCCAACTGTGTCACTTCTAACTCCACTAAACCCCAGTTTCAGGCAAAACCCTAGGGACCCAGACTCGTGTGGTCCCGGAGCACAGGGGAGCTGGAGGGGCAGCAGTCTAGAGGCACTATGAGAGAGAGTGTACATGCAGAGGGACTGGACCGCTCCAGCGATAACCCAGTCACATGAGACTCAGGGGCCATGGAGGGCAAGGCTGATTGGAAGGCAAGGCAGTCCTTAAGCCCTGCGACTCCACCCATCCCAAGCTCAACAGAGAGACTTTTGCAGTTTTGCAAGTCTGGTATCATAAGGCTGAATCCAACACAGAAGTTTTCCTAGCATAGTGAAAATGCCGAGACAAGGGAAGGGATCACAAACAAAAGAAATGGAGGAAAACAAACAACTGGATATAGAGTTCAAAACCACGCTTATAAGGTTTTTCAAGAATATCCTAGAAAAGTTGGATAAAGTTAGCGAGACCCAAGAGGAGATGGAAAAGGACCAACTAGAGATGAAAAAGGAGCAACTAGAGATGGAAAAGAACCAACTAGAGATGGAAAAGATCCAACTAGAGATGGAAAAGGACCAACTAGAAATTAAACATACACTGACTGAAATAAAAAATATTATACAGAGTCCTAATAGCAGAATAGAGGAGGGCAAAAATTTGAAATATAAAGAATCAGAAAACACTCAACTGGAAAAGCAAGAAGAGAAAAGAATCCAAAAATGTGAAGATAATGTAAGGAGCCTCTGGGACAGCTTCAAGAGTACCAACATCAGAATTGTGGGGGTGCCAGAAGAAGAGAGAGAGCAAGATACTGAAAACTTATTTAAAGAAATAATGACTGAAAACTTCCCAAATCAAGTGAAAGAAATAGACTGACAAGTCCAGGAAGCACACAGAACCCCATATAAAAGGAATCCAAAGAGGACTACACCAAGACACATCATAATGAAAATACCAAGAGCAAAAGACAAAGAGAGAATATTAAAAGCAGCAAGAGAAAAACAGTTAATTTCCTACAAGGGAGCACCCATACGACTGTCAGCTGATTTCTCAACAGAAACGATGTAGGCCAGATGGGAGTGGCAGAAATATTTAACGTGATGAACAGCAAGAACCTACAACCAAGAATAATCTCTCCAGCAAAGCTATCATTCAGAATTGAAGGGCAGATAAAGAGCTTCATAGATAAGAAAAAGCTAAAGGAGTTCATCAACTCCAAACCAGTATTATATGAAATGCTGAAAGGTACTCTTTAACAAGAAGAAGAAGAAAAAGGTAAAACACAAAAAATTGTGAACAACAAATACATATCTATCAACAAGTGAATCTAAAAATTAAGTGAATTAAAAATTTGATGAACAGAATAAACTGGTGAATACAATAGAATCAGGAGCACAGAAAGGGAGTGGACTGATAATTTTCAGGGGGAAAGGGGAGAGGGGTGTACAGGAAGAGACTGGACAACAATCATACACCTATGGATGAGGTCAACGGGAGGGAGGTGAGGGTAGAGGGAGGGGTGTGAGCAGGGTGGAGGGGAAAAAAGAGAAACAAATGTAATAATTTGAATAATAAAGATTTAATTAAAAAAAAAACCCACAAAGTGCTCGTTTTCTGGAGCTGGGGAAAAATGTTTATAGAGAAAATAGAGGCCCTGTGCACGAAATGCGTGCATGGAGAAGGTGTGTCCCTCTGCCCAGCCTGCACCCTCTCCAATCTGGGACCCCTTGAGGGATGTCCGACTGACCGTTTAGGCCCCATCCTGGGACATGGAAGAAGTGATTTTGCTGTTGACCCTGTTTTTCATCTTGTTTCTGTTTGCCTAAGTGCAATGGGACTATCTGATGTGCTGCTGATGGCTGCAAACATGCATTTAAATCTGAGAGAACATAGTGGAACAGGAAGGTTGTAATGACTTTTAGGAGGGTTGTACCAAAAGTGTGCTTCTTACCTAGGGCCCCCATTGAACCAAACCAATTGTCATATAGGTCCCAAAAGTACTTTATGAGTTATCAACATCAACCTGTTTAGCCACATAGCTTGTCTATTAATTTTAATTAATTTTTTGAATTTCTATAATACCGGAGGTGTTGATTCAGATACAACAGGAGGTATTTGCTATATAAATAATACAAAGCAATTCGATTATCTAAAATCAACTTAGCAACAAAGCCTAGGGATTTTGTTGTGCTGCCATGGCCTTAGGAGTGGACTCAGGAGTAGTTGCCAGAGTTAAGGATAAGTTTCTAATCATGTTTGTACTAAGTCCGAGCTAAGGAGAAAGGACTGTCCAAATGATCACCATCTGGAGGGGTTATTATCTGCTGGTAAACTTCCTTTTGGTCAATAGTATAAATATAAGGAAATGGACCAAAGCTGAGTTTCTGAGGTATTATGAAGGGACAGTGGGACATTAAATACAGTGAAAGCATATTGTCCTTTCATCCTCAAGACAGTGAGTTACCCAAGTATAGGAACGGGTACCAAACCTCCACATAAAAAGGCATAGCCAGTCTGGCTGGTGTGACTCAGTTAAGCATCATTTGGCACACTAAAGGTCCTGGTTCAATTCCTGGTTAGGGCAGGGCACATGCTGGGATTGTGGGCTCCATCCCCTGTTGGGATGTGTGTGGGAGGTAACCAATCTATGATTCTCCTTCTCTCTTCCTCTCCATTCCTCTCTTTCTCAAATTAGTAAAAACATATTTTCAAAAAAACCCCAGCTAGGTAGGGCTCCCTGGTAAGTATTAGCATATCAATAAAAATACATCCCATTGTGGGGAGATTTAGGGTGTGAGCATCATTCAACCAAGACTCAAATATGGTATTATCACATATTGGAAGACCACCTAAATATATGGGTCTACAAATGATATGATTTATACTACCTGTGTCTTTTATATGTATTCAGTGGCTCTCATTTTTCCACCCCACGGATGGGTTAAATTGAGGCAAGAAAAGGCAGTATGTGAATTTAATGTTTTAATTTTACAAAAGGGACCTGCAGAACAATTTAGGCGTACAGTGGCATTCGAGAGTCCAGTGAAATTCCTTGTAGGATGAACGAAGGGGTCTCTCCCTACGTGTACTGATTATGGTTTGGCACAATAAATCCAACAGTGACATTTTCTGCAGTAGCTGTTATTTGTGAAATCCTAATAAAAGTTTTGTCTTCTCATGCACTGATAGAAAAAGTATATAGAAAATAGGCAAAAGGAATAGAAATTTCATATTGGAGATGAAAGTCTTGATCCGTGATTTTGAGAGAGCTGTTCACCTCCAGATGCCTACCTCTGGGGAGGCATCTCTCTGGCCAATTTGAACTTGAGGTCTCTGGCTGTGTAGTTTTAAGAGTCTGGAGAGTCAGTTGGGAGAGGTGGACCCATGGTTCAAGTCTCTGAAGTTTGGCTACTGCCTAGGTAGCGAGGAGGTCTCTCCCAAGCAGGTTCAAGGACAGTCTTTATTAGGTGTCATTTTCAGAAGGTCTACTCTCTCTAGGTTCTATGTTGTGGATGGTTCTATTATCTGTAGGAGGAAAGGTCCTGGAAAGCTTCCTTTACCTGATGGAAATAAACTTTGACATAATGCATTAATTAATAAAGCTTCAAATATTAAGCCATGTCAGAATTTATGAGTGTACTGATAGGAAAAATGTGTGGTGATATCATTAAAGGCGTAAGTCTTCCTATTACTGTTTATAAGGCATTAATTTATACTTTCCCATAGGCATTGATTTAATTGTCATTAAAACCAGTGATAGAACTTTTGGCCAGGGCAGTGGTTTCAGTTAATTTAACTAGCTTTGGTTTTGTTACCATTTGTCCATTCAACTTTTCCAGATGACTGAGGATGGGAGGGATGATGGTAATATTATATCAGCAACACCTTATTTAATTATTTGTCTATAAATGAATTTTCCTATCACTAGAGATTTTCTGGGGATATCCCAATATGGAAATATATTTTCTAAAAGTTTCTTAGCCATATTTGTGCTGTCAGTCTTTCTGCATGGGAAGTCTTCAATCCATCCTGAGGATATATACAAACAACGACAAGAACATTGATAACCCATGTGGGAAGCAATAGGATGAAACCAGCTTGTAAGTATTCAGATGGCCAGTAGGTGAAGGGAGTGCTCCATCTAATACCTTGATGGTCTTTGCAGGGCTATGGGTTTGTAGATCAGACATCGGTTGTTAACTAATTTTGTGACGTAGGAGCAGTTCCTCCACTAATACTTTTTCGTAATTTGGGTCATCTTGTCTGTGCTAGGATGAGTTGTAGAATATAAAGCCTTTAATAATGGCATTTTTAGGGACTCCAGAAGAACTGTCCAAATCCATGTGTAGTATAGGGTGGGCAAAAGTAGGTTTACAGTTGTTTGTATGGAAAGTAATACAATAATTAATAAATAATAATCAACAATAAATTGTTTCACATACAACTATAAACCTATATTTGCTCCACCTCTGTATTAAAATTTGGGATCCTCATTGGCCCCAACATTGTTCCTCTAGTTTTGTGCCTGATTTTATATAAATCATCAGAAATAATTGGGTTAGAATCAGTCATTATGGAATTTGTTCAGATTGCATAGCATTTCCCTAATCCTTAGGTTTTGTTTTTCTTGTTTTTGAGCTTCAGTTTTTTTTGTTTGTTTGTTAATCCTCATACGAATATATTTTTCTATTGAGAATAGTAGGAAGGGAGAGGAACAGAGAGAGAAACAATGATGTGAGAGAGACACAGACCAGCGCAGGAGATCTGGCCTGTAACCAAGGTACATGCCCTTGACCAGAATTGAACCTGAGACTCTTCAATCCGTGGGCTAATGCTCTGTCCTGAGCCAAAAAGCTAGGCTAAACTTTAGTTTTTTTTTTTAAAGATATATTTTATTGAATTTTTACAGAGATTAAGGGAAAAGGATAGAGCGCCAGAAACATCGATGAGAGAGAAACATCGACCAGCTGCCTCTTGTGTACCCCCACTGGGGACATGCCTGCAACCAGGGATACATGCCCCCGATCAGAATCGAACCCGAGACCCCTCAGTCCGCAGGCTGACGCTCTATCCACTGAGCCAAACCAGTCAGGGCTAAACTTATTGCAATTTGATTGGGCAGTAGAATGACTGAGAGAAGTTCATTTACTTGAAGAACCTGAGTTAAAACCAATTTCCATAATATACCAAAGCCATGAATTACCCAAAAAGATATTGTAATCGATATAAATGTTTACTGACTCTCCTTTGGATAGCCGACAAGCCTGCTGGTCAAGCAGACTTAAATTGGGGAAGGGATTCCCCTTTCCAGTCTTTCATATTGAGTTGTTAAGAGCATATCCTGCTTGATACTATCAAGTCTGTATTTTCTAACAGTGTGTCCTGTAAGTCAGGGACACCAAGTCTACATTTATGGTTATTTTGTCCATCAGGCAAGCATACAGTGTTTACAATGGAGGTTGGAGGGTATCAGTGGGGCAGATTACTGGAAGATATCTTGGAGCCCGATTAATGCTTATTATTAATTTTGGTGATCACATTTTAAAAGACTTTCCCCTATGGAAAAACAGTAATAGATGGAGGTCTATGAAGCGATGATTTCAGTAGGACACACTCATTTCCAGTGCCCTGTTGTTTTCAATGAAGACAGACATTTTGGGCACAGTATTCCTGAGTGGAAGACTTCTAGGTTCTGGCATGAAATAATTATGTGAAGCCCCTCCTGGCTCTTGAAGCCAGGCCATAAATTTGTGGGCTTTTTAAATTCCATCTTGTTTCAAGGGTATTTTCAGAATGCTCAGCTAGAGCTGTTAATTCAGCAGGAGAGGCAACCTTCCAGATTGAGCTGGAGCCCCATAATGAATAAGGAAGTCAGGGTGTTTTCTGTGCTGGTTTAGTAAACAAAGCCCGATCTTGCCGGGTGTTGCTAAGTGGTTGAGCATTGACTTGTGAATCAGGAGGTCATGGTTTGATTCTCAGTCAGAGCACATGCCCGAGTTTTGGGCTAGATCCCCAGTGTGGGGCATGCAGGAGGCAGCCAATCAATGATTTTCTGTCATCATAGATATTTCTATCTCTCTCTCCCTCTTCCTTCCTCTCGGAAATCAATAAAAATATATTAAGAAGAAAAAAGCCCAGAATGGTTCACAAAAAGTATTGCCAATCTTGGTTTTCTTTTTTTGTTGTTGTTTTTTGTTTGTTTGCAAGATTGAAATTGACCAGTCTTTTGAGGACATACTTTATCAGTACTTTCCTGTAGGTCCTGGGCTAATCATCTGGCATTGAGGGACTGAATGCCTTCCTCCTAAGATCATCCACTTAGAACATCCTCCTAAGACAGTGGTTGGTCAACTGCGGCTTGAGAGCCACATGCTGCTCTTTGGCCCCTTGAATGTGGCTCTTCCACAAATTACCATGGCCTGGGGCAAGTCTATTTTGAAAAAGTGGTGTTAGAAGAAGTTTAAGTTTAAAAAATTTGGCTCTCAAAAGTAATTTCATTTGCTGTACTGTTGATATTTGGCTCTGTTAACTATGAGTTTGCCGACCACTGCCCTAGGAGGTGTATTGGCAAACATATTACGATGAGAGATTTCTGAGATTTTGCTGCCTATAGCTTATTCTAGGATTTCTGTGGTTTCACAACTTACATTTAAGTCTTTTATCCATTTTGAGTTCATTCTTGTGGATGATGTAAGTTGTTTCACTTTTTGGCATGTACCTATCCAATTTTCCCAATACCATTTATTGAAGAGATCGTCTTGACTCCATTGTATGTTCTTGTCTCCTTTGTCAAATATTAATTGAATGTAATGGCTTGGGTCAATTCTTGGGGTCTCTGTTCTGTTAATTGATCTATATGCCTGTTCTTGTGCCAGTACCAGGCTGTTTTGAGTACAATCTCTTTGTAATATAATTTGATATCTGGTATTGTGATCCTACATACTTTGTTTTTCTTTTTTTAATATATTTTATTGATTTTTTACAGAGAGAAAGAGAGAGGGGCAGAGAGCTAGAAACATCTATGAGAGAGAATCATTGATCAGCTGCCTCCCACTCACCTCCAACTGGGGATGTGCCCAGAATCAAGGTACATGCCCTTGACTGGAATTAAACCTGGGACCTTTCAGGTCTTAGGCTGCTGCTCTGTCCACTGACCCAAACCGGTTTTGGCCACTTTGTTCTTCTTTCTTAAGATTGCTGTGGCTATTTGGGATGGTTTTTGGTTCCATATCATTTTTGGAGTATTTGTTCTAGATCTATCAAATATTTCGTTGGTATTTTAATAGGGATTTCATTGAATCTGTAAATTGCTTTGGGTAGTATGGACATTTTAATGATGTTAATTCTACCAATCCATGGACATGGTATATTATTCCACTTGTTTATATCTCTCTCTATTTCTTTTTTCAACATCCTGTAATTTTCCGAGTATAAGTCTTTTACCTCCTTGGTTAAGTTTATTCCTACTATTTTAATTTTTTTGGTGCAGTAGTAAATGGGATTGTTTGTTTAGTTAATCTTTCTGAGAGTTCATTATTGGTGTATAAAAATGCTATTGACTTCTGGTTTAAATGATACATTGCCAAATTTATTTGAAAGAATAAATGAATTTGAATGCTTTTGTTTGATGGGAGTTTTTTAAATTACTGATTCTGTTTATCTTAGTCAAGTATATTTTTATTGATTTCAGAGAGGAAAGGAGAAGGATAGAGAGATAGAAACATCAATGATGAGAGAGAATCATTGATTGGCTGCCTCCTGCACAACCCCAACCTGGGGATCAAGCCCACAATCTGGGCATATGCCCTGACTGGGAATTGAACAGTAACCTCCTGATTCAAAGATTGATGCTCAACTGCTGAGCCACACCAGCTGGACACTGCTTTTTTTTTTTTTCTGCTCCCACCCCCAGCACATGCCCTCACCCCCATGGTTTATGCATGCATATACTAAGTGTACCTGTTAATAATGGCGGATTTTGTAATTAAAAAAACACGCTAATTTCAAGAGAAACATCAAAAGTGCTTTATTCAAAGTAGTGTCCATTGCTAGCTATACATATCTCCCATCTTTCAGGTAATTTGTGGATAGTGTCCTAATAGAACTTTTTTTGTTTTGAGGAAAACCATTCAGAAACCCAATTTTCCAATTCTTTGTATGTTTTCATGTGCTGCTCAGACGATTGGAACAAGTGGTAATCTGAAGGAGCAAGGTCTGGTGAATACAGCTGGTCAGTTATTACTTCCCAGGCAAGATATTTTAACGTGTCATTAATTGGTTTTGAAGTGTGTGATGGTGCAACGTAATGAAGCAAAATTACTTTGCCATGTTTTCTGGTCCATTCTGGTTGTTTCATGATCAAAACATGGTTCAAATTGATTATTTGTTGTTGGTAGCCATCAGTATTTATGGTTCCACCTAGTGTTAGAAGCTCATAATACACCACACCTTCCTGATCCCACCAAATTCAGAGCATTATCTTCTTTCCAAAGCAATTTAGTCTTGCAGTCAGTGTTGATGGTTGACCTGGATCAAACCCCATGATTTTGTGCATTTTGGATTCTCAAAATAAATCCACTTTTCATGACCAGTCACAATTCAGTGCAAAAAAGACTTTCTTTCATGCCGTTGAAGAAACATTTTATTGGTGACGTTTCAGTTTTCCATTTGTCTTTCATTTAGTTGATATGACACCCATTTTCCTTCCTTTTATTTATTTATTTTATTGTTTAAAGTATTATAAATAGTAGTACATATGTCTCCTTTTTTTTTTCATCCATTGACCTCCCCCTGGCCTCCCCTACCCCACAGTACATGTCCTCACCTGCTCCCCCCCACTCCCCACAACCTCCCCTAATTATCCTATACATGCATACAAGTCCTTCAGTTGATCTCTTACAGCACCGCAGCCCCACCCCCCCACAACCTCCCTTGCCTTCCCCCTGTAGTTTGACAGTCTGTTCAGTGCTCCTTTGCCTCTGTATCTATTTCTCCCCACCACCACCCAATTCTTTTCTTTAAAAAATCTTGCCTCTGCAGACTAGAAATAAACCTATAAGAACAAAAAAATGTTTGAGTCCCAGTTTTAATGTCAAACAGTTCCCTATGTGTACATGTCAGCAATGGTATCTGGGTGGTGGACATATGGTGGCAATGCAGGCCCAACCCTCTCTGGTTTGGTTCTAGGCAACCTGTAGCGACGCACAGCTGCTGACTGCTAACATGGCAAGGCATCGTCAGTGTCTTCCATCTCTGGACTGTTTCTCCTCTTGTCTTCGTGGAGTAGGCCTGTCAATTCCTCTCTTTTGCAGGAGTTCACATGGTCTTGGAGTTGTTTTCTGAAAGTATATAAACATATTCTCGATCAAAACTTAATAAAGGAATCTTTTCTATAAAATTGACTTGGGGTCCTTTTAATTTTTGCCCCAACAATTTTCATTTGGCTTATTTTGACACCACGTGTGTATTTCATGGGTGTCTTGTTGTTAGCATTATAAATGAAATGAGGATTAATTTTCTAGATGTAATTTACTTACAGGATATTTTTCCTTACATGATATTACGCTACTATCCCTCCCTTTTTGATTAATGGAGGCTTTTGTAAAATTATTAATGCAATCTTGATAACTTTAAATTTTAATATTTTGCACAAAAATATGACTGCTTTAGGTTCAATGCATGTTAAGCAATTTTACAATGAGATGAACTACCAATAGAAATTTTAGTTAATACTTTAGGAACAGCTTTTTGTCTAGTACAATTAGTTTTTTTAAATATTCACTTATTTCAATTAGCAAATTTAAATTGATCTGAAAACTTGATTACTATTTTTACTGTCAAATTTAATACTCTACCAACAATCTTAGTTTACCCTGTAAATATTAGTGGAAAGGATTATTTGCATTCTTGAGTAGGCCCTGAGCATTCCTGGTGCTAGGCTGGGTTTAGATATAGGGCAGTTGCTGTTGGCCAAGACTGTCTGTTACCTGGGTCCCGATCTGAGCTGGGCCAAGTCTCTGTCTGTTACCTGGTCCTGATCTGAGCTGGGCCAAGTCTTGTCTGTTACCTGGGTCCTGATCTGGGCTGGGCGTGGGAAGCGAAGCAGCCATGGGTGCAGGAGACCTCCCTCAGAAGGGGTGTGGGTTCAGACACCTGCAAGGTTGGAGGGGTGGGGTCTGTGCCCTATCTCTATTGACCTCCAAGTTTTCTCCTGATGGCCTTTATTAGGTTGTTCCTTCTCTGATGAATCTTACCCGTCTCTGGCTAACCAGTCATCCTCCGGGGCCAAGCAGGATGCTGTGTGGTTCAGTTCTGTCTCCTTGGTAGTCTATGCCCCCGTGGCCTCCATGCCCAGCACCTGCCTTGGGATCCCCTCGCCTGCTGGCAGGGTCCCAGCACTGATCACATATCTTGGGGAACTCAAGTTCCTTCTCCAGGGAGGGCCCAGCTCACACCATTTGGCGAGAGACAGATCCATTATACCAGCCACTACAAGGCTTCAACCTCAGCATGAATAGAAAGCTCAGGCAACAGCTGAGGGCAGTTGGATTGTGAGAAGAGGGTCCCTCTTGGTAAAAAGGGTAAGAGGGGCCAGTATAGAATGCTCAAGTGCCTTCCCAGTGCCTTAATTCATTCTGAAAGGCATTAAATCCTTTCATGTCCTTTTTTAAATTGCTGCCAAACATTCAAAGATTTAGTTTGTAATTTTGTTTGGGATAATTGTACAATATGCTGTTGTGAAATATCAAGAATTATACTGACATTGTAGAATAATATCATGCAAGGATATTCTTTGCTCTAGGCCATGACAATTCAGTTTTAAACTGGCTGTGAATTTCTTTTTGTAACTTTATATAAACTTTTTCAGAGAGACAAAAGCACAAATTACTTACTGTAGTTAAAGAGGCCAAATATATTGACTTGCAATTACAATCCTTATCACACTTGAAAGAAACTTATCTTTATTTCTTTTCAAAATAATTTTCAGGCTACAGAGAGTTTCATTTAAAAATCTTTGTCACATTAAATAATTTCTCTTAAGGTTGTGGTGACCACTAGTATGGATTAGATTTAATATTTTATTTTTTTTCCTTATTTTTTTAATTTTTATATTTTACATGTGTCCTTATTACTGATGCCCCCACCCCCCTGTTGTCTGTGTCCATTGATTAGGCTCCTATGCGTGCATGCAGGTCCCTCTGTTGATCTTTCCCACTTACTCCCACCCACCCCCACCTTCCCTGAAGTTTGACATTCTGATTGACATTTCTCAGTCTCTGGATCTGCTCTTGTTCATCAGTCTTTGCCATTCATTATATTCCACAAATGAGTGAAATCATGCGATATTTATCTTTTTTCTTCCTGTCTTATTTCACATAGCATAATGCTTTTCATCTCCATCATGTTGTTGCAAATGGTAGGAGCTCCTTCTTTTTTACCACAGCGTAGTATTCCATTGTGTAGATTTACCACAGTTTTTAATCCACTCATCTGCTGATGGGCACTTAGGCTGTTTCCAAATCTTAGCTCTGGTGAATTGTGCTGCTATGAACATAGGGGTGCATATATCCTTTTTCATTGGTGTTTCTAGTTTCTTGGGTATATTCCTAGAAGTGGGATCACTGGGTCAAATGAGAGTTCCATTTTTAGTGTTTTGAGGAAACTCCATATTGTTCTCTAAAGTGGCTGCACCAGTCTGCATTCCCACTAGCAGTGCAAAAAGAGATCCCTTTTCTCCCCATCCTCACCAACACTTGTCGTTTGTTGATTTGTTGATGATAGCCATTCTGACAGTTGTGAGATGGTAGCGCATTGTAGTTTTGATTTGCATCTCTCTGATGATTAATGACTTTGAGCATGTTTTCATATGTCACTTGGCCTTCCTTTTGTCTTCTTTGAGAAGTGCCTATTTAGATTAGTTGCCCATTTTTGGATTGGGTTATCTTCTTTTTGTGAAGTTGTATGAGCTCTCTGTAAATGTTGGAGATTAAACCCTTATCATTGATATCATTGGCAAATATGTTCTCCCATGAAGTGGGCTTTCCTGTTGTTTTGTTGATGATTTCCTTTGTTGTGTAAAAGCTTTTTATTTTGATGTAGTCCTATTTGTTTATTTTTTCTTTAGTTTCCATTGCTTTAGGAGTAGTATCAGTGAAGAAGTTCTTTGGGCATATGTCTGAGATTTTGCTGCCTGTGGATTCCTCTAGTATTTTTATGGTTTCTCGTCTTATGTGTAAGTCCGTTATCCATTTTGAATTTATTTTTATGTATTGTGTAAGTTGGTGATCTAGTTTCATTTTTTTGCATGTGTATGTCCAATTTTCCCAACACCATTTGTTGAAGAGACTGTCTTGACTCCATTGCATGTTCATGCTTTCTTTGTCAAATATTAATTGGGCAAAGTGGTTTGGGTCAATTTTTGGGTTTTATATTCTATTCCATTGATCTATATGTCTGTTCTTGTGCTAGTACCAGGCTGTTTTAAGAACATGGCTTTGTAATACAGCTTGAAATCTCGTATTGAGATCCTACCTACTTTTTTCTTCTTTCTCAGGATTGCTGTAGCTATTCGGAGTCTTTTTTTTTTAATTCCAAATGAATTTTGGGGGAAAGTTCGTTCTAGGTCTGTGAAATATGCCATTGGTATGTTAATGGGGAGTGAATTGAATTTGTAGATTGCTTTGGGTAATATGGATATTTTGATGATGTTGATTCTAACAGTCCATGAACATGGTATGTTTTTCCATCTGTTTATGTCTTCCTCTATCTCTTTTTTCAGTGTCATGTAGTTTTCCCCATATAGATCTTTTACCTCCTTAGTTAAG
This sequence comes from Lasiurus cinereus, assembly GCA_011751065.1. NCBI lineage: Eukaryota > Metazoa > Chordata > Mammalia > Chiroptera > Vespertilionidae > Lasiurus > Lasiurus cinereus. The sequence goes on along the minus strand of JAAGEH010000286.1, from coordinate 49,287,596 downwards.
ATTATTCCTAGGTATCTTAATTTTTTTGGTGCAATGATAAATGGGATAGCTTTTTTATTCTTTCTTTCTGTAAATTCATCATTGGTGTATAGAAATGCCATAGATTTCTTGGCGTTAATTTTGTATCCTGCTACATTGCCAAATTCATTTATTAAGTCTAATAATTTTTTGATGGAGTCTTTAGGGTTTTCTATGTACAGTATCATGTCATCTGCAAATAAGGATAGTTTTACTTCTTTTCCTATTTGGATGCTTTTTATTTCTTTTTCTTGTCTGATCGCAATGGCTAGTGCTACCAGCACTGTTTTTTTTTTAAAATATAATAAATCTTTATTTTTCAGATTATTACAATTGTTCCTCTTCACCCTTACCTCCACCTCATTGCTCCCCTCCACCAGGCTCCCACCCCTCTCTCTGCCCTTACCTCCCACCCCCATTGTCCTCATCCATAGGTGTATTTTTTTTGTCTGGACTCTCCCTGCACCCACCTCACCTCTTTCTCCCTGAGAATTGTCAGTCCACTCTCTTTCTATGCCCTGATTCTATTATATTCAACAGTTTATTCTGTTCATCTGATGTTTAATTCACTTGATTTTTAGATTCACTTGTTGATAGATATGTATTTGTCGTTCATAATTTTTATCTTTACCTTTTTTTCTTCTTCCTCTTCTTAAAGAATACCTTTCAGCATTTCATATAATACTGGTTTGGTGCTGATGAACTCCTTTAGTATTTTTTTATCTGTGAAGCTCTTATCTGCCCTTCAATTCTGAATGATAGCTTTACTGGGTAGAGTAATCTTGGTTTAGGTCTTGCTATTCATCACTTTGAATATTTCTTGCCACTCCTGTCTGGCCTGCATAGTTTCTGTTGAGAAATCAGCTGACAATTGTATGGGTGTTGTCTTGTAGGTAATTAACTGTTTTTTTTCTCTTGCTGCTTTTAATATTCTCTCTTTGTCTTTTGGTCTTGGTATTTTAATTATGACATGTCTTGGCGTGATCCTCTTTGGATCCCTTTGTTTGGGGTTCTATGTGCTTCCTGGACTTGTAAGTCTATTTCTTTCACATGGTGGGGGAAGTTTTCAGTCATTATTTCTTCAAATAGGTTTTTAATATCTTTCTCTCTTTTCTTCTGGCACCCCTATAATTTTGATGTTGGTATGCTTGAAGTTGTCTCAGAGGCTCCTTACACTATCTTCTCATTTTTGAATTTTATTTTATTTTTACTTTTCCAGTGTTATTGAGTGTTTTCTGGTTCTTTGTATTTCAAATCTTTGACTTGATCCTTGTGCTCCTCTAGTCTGCTGTTATGTTTCTGTATAATATTTTTTTTATTTCAGTCAGTGTATGTTTAATTTCTAGTTGGTCCCTTTTCATCTCCTCTTGGATCTCGTTAAATTTATCCATCTTTTCTAGAAATTCTTGAAAAACCTTATAACCATGGTTTTAAACTCTATATTCAGTTGTTTGTTTTCCTCCATTTCTCTCATTTGTGATCTTTTTCTTTGTCTCTGCTTTTTCCCTGCTTCCCTGATTTGGTAGAGTAGCTTTGTTTGCTAGGTGTCCTATATAGCCCAGTAACTTGACCTCCCCAGTTACTTGAGGTGGACTCTCTTGGTGCACCCCTTTGTAGACTGTGTGTACAGCCTTGTTGTAGTTAAGTCTTGATTGTTGTTGGTATCACTGGAGGGAATTGACCTCCAATCCAGTTGGTTTTGAGCATCAGCTGTGTCTATGCCAGGAGAACTTGTGTTGGAGTCAGTCTTATGATACAAGACTTGCAAAATTGCAAAAGCCTCTGTGCTAGGCTTTGAGGGAGTAGAGTCTCAGGGCTGAGCAGACAGCCTTTTCTTCCCATCAGCCCTGCCCTGGGTCTCAGTGTCCCTTGGTAATCGCTGCAGCCCTCTTTGTGCGTTCTTGCATGCCTTCAGACTTCTGCCTTTCCAGTTCCCCTCTGTTTCCATGTGCTCAGGGGACCCGTATGAGTCTGGGTCTTGCTCAAAACTGGGGTTCAATGCAGTCTGTAATGGATTTCAGTGTAGTTGAGAGGTTCTGTCTTCCTCCCATTAAAGAAAGCCAGTGGAACAATCAGCAGTCAGCCCTTTGTTTGTGTACTTGTGCTCACGTGCCTCCAGAACTCTGCCTTTCATGGCTCCCCTAAGTTTCTTTTTTTTTTTTTAAATTAAATCTTTATTATTCAGATTATTACATTTGTTTTTCTTTTTTCCCCTCCATAGCACCCCTCCACCCAGCTCCCACCCTTCCCTCCCTCCCGTTGACCTCATCCATAGGTGTATGATTTTTGTCCAGTCTCCCCCTGTATACCCCTCACCCCTTTCCCCCTGAGAATTATCAGTCATGGGTGGGTCTGGAGCAGCAAGTCCTCCGCGGGCTCCGCTGTGAGTGACTTTTCAGTCCGCAGGCCGACGCTCTACCCACTGAGAACACCTCCTCCTGCTGCCACAGCGGCAGCACACACCCGTGGGGGGGGGGGCTGCGGGATCGCAGGGGTTAAGGAAACCAGCACCGGCGCTCGCTCCTGCAGGTCCGGCGCGGCCCGAGCAGCACCTGAAGCCCTGAGGGCAGGTGCCCTGGCGGCTGGAGAGCCGAGTATGCACCGCTCAGCCTCAGCCTCTGCGCGAGGGTCTCAGCGCCTCAGCCTCAGCACGAGGGTCTCAGCGCCTCAGCCTCAGCACGAGGTTCCCAGCCTCAGCCTCAGCGCGAGGGTCTCAGCCTCAGCCTCAGCACGAGGGTCTCAGCCTCAGCGTCAGCGCGAGGGTCTCAGCCTCAGCCTCAGCACGAGGGTCCCAGCCTCAGCCTCAGCGCGAGGGTCTCAGCCTCAGCCTCAGC
>JAAGEH010000286.1:49069866-49284141 GCA_011751065.1 Lasiurus cinereus | reverse complement strand
CTCAGCACGAGGGTCCCAGCCTCAGCCCCAGCCTCAGCACGAGGGTCTCAGCCTCAGCCCCAGCCTCTGCCTCAGCACGAGGGTCCCAGCCTCAGCCCAAGCCTCAGCATGAGGGTCCCAGCCTCAGCCTCAGCACGAGGGTCTCAGTGCCTCAGCCTCAGCACAAGGGTCCCAGCCTCAGCCTCAGCACGAGGGTCTCAGCCTCAGCCCCAGCCTCAGCCTCAGCACAAGGGTCCCAGCCTCAGCCTCAGCACGAGGATCTCAGCCTCAGCCTCAGCACGAGGGTCTCAGCCTCAGCCCCAGCACGAGGGTCCCAGCCCCAGCGCGAGGGTCCCAGCCCCAGACCCAGCGCGAGGGTCTCAGCCTCAGCCTCAGTGCGAGGGTCTCAGCACTGGCCTCAGCGCCCCAGCGCCCCAGTCCCCCAGCCCCATCCCTCTCCCCCGCGGGCGTCGCCAGCAGCGGGGACTCAGTCCAGCACTGGGAGGAGGACGGCGGGGAGCCAAGCGGAGCTCAGTTAGTCCGCGTTCCATGCCTGCGTTTCCCCATTGCGGGGCCCAGCCCGGCGCCCTCTGCTGCGGGGCATGTCCCTCCAGGCTCCGGGGCCTAGACCTCGCCGGCGAGCCCACCTCCGGGCCGGGGACGCGGGCGGCTCCTTCCCCGGGTCCCAGTCCCCCTCAGTCATTATTTCTTTAAATAGGTTTTCAGTATCTTGCTCTCTCTCTTCTTCTGGCACCCCCGCAATTCTGATGTTGGCACGCTCGAAACTGTCCCAGAGGCTCCCCACATTATGTTCACACCTTTGGATTCTCCTCTCTTCTTGCCTTTCCAGTCGAAGGTTGTCTGCCTCTTTATATTTCAAATTTTTTACTTGATTCTTGCCTTTCTCCATTCCGCTGCCAGGACTCTGTACAATATTCCCTATTTCAGTCAGTGTATGTCTAATTTCTATTTGGTCCTCTATCATCTCCAGTTGGACCTTTTCCATCCCTAGTTGGCTCCCCTGCATCTCTAGTATGTCCTTTTTCATCTCCTCTTGGGTCTTGCTAAATTATCCATCTTTACTAACATATTCTTGAAAAACCCCATAAGCGTGGTTTTGAACTCTATATCCAGTCTTTTTTTTTTTTTCCTCCATTTCTTTTGTTTGTGATCCCCTCCCCTGTCTCGGCATCCTCACCATGCCAGGGAAACTGCTGTGTTGGATTCAGCCCTATGATAGCAGACGCAAAGCCGCAGAAGCTTCTGCTGAGCTTGGGAGGGGTGGAGTCTCAGGGCTTAAGGGACCGCCTTGCCTTCCAGTCGGCCCTGCCCTCCACGGCCCCCGAGTCTCACGTGACTGGGTAATGGCAGGAGCGGTCCCTGTGCGCGCGCGCACCCGCAGTGCCTCTAACCGCTGCCTTTCCATCTCCCCTGCGCACTAGGACCACACGAGTCTAGGTCCCCAGGTTTCGCCCGAAACAGGGGCTCAGTGGACTCAGAAGTGGCACAGTTGGGAGGGTCTGTCTCCCGCCCACTCGCGAAAGCCTGCGGCACAATCAGCAATCTGTCCTGCGCGCAGCACCGTGCGCGTGCGAGACCGGACCTGATCTTCTTCTACTCCCCTAAATTTCCGTGCACCTCTCCCTTTTCACAGTCCAAACTCCCCCGTATGAGTTTCGACTGGATCTGGGGTTTAGTGTCGTAAGATAAGGGATTCAATGCCGTTGAGAGTCTCCGTTTCCCTCCCGCCAGAGAAAGCCTGCCAGGTCCTCTGGCGCCCGCTCTCTCAGCGTGCACGCGTCTCCGTACCTCAGCTTTTTGCAGCTCCTCTGGGTTTCTGTGAGCCCCTCTCTTTCCTTCTAGTTGTAGAATTTCCACTCAGCCAGCGTTCCTGTGGTTCTGGATGATGACCGTTCTGTCTTTTAGTTGTAGTTTTGAAATTGTTGTGCGAGGCAGCAGTTTAGCTGTTCATCTATGCCGCCATCTTGGTTTCTCCTCTCCCCTAAGTTTCTGTGCACTCCTCCGTCCTCATGGCAGTCCAGACTCCCCCCATATGAGTCTCTCCCAGAAGTGTGGTTCAGTGCAGTCAGAACAGGGGTTCAGTGCAGTTGGGAGTTTCCGTCTCTCTCCCACTAGAGGAAGCCAGCCAGGCACTACGCCGCCTGTCTTCTCTACACGCGAGTCTCCAGACCTCAGCTTTTTACAGCTCCTCTGAGTCTTTGTGAGACCCTCTCTTTTCTTCTAGTTATAGAATTTCCACTCAGGCAGCTTTCCTGTTGTTCTGGATGATGTTTGTTCTGTGTTTTAGCTGTACTTTTGAAATTGTTGTGCGAGGCGGCAATTTAAGTGTTCACCTATGCTGCCATCTTGGTTTCTTCCAGCTCTATGTTGAATAGGAGTGGTGAGAGTGGGCATCCCTGTCTTGTTCCTGTTCTTAAGAAAAATGGGTTTAGTTTTTCCCTATTGAGAATGGTGTTGGCTGTGGGTTTGTCATATATGGATTTCATTATGTTGAGGTATAATCCTTCTATTCCCACCTTGCTTAGAGTTTTTATTAAGAAAGGGTATTGGATTTTGCCAAATGCTTTTTCTGCATTCATTAATATGACTATGTGATTTTTATCTCTCAGTTTGTTTATGTGATGTATCATGTTTATTGATTTTCGAGTATTATACCATCCTTGCATCCCTGGGATAAATTCTACTTGGTCATGGTGTATGGTCTTTCTGATGTACTGCTGGATTCAATTTGCTAGAATTTTGTTGAGAATTTTGGCATCTATGTTCATGAGAGATATTGGCCTGTAATTCTCTTTCATTGTGTTGTCTTTATTTGGTTTTGTTATTAGGGTGATGCTGGCTTCATAGAAGGAGTTTGGAAGTATTCCTTCCTCTTGAATTTTCTGGAAAATTCTGAGGATAGGTTTTTGTTCTTCCTCGAATGTTTTGTAAAACTCCCCTGTTTTTGCTATTTTGCACCCTTAATTGAAATCACGCATGTCCAGCTGGGACTCATAATGGCATCAGGGAACCATCTGTCTGGTCATGTGGTTCAGGGGGTCTACGCTCTGGAAAGGTGTGACTGTGGTGACTAGAGTATGTACTATAATTGTGGGGTGGGCAGACTCAGCTTTTGCTACTGTACCTGTGGTGGATAGGCACTTACTGCCAGTGGCGGCTCACAGGAGCACCTGCAGTAAGTTTGCCAGCGTGGAACACTGAAGCACTCTGAAGAGCTCTGGCAGTGTAGAGGTGTAATTGAGGTGTCTGTGGGTAGATATCCAGGATGAGTGAATTCAAGATTTCTATTCCTGGGGAGGGTGAGTGTGCCCATGTTTGTTCAAGGTTGCACCCAGGGAAAGCTCACAGTGGCTCCCATTAGCGCCCTGTGTGTAGATAGGCTCAGGTGCCTGCCTTTTGGAACTTCACAACTGTGCAGGTGCATTTGCTGGGTGCAGAGCTCTAAAGTACTCTGAGGGGTCCTGGCACTGATGTTGAGCTGCTGGAGTGAATGAGGGTAGTTATTTAGAAAGAGGGAATTCAGAATTTCTACTTTGGGGCAAGGCGCCCTTGTCTCTGTGGAATCACACCCAGCAGAGTCTCACAGCTACTCCCAGAGCACTCTGTGGATAGATGGGCTCAGGCGTCCTGTTTCTTTATGGAGGAGCCTTTGCTGGCGCAGAACTCTGACGTGGTCTGAGGGGTCCTGGCACTGAGGTTGAGCCGTTGGAGTAAATGTGGGTGGTTATTCAGGAAGAGGGAATTCAGAATTTCTACTGTGGGGCAGGGTGCCCTTGTCTGTGCAGAATCACATGCAGCAGTCTCACAGCTGCTCCCAAAGCCGCTGTGGATAGATGGGCTCAGGCATCCTGTTTGTGGATCTGTACAAAATCACACCCACGGGGCTCCCAGTGGCTTCCAGTGGCTCCCAGGGAGTGCCTAGGAAATGCCTAGGAAGTGGAGTGCCCTGGCTGCCAGTGCGCTGGAAGCACTAATATGGTCTGGAGGTCTGGAATTCTGCTGCTGGGAACGGGGAGGTTGCACTTACTGCCGCCAAGTGGTGCACCTTTGGAGCTGGAGGTTCCAGGGTCTGCGGGTCTACAGATGGGGCAGCAGGATTTTGGCTTGAGTGGCTGCTGTGTCGCGGGGTGGTTCCAGGGCCTGTCTGGGTGGTGGTGCTGATGAGTCCTAAAAAAGGACCGTTTTCCCCTTCAAGATGGCGTGGGCTCCGTACCTGAGTCATGCAGTCAAGGGAGTGCCTGCAGCAGTGGTAGTCTCTCCTTGTCCAAAGGAGCCTGGACTGCTAGGCCCTGTTGCTCCTGCGAGATTTAACTGTCCTTCACTCAATCACACACCCACCACATACATCCACACACTCTCCTTTCATCCTCTCACTTACTTCCTCTCCCTCACCTCCATCCTGCCAGCCGCCATCTTTTCTATCTATCCTCCATTTTTCTTCCTTTAAAATATTTCCCATTGCTTGTAAATGATTGGGAATTGTTTGCTGAGCAATGTTTAATCTTTCTGCAAGTTGTTTTTGAGTTTGACATATATCTTCATCCAGTAATTGTTGATCTTCAAACTTTTTTGGTCGACTTGGATGTTCTTTGTTTTTCACATTGAAATCATCACATTTAAAGCATTTAAACCAGCATTCACAAGTGTCTTGAGATGGAGCATGTTCACCATAAGCTTCCTGAAGAGTATGATAACTTTTCTTCAAAATAAAGTAATGAATTAAAACTTCCCGCATATGCTCTTTTTTGGTATGAAATTCGACATTATTAAGCATAAAAATATCTGCGATATTAACACCTTCAGCGAATTTGACGTATGAAGTTTTGAAGCTTGCTGTCAATACACAAAATAGCATAATATTAAATAAATAGCATATGTATCAACATATGTGTAACTCCATCTATTGAAAAAGATCTGCATTATTAACTGGTACACCTAGTAAGTTCTTTGTTTGATCTCTTACCCTCCCTGTGCATCCCCCGCATCCCCCTCAGCCTTCTCTCTGAGGTTTGGCAGTCTGTTTGATGCTTCTATGTCTCTGTATCTATTTTTATTTATCAGTTTATGTTGTTCCTCATATTCCACAAATGAGTGAGATCATGTGTTACTTATCTTTCTCCAACTGGCTTAATTCACTTAGCATAATGCTCTCCAGTTCCATCCATGTTGTTGTGAATGGTAAAAATTATTTCTTTTTTATAGCAGAGTAGTATTCCATTGTGTAGATGTACCACAGTTTTCTAATCCACTCATCTGCTGATGAGCACTTAGGCTGTTTTCAGATCTTAGCTATTGTAAATTGTACGATTATGAACATAGTGGTGCATATATCTTTTCTGAATGGTGCCTCTGATTTCTTGGGATATATTCTTAGAAGTGGGATTACTGGGTAAAATGGGATTTCCATATTTAATTTTTGAGTCAACTTTATACTGATTTCCAGAGTGACTGCTCCAGTCTGCAAACCCACCAATAGTGCATGAGGGTTCCTTTTTCTCCACATCCACACCAGCACTTGTCATTTGTTGATTTGTTGATAATAGCCATTCTGACAGGTGTGAGATGGTACTGCATTGTCATTTTGATTTGCATCTCTGGGAATAATTAGTGACTTTGAGCATGTTTTCATATGTCTCTTGGTCTTCTGTATGACCAGTTTAGAAAACTGCCTATTTTAGGCCCTTTTCCCATTTTTTTGATTGGGTTGTTTATCTTTCTTTTGTTAAGTTGTATGAGTTCCTTTTAAATTTTGGAGATTAAACCCTTATCAGATATTAGATTGGCAAATATGTTCTCCCTATTACTGCTTCTATTTCATCAGTTGTTATTGGCGTATTCAGGTATTCTAATTCTGCCTGATTCAGTTTTGGAAGATTGTATTTTTCTTGGAATTTGTCTATTTCATCCACCTTGTTCAACTTATTGGCATATAGTTGTTTATAGTATTTTCTTATAATCTTTTGTATTTCTGTGGTGGTGTTACTTCACCGCTTTTGTTTCTGATTTTATTTATTTGAGTGCTCACTATTTCTTAATAATAAATCTGGCTAAAGATTCACAAATCTTGTTTTTCTTTTCAAAGAATCTGCTCTTTGTCTCATTTATTTTTTTTTACTTTTTGGGGGTATTGTTTTATAGCCATTATGTCATTAATTTCTGCTCTGATCTTTATTATTTCCTTCCTTCTACTTAGGGCTTTTCTTATTGTTGTCTTTCTAATTCATTAGGTTGGAGGGTGAAATAGTTTATTATTGATCTTATTTTTTGAGGTAAGTCTGTAGTGCTATGAACTTCCTTTTCAGTACTGCTTTTGCTGTGTTACAGAAATTTTAGGTTGTTATGTGTTCATTTTCATTTGTTCCCAAGAAGTTGTTGATTTTTTTCTTAATTTCATTGCAATCTATTCATCCTATATAAGAAAAGCCTAATATGCTGAGTGTCCAGTTGTCTGTTCAACCAATTAAAGCTTAATATGTGAATAATATGCTAGGGCCACTCAACCACTCACTCTAATGTGCACTGACTACCAGGGTCAGACAGTTGACCAGTTGACCAGTCACTATGACATGCACTGACCACCAGGGGGCAGATGTTCCGACTGGTAGGTAGCTTGCTGTTGGGGTCTGGCCAATTAGGACTGAGTGAGATAGGTCAGACATGACTTGGAGCCCTCCCACAGTCCTTCCCTGGCTGGGCAACCTCTCGCGTTCCTTTCTAGCCCTAATCATGCACCAGTGGGGTCCCTTGGCCTGCCTGCATCCTCTTGCAATCTGGGACCCCTTGGGGGATGTCAAAGAGCCAGCACAATCACGCAGACCAGGTCGAGGGACCCCATTGGTGCACAAATTCATGCACTGGGCCTCTTGTTGTTTTTAATAACATGGTATTTAGCCTTCATAATCTTAATGTTTTTGAGTGTTTTTACTTTAGTTGAATTCTAATTTTATTTCATTGTGACCTGAGAAGATGCTTGATATGATTTTAATCTTCTTTAACTTGTAGACTTGTTTTGTGTCCTAACATTTGATCTATCATGTGCACTTGAGAAGAATGTATATTCTGTAGCTTTGGGGTGAAATCCTCTATAAATGTCAATTAAATCCATTTTACCCAGTGTCATTTACAGTCATTGTTTCCTTGTCAATTTTTTTTTTCTGGAAGATCTATCCAGTGAAGTCAGTGGGGTGTTTAAGTCCACTGTTTTAAGTGTATTGTTGTCAATCTCTCCCTTAAAGTTCTCTAAAGATTTTTTTTTAATATATATATTTAGGATCTCCTGTATTTTATGCATATAGCTTACCAGGTTATATCCTCTTGTTGTGTTGATCCTTTTAGTATTATGTAGTGACTTTATTATCTCTTATGATGGCCTTCATTTTGAAGTCTATTTTGTCAGATATGAATATTGCCAATCTAGCTTTTTTTGTTTGTTTGTTTGCATTTGCATGGAAAAATATTTTCTATCCCTTCACTCTCATTCTGTGTGAGTCTTTTGTTCTGAGGTGGGTCCTTTATAAACAGAAAATAATTGGGTCATGTTTTTGTATCCATTCAGCTACCCTATGTTCTTTTGATTGGAACATTTAATCCATTTACATTGAAATTATTATTATTGTTTTTAAATATATTTTATTGATTTTGATTTTTTTATAGAGAGGAAGGGAGAAGGATAGAGTTAGAAACATTATGGGAGAGCAACATCGATCAGCTGCCTCCTGCACACTCCCTACTGGGTATGTGCCTGCAACTAAGGTATATGCTCTTGACTGGAATCGAACCTGGGACCCTTGAGTCTGCAGGCTAATGCTCTATCTATTGAGCCAAACCAGTTTCAGCTGAAGTTATTATTGATGGGTACTTATTTATTGCCATTTTAATTCTGTATTCCTACTTTCTCTCTCTATTTCTTCTTCTCATTATAGCATTTCCTTTATCATTTCTTGAAGTACAGGTTTGGTGGTAATAAAATTCATTGGCCTTCCTTCCTTCCTTCCTTTTTAATCTGCAAAAGCTCTTTATTTTGCCATCTATTTTGAATGATAGCCTTAGTTATTTAGTAATCATGCCATTCCCTCCTGGCTTGTAGAGTTTCTGCTGAGAAATCAATTAATAACCTTATGGGAGCCCCTTTGTAGGTAACAAGTTGCTTTTGTATTGCTGCATTTAAGATGATCTCATTGTCTTTAATTTTTGGCATTTTAATTATGATGTGTCTGGGCATGGCCTGTTTTGTTTTTTTTTTGATTGGGACTTTCTGTGCCTCCTGAGGTTATGTGACTTTATTATTATTTTTTAAACCAGGTTATGGAAGTGTTTTTTTTTCTTTTTGGGGGAAGTTTTCTGCTATTATTCAAACATGTTCTTTATCCCTTGATCACTTTATTTTTCTTTTGGTACTCCTATTATGTGAATCTTGTTATATTTCATGTTGTCCCACAACTCCCTTCAGCTGTCTTCCTGTTTTGTTTTATTTTTTTGTTTTTTGTTGTTATTGTTCTTTGATTGGAAGATTATTTATTTATTTATTTTAAAATATATTTTATTGATTTTTTTACAGAGAGGAAGGGAGGAGGATAGAGAGTTCAAAACATCAATGAGAAACAGCAATCAGTTGCCTCCTGCACACTCTCTACTGGGTATGTGCCCACAGCCAAGGTACATGCCCTTGACTGGAATCGAATCTGGGACCCTTGAGTCTGCAGGCTGACGCTCTATCCATTGAGCCAAACTGGTTAAGGCTTGAGTGATTTTTTTAGAACATACATTTTTATTGATTTCAGAAAGGAAAGGAGAGGGAGAAAAAGATAGAAACATCAATAATGAGAGAGAATTATTAGTAGGCTGCCTCCTGCATGCCCCACACTGTAGATTCAACCCACAACCCAGATATGTGTCCTCATCAGGAATTGAACCATGATTGCCTAGCTCATAGGTTGAAGCTCAGTCACTGAGTCATACTGGCTAATCATGATTGAATTATTTTTTTTTTGCCATATCTTCTAATTCGCTAATATGGTAATCAGCATCCCCTAATCTCTTGTGTATTCTTTCCACTGTGTTCTTTATTAGTGCTATGGCATTCTTCATAGTTACAATATCTTTTCTTATGCTGTTGAGCATATTTGTCATCATTATTCTAAACTCTACTAGAGGCCCAGTGCATGAAATTCATGCACGGGGGTGGGGTGGAGGAGTGTTGTCCCTCAGCCCAGCCTGCACCTTCTCCAATCTGGGATCCCTTGAGGGATGTCTGTAAATGGTCAGTCGGACATCCCTCTCACAATTCAGGACTGCTGGCTCCCAACTGCTCACTTGCCTGTCTTCCTGGTTGCCTCCAACCGCTTTTGCCTCCCAACATGATCACCCATAACCACTTCCCTGCCAGCCTATTTGCCCCTAACTGCTCTCCCCTGCAGGCCTGGTCACCCTTAACTGCCTTCCCCTATAGGCTTGATTGTCCCATCTTCCCTCCTTTGCAGGCCTGTTCCCTCCCAACTGCCCTAACCTGCTGGCCTGATCGCCCACAACTGCCCTCCCTTGCAGGCCTGCTCCTTCCCAACTGTCCTCCCCTGCTGGCCATCTTGTGGTGGCCATCTTGTGCCCACATGGGGGCAGGATCTTTGACCAAATGGGGCAGCCATCTTGTTTGTTGGAATGATGGTCAATCTGCATATTACTCTTTTATTAGATAGGATAGAGGCCTGGTACATGAGTGGGGTCTAGCTGGTTTTCCCTGAAAGATATTAACCCCTCTGTTTTTCATAGATAGATGTTATGTGGGCACCTTTCTCAGGATCAGGGTGAGGGTTCCCTTGGGGCATTGGGTGACCTGGGCAAGGGGTCTGTGGTGGTTTGCAGTCTGGCCATGTCCCTCAGTGACTCAAGTGGAGGCCCTGGTATCTTGGATTTATTTATCTTCTATAATTGAAACTTTGTAGCCTTGAGCAGAGCCAAACCTCCTGCTTGCTCCCTGGCCACAGCCATTTCTGTTGGGGTTTATTTATCTTCTATAATTGAAACTTTATAGCCTTAACTGGAGGCCAAGACAGGCCAGGGTGTGCAGAAAGCTTGGCTTCCTCCATCACTGGGGGCAACCTTAGCCTCCTGCTCTCTCCAGCTCCGTAGTTGCTGCCATTTTTGTTGGGATTTATTTATCTTCTTTAATTGAAAATTTGTAGCCTTGAGCGAAGGCCTGGGCCTGCTAGAATATGTGGGAAGCTTGGCTTCCTCCATTGCCGGGGGAACCCAAGCCTCCCTCCTGCTCACTCTGTGGCCGCAGCCATCTTGGTTGGGATTAATTTGCATACTTGCTCCTGATTGGCTGGTGGGTGTGGCTTGTGGGTGCAGTGGAATGCTGGTTAATTTTCATATTACTAGTTTATTAGATAAGATGTCTGATAAATTACTTATCTTCACTTCATTTAGCTCTTCTCCTGGAGAATTATCTTATTCTTTCATTTGGGACTTTTTTTTTGTCTCCCCATTTTGGATTCCTGTTTGGGTTTGTGTCTGTGAATTAGGTGGATTTGCTATGCTTCCCAATGTCTAGTGCAGGACGGTGTCAGACCCTGTTTATGACCGGCCCTGACTACCCTATTTGGAGCTATCAGTAATCCATAGCTTGTGCCTCCCTCTACTGGTTCTTTTTGCCTTTGGAAAGGACCAAGATGTGCACCAGGATCTGCTTTTCCTAGCCCCTGATCCTGGATTAGATCAGACAAAGAATCAAAGCTTTCTTTTTTAAAAAAATAAATCTTTATTGTTCAGTTTATTACAGATGTTCCTCTTTTTATTCTCCCCATAGCTCCTCTCCACCTAATTCCATGCCCCCCCCCCATACCTTTACCCCCAGCCACTGTCCTCATCCATAGGTGTAAGATTTTTTTCTAATCTCTTCCTGCACTCCTCACTCCTCCTTTCCCCAGAGAATTGTTAGTCCATTCCCTTTCTATGCCCCTAATTCTATTATATTCACCAGTTTATTTTGTTCATCGGATTTTTTATTTACTTGATTTTTAGATTCACTTGTTTGATAGGTATGTATTTGTTATCACTTTGTTGTTCATAATTTGTATCTTTACTTTTTTCTTCTTCTTCCTCTTCTTAAAGAAAACCCTTCAGCATTTCATATAATCCTGGTTTGGTGATGAACTCCTTTAGCTTTTCTTATCTGTGAAGCTCTTTATCTGACCTTCAATTCTGAATGATAACTGCTGGGTAGAGCATTCTTGGTTGTAGGTTCTTGCTATTCATCACATTGAATATTCCTGCTACTCCCTTCTGGCCTGCATTGTTTCTGTTGAGAAATTATGTTTCTGTAGGTAATTAACTGTTTTTCTCTTGCTGCTTTCAAGATTCTCTCTTTGTCTTTTGCCCTTGGCATTTTAATTATGATGTGTCTTGGTGTGGTCCTCTTTGGATTCTTTTTGTTTGGTGTTCTGTGTGCTTCCTGGACTTGTAAGTCCATTTCTTTCACCAGGTAGGGAAAGTTTTCAGTCATTATTTCTTCAAATAGGTTTTCAGTATCTTGCTATCTCTTTTCTTCTGGCACCCCTGCAATTCTGATGTTGGTATGCTTGAAGTTGTCCCAGATGCTCCTTAAACTATCTTTTCATTATTGGACTCTTTTTTTCTTTTTGTTAGGGTGTTTTTTGCTTCTTTATATTTCAGATCTTTGAATTGATTCTTGGGGTCCTCTAGTCTGCTGTTAGATTTCTGTATATTATTCTTTATTTCAGACAGTGCATGCTTAATTTCTGACTGGTCCTTTTCCATTTTTTTGGCATTTTCATTAAGATCTTTGAAGGTCTCACTAAGTTTCTCAGAGCTCTCACTAAGTTTGTTGGCGGTTTGTAGATGATTCTTGAATAACCTTATAAATATGTTTTTGAACTCTATGTCCAGTTGTTTGCTTTCCTCCATTTCTTTCATTCATGACATGTTTCTTGGTCTCCACATTTTGGCTGCTTCTCTATGTTGATGGAGTGGCTTTTTGTGCTAGTTGTCCTTAGGGCCCAGTAGCTCTGCCTCCCCAATCACCTGAGGTGGACACTCTTGATGCACCCCTTTGTAGGCTGGGTTCACAGTCTTGTTGTAGTTAAGCCTTGATTGCTATTGGTACACTGGGAGGAATTGACCTCCAGATCAATTGACTGTGAAGATTAGCTGTGTCTATTAATGGAAGAACTGCTATGCTGGAGACACCCCTGTGGGACAGAACTTGCTTCAGTGGGGCTTTGGTGCTCACCAAGTCTGCCTCTTGAGCATGTCACTATGTGAGGAGTTGAAATCTGATGTCTTCTCACACTGACCTCTAGGTACACTGGTTTCTGGATCTCCAAGAAGGTGCAAGTCAGCTAGTGTCTGAGGCCACCCAGCAGGAGCTACAGGGAGATTTGCTGATTTCTCCTCTTTGCTTGGAGTTTGGAAGTTTAGGAGTTGATTTCTTCTCTTTGCTTGCTGTTTGGAAGTTTTGGAGTTGTCTGCAATTTGTTAGGTTAACCTGCCTGAGGGCAGGCCATTCATATGCAAAAGTCTCCACACAGCTGGATGGGTTTGTAAATTGGGTGGTCCGGGGCCTCAGGGAATCACTAGGCTAGGACGTGGCAAACAGCAATGGCTGCCAGTCAGCCCTCTCTGCTGCATTCTGTTCAGTGTCCTGTGTCCAGCGCCTCAGCACAGTAAACAATGATTCCAGTGCACAACTCTGTAAGAGAGCCACCCTCCCTTTCTGACCCGATGGTCAGACAGTCCAGTTTCTCCCTGTATGAGTATGAGTCCCCAGAATCTCGCCAGAAACTGGAGTTTAGAGAGTTGGGAACTTGTAACTCTCTCCCAATTGAAAAACAGCAGCGCACGCCAGCCCAATTCTCTCGCGTCTCCGTTCCTCTGCCTTTCTGAGTCTCTGCAGGTCCTACCTGGTCTGCATGCACTTTTTTCTTTCCTTCTAGTTGTTTTGTCTTTTAGTTGTAGTTTTGGTGTGGTTGTGAGAGACAGCACGTATAGGTATATATCTTATGCCGCTTTCTTGGTTCTCCAAGAATCAAAGCTTTCAAAGATTCCACTCTGCTCTGCCTGTAGTCCTATTGAGATTCAGTCTTGATGAGGCTCAGGCTATGGACCATGAGGTGTTACAGCATGGGTCAGTTGACTTCCCCTCAGGCATAAACAGCCTGTGTAGTAAAGATTCATGGGAGAAATATTTCCTGCACAATGTGAGGGAATATCTTAGCATTATAAACTGGGGTTTCTGCCTTCCAAGCTCCAAGCCCGGAGTATCTAATCCTGGTTTGTGCTCACACAGTTCCAGTCCACTCTGCTCTCCTTCTAGAGCCCAAGGTGAGTAGTTGCACACAAAATTTTTTGTGTTGGCCCTTTAAAAGTGTGCTGCATTTCCAGCCTTCCCTCCCTGGCAGATATCAACCCTTCTGCTTTTCAAAGCTAGATGTTATGTAAGCACCTTTCTCAGTTCTGGTGCTCTGAGCTGGGAACTCAGCTTGAGGTTTAGACCCCAGAGTTCTCAGTGGGAATCCCCTACAGCTGAATAGATGAGATATCCCTTTGGAATTTCAGCTCTTGTCTATTGGAGTCTGGCCAGTCTTTTTGTACCTTTGTATTTCCTACTAGAGGTTATGTAGTCTCTACTTTCTGTCCTTTGTTATCAGAGTTCTCTCTAGCTAGTCTTCAGTTGATATTTCAGGGTGGTATTTCTCTGTTTTAGTTACATTTCCGGTTTGGTCCTGGGAGAGTGTCAGTGTAATTTTCACTTACTAGTACTCTGCAGCTATTTTGGAACCCAGGACAATTTTGATACATTTAGTTTCTTATAGTTTCTGCATACCAATAAAAATGCATTCTGTTTTTTTTTTGGGGGGGAGGGGCGGAATTTGACCCTTTTTTTTCTAGAGCATCTTGTAAATGGATAAACCTTTCTAGATTAAAATTTCCCTAGTTGGCCAAGATAATTCCAGATTATCTTTGGTAAGGTTAACCCACTGATTCAGAAAAATACAGTGTCTGGGACCATAGTTTTTATATATGTAGTTGCTGGCATCCCAGGTGGAGGAGTCCCAGATTACGTGGATCCAGAGGGATAAATTTTTCTCTTTTTGTCATTCTTGATAGTTGAGGCTTTACACTGGACCCATTCCATCTTAAGTTGGATCCAGTCCAACTTTAGAACCAATCTGGGTTCTAAGTTGGACCCAGTCTAGTTTCTGTTAAATTGGCTGGCATCAGACCTAGTCTGATGAAAGAAATGCTTAGATAAATTTGGAGAGCTCTTTTAAATGCAAAAGTTTTGGATCACAGATACCTGTGCACTCCAGATGCAGGGAGAAAGCAATGAACTAGGTGGGCTCAGTGAGCAACTTTACCTGGCTGCTTCTTGTTCCTGGGGACTGTTGAAGGTCTCCTTTTAGTGCCATATCTGATATCAGAACAGTTGAAAGATAAACTGAGGCATATTACAACTTTCAGCAATTTCTTTGAATAAAACTAAATTTAAATCGGGTAGCACCAAACCAGAAGTGATTAGAAGTGCTCCATTTTCTGGCGCTGGGGAAAAACCTTTATAGAGAAAAGGTAGAAGCAAAGTAAAAAAAAAAATAAAAAATAAAATGATTGATTGTGTGTAGTTTAAACCCTAGTTGGCTGTTTGTGATTGCCCATTCTTAAGTTCTGCTTTTTTAACCTTGAGTCATTTAGAGGCTTAGATTGGTTTTCTTATATAGGTGCCAAGACACTATAGCCATCTCACTCTAATGACCTCCTTGTTAAATTAATTGGAAAATTACATACCCCAAAGTCATGGATGTGGTAATGTTAAAGTAATTGGGAAATTATATACCTCAAAGTCATAGAATATACTTACTATGTTAAATATTCAAACAAATTTATCATTCACTTATTCTTTCAGCGATTGTTGAAAGCTTGTGTGTACTGTGTGCCAGGCATACATCTGTGAACAAAGATCTTTGGCCTCATGGGGCCTTACCTCCTGGTAGGGAAAACAGACAATACATGTTGTAAAGTCAATTACATGGTATTTTAGGTGATGAATGCTATGGATTTTTGGAAGATTAGGGGTGTTGGTATTGAAGGGAGTAGGGTGAGCAGTTTTTGTTTTAAATAGGGTTATCAGAATTTCTCATTGAGAATGTGAAATTTGAGCAAAGGCTTAAGTTGGTGATGGAGTTGCCCATATGGATCCCATGAGTAAGAGCAGTCCAGGCACAGGAGCAGGCAGTGCAATGGCCCATTCACCTGGCATGTTGGAGGCAGGGAATGCAATGAGAACTGCATGGCTAGAGTAGAGTGAGCAAAAAAGTGTGTAGGAATGAACTCGGGAAGGCAATAGGGGCCAGATCACATAGGAGCTTGTAGGCCATCATAAGACCTTAGCTTATACTCTGAGTTGGGAAGTTAAGGCAGGTTTTGAGCAGGATTGACATGATCTCAGGTTTTAAGAACCATGGGCTGCTGTGTTGAAAATGGTCTGTAGGAGGCAAAGGTGAAAGCAATGAGGAGACCAGATAGATGCAAGGTTAATACCTACTGCAATGTCCAAGACCGAGATGCTGGTGGTGGTCCTGAGAGTGACTAGTGGGCAGATTCTGGATGCATTTTGGTGCAGTTAGAATACCAGATTATAAAGTTCTCAGGATTCAAGGCTCCCAGTAGCATCCATGTGAATCCTTGTTTGAGGAAAATCTGAGGTGGTTGAGAGATAGCTAATCATGGTTCCATGCTTTTCCTTCTGGGGATCTGTGTGTACATGCATATAGGGCATGTCTCTCCAGGCCAGTGGTTAGCAGTCACATACAACAAGCAGCTAACTGAGCTGGTGCTAGTTTAGAATGGAAAGTTAAGTAGCACTAAATTAAACTAACTGGTCCTTAAGCCTCACACATCTCTTGATTAAACCCGAACATATTTTTATTAAAAACATATGCTGTTACTCAATTAAAGTTTCTTGTAATAATGTGATGGTAAAAGAAAGATAAAGATTCAGTTTTTCCATCCCTTTTCTCTCATGATCTCATTTGTGCACCTTCATTCTTACACTCTGAGACTACTGAAATTGTTAAGTAGTTTGGCCCTAGATTTTCAAATAACTGACTTGAAAATGTGTAGCCAGTTTGAGGTATTTTCTGATGTTGTGTGCAGTCATTTTCTGTGCAGATTCTTACTCCAGTCACCTCATGTGCTTGGAGGACACTTGGTTGTCACAGAGCAGCATTCCCTGTAGCAGGCTTTTTTGAAAACTCACTGAAGTATTAGGTAGAGCACACAGTTAGGTAACATAGCATGGCAGGTTTCTGAGACACTTCAGTTTTCATCTCAGTTTACGTGCTATGAATAATTATAAACTATTTTGTTCTGAGGCTTTAGCCTAACCACAGTGGTGATTTTGCTCAGCTGATTTCTTCTCCCTTTTACACTTGCAGCAATTGCTATGAGGAATAAGTGTATATATTCTCATTCTTGTGCTGTCTACAGCATTACCCTGTGTTATGCCCAGAGTTCGGGGTCCCGAATAATCAACCACCAGGGAGCCTTTTCCGATGCAAAAGCAAAGAGTCTTTATTCAAACCCGGGTTTGGCGCCCAGCCTTTTTTCTGGTGCAGCAGTGAGACCAGAGAGCGAGCCTGGGTGGAACAATGAGTTATATGGGGTAGGATATTGGGAGGGCTTAGGGAAGTGATGAGGGTTACAGAGATTGGTCACTTGAATTAGGGCCTTTCTGTGGTTTAGCATAATTAGGACCCTCACTGTGTTCCTGAAGCTTCATTGGTCCTTTCAGGTGGTGGTTGGGGAAGTTAGGACATTGCTGGCACACCTGTGGCCACTCCCAGAAAAGGGAGGGGGTTTAGGCAGGAGTCCCAGCCCTATAGGACAAGATGGAGGAGAGTTCGTTTCTGCTTTGTCCTTTCTCCTGTTGTTTACTAAGACCATTTCTTGGCTTGGAATGAGGAGAGCAGAAAGTATCTTCATTTACTCAAACCTTTCTCTTTTATACTTTCAAGTGTGTGTTCTAAGAACTCTGTAACACAGTGATCTGGGAAGGGCAAGGTTTTTGTTTGTGCAGCCTGGGATCGTTTTGATGTGTGTGACCTTGGGAAGAAAAGTTACTGTGTCTACCAGGAAGAGATCTTTTTAAGGAGGAGAGTACAAGTGGTGGCTCTGTATTTATAGACCACATTTTTATGTGGCATTTGTACTTCATGGCATGGTGTCAGGGAAAGTTATCTTCCTAATCTAGGATCGGAAGGCAGTATTCCAGTATTGGCACTAGCTTAGTGAGCCTCACTCTTCTCATCTATAAATGGACATGAAGACCCACACCTATTGTCTGCCACAGAATTGGTAAGATCAAGTGAGCTAAGATGTATGAGAGAACTTTGTAAGCTCCAAACGTTCCTTTACTTGCAGGTCAGTGTGTTGTGTGGTTATCACAGAGCTGTGCTGAGGAACCTTTCATTTCTGTCTTTTAGCTGGCTGTGGGGTTTTAGGTAAGTTGAGTGAGTCTGTTTTCTTGAATATAAAATAGGGGTGAGCCTAGGGGCTGGCAAGGAAGGAAGAGTCAAAAACTATGTTCTCTAGAAACAATTCTCACTTGAAAATGCTATGATTTATTTGTTTGTGTGGGGTAATTTTTGCTCATTACCCCCTCCCAAGTTAATTAGTTAAAAATGTTCAAACTTACAGAAAAATTAAAAGAATAATATAAGGAACACCCATGTACCATAGAGCTGGAGTCTACAGTTGTCAACATTTGCCACATTCACTTTAACTCTTTCTACACATTTATACATTGATTTTTAAACTTTAATTTTTGTTTCTTTTGGTGTGCACTCAACAGTTCTCTTCAGAGTATAGCAAAGTTAGTCACTAGACTGTAAGAGGAGGGGTTAAGTTGGAGCTTTTACATCCTTTTCATTAATCAATATCTTTTTTTTGAACAGGATGAACTCACTGCTGTGAACGTAAAGCAAGGCTTCAGCAATCAGCCAGCCTTTACTGGAGATGAACATGGCTCAGCCAGAAATATCGTAATTAATCCATCGAAGGTATGCTAATTATCTGTGTTCCATAACTTCTGGAAAAGTATGTGTATGTGATTCTCTAGGTAGTTAATGTTGATAAATTACTGTTGTTTAAACCACAGTCCAAATTCAAATTCCTCCAAATATCCTGTAAACTGTCATGTCCTACAACCCAGTCAAGTCGTCCTGTCTCCTTAGTCTCTTATAATCTACAGTGCCACTCTCCAACTTTCCTTGTTTTGTGGTTGTATTTTTGGGGGACTTTCAGGAATGCCATTTAAGAGTCCAGTTATTTGTCTTGTATTTTAGGCCTTTATTTTAGATTTTCTTTGTTGTTTCTCATGACAGAATTCAGGTCAAATACTTTGGGCAGTAAGAGTAAGACTACATTGCATCACTTGCATCACATCAGGAGCATGCAATGCCAGTATGGTCTGTTATTAGTTACACTGTTTGATCACTTAGGGTGGAGTCTGTATCTCTGTACATCCTATACATCAAACGGGCCAAATAAACAAGGTTTAAGTTTATATGGGCCACAAAAAAACACAAGCTTCAATTTTCATAGAAAAGTAGATTTATTTAGAAAGAGACATGCTGAATACAAAGGGCTGAAATAAATGAGTCATTGTTAACATAAAAAAATAAAACATTTTAATAAAAATTAGTATTTTTCTTGAATATTAACTTTCCAGACACTCAATAACTGCACAAATTAATAAGTGTAACACAAATAAACCTATTTTTCTTGTTGTCCGAAAGTGAAATATTTTCTGTTGTGCACAGCAAACATATCAGTACAAGACTAATGATGTGGTAGGCGGCTAAAACATTCGCTGCAGTATTAGTGAAGAAAAATGGTGCGCCTGTGTTTAAGGCGCATAAGGGAAATGAATGCAACACGATTATAGTAATCAGTCATTAGCGAATGTTGTAGTTTGTTATTAATAATTATATATAACAGGATATTGTAAAAATTAAGATATGAAATTTTTATTAAAATCTTTCTTACATACTATTACCTTGGCTGTGCCAAATGCAGCCCCGTGGGCCATGAGTTTGATATGCTTGCTGTACTTTGTAACAGTAGTCATTTTTTTCCTGTAGTAGACTCTATATGGTGATACTTTGAGGCCATATGAATATCCTATTCCTCAGTAGAATTCATCCTATGATTTTAGATCAATTGATGATTTTTGCTGAGTGATTTTTTTTGCTGGTGGATGCAAAATGTTGGTTTTCTAGTTATTATTCCCCATACTTTTATTACTTGGCATTCATTTGTAAAGGACACCACATTTATTAGTATCACTTTTAACCCCTGGATTCTCTTTAAATCAGATGTATTGTTTTCTTTTTTCTTTTTGATGTTAAATTGTCTTACATTTGGCCAGTGGGGTACCTTTAACCTGTTTCTCGGATCCTTTTCTTTAAGCAGTTCCTCACTTTGACACAGAAACATATTCCAGGTTCATGTCCTTTTCCTGCCCCATCCATCATATCTGGATGCTTGGCAGGGTCTTACTACTGGAGTGTCATGACCACTAGGCCCTTTCAGTGGACAGAGATGGGAGACATGGTTTGATTTCTTTCGCTCCCCTTTTCATTCCTCCCTCATTCCCTTCTTCCCTCCTTTTTCCCCTTTGGTCCTTCCTACCTCCCCCTTCCCTCACTCCTTACTCCTTTGCTTCCTTCCTCTCCCCCCCCCCACCCCCTTCCATCAGTTCTAACTCAGTACCACAGGGTTTTTTTTTCTTTATCCTGTTTCATCTGTGTACCTCTTTCTCCCAAAGTGAGAACCCTCTATCTTAGCAATACATATCAATATGTTTATTCATTTACTCTATCTTGCAATACACATAAAAAAGTTTCAGAATGAACTATACCATTGTCTCCAATAACAAAATTATTATGTAAAAATTTCAATTTTTCTAAAATACTTTTGTTCTTATACTAACTTCTTTTTAAAAAAATATATTTATTGATTTTTTTATAGGGAGGAAGGGAGAGGAATAGAGAGTTAGAAACATCAATGAGAGAGAAACATTGATCAGCTGCCTTCTGCATACTCCCTATTGGGTATGTGCCCACAACCAAGGTACATGCCCTTGACAGAAATCGAACCTGGGACCCTTGAGTCCACAGCCCAATGCTCTATCCAGTAAGCCAAACTGTTTAGGGCTTATACTAACTTTCATTAAGAGTATACAGTCGGTGTTCGCAGCCGCCGTCGCTCTCCAACGCCTGCGCCGCCTCCAGCTCGCCGAGCTCCAGCCGAAGGAGAAAGGGGGTCAGTAAAGAGGTCTCTGCACCATGGCTAGTACCAAGCAGACTGCCCGCAAATCGACCGGGGGCAAAGCCCCGAGGAAGCAGCTGGCGACCAAAGCCACTTGAAAGAGTGCGCCCTCCACTGGAGGGGTGAAGAAACCTCATCGCTACAGGCCCGGTACCATGGCATTTCGTGAAATTAGACGTTATCAGAAGTCCACTGAACTTCTGATTCGCAAACTTCCCTTCCAGCGTCTGGTGCGAGAAATTGCTCAGGACTTCCAAACAGACCTGCGCTTCCAAAGTGCAGCCATTGGTGCTTTGCAGGAGGCAAGTGAGGCCTATCTGGTTGGCCTTTTTGAAGACACCAACCTGTGTGCATCCATGCCAAACGTGTAACAATTATGCCAAAAGACATCCAGCTAGCACGCCGCATACGTGGAGAACGTGCTTAAGAATCCACTATGATGGAAAACATTTCATTCTTTTAAAAACGTTCTCTTCTTCCTGTTATTGGTAGTTCTGAACGTTAGGTTTTTTTTTTTTTTTTTTTCCCATGGGGTCAAAAGGTACCTAAGTATATGATTGCAAGTTGAAAATAGGGGACAGAAATCAGGTATTGGCAGTTTTTCCATTTTCATTTGTGTGTGAATTTTTTTAATATAAATGCGGGGACATAAAGCATTAATGCAAGTCAAATGTTTCAGTGAACAAGTTTCAGCAGTTCAACTTTATAACAATATAAATAAACCTGTTAAATTTTTCTGTACAATGCCAGCATTTGGATTTTTTTAAAACAAGTAAATTTCTTATTGATGGCAACTAAATGGTGTTTGTAGCATTTTTATCATACAGTAGATTCCATCCATTCACTATACTTTTCTAACTTAGTTGTCCTACATGCAAGTACATGTTTTTAATGTTGTCTGTCTTCTGTGCTGTTTCTGTAAGTTTGCTATTAAAATACATTAAACTAAAAAAAAAAAAAAAAAAAAGTATACAGTCAACTAGAGTCTCAGAGTCCCATCTGGTTACAAGCCCAGTCTGCAGTCTCCCACTTCTTCTCACCTTTCAGTA
The DNA here is from genome assembly GCA_011751065.1 of Lasiurus cinereus. Taxonomy (NCBI): domain Eukaryota; kingdom Metazoa; phylum Chordata; class Mammalia; order Chiroptera; family Vespertilionidae; genus Lasiurus; species Lasiurus cinereus. Next base: position 49,262,749 of record JAAGEH010000286.1, on the reverse strand, counting down.
TCACAGATGCCACTGTGTTCTTCATTAAGGACTTTATTCTAGATTTTCTTTGTTGTTTTTTCATGGCTGTGGCCATCTTCCAGCCGGTGATATCGCCCATGGAGCAGGTGGAGCTGCGGCTGCAGTTGTACCTGTCAGCAAGTCCCAGCAGATAATCAAATGCCAGGGCATTGTAGGCTGCCTGGGTCCCATCCCCAAGGAGCAGGGAGCCTGTCCTTCTGGCTGGTAACGGATCCTTCCCGGCTTGGGTTTTAAACTTTGCCTCAGAAGATAAATACAAGCACATTATCCTAAGTGCTGTGGACCCTAGAACCCAGTTCTGGAGCTACTTGCAGAGAATCAGGTGCCACTGGGCCATCCCCCCTTGTATTTTGTGTACCTTGATTTTGCCTGTACTGGTCTAGCAGCTGATGTGGGCAAAGCTGGAGTGAGAGGGAAGTCAGAGGCTCTGGTGACTGCCTGGTTCAGATCTCCAAGTCCAGTGAGATTAAGGGTTGTATAGAACTTCAGGATGACTGTCGGCTACTGTCACCCACGGAACTGCCTGCTTCAGCACCTGTGGTACTAAGAAGGGAGTACTCCAGATCACCAGAGCCCCCACGTCTTCCTCAGCTGGTCACTGCACAGTCCTGCCCTGTCAATAGCAGGGGTAACTTCATGTCTGTTTCACAAGGATTCCTTGCAGCCTGATGATGCAGTCAGTGGGGAGGAACTGATGTCTTGTTCACAGGGTGTGGGCTGCTGCAGGAATATTGCTCCTGAGTAAGGAGGCAAAGCTTTTATAGGGATGCATGGTCTAATATTCTCAGAAGCATGGGTGGTGCTATTGTACGTGTCTTGTATAATGAAATCAAGAAGTTCCTATACTGTACATTATTTTCTAGTCACCCACCCCCATGAGCAGGCCTCTTGTATTATGTAGCATATCTTGTGCATTCTTGGCAGACTGTGGGCTATTAGTGGCAACTATTTACTGGTTACAAGTGGGAAGCAATAATATTCATCTGACCAGTTTTCTCATATATCCATTTATATGATGATGATGGGACTCAATTAAATTTTTATTTCAGTCACTCCTGATAAACAGCAAATTCAAAGAAATAATAAATATATGAAAAATAAAAATATACTATCAGAATGTTGTGTTAAAATTTATTGAATTTCATTTTTTTTCCCTATGTGGTTATCTAATAACTAGAAGTCTGATGCATGAAAATTCATGCACTGAAGGGGGCATCCCTCAGCCCAGCCTGCTCCCTCTCACAGTCTTGGAGCCCCCAGGGGTGGGAGGTGACCTGGTGATTAGAGGAAGGTGATGCCCCATCACACCTCTGCTGTTGTCACTACTGGCAGTGCAAGCCTCGGCCAGCCCTGGTTACCTGAGCCTTAGGTGGCCTGGGGCAGCTGGGCAGCTGCCATCTGAAGCTTGCCTGCACCTCAGGCTGGCCCTGGGCAGCTGGGAGGTTGGGGGCTTAGAGGACTCTGGAGGTCATGCTGTGCATCAGTGGGGTTGAGGGGACTGGGTGCCGCCATCTTGTGACTATGGGCACCACCATCTTTGAGGGTGGGGCAATCAATTAGAATATTCCCTCCTTATTGGATGTGAGCACTGTCATCTTTGAGGACAGGATAGTCAATTAGTATATTCCCTCCTTATTGGCTCTGGCCACTTCCATTTTTGCCACAGCATGGTGGTCAATAAGCATATCCTCTCTTTATTAGATAGGATTAGATATAAAGATAGAATTTTTTGAGTCTTTTTATAAAATTTCTTTTTTAAAATAAATTTTTATTATTTAGATTATTAAAATTGTTCTTGTTTCCCTGCCACCCCCATAGTTCCCCTCCACCCTGTTCCCACGCCACCCTTGGCCCTTATTAGCCCCCCACTGTCCTCAGCCATAGGTGTACGATTTTTGTCCAGTCTCTTCCTGCACCCCCCACACCACTTTCCCCCCAAGAATTATCTGTCCACTCACTTTCTGTGTTCCTGATTCTATTATATTCACCAGTTTATTCTGTTCATCAGATTTTTTAATTCACATGATTTTAGATTTACTTGTTGATATGTATTTGTTGTTCATAATTTTTATCTTTACTTTTTCTTCTTCCTTTTAAAGAATACCTCTCAGCATTTCATATAATACTGGTTTGGTGTTGATGAATTCCTTTAGCTTTTTTTAATATTCTCTCTTTGTCTTTTGCTCTTGGTATTTTTTAAAAAATATATTTTATTGATTTTTCACAGAGAGGAAGGAAGAGGGATAGAAAGTTAGAAACATCGATGAGAGAGAGACATCGATCAGCCACCTCCTGCACACCCCCTACCTGGGATGTGCCCACAACCAATGTACATGCCCTTGACCAGGATGGAACCTGGGACCTTTCAGTCTGCAGGCCGACGCTCTATCCACTGAGCCAAACCGGTTTCGGTTTCTCTTGGTATTTTAATTATGATGTGTCTTGGTGTGGTCCTCTTTGGATTCCTTTTATATGGGGTTCTGTGTGCTTCCTGGACTTGTAAGTCTATTTCTTTTACCAGATGTGGGAAGTTTTCAGTCATTATTTCTTCAAATAGATTTCAGTATCTTGCTCTCTCTCTTCTTCTGGCACACCCATAATTCGGATGCTTAAAGTTGTCCCAGAGACTCCTTACAATATCTTCATATCTTTGGATTCTTCTTTCTTTTTGCTTTTCTGGTTGGATGTTTTCTGCATCTTTGTATTTCAAATCTTTGACTGGATTTGTGCGATCCTCTAGTCTGCTGTGGATCTCTATATATTATTTTTTATTTCAGTCATTGTATGCTTGATTTCTAGATGGTCCTTTTTCATATCCCTGAGGGTCTTGCTAAATTTATCAACCTTTTTTTTAAAATATATTTTATTGGTTTTTCACAGAGAGGAAGGGAGAGGGATAGAAAGTCAGAAACATTGATGAGAGAGACATCGATCAGCCGCCTCCTGCACACCCCACACTGGAGATGTGTCCGCAAGCAAGGTACATGCCCCTGACTGGAATCGAACCCGGGACCTTTCAGTCTGGAGGCCAACGCTCTATCCACTGAGCCAAACCAGTCTTGGCTTTATCGACCTTTTTTTAGAAAATTCATGAAAAATCTTATAATGGTGGTTTTGAATTCTATATCCAGTTGTTTGCTTTCCTTCATTTCTTTCATTTGTGACCTGTTTCTTTGTCTCCGCATTTTGGCTGTTTCTCTGAGTTGATAGAGTGGCTTTGTGTGCTAGGTGTCTTATAGGACCCAGTGGTTCAGACTCCCCAGTTACCTATGTGGATAATCTTGGTGCACCCCATTGTGGGCTGTGTGCAAAGTCTTGTTGTAGTTAATCCTTGATTGTTTTTGGTATCACTGGGAGGAATTGACCTTCAGGCCACTTGGCTGTGAGAATCAGCTGTATCTATGCTGGGAGAACTTCTGTCTTGGAGACATCCTTATGAGACAATATTTGTAAAAGCCAAGGGAGACACCAAGATGGAGGCATAGGTGAACACCTAAACTGCTGCCTCACACAACAATTTCAAAACTACAACTAAAAGACAGAATGGACATCATCCAGAACCACAGGAAAGCTGTCTGAATGGAAATTCTACAACTAGAAGGAAAGAGAGGAACTCATGGAGACTCAGAGGAGATACAATAATCTAGGGTACAGAGACACATGCTTAGAGAGGATGGGCAGCAGAGTGCCTGGCTGGCTTCCTCTAGTGGGAGGGAGATGGAAACACCCAACTGCACTGAACCCCAGTTCCAACTGCACTAAACCCCAGTTCTGGGCAAGACTCATGTGGGGGGAGTCTGGACTGTCATGAAAAGGGAGGAGTACATGGATACTTAGGGGAGCCACAAAAGGCAGAGGTCTGGAGGAGTGCGAGCACAAGTGTGCACACAGAGGGCTGACTGCCGATTGTGCCGCTGGCTTTCTCTAGTGGAAGGAAGACAGAACTTCACAACTGCATTGAAATCCAGCTCTGACTGCACTGAACTCTAGTTTCGGGTGAGGACCCAGACTCATACAGGTCCTCAGAATGCACAGAAACTTAGGGGAGCTGGGAAGGCAGAGACCTGGATGCGTTTAAGCATGAATGCCCACAGAAAGGGCTTCAGAGATTACCAAGGGACACTGAGACCCTGGGTCTGAATAGGGCAGGACTGATGGTAAGCCACGGCTGTCTATTCAGGCCTGAGACCCCATCCCATCCAAGCTGAACACAGAAGCTTTTGCAATCTTGCTAGTCTTGTATCATAAGGCTGATTCCAACACAGATATTCTCCTGGTTTAGACACAGCTGATCCTCACAACCAACTGGCTTGGAGGTCAATTCCCTCCTGTGATACCAGCAACAATCAAGACTTAACTACAACAAGGCTGTACACACAATTCTCTAAGGGGTGTTCCAAGAGAATCACCTCGGGTAACTGGGGAGGCAGAGCTATTGGGCCATACAGGACACCAAGCACACAAAGCTACTCTACCAACTCAGAGAAGTAGTAAAAACAAGGCAAAAGATCACAAATGAAAGAAATGGAGGAAAAGAAATGACTGAATATAGAGTTCAAAACAACGAATATAAGGTTTTTCAAGAATTTCCTAGAAAAGATGGATAAGTTTAATGAGACCGAAGAGGAAATGAAAAAGGACCAACTAGAGATGAAAAAGGACCAACTAGAAATTAAACGTACACTGACTGAAATAAAAAATATTATACAGAGACCTAATAGCAGACTAGAGGAAGGCAAGAATCAAGTCAAAGATTTGAAATACAAAGATGCAGAAAATACTCAACTGGAAAAGCAAAAAGAAAAAAGAATTCAAAAATGTGAAGATAGTGTAAGGAGCCTCTGGGACAACTTCAAGCGTATCTACTTCAGAATTATGGGGGTGCCAGAGGAGGAGAGAGAGCAAGATACTAAAAATCTATTTGAAGAAATAATGACTGAAAACCCCCCTGGTGAAAATATAGACTTACAAGTCCAGGAATTACACAGAACCCCAAACAAAAGGGATCCAAAGAGTACTACACCAAGACACATCATAATTAAAATACCAGGAGCAAAAAGACAAAGAGAATATTAAAAGCAGCAAGAGAAGAACAGTTAATTACCTACAAGGGAGCACCCATATGATTGTCAGCTGATTTCTCAGCAGAAACTATGCAGGCCAGACAGGAGTGACAAGAAATATTGAAAGTGATGAATAGCAAGAACCTACAACCAAGATTACCCAAAATTGAAGGGCAAATAAAGAGTTTGTTGATGATTGACATTCTGACAGGTGTAAGATGGTACCGCCTTGTAGTTTTGATTTGCATCTTTGTGATGATTAGTGACTTTGAACAGGTTTTCTTATTCCTCTTGTCCTGCCTTCTGTCTTCTTTGGAAAAGTATCTATTTAGGTCCATTGCCCATTTTTGGATTGGGTTGTTTATATTCCTTTTGTTAAGTTGTAAGAGTTCCCAATAACTGTTGGAGATTAAGCCCCTTTTGGTGATAACATTGGCAAATATGTACCCACATGCTATGGGCTTTCTTGTTGTTTTGTTGATAGTTTCTTTTGCTGTGCAAAAGCTTTTTATTTTGATGTAGTCCCATTTGTTTATTTTCTCTTTAGTTTCTATGCCCTAGGAGCAGTATCAGTGAAGAAATTGCTTTGGCATATATCTAATATTTTTCTGCTTGTGGATTACTTTAAGATTTTTATAGTTTCCCATCTTACATTTAAGTCCTTTATCCAATTTAAGTTTATTTTTGTGTATGGTATAAGATGGTGGTCTAGTTTCATTTCTTTGTTTGTATCTGTCCAATTGTCCCAATACCATTTATTGTATGTTCATGCATCCTTTGTCAAATATTAATTGATCTTAGTGGCTTGTGTTGATTTTTGGGTTCTCTGTTCTGTTTCATTGGTCTATATGTCTGTTCTTGTGCCAGTACCAAGCTGTTTTGAGAACAGTAGCTTTGTGATACAGGTTAATAACTGGTATTGAAATTCCCACCTACTCTGCTTTTCTTTCTCAGGATTGCTACAGCTATTTGGATCTTTTTTTATTCCAGATGAATTTATGGACAATCCATTCTAGGTTTGCAAAATATGCCATTAGTATTTTAATGAGAAGTGCATTGAATCTGTAGATTGCTTTGGGTAGTATGTGCATTTTGATGATGTTGATTCTCCATGAGCACTGTATATTCTTCCATCTGTTCATGTCTTCCTCTCTTTTTTCAATGTCCTGTAGTTTTCTATGTATAGGTCTTTAACCTCCTTAATTAAGTTTTTTTCTAGGTATCTTAATTTTTTGGTGCGATGATAAATGTGATTGCTTTTTTAGTCTCTCTTTCTGTAAGTCCATTATTGGTATACAGAAATGCTATAGATTCTTTTTTTTTCTTTTATGTATATATGTATTTTTAAATTAAATCTTTATTATTCAGATTATTACATTTGTTTCTCTTTTTTCCCCTCCATAGCTCCCCTCCACCTGGCTCCCACCCTTCCCTCTATCCTGACCTCCCTCCCATTGACCTCATCCATAGATGTATGGTTTTTGTCCAGTCTCGCCTTGTACACCCCTCACCCCTTGCCCACTGAGAATTATCAGTCCACTCCCTTTCTGTGCTCCTGATTCTATTATATTCACCAGTTTATTCTGTTGATCAAATTTTTAATTCACTTAATTTTTAGATTCATTTGTTGATAGATATGTATTTGTTGTTCATAATTTTTTATCTTTTACCTTTTTCTTCTTCCTTTCTAAAAGAGTACCTTTCAGCATTTCATATAATACTGGTTTGGAGTTGATGAACTCCTTTACCTTTTTCTTCTCTGTGAAGCTCTTTATCTGCCCTTCAATTCTGAATGATAGCTTTGCTGGATAGAGTTTTCTTGGTTGTAGGTTCTTGCTGTTCATCACGTTGAATATTTCTTGCTACTCCCGCCTGGCCTGCATCGTTTCTGTTGACAAATCAGCTGACAGTTGTATGGATGCTCCCTTGTAGGTAATGAACTGTTTTTCTCTTGCTGCTTTTAATATTCTCTCTTTGTCTTTTGCTCTTGGTATTTTAATTATGAAGAGTGTTGGTGTAGTCGTCTTTGGATTTCTTTTATATGGGGTTCTGTGTGCTTCCTGGACTTGTAAGTCTATTTCTTTTACCAGATGTGGGAAGTTTTCAGTCATTATTTCTTTAAATAGATTTTCAGTATCTTGCTTTCTCTCTTCTTCTGGCACCCCCATAATTCTGATGTTGATATGCTTGAAGCTGTCCCAGAGGCTCCTTACATTATCTTCACATTTTTGGATTCTTTTCTCTTCTTGCTTTTCCAGTTGAGTGTTTTCTGATTCTTTATATTTCAAATTTTTTACTTGATTCTTGCCTTCCTCTAGTCTGCTGTTAGGTCTCTGTATAATACTTTTAATTTCAGTCAGTGTATGTTTAATTTCTAGTTGGTCCTTTTCCATCTGTAGTTCGTTCTTTTTCATCTCCTCTTGGGTCTCACTAACTTTTTCTATCCTTTCTAGGATATTCTTAAAAAAGCTTATAAATGTGGCTTTGAACTCTATATCCAGTTGTTTGTTTTCCTCCCTTTCTTTTGTTTGTGATCTGTCTTTGTCTCGGCATTTTCACTATGCCAAGAGAATTTCTGTGTTGGATTCAGCCTTATGATACAAGACTTGCAAAACTGCAAAAGCCTCTCTGTTGTGCTTGGGATGGGTGGAGTCTCAGGGCTTAAGGGACCACCTTGCCTTCAAGTCAGCCCCGCCCTCCACGGCCCCTGAGTCTCACGTGACTGGGAGATTGCTGGAGCGGTCCCTGTACGCACATGCGCTCTCTTGCAGTGCCTCTAGACTGCAGCCTTTCCGGCTCCCCTGCGCTCCGGGGTCATATGAATCTGGGTCTCCAGGGTTTTGTCCGAAACTGGGGTTTAGTGGAGTTAGAAGTGGCGCAGTTGGGATGCTCTGTCTTTTGCCCACTTGTGAAAGCCAGTGGCACAATCAGCAGTTGGTCTTCTGCACACAGTGCTGTGCGCGCCAGCAGACTTGTGATCTTTCGTGACTCCCCTAAATTTCCGTGCACTTCTCCCTTTTCACAGTCCAAACTTCCCCCATATGAGTTTCAGCTGGACCTGGGGTTTAGTGTCATAGGATAAGGGGTTCAATCCCATTGGGAGCCTCCATCTCCGTCCCGCCAGAGAAATTTAGCCAGGTACTCTCTGGCACACGCTCTCTCCACGCGCTTCTGCGTACCTGAACTTTTTGCAGCTCCTCTGGGTCTCCATGAGCCCCTCTCTTTCCCTCTAGTTGTAGAATTTCCATTCAGCCAGCTTTCCTGTGGTTCTGGATGATGTCTGTTCTGTCTTTTAGTTGTGGTTTTGAAATTGTTTTGCAAGGCAGCAGTTTAAGTGTTTACCTATGCTGCCATTTGGATTCTCTCTGCTGCTATAGATTCTTGATGTTAATTTTATATCCTGCTACATTGCTAATTCATTTATTAAGGCTAATAATTTTTTGATGGAGTCTTCAGAGTTTTATATGTATGGTATCATGTCATCTGCGAAAAAGGATAGTTTTACCATTTCTTTTCCAGTTTGGATGCTTTTTATTTCTTCGTCTTGTCACAGTGGCTAGTACTTCCAGTACTATGTTGAACAGGAGGGGTGAGAGCTAGCATTCCCGTCTTGTTCTTGTTCTTGTCCTTTAGTTTTTGCCCATTGAGTATGATGTTGGCAGTGGGTTTTGTTTTTGTTTTTTGTTTTTAAAATATATTTTTATTGATTTTTTTACAGAGAGGAAGGGAGAGAGATAGAAAGTCAGAAACATGGATGAGAGAGAGACATCGATCAGCCGCCTCCTGCATGCCTTACAGTGGAGTTGTGCCCGCAAGGAAGGTACATGCCCCCAACTGGAATCGAACCTGGGATCTTTCAGTCCGCAAGCTGGAGCTCTATCCACTGAGCCAAACTGGTCTCGGCTGGCAGTGGGGTTTTCACATATGGCTTTTAGTATGTTGAGGCAGTCGATTAGCATATTCTCTCCTATTGGCTTTGCCATCTGTGACAATGTGAGGGTCAATTAGCATAAACTCCCCTCTTTAGTAGATAATATTAGATATATAGATAGAATTTTTTAAGTCTTCTTAAAAATATTTTTATAGATTTCAGAGAGGAATGGAAAGGGAGAGAGAGAGATAGAAATACCAATGATGAAAGAGAATCATTAACTGCTCCTGTACCCCTCACATTGGGAATCGAACTCACAACTGGGCATTTGCCCTAATCAGGAATCAGACCATGAATTCTTGGTTCATAGGTTGATGCTCACTGAGCCTCACCTGCTGGTCTGATTTTTAAGAAATTTTTGAGTTATTTCTATTTTTCAAATTAAAATATTAAATTGAAATCCTTTTACATACAAATATCTATGCTTTTTCCTTCTTTCCCAGAGATACCCAAATTTTAAAATATATATCTTATTGATTTTTTACAGAGAAGAAGGGAGGACAGAGAGTTAGAAACATTGATGAGAGAGAAACATCAATCAGCTGCCTCCTACACACCCCTGTCCTGGGGATGTGGCCATAACCAAAATACTTGCCCTTGATTGGAATCGAACCTGAGACATTTCAGTGGTCAGGCCGATGCTCCATCTACTGAGGCAAACTTCTTAGGTCTATTCATTGTTAAAGGATCTGTTTTTATGTGCCCACAATAGAAACACATACATATTTGATAATTTGCTATCAACTGAAATATTTAAATGATGTGAAAGAAAACAGAAGCATTTGCATAAACAATTCTATTGGCTAAAAATGTTTGCTCTAATTGGTTTGGCTCAGTGGATAGAGCGTTGGCCTTCAGACTGAAGGGTCCCAGGGTCGATTCCAATCAAGGGCATGTGCCTTCGTTGTGGGCACATCCCCAGTACAGGGTGTGCAGGAGGCAACTGATCGATGTTTCTCTCTCATTGATATTTCTCTGTATCCCTCTCCCTTCCTCTTTGTTAAAAAAAATCAATAAAATATATTACAACTATGTTTTTAGCTTTGTCTTTTTTTAATCTTGACACAATTTAACACTGCAATCACAATACTATGTGTTGTAATTTATGTTCTGCATTTTTTTATTGTGCTAAAATATATGTGATATAAAATTTGCCCTTTCAGTATTTCAAAGTGTATAGTTCTTTGGCATTAAGTACATTTACCATGTTACTCAACTACCATCACATCCATCTCTAAAACTTTTTCATCTATAATATATACTGTTAAAAATATTTTTATGTTCTTTTCCTTGAGGCTGAAATATTCATATCTGCACTAATAAAAGAGAAATATGTAAATTGACTTTATGACACCCACCAGCCAATCAGTAGTATGCAAATTAGCTGCACAAAGATGGCGGCAGCCAGAGTGTGCGAGAGGGTAGGGTTGCCCTTGGCAACAGGGAAAGCCAAGGTTCCCACCCATCTGGGCCTGCTGCTGAAGGAGGGGCCGGTAGGTGGCGGCTATGGAGTCAGCCTGAGCGGGCAGGAGGCTTGGGTCACCTGCAAAGGGCCCTTAGTCCCTCATCCCGGCTGGCCATACCATCATAGGGTGAGGGTCCCTGCTCTGGGGGCGTGGCCTGCAAACAGCCATAAACTCCTCACCCAGGCAGACCAGGCACCCAAGAGGGGATCCCCACCCTGAAGGGGGTGTGGCCAGCCTAAAAACAGAACTCAGCCCCTCAACCCAGGCTGGTCATGGCTTCCCTCCCCCCCCCCCGCGGCCCCCCCCCCCCCTCCGCCAGCGCTCCATCGGTGACCCTACCCCATGCATGCATGCTTGGCCTGCAAACTTCCCAAGCCCCTCGCCCAGGCCTGCACCATTCCCAGTGGGGACCCCACCCCAAAGGGGGTGTGGCCGGCCTGCAAACCACTAGAGGCCACTTGCCTAGTCCTCCCTAGCCCCAAAGGGAACTCCTACCCTGATCTGGGACACTCTTCAGGGCAAACCAGCTGGCCTCACCCATGCACCAGGCCTCTTATCTATACTAATAAAAGGGTAATATGCTAATTAGATGTGGAGACCTTCCAGGAGACCTTTCGGATATTCTTCTGGACAAAGCCATGGTGGGGGCCTGAGGTAGAAACAGTTAGGGACCAAGAGGGGAGGGCAGATATAAGTGATCAGGCCAGGATGGGTCGGCAGTTCTGGGTGTTCAGCCCAGTTGGGGGAGGCTGTTGGGGGGGTGATCAGGCCTGCAGGAGACGGGGAGCAAGTTGGGGGTAAACAGGTCAGCAGGGCGAGCCAGTTGTGGAAAAGCAGGACACCAGTTGGGGGGTCAGGCCAGAGGGATTGGTAGTTTCAGGTTTTCAAGCCCCATACTGGAAATCAAGCCAGAAACCCAGGCGTGTGCTCTTAACTGAAATTGAACCCTGGAACCCTTCAGTCCACAGGCTGATGCTCTATTCATTGAGCCAAACTAGCTAGGGCGATTTGTTGAATTTTTAGATGCTATTTTATCTCCTTCCTCATTGTCTTTTTCCTTCCTTTGTCCTCTTAATTTGGTTGATATGAAAATACTGCAGTAATCACAGGAACTTCCTTTGCTGCTTTGCCCCTTTCAGATCAGGTGACAGTAGGGTTCTCCTCAAACACTTGTGCTCCGGAAATTGGCAGCCCAGTCAAAAATGTTAAATAGTTAATTAAATTGACTCTTGTTATTTTGCACTTAAATAAATTAAATTTCTCCGGATTCTTTTGTAAAAAGCACTAAGTATAAATACAGAGTTTGCTTTCCAAAAATATATGCTATTAAGATGAAACAAGAAAAAAAAATAATTACGGTGTGATTACTAGGCTTTTTATGCAACACCTCTCAGGAAAAATACTCTTCTTCAATGGGTTTGCAGTATAAAAAGGGAAGGTTCAGATGAAGATTAAAGCAGAACCCAATCCCTTGACATTTATTCAGGATACAATTCATTTAATCTTAACAAAGGATTTCAAAGGTCTTCTCTTTTTCTTGAACTACTTGTTCATAAGAACAAAGGTGCTGTGGGAGTTTTTGCATCATGTTAATCAAGGAAATCACAACTCTTGACTTCAAGGACTTAAGTTGCCACTTCATAGTCTCGTGGGCTGTTTGAAGATAAAGATAAAATACTAATAAACATTACTAACATACTTATTTTCTTTAAATTTTTTTCTCTTGTTTCCTCAGGTTGGAGCTTATTTTAGCAGCATATTAGCTGAGAAACTAAAGCTGAACACTTTCCAGGACACCGGAAAGAAGAAACCACAAGTTAATGCTAAAGATAATTATTGGCTGGTTACCCCTCGATCGCAGAGTACAATTCATAATTGGTTCTCTGACTTAGCAGGAAATAAACCACTTGCTATTTTGGCAAAAAAGGTATTTAGTTTTTCTTACATTGTTTTAATTATAGTCTTATAGAAATGAAGATGTTTGATTGAGAAAATGTTTAAGTACCAACATATACAGTGGAACCTCGGTTCTTGGTCTTAATTTGTTCCAGAAGGCTGTTTCAGAAATAATTTCTTTGAAAACAGAATAATTTTTTTTCCATTAGAAATAATGTAAATTGAATCAACCCATTCCAGACCCCCAAATGATTCCCTGTTTTAACCTTTCTTATAAACAGTGCAGCATCTTTGCTTGTTCTTATATCACTGCCTCTGAAATGGCTGTGACTGGCTAAACTGCTTTTCCTTTATCCAAATCAACAACAGGTTTTCCACCTCTTCTGTTGCCTGTGAACATTTGTTTCTTTCATACCCTTAGCAACATTAGCATTCCTGATGGCCCCTTTATCTTTTAAAATTGCGTTAATGGGTTAATGGTTGATTTCACTAGCAAACAGAGCATTCTCTCCTTTGTCATGTTGAGGTATTAGCATGCAAGGGTTATCAGGTCAAAAACCTAAGTTTAGTTCCACAACCTAAACTTTTTCTGTGAACAACTTGGTTGAGAACCGAATTATTCTAGATGGGAAACTTAAATGAGATTTGACCGTATTTCTTTTCTCCAGTTCTCTCCCAAACTCAAAGCTTCAGTGCAGGTATACTGTACCAGGTGTTAATACACATGCTGTTTCCTCTATTTTGATGGCATTGGTGCTTAGAAAATCTGTAGACCTAGACATCCACACAGTAACCAGTTCATGTGGACTTTAGATAGATAAGGCTTTTAAATAAAAAACAGGACATATGATGTTATTTCTATAATCTTTTCAGTTTTCGTATCCTGGGATGTTGGAAGTATGTTTTGTAGAAACTAGAGGTTCGATGCATGAAATTTGTGCAAGAGTAGGACTTCCTTCCTCTGGGCTGCCATCACCGGCTTCCTGCTGGCACTGGGACCCAGGCTTTCCTCGAAGCCCCAGCTTCATCCAGAAGGTTGGAAGGATGTCCAGAAGGATAGAAGGACATCTGGTCTAATTAGCAAATTATGCTTTTATTATTATAGATACTTGCTTTAATGTTACTTCCTTGCTTTGAAAGGTAACCATCCAAATGATTTAAGCTAAGTCTTCTTTCTAACCAATGGGATAAAGATAGTGATAATGATTCTGTGTGTGCTTGAAAAATGTCTTTGAAAAAGTTATAGAGCAAAATGGGCAGGATTGCTTATAGTGCCTGGCTTTTTGGGATGGCAGGGGGTGGGAGGGAGGGTCCTTTTAAAATCTTGCCTTTGGTTATTTTCCTCAAATGGGAAATAATACATAGATTCAACAATCTTAACAATATAAACTGTCTTTTGAAATTGTAAACGAGAGCTTAGAAACCTGCCTGTTAGTCTTGATCTCTAGCTTTTTGCACACCTTTCAAATAATATGACAGGTCTTCTCATTTCCCCTGAAACCCTTGAATTTTAAGGATGCCCATCTTTTCTTCTGACAGTAAATTTTCTTTGTCTGGCTTGGTGCAGATCTCAGAGGAGAGCTCCTTTGTTTGTTTCTAAAGCAACTCTTTGAAAAGAGTATCCACAGCTCCCATTGCATTGATTTTGCCTGATAGTCATAGCTTTGTGTTGCCTTCCATTGATTTTTCAGTGGTTAAAGGCAACTAAATCCTTGAAAACACAACAGTCAGCACAACCACCTCTTGTTACTCAGGTAGTACCTATCTCAACACAGTGTGAACCATGTGGCATTTCTTTGCCAGTGGTGGTCATGTGCTATTGAGCGGGGGGCATGCAGTGGGAAGAGAGACCTCAGTTGTCTTCTTGAAGAAAAAATTTCAATCAAGACACACAGTGTAGAAAAGCAAGCAAGATTTTTTTCTTTTTTTATTGTCTAAAGTTTTACATATGTCTCCATTTCCCCCAATTGACCCCTCCCCCCAACCCTCTGCCATTCCCATGGACAAGCCTCCACTGCTCCAGTATATATGTTCATTGGTTATGCTAATGTGCATGCATACAAGTTCTTTGGATACTCTCTAACCACTCCTCCCCTACCATTTGTCTTTAGATCAATCTATTTTTGTTCATCAACTTATATTGATCAATATATCCCACATATGAGTGAGGTCATGTGATATTTTTCTTTCCCCCACTGGCTTATTTCGCTTAGCATAATACTCTTCAGTTCTACCCATGTTTTGCAACGAGTAAAAGTTCCTTCTTATTTATAGCAGCACTAGAGGCCCAGTGCATAAAATTTGTGCACGGGGCAGGAGAGTGTGTGTGCCCCTCAGCTCAACCTGTACCCTCTCCAATCTGGGACCCCTCAAGGGATGACCGAGTGCCTGTTTAGGCCCAATCCCACCAGGACTACTGGCTCCCAACTGCTTGCCTGCCTTCCTGATTGCTCCTAACTGCTACTGCCTGCCAGCCTGAGCACCCCCTAACCACTCCACTGCCAGCCTGATTGATGCTTAACTGCTCCTCTGCCAGCCTGATTGCCCCTAACTGCCCTCCCTGCAGGTCAGTTCATCCCAAAATGCCTTCCCGTTGTCGGGTCCCCCAACAACTGCCCTTCCCTGCAGGTTCAGTCTCCCCCAACTTCTCTTCTCTGCCAGCCTGATCACCTCTGTCTGCTTTCCTCTGCAGGCTTGATCACCCACAATTGCCCTCCCTTGCAGGCCTGGTCCCTTCCAACTGCCCTCCCCTACTGGCCATCTTTTTTTTTTCTTTTTTTATTGTGTTACATGTATACATATCTCCCCATTGTCCCCCAGCCCCCCCAGGCATAACCCAATCTTCCAGTGTCTGTTTTCATTGGTTATGCTTATATGCATGCATACAAGTCCATTGGTTGATCTCTAATCTACCCCACCTCTCCTTAAACTTCCTGCTGTAATTTGACAGTCTGATGCTTTACTGCTTCTGTGTCTATCCTTTTGTTCATCAGTTTATAATGTTCTTTATTATCCACAAATGAGTGAGAGCATGTGGTGTTTCTCCTTCATTGACTGGCTTATTTCACTAAGCATAAGGCTCTCCAGTTCCATCCAGGTTGCTGTAAATGGTAAGAATTCCTTCTTTTTAATGGCAGCATAAAATTCCATTGTGTAGATGTACCATAGTTTTCTGATCCACTCATCTGCTGACGGGCACCTAGGCTGTTTCCAAATGGTAGCTATTGTAAATTGTGCTGCTATGAACATAGGGGTGCATAAATCCTTTCTGATTGGTGTTTGTAATTTCTTAGGATAAATTCCTAAGAGTGGGATTACAGGGTCAAATGGGAGATCCATTTTTAGTTTTTTGAGGAAACTCCATACTGTTCTCCACAGTGGTGGCACCAGTCTGCACTCCCACCAACAGTGCACAAGGGTTCCTTTTTCTCCGCATCCTCGCCAACACTTGTCATTCGTTGATTTGTTGATGATTGCCATTCTGACAGGTGTAAGATGATATCTCATTGTCATTTTGATTTGCATCTCTCGGATAATTAGTGACTTTGAACATGTTTTCATGTGTCTCTTGGCCTTACTCCTTTTGAGAAGGTTCTATTTAGGTCTGTTGCCCATTTTCTTATCGGATCATTTATCTTCCTTTTATTAAGTTGTATAAGTTGGCTGTAGATGTTGGAGATTAAACCTTTATCAGTGATAACATTTGCAAATATGTTCTCCCATACAGTGATCTTTCTTGTTGTTTTGTTGATGGTTTCTTTTGCTGTGCAAAAGCTTTATATAATTTGATGTAGTCCCATTTGTTTATTTTTTCTTTAGGTTCCATTGCCTTTGGAGCAGTATCAGTGAAGAAGTTTTTTCGGCATATATCTGAGATTGTGCTGCCTGTGGATTTCTCTAGTATTTTTATGGTTTCCTGTCTAATGTTTAAGTCCTGTATCCATTTTGAGTTTATTTTTGTATTTGGTGTAAGTTGGTGGTCTGGTTTCATTTTTTGGCATGTATCTGTCCAATTTTTCCAACACCATTTATTGAATAGGCTATCTTGGCTCCATTGTATGTTCATGCATCCTTTGTCAAATATTAGTTGAGCATAGTGGTTTGGGTGGATATCTGGATTCTCTATTCTATTCCATTGGTCTATATGTCTGTTCTTGTGCCAGTACCACACTGTTTTGGGAACAGTTGCTTTGTAATATAGCTTGAAATCTGGTTTTGAGATCCCACCTACTTGATTCTTCTTTCTCAGAATGCTGTGGCTGTTTGCAGTCTTTTTTGATCCAGATGAATCTTTGAAGAATTCTTTCTAGGTCTGTGAAATATGTTGTTGGTATTTTAATGGGTAGTGCATTGAATCTATAGATTGCTTTGGGTAGTATGGACATTTTAATGATGTTGATTCTTCCAATCCATGAGCATGATATGCTCTTCCATCTGTTTACATCTCCCTCTATCTTTTTTTTCAGTGTTCTGTAGTTTTCTGCATATAGGTCTTTTACCTCCTTAGTTAGGTTTATTCCTAAGTACCTTTAATTTTTTTGGTGCGATGGTAAATGGGATTGCTTTTTTAGTATCTCTTTCTGTAATTTCACTATTAGTGTATAGAAATGCCACAGATTTCTAGGCATTAATTTTGTATCCTGCTACATTGCCGAATTCATTTATTAAGTCAATTAGTTTTTGGATGTAGTCCCATTTGTTTATTTTCTCCTTAGTTTCTATTGCTCTAAGAACTGTGTCTGTAAAGATATTGCAACAATATATGTCTGCTATTTTGCTGCCTATGGAGTCTTATAGGATTTTTATTGTTTTCCATCTTACATTCAAGTCCTTTAGCAATTTTGAGTTTGTTTTTGTGTATGGTGTAAGTTGGTGATCTAGTTTCATTTTTTTGCATGTATCTGTCCAAATTTCCCAGCAACATTTATTAAAAGAGATTGTTTTGACTCCATTTTGTGCTCTTGCCTCCGTTATCAAATATTAATTGAGCATAATGGCTTGGGTTGATTTCTGGTTCTCCGTTCTGTTCCATTGGTTTATTTGTCTGTTCTTGAGCCAGTACCAGGCAGTTTTGAGTACCAGAGTACCATGGCTTGGTAATATAGCTTGGTATCTGGTAATGTGATTCCTCCAATTTTGTTCTTCTTTCTCAGGATTGGTGTGGCTATTTGAGGTCATTTTTTTTTATGCCAGATGAATTTTTGGAGAGTTCATTCTAGATCTTTGAAATATGCTGTTAGTATTTTAATAGGGATTGCATTGAATTTGTAGATTGCTTTGAGTAGTATGGACATTTTGATGTTGTTGATTCTACCAATACATGAACACTGTATGTTCTTCCACCTGTTTACGTCTTTCTCAATCTCTTTTTTCAGTGTTGTGTAGTTTTCCACGTGTAGGTCTTTTACCTCCTTAGTTAAGTTTATTCCTAGGTATCTTAATATTTTTGGTGTGACGGTAAATGGGATTGCTTTTTTAGTCTCTCTTTCGGTAAGTTCATTATTGGTGTAAAGAAATGCCATAGATTTTGGGTATTAATTTTTATCCTGCTGTATTTCTAAATTCATTTATTAGGCCTAGTAGTTTTTTATCGGAGTCTTTGGGGTTTTCTATGCATAGTATCACGTCATCTGCAAATAAGGGCAGTTTTACTTCTTCTTTTACCATTTGGATGTCTTTTATTTCTTCTTCTTGTCTGATTGCTATGGCTAGCACTTTCTGCTAGAACAGGAGTGGTGAGAGTGGGCATTCTTGTCTGTTCCCGCTCTTAGGTGAAATGAGTTTAATTTTTGCTCAATGAGTATGATGTTGGTTGTGGGTTTGTCATATAAGGCCTTTATTATGTTGATGTATGATCCCTCTATTCCCACTTTGCTGAGAGTTTTTATCAAGAAAGGATGTTGGATTTTGCCAAATGCTTTTTCTGCATCACTAGACATGATTAAGTGATTTTTGTCTCTCAGTTTGTTTATGTGATATATTCCATTTATTGATTTGCAAATATTGTACCATCTTTGCATCCCCAGAATAAATCCCACTTGGTCATGGTGTCTGATCTTTTTAATGTAATGCTGAATCCGATTTGCTAGAATTTTTTTGAGGATTTTAGCATCTATGTTCATTAAGGATATTGCCTGTAGTTCTCTTTTTTTTGTGATGTCTTTTTCTTGTTTTGGGATTAGGGTAATGGTGGCTTCATAGAATGAGCTTGAAAGTGTTCCTTCCTATTGAATTTTTTTGGAATAGTCTTAGGAGGCTAGATTTTAGTTCTTTGAATGCTTGGTAGAACTCCCCTGTAAAGCCATCTGGACCAGGGCTTTTGTTTGCTAGAATATTTTTTTAAATATATTTTATTGATTTTTTACAGAGAGGAAAGGAGAGGGATAGAAAGTCAGAAACATCGATGAGAGAGAGACATCGATCAGCCGCCTCCTGCACGCCCCCCACTGGAGATGTGCCCGCAAGCAAGGTACATGCCCCCAACCAGAATCGAACCTGGGACCCTTCAGTCTGCAGGCCGATGCTCTATCCACTGAGCCAAACCAGTCTCAGCTGTTTGCTAGAATATTTTTAATCACTGTTTCAATTTCTTTTGTAGTTATTAGCCTATTCAAGTTTTTTGATTCCTCTTGGTTGAGTTTTGGCAGCTTGTATTTTTCTAAGAATATGTCCTTTTCTTCTAGATTGTCCATTTTTTTGGAATAGAGTTGTTCATAGTATTTTTCATAGTCACTTATATTTTTGTGGGATTGGTTGTTATTTTACCTTTTTCATCTCTGATTTTGTTTATTTGGGTCCTCTATGCTTCTTGGTGAGTCTGGCTAGAGGTTCATCAATCTTGTTTATTCTTTCAAAGAACTAGATCTTGATTTAGTTGGTCTTTTGTATTGGCTTTTTTTTTTTTTTTGGCTCTATGTTGTTTACCCCCAGTATGATCTTTATGATTTCCTTCCTTCTGCTTATGTTGGACTTTTCTTGCTCTCTTTCTACCTCTTTGAGTGTATGGTTAGATAATTTATTACCATTGTTTCTTGTTTTTGAGATAATTCTATAGAGCTATGAACTTCCATCTGAAGACTGCTTTCACTCTGTCTCATAGATTTTGGATTGTTGTGTATTTTCATTGTCATTTGTTGCCATGATGGTTTTTATTTCTTCTTTGATCTCTTTGGTAACCCAATTATTGTTTAATAGCATACTATTTAGGCTCCAGATGTTTGATTTTTTTTTTTATTGCCTTTATTGTAATTGATTTTTAGTTTTATGCCATTGTGATCTTAGAAGATGCTTGGTATGATTTCTGTTTTCTTGAATTTGAAGAGACTTTGCCTGTGATCCATTATATAGTCTGTCTTTGAAAATGACCCATATACACTTGAGAAGAATAAATATTTTATAGCTTTGGGATGAAATGTTCTGAATATGTCAATTGATTTCATCTGATCTAGTGAGTCATTTAGGATTGACAGTTTTTTACTGATTTTTTGTTTAGAGGATTTGTCCATTAGAGTTAGTGGGGTATTAATGTTTCCTAATATGACTGGATTGCTGTCAATCTCTTCCTTGCTATCCTCCAGAAAATTGTTTTATGTATTTGGGTGCTCCTGTATTGGGTGCCTATTGTTTACTAGAGTTATATCTTCTTGTTGAATTGCTACCTTTAGTATTATGAGGTGGCCTTCCTTATCTCTTGTTATGGCCTTCACTGTGAGGTCAAATTTGTCAGATATAAGTATTGCTACCCCAGCTTTTTTTTTCATTTCCATTCGCCTGAAAATTCTTTCTCTACCCCTTCACCATCAGCCTGTGTGAGTCTTGTTCTTAGGTGGGTTTCCTGTAGACATAAAATATATGGGTCATGTTTTCTTATCCACCCTTTGTCTTTTGATTGGGCCTTTAATCCATTTATATTTAAAGTTGTTATTGATAGGTATTTGTCACCATTATTCTTCTTCATGTTTTGTGTCCTTTTTACAGCAGGATCTTTAGCATTTCTTGCATTACTGGTTTGGTTGTAATAAATTCTCTTTGTCCTTTTTTGTCTGTGAAACTCCTGATTTCACCCGCACTAACTCTCCCTGCCGGCCTTGTCACCTCTATGCAGACTGCTGTTTGGTTGTTACTGTAAGGGCTTCCAACCAATTTACATATTACTCTTTTATTAGTGTATACACATACATACTGAGTGGCCAGATTATTATGAATTCAGAGATCATAATAATCTGGCCATTCAGTATGAGTGTGTGTATAAACTTTTCCCTTTCCTTAATCTATCTATCTATCTATGTATTTGTTTACTCTTGGAAAAGGAGATTAGAGTGTAGATAGGCCTAAGTTTGTGATTGTAATTAGTTATTAGTAGAAGTAGAGAACCAGTGAGGAGAGGAAAAACAGAAGTAAATAAAGGACCAGACAACAACAAAAACAAACAAGCAATAAAAACCAAACTAATCAACAATCAAACAAACAACACCAAGACAGATAGAAAAAAAATGGTGGGAAGAGGGGAAGAAACAAAAAATTTCGATAGTGAAAAAGGAGAAGAGAAAAGTATGTGTGGACTTGGAGCAGGGGAACAGAAATTAGATATATGAGTAAGATAAATTTTTAACAGGGAGTAAAGAGAAAGGATAAGAAAAACTAAACAGGAACAGAATAAGAGAAACAGGACAAAAGGGGAAAGTGACGAAGGAAGTATTGGTATAAAGGAAACATTGAGATAGAGTAAAATAATGCTAAAGAAAAAATAAAAATGGAATGTAAAACACTCATCTCAAAATAAAATAAAATAAAATAAAATAAAATAAAGGAAAAAAGAAAAGAAAACTAAAAAAAATGTAAAATAATAGTAGTAGTAATAATAATTAAAAATCCTATATAATAAAATGCTATTATGCAAATAGACCAAATGGCGAAATTACTGATTGCTATGACATGCAATGACCAATGCTGGAGCAGATGCCCAATGCTGGAGCTGCCCTCTGGTGGTCAGGGCGCTCCCACAGGGAGCTCCCTGGAGAGCGCAGTGGTGGTGGCAGGAGCCTCTCCTGCCTCCCTGGCAGCATTAAGGATGTCCAACTGACAGCTTAGGCCTACGCTGGCAGTCAGACATTCTCTGAGAGCTCCTGAACTACACAAGGGCCTCAAGTCAGGCTGAGGAACCCTCCCCTTTCCAGTGCATGATTTCATGCACCATGCCTCCAGTAAAAATATAATAAAAAGTAAAATCAAGTGAGAAAAAAAAATTTAGTTTCTCAAGTAAAAGATAAAACATAAAAATGTGAAATAGTGAAGGTTGTTCACTTCCTCTACTGTTCTGCTTGGCAGGTCAGTTTCCTGTCAGCTAGATAGCACAGTATTGAAGTTCCCTACATGCCACCTTTCTTCTGTGTCATAAGTCACAACCTTGTTTTCAAACAGTTGGGATCTCTTTGTTTCTCAGTGCCTTTAGTTGTATTTACACAAGAGTCAATTTTTGATACAAACCCTAGGTGGCATTATTTCTGTGTTGATATCTCATGCTACAAGGCCCCTCCTGTACCCAGGGGAGGTGGGATAGAATGCCCTAGAGCTGGTTTTCTGCTTTTCTCTCCCCACTCTGATCCCAGGTTCCACAAAAACAGCTTTCTCCTGCAGTCTCGGTGAGTGTTTTTTTAATTGAAAGGTCCTATATACTGGGCTTAGGATTCAAAAGCAAGGATTCAAAAATAAAAAGAAGAAGAAGAAAAAAAGCCACAAGACAAGTGTGGACTTGTGTCTTTTTCCTTTGGCATTCTTCAGCCGGTATACTGGTAAAACTTTAGGCTGCCTTTCTTGGCATAGTCCTGATATGGGTTAATTTCTATAGTCCCCCTCTGCCAGCAGCCTTGTGGACCCCCTTCCACATTTGAGGGCTACATTGACTCCAATGGCTGCGGATTTTGTGGGGCGCAGTATTCCTCTGAGACTCTTATTTTTTCCACTGCGCATGATGCGTATGTTTCGTGTGCGTTTCTCCCTCCAGGCTGGATCCCAGATCTCATCTTTCTCAAGGTGATATCTAACATTTCCCTACATGGGTAGCCTCACCAGTTGTGTTCAACTTGCCAATTCCAGGTGGATGTAATTGATTCAGCTGTTTCTTCTGTCTGCTCTATGAGAAGGCACAGGGCTCATCATCTTATTTGTGCTGTTTTATCTCTGCCTGGACAGATTTTCTATGCATCTGCGGTTGGTGAGGCTGAAGTCTTGGTGTTCCTGGGTTCCCAGCTGAGGCAGCTTGTCCCTGGGGTTGTGGTTTTTAGGGTCCCTGGAGGTATCTGAGGTCTCCATGTTTGAATGTAAGGCAGGGCTTCAGATTAACACCACTCTCTCCTTCAAGATGGCGCAATCTCTGTGGCTGAGCCTGCTCTCCAAGGAGAGATTTCAGCAGCAGTTGAGGCTGCCCAGCAAGGGAAGCCCCTTCTGGCAATCCCCAATAATTCCTTGGAATATAGCTGTCTCTCACTCACAAATATAGACATTCCGCGTACATCTATGCACTCTCCTTTCATTCTCTCACTCACATACTATCTTGCAGCCTGCTGTCCTGTTGGCAGCCATCTTGTATCTCCAGCAAGAATTTATTGACCACAGGGCAGGGCAGTTGGGGTGACCAGACCTGCAAGGAAGGGTAGTTAAGGGCAATCAGGCTGGCAGGGGAGCAGTTAGGCATCAATTAGGCTGGCAGGGAAATGCTTAGGGGGTGATCAGGCTGGCAGGTAGGCAGGCAGCTGAGCAGTTAGGGACCAGCAGTCCTGGATTGTGAGAGGGATGTCCGACTGTCGGTTTAAGCCCGATCCTGGGCCTAAACTGGCACTTGGACATCGCCTGTGGGGTCCTGGATTGGAGAGGGTGCAGGCTGGGCTGAGAGGACATTCTCTCCCCCCACCCCCATGCACAAATTTTGTGCACTAGACTTCTAGTGTATGATATAAAAATCCACTGACTAAACGAGGGTTTTGTTAAGTAAGAGAAATATGCTATGCTATATTAACCAGTTAGCTGGTTTTAAGCCTTGATTTCCAGCAAAATTAAATAAGAGTGTGTGGCAGAGAGATTGGGTCTCGATCTCCATGGTATGGTGTTTAGGATCTTCTTAGGAGAGGTCACGTTCATGGCTTGAAAACATTTTGGCTGGAGTGGAGAAATCTTTGGAATTGATAACAAAAATAAAAATTGTTATAATTTGATACATGTAATTTTTTTGCTTTACCCTTCTAACGACACACTGAGATGGACCTGGTTGGTATTATCTCATTCATAAATGAAGAGCCTGGCAGGGATGGGTTTAGCCAAACAGGCTAGTGCCAGGAATGGAATGGAGAGGCCCTCCTCCTTCCTGTGGGAAGGGGGGTGGGGGAGCTGCCTGCCTCTCCCAGTCACTGCTTTGTTCTTGCTGTGTCAAAGCTGGTAAACCTTTCCCCACTCTTACTCTAGTTTCAGAAATGTATATAGATAAGTGAGGAAGTTCTAGGATATTTATGAGGAATTCTAAGAGTGGTTTAACTCCTTCAAATCATGTGGTGGTACATGGGGATACTAATTTGCTAAATAGTACCTTTATGGTCTGGAGGAAATAATTAACTGCCCAAAGTTCTTACTTTCCACCAGTGAATTAATTACCCAGCTTTTTCTAGCTTAGTGTTTATTAGGCAAATCACTGTTCCATCATTTTAGCCTCTATTTTAAATTTTGGCTAAAGGCACTTTTAAAAGCTTTGTGGTGCTGATACTGGTTTGGCTCAGTGGATAGAGCGCCGGCCTGCGGACTGAAAGGTTCCAGGTTCGATTCCGGTCGGGAGCATGTACCTTGCTTGCGGGTACAACTGCAGGAGGCGGCAGATTGATGTCTCTTTCTCATCGATGTTTCTGACTTTCTATCCTTCCCCCTTCCTCTCTGTAAAAAAAAACAATAAAATATATTAAAAAAATAAAAGATTGTGGAGATTATTAATTTTTATGAAATGGTACAGTTGAAAAACTTTATACAAAAATGTGAAAATGTGTTCTGGGAAGAAATATAGAGTGGGAACAGTTTTTCATTTGACCTTTTTGTTCCAGTTTTGGGATAAACTCAGAAGACTGTCATGAAATTATTTTTCTATTTTGGTGATATAATGAGTAGCTTTCAGCATCTGACAATATGCAGGTAATTTGTTTTTATAAGATAAAATTGTGTTGCCAATGTGCTAAACATAGTTTTGATTATATTTTCTTAGTGAAAATTTGCTTAAAATCCATTAAGGATATACTTTTTAAAGAAGGATATATTTTCTTATAACCATTAGGAATGTATAGTCTCTTTCTTTTGCTAATGGTGAACATAGTATGTGATTATTATCAATGTTATTTCTTTTTAGGTTCCCATCCTTAGTAAAAAAGAAGATGTTTTTGCATTTTTAGCTAAATATTCAGTGCCAATGGTTCGAGCAATGTGGCTTATCAAGATGACTTGTGCCTATTATTCTGCTATTTCTGAAGCTAAAATTAAGAAACGCCAGGCTCCTGATCCCAATTTGGGTAAGTGAGGGAGTATGATTTGTTCCATGTTTCTTTAGTGATTCTACAAGCAGTTGTACACAATCCTGCAAGGTGAGTACTGAGAAATTCATGGTAAGGCCAAGAGTCACTCATGGTGTGGGTGTAGAAGCTAGTCATTGTTCACCCAGTACCAGGATCTTGATTCCTTCAGCAAGTTCTAGGGATATTACTTCAGATATGTCCTGCACCTGAACACTTCACCACCCTCTTTACAAGACTTTATAATAATTTCTTACAGCAATTAGGATCAACACCCATATTTTTGCTATAGCATCGAGGCCATCTGTGATTTAACCTCACTTCCCAAGATGTCCTGGCCAAATGGCTGTCCTTCTGTCCTCACTTCTGCCATGCTACATGCTTTCTTAGGGCTTCTGCATTTTCTCCTCCCAGTGCTTGTGTTGCTCTTTAGGGTATTTGCATCCCTCCTCCTCGTCACTGAGGCTTTGGCTCAAATGTCATTTCCTCAGCAGGATTTCTCTGGACACCTGGCTAAATAGCCTTTCCTCTCTATCCCCTTCCACCCAGTTACAGTCTCAAGTGTTCTTACTTTATTCATTGCACGCTTCACTGTCTGAAATTTTCTTTAAAAGTTTTGTGCTTGTCATCCCCCCCTTCATGCACGCGCACACATACTGGCTCACAAGAGTTGTTTACTGAATGAACTGAAGGGAGGGCATTTCTAGTGAGAGTCTTCACTCTTTGATGACTAGACAGTGACTCCTTGAGGTGATGCTGAAGCGAGCTTTCTAACAGGTTTGATACTACACTAGAAATGTGCACAGGGAGCTGTACATCAAGATGTCTATTTCAAAATTAAGTATTCAAATAATTCTTTATGAAATGAAAACATGCTAATGATTGCATAAGGGAAGCTCAGCTGTGAAGCTCTGAGGGGCAGGGGCAGAAGGCACATACCGTCGGATGTCAGGCAGGGCCTGAGCCAGTGAAGTGGGCTGTGAAGTGGTTGTAAAAGCATGAAAACATACACCCAAAACAAACACAAAATGTATTTATGGCTGTACTTTTGAGGTCAGTGTCCCTTGAGTGTTAAAACAAATAAGCAAAACTGAACTGCACTTAAAACACCACTACATGTGTGTGTGTGTCCAGGGGAAAAGAGCTGGGAGGAAATTACCCACAGGTAACGTGCTTGTCTTTGAGTGCTGTCTCAGCCTTAAATTACTCTGCACTTCTAACATGAATATTTTTCATTAGCTTATTATTTTATTGGGGGAAACCAAACAAATGCCGCCTTCTTATTACTAAAGTAATATATTCTCATAATAGTATTTTCAAATGGTGTTGACGTAGATACAGTGTTCAAGTTTCTCTGTCACTTTTCTATTTTCCTGCATTCATTGTGTGTAAGTACACACACATCACAGATATAAGATATAATGATTCCATACTGGGAATACTCTCATGGGTCCTTGATCCACTCACATGTCTACATCAACCGACACCAGCAGTCCACACATGACTGCCACCTCAGGACGGTGACCCATATGTATCTCTCAGCCTCACGCCTCAAAGGTGTCCACCTGCCTGCTCTCCTCACTGCTGTCAGCTCACACGGCACTCCCTGTCACTTCATTGTCTTGGTTCCTTTTCCTTTTTTAAATTTAATAAATCGTTATTGTTCAGATTATTACATTTGTTTTCTTTTATCCCCCCATAGCTTCCCTCCACCCACTCCCACCTCTCCCTCTCCCTTACCTCCCCCGACGTTGTCCTCATCCATAAGTGTATGATATTTGTCCAATCTCTCCCTGTACCCCACTCACCCCTTTCCTGATTCTATTATATTCACCAATTTATTCTGTTCAACAGATTTTTAATTTACTTTTTAGATTCACTTGTAGATATGTATTTGTTGTTCATGATTTTTATCTTTACCTTTTACTTCTTCCTCTTCCTAAAGAGTACCTTTCAGCATTTCATATAATAGTGGTTTGGTGTTGATGAACTCCTTTAGCTTTTTCCTATCTGTGAAACTCTTTATCTGCCCTTTAATTTTGAATAATAGCTTTGCTGTGTATTCTTGGTTGTAGGTTCTTGCTATTCATCATGTTGAATATTTCTTTCCACTGCTGTCTGGCCTGCATAGTTTCTGTTGAGAAATCAGCTGACAATCATATGGGTGCTCCCTTGTAGGTAATTAATTGTTTTTCTCTTGTGCTTTTAATATTCTCTCTTTGTCTTTTGCTCTTGGCATTTTAATTATGATGTGTCTTGGTGTGGTCCTCTTTGGATTCCTTTTATATGGGGTTCTGTGTGTTTCCTGGACTTGTAAGTCTATTTCTTTCATCTGGTGGGTGAAGTTTTCAGTCATTATTTCTTCAATTAGGTTTTCAGTATCTGGCTGTCTCTCTTCTTCTGGCACACCCACAATTCTGTTGTTGGTATGCTAGAAGTTGTCCCAGAAGCTCCTTACACTATCTTCACATTTTTGTATTCTTTTCTCTTCTTGCTTTTCCAGTTGAGTGTTTTTTGCTTCTTTGTATTTCAAATTTTTGACTTGATTCTTGCATTCCTCTAGTCTGATGTTAGGTCTCTGCATAATATTTTTTTATTTCAGTCAGTATATGTTTAATTTCTAGTTGGTCCTTTATCATCTTCTGTTGGGTCTCGCTAAATTTATCCATCTTTTCTAGGAAATTCTTGAAAAACCATATAAGCGTGGTTTTGAATTCTATATTCAGTCATTTGTTTTCCTCCATTTCTTTCGTTTGTGGTCTGTTCCTTTGTTTCTGCATTTTCACTATGCCAGAAAAACTTCTGTGCTGGAATCAGCCTTATGATGCAAGACTTGCAAAACTGCAAAAGCCTCTCTGTTCAGATTGGGTGGGGTGGAGTCTGAGGGCTGAGCAGAGACAGCCTTGACTTCCAGTTGGTCCCGCCCTACGCGGCCCCTGAGGCTCAAGTGTCTCTTTGTAATTGGTAATTGCTGCAGCCATTTCTGTGCACACATGTGGGTGCCAGCAGACCTCTGCCTTTCTGATTCCCTTGCACTCCTGGACCCATATGAGTCTTGCCCGAAACTGGGGTTTAATGCAGTTAGAAGTGGCAGAGTTGGGAGGTTCTGTCTCCCGTCCAACTGAGAGAGCCAATGGCACAATCAGTAGTCCATCCTCTCTGCATGCATTGGTTTGTGTGCCCCAGACTTCTGCCCTTTTGTGGCTCCCCTAAATTTCTGTGCACTGTTCCCTTTTCACAGTCCAGACTCCCCCGTATGAGTCTTGCCTGGAGCTGGGATTCAATACTGTAGGATAAGGGATTCCGTGCAGTTGGGAGTTTTCATCTCCCTCCCAACAGAGGAAGCCAACTAGGCACACCACTGCCCGCTCTCTCCATGTACGCGTCTCCGTACCTCAGTTTTTTGCATCTTCTCTGAGTCTCTGTGATCCCCTCTCTTTCCTTCTAGTTGTAGAATTTTCACTAAGCCAACTTTCCTATGGTTCTGGATGATGTCCGTACTGTCCTTTAGTTGTAGTTTTGAAATTGTTGTGCGAGGCAGCAGTTTAGGTGATTATCTATGCCACCATCTTGGCTTGTCTTTCTAGTTTCATTTTTTTGCATATATCTATTTAATTTTCCCAACACCCTTTTTTGAAGAAACTCTCTTGACTCCATTGTATGTTCATGCCTCCTTTGTCAAATATTAATTGAGCGGAGTGGTTTGTGTCAATATCTGGATTTTCTACTCTATTCCATTGGTCTATGTGTCTGTTCTTGTGCCAGTACCAGGCTGTTTTGAGAACAGTTGCTTTGAAATATAGCTTGAAATCTGGTATTGGGATACCACCTACTTTATTCTTCTTTCTCAGGATTGCTGTGGCTATTTTTTTGTTCCAGATGAATTATTGGAGAGTTCTTTCTAGGTCTGTGAAACATGTCGTTGGTATTTTAATGGGTAGTGCATTGAATCTATAGATTGCTTTGGGTAGTATAGACATTTTAATGATGTTGATTCTCCCAATCCATGAGCATGGTATGCTCTTCCATCTGTTTATGTCTTCCTCAATCTCTTTTTTCCGTGTCCTGTAGTTTTTTGCATATAGGTCTTTTACCTCCTTAATTAAGTTTATTCCTAGGTGTCTTAATTTTTTTAGTGAGATGGTAAATATAATTGCTTTTTACTCTCTCTTTCTGTAATTTCACTATTAGTGAATAGAAATGCCATAGATTTCTTGGCATTAATTTAGTATTCTGCTACATTGCTGAATTCATTTATTAACTATATTAGTTTTTGATGGAGTCTTTTGGATTTTTTATGTACAGTATAATGTCATCTGAAAAAAAGGACAGCTTTACTTCTTCTTTTCCAATTTGGATGCCTTTTATTTCTTCTTCTTGTCTAATTGCAATGGCTAATACTTCCAGTACTATGCCGAACAGGAGTGGTGAGAGTGGGCATCCCTGTCTTGTTCCTGTTCTTAGCAGAAATGGTTTTAGTTTATATCCATTGAATATGATGTTAGCTGTAGGTTTCTCATATATGGCTTTTATGATGTTGAGGTATGATCCTTCTATTCTCACCTTGTTGAAAGTTTTTATTAAGAAAGCATGTTGCATTTTGTTAAATGCTTTTTCTGCATTGATATGACTGTGATTTTTATCTCTCAGTTTGTTTACATGATGTATCACGTTTATTGATTTGCGTATATTGTACCATCCTTGCATTCTTGGGATAAATCCTACTTGGCCATGGTGTATGATCTTTCTGATGTACTGCTGGATCCGATTTGCTAGAATTTTGTTGAGGATTTTGGCATCTATGTTCATGAGGCATATTGTTCTGTAATTCTCTTTCATTGTGTTATTTTTATCTGTTTTTGGGTGATGCTGGCTTCATAGAAGGTGTTTGGAAGTGTTCCTTCTTCTTGAATATTTTGGAATAGTCTGAAGAAGGTAGGTTTTAATTCTTCCTTTTATGTTTCATATAACTCTCCTCTGTAGCCATCTGGTCCCAGGCTTTTGTTTGCTGGAAGCTTTTTGATGACTGCTTCAATATCTTCCATAGTTATTGGCCTATTGAGATGATTAGATTCTTCCTGATTGAGTTTTGGAAGGTTATATTTTTCTAGGGATATGTCCATTTTTTTCCAGGTTGTCTATTTTGTTGAAATAGAGTTGTTCATAGTATTTTTTAACAATACTTCGTATTTCGGAGGGGTCTGTTGTTATTTCTCCTCTTTCATTTTTGATTTTGTTTATTTGGGTCTTCTCTCTGCTTCTTGGTGAGCCTGGCTAGAGGTCCATCAATCTTGTTTATCCTTTTAAAGAACCAGCTCTTGGGTTTGTTGGTCATTTGAATTGTTTCTTTGTTTTCTATGTCTTTTATCTCCACTCTGATCTTTACTATTTCCTTCCTTCTGCTTAGACTGGGCTTTCTTGTTGCTCTCTTTCTAACTCTTTGAATTGTAGAATCAATTTGTGAGTCATCTCGTGGGTGGCAGTGTTTTGTAATTGACCTCTGAGACTATAGTTCCTCTCTTGCCTGTTCTTAGATCCCGCCTTCTCTGTGGCATTCAATGCAGGTTTGTGGGAGTGAGTTGCCCCAGAGTTGGTTCTCTGATTGTTATTCTGTGCTCTGATTTCTAGATTCCAGAAAAACAACTTTCCCTTGCAATCTCTTAGAATGTCCCCAATTGGGTTTTCCTATATATTGGGCTTAGCAATCAGAAGCCAGGGTCTGAAGAGGAAAGAGTGCAGTGTGTGCAATCCCTCTTCCCTGCTCCTGTTCAAGCAGCTGGGACACTTTAATAACTCCCAGGTTGTCCTTCTGCCTCATATCAAAGTGGGTTGCTTTTTAGAGCTCTCCTCTGTTAACAGCACTGAGTGCCCCCTTCCACATTTATGGATCACACCCTATCCAGCATCCTCAGATTTCTCTAGGTGCAGCTTTCCCCCTGGTCTAGTTCCCACAGTCTGTGTGTCTTTCTGTTCTGTGGGACCAGATACCTCACCTTATCCAAGGCGAAATCTGATCTTTCCGTGTAGTGTGTGAAGCTCCTTTGACTCCGAGTGTTTGTGCCGATTCGGAGCCGTGTTCTGGGTACCCCCGCTGTTCCATGAGTGCCGCAGTTGTAGCTTTTCAGGCTGTTGTAAACATCCACTTTCCCCTGCAAGATGGCGTGGTCTCCGTGTTTGTGCTCTTGGCTCTGGAAGAACAAAAGCCATGGCAATCGGGGCTACCTGGTCAGAGGAGCCCCATCCAGCAGTCCCCCATGTTCTCCTGGAGGATAACTGTCCCTTAACTTGCCAAGAAACACTCCCAGTGTGACCCTCAGCTGTTCTCTTTGTCTGCTCAGTGACAAGGCTCCGTACACATCTGTTTATTCTGCTGCCATTTTTCTCAATGGCCTGCATAGTTTCTATTGAGACATCAGCTGACAATCATATGGATGCTCCCTTGTAGGTAGTTAACTGTTTTTCTCTTTCTGTTTTTAATATTCTGTCTTTGTCTTTTGCTCTTGGCATTTTAATTTTGGTGTATCTTGGTGTGGTCCTCTTTAGATTCCTTTTGTTTGGGGTTCTGTGTGCTTCCTGGACTTGTAAATCTATTTCTTTCACCCAGTGGGGGATGTTTTTAGTCATTATTTCTTCAAATAGGTTTTCAGTATCTTTCTCTCTCTCTTCCTTTGCCACCTCCATAATTCTGATGTTGGGACAACTTGAAGTTGTCCCAGAAGCTCCTTACACTATCTTCACATTTTTGGATTCTTTTTTCTTTTTGCTTTTCCAGTTGAGTGTTTTCTGCTTCTTTGTATTTTAAATCTTTGACTTGATTCTGATGTTCGTCTAGTCTGCTGCTATGCCTCTGTATATTTTTTATTTCAGTCAGTGTATGTTTAATTTCTAGTTGGTCTTTTTTCATATCCTCGACAATTTTGCTCATCTCCTCTTGGATCTCGCTAAATTTATCTGCTTTTTCTAGGAAATTCTTGAAAAACCTTATAACTGTAGTTTTGAACTCTATATCCAGTTGTTTGTTTTCTTCCATTTCTTTTGTTTGTGATTTGTTCTTTTCTCTCTGCATTTTCGCTACTTCTCTGAGTTGGTAGAGTAGCTTTGTGTGCTCATGTCCTATATGGCTTAGTAGTTCTGCCTCTTCAGTTACCTGAAGTGAACTCTCTTGGTGCACCCCTTTGTGGACTGTGTATACAGTCTTGTAGTTAATTCTTGATTGTTTTTGGTATCACTGGGGTGAATTGACCTCCAAGCCAATTGGTTGGAGGATCAGCTGTTTCTACACCGGGAGAACTTCTGTGCTGTATTCAACCTTATTTTTTTTATTTTTATATTTTTAATATATTTTATTGACTTTTTACAGAGAGGAAGGGAGAGGAATAGAGCTTTCGAAACATTGATGAGAGAGAGACATCGATCAGCCACCTCCTGCATGTCCCCTACTGGGGATGTGCCCGCAACCAAGGTACATGTCCTTGACCAGAATCAGACCTGGGACCCTTCAGTCCATGGGCTGATGCTCTATCCACTGAACCAAACCAGTTTTGGCTGTATTCAACCTTATGATGCAAGACTTGCAAAATTGCAAAAGCCTCTGTGTTCAGTTCGGTGGGGCGGAGTCTCAGCGTTAATTGTACAGCCTTGGCTTCCTGTCAGCCCTGCCCTATTCAGCCCGTGGGTCTCAGTATCCCTTGGTAATCTCTGCAGCCCTCTCTGCACGCACTCGCTCTCATGGACCTCCAGCCCTCTGCCTTTCTGGCTCCCCTCATTTTCTGTGCGCTTCGGGTACCTGTGTGAGTCTGGGTCCCCAGTGTCTTGCCTGAAATGGGGTTCCATGCAGTCAGAGCTTGCTTTCAATGCAGTTGGGAGGTTCTGTCTTCCTCCCGCTAAAGAAAGCCAGCGGCATAATCAACCGTCAGCCCTCTGTGTGCACACTGGCGCTCGTGTGCCTCCAGTCCTCTGCCTTTCTAGCTCCCCTGAGTTTCCATGCACTGTGGAGACTTGCATGAGTCTGGTTTCTGAGGGTCTCACCTGAAACTGGGTTTCACTGTAGTCATATCTGGATTTCATCCCAGTTGGGAGGTCTGTCTTCCTCCTGCTTGAAAAAGCCAGTGACACCATTAGCAGTCAGTCCTCTTTGCATGTGCTAGTGTGTGCGCCTCGAAACCTCTTCCTTTCTGGGCTCCCCTAAGTTTCCATGCACTCCTCCCTTTTCACGAGAGTCCAGACTCCTCTGTATGAGCCTCGCCTGGAACTAGTGTTCAGTGCATTTGGGAGTTTCTTTCTCCCTCCCACTGGAGGAAGCCAGCCAGGCACTCTACTGCCTGTCTCCTCTACTCACGTCTTTCTGTACCTCAGCTTTTTGCAGCTCCTCTGAGACTCTGTGAGCCCCTCTCTTTACTTCCAGTTGTAGAATTTCCACTCAGCCAGCTTTTTTGTTGTTCTGAATGATGTCCATTCTGTCTTTTAGCTGTAGTTTTGAAATTGTTGTGTGAGGCAGCAGGTTAGGTGTTCACCTATGCTACCATCTTTGTTTCTCCTGGTCTTGGTTTCTCACCATCTTATGTTATTTCTTATCTCTAGCTATGATGTTTCTCCAAAAGAAATGTCATATTGGTTGAGTGTTGGATCTCCTAGGATGGTGTCTGGCATGCAGAAGGTGCTCAGTAGTTTTTAAGACCTGAAGCACTTAGGTCTCTGTGTGTATCTTCATTTTTCCTTTTGCCCTAATTCATAATCCTGGAAACTTCCAGCATCACCAGCTATAATCGAGAGCCTACTCTTCTATCCCTTAGATTCTCTTCATATTTTTTATAACTTGTTTCTGCCAGTGTTTTCCCTGATGCTTAATTTAATCTGATTTTAACTGTCACAGAAAAAAGATGATCATTTTGAAAGCATTCTGCCAAATGAAATATAAAACCATTTTAGAACAAATAGAAGTTTGATAGATCCTTATCATTTGTGAACCTGTAGATGGGGTTTTTAGTAATCTATGTGTCTAAAAGTGACCACATAACCAGTCAACGAGTTGCTGGGATGTGTACTGACCACCAGTGGGCAAATGCTTAACGTAGGAGCTGTACCCTGGTGGTCAGTGTACTCCCATAGCCAACCTCCCACAGTCCCTCCCCAAGGGGCTTGCAAGGCCAAGGGACCCCCACCCATGTACAAATTCATGCACCAGGCCTCTAGTCTAGATAAGAGTGTATCACCAGGACTACATGATTTCCTCTATCAAATAGGAGGGGAAACCTAGCTCCAATTTCTTGTTAAGAGCATCATGGCCTTTTTTAATATTCATTACATTTATCATTATGATTATTATTTTTAATTATTGTTTTCTATCCTCACCTGAGGATATTTTTTCATTGATTTTAGAGAGAGTGGAAGAGAGAGGGAAAGACAGAGAGAAACATCAATGTGAAAGAAACACATTGATTGGTTGCCTCCCTGTGTGCACCCTGACTGGGGCTTGGCTGGGGAGGAGCTTGCAACCAAGGAACTGCCCTTGACAGGAAATTCACCCAGAACCCTTTCGTCCACAGGCCGATGCTCTATCCACTGAACCAAATCGGCTAGGCAGTCCTTTCAACCTTGACCCACAATCTATGTTCCCTTCAATTGTCATGCCTCTTTTAATCTGGAGCAGTTCTTCCACCTTTTTTTAAAAAAATTTAACAAATCTTTATTGTTCAGATAATTACAATTGTTCTTCTATTTTCCCCTCATAGCTTCCCTCCACTTGGTTCCTACCCCACCCTCCATTCCACTGTCCTCATCCATACCTGTATGATTTTTGTCCAGTTTCTTCCCGCACCTCCCAAACCACTTTTCCCTCGAGAATTTTCAGTCCACTCCTTTTCTACGCTCCTGATTCTATTGTATTCACCAGTTTATTCTGTTGATCAGATTTTTAATTCACTTGATTTTTAGATTCACTTGTTGATAGATATGTATTTTTATATTTACCTTTTTCTTCTTCCTCTTCTTAAAGAATATTTTTCAGCATTTCATACAATACTGGTTTGGTGTTAGCTTTTTCTTATCTGTGAGGCTCTTTATCTGCCCTTCAGTTCTGAATGATAGCTTTGCTGTGTATTCTTGGTTGTAGGTTCTTGCTCTTCATCACTTTGAATATTTCTTGCCACTCCTGTCTGGCTTGCATAATTTCTGTTGAGAAATCAGTTCGGTATCGTATGGGTGCTCCCTTATAGGTAATTAACATTTCTCTCTTGCTGCTTTTAATATTCTCTTTTTCTTTTGCTCTTGGTATTTTAATTATGATGTGTCTTGGTGTGGTCCTCTTTGGATCCCTTTTGTTTGGGTTTTGTGGGTCCCTGAATTTGTAAGTCTATTTCTTTCAGCTGGTGGGGGAAGTTTTCAGTCATTATTTCTTCAAGTATGTTTCAGTATCTTGTTCTCTCTCTTCTTCTGACACCCCCATAATTTTGATGTTGGTACGCTTGAAGTTGTCCCAGAGGCTCCTTACACTATCTTCACATTTTTGGATTCTTTTTTCTATTTACTTTTTCAGTTGAGCATGTTTTGCTTCTTTGTATTTCAACTCTTTGATTAATTCTTGTGGTCCTTTAATTTGCTGTTAGGTCTCTGTATAATATTTTTTATTTCAGTCAGTGTACGTTTCTAGTTGGGCTTTTTTCATGTCCTTGAGGGTCTTGCTCATCTCTTTTTGGATCTTGCTAAATTTATCAGCCTTTTCTAGGAAATTCTTGAAAAACCTTATATTCGTTGTTTTGAACTCTATATCCAGTCGTTTGCTTTCCTCCATTTCTTTCATTTGTGATTTGTTTCTTTGTCTCACATTTTTGCTGCTTCTCTGACTTGGTAGAGTAGCTTTGTGTGCTAGGTATCCTATGCAGCCCAGTGGCTCAGCCTCCCCAGTTACTTGAAATGGACTCTCTTGGTGCACTCCTTTGTGGGCTGTGTGTACAGCCTTGTTGTAGTTAAGTTTTGATTGTTGTTGGTATCACTGGGAGCAATTGACCTTCAGGCCAATTGGCTGTGAGGATCAGCTGTTTCTAAGCTGGGAGAACTTCTGTGCTGGAGACACCCTTATGAGAAAGACTTGCAAAATTGCAAAAATCCTCTGTGTTTAGCTTGGATGGGGTGGAGTCTCAGGGCTGAGCGTACAGCATTGACTTCCTGTCACCCCTGCCCTACAAGTCCCCTGGGTCTCAATATCCCTCGAAAATTTCTGCAAGCACCTGTGAGATAAAGCTGCCCTCGAGTTTGCCTGCTGCCAGACAGTCCAGATCCCCCCCGAATGAGTCTGGATTCCCAGAAACTCGTCTGGAACTGGAGTTCAGCACAGTGGGGAGCTTCCTCCTCCTCCCATTTGAGAAAGCCACCCATGCATTCAGCAGTCAGTCCTCTCTGCGCTTGTGTACCTCCAAACCTCAATGTGCTTTTCTCTTTTCCTGACAATCCAGATTCCCCCAAATGAATCTGGGTCCCCAGGGTCTTGTCCAGAACTGGAGTTCAGCCCAGTCAGGAGCTTCCATCTCCCTCCCGCTTGAGAAAGCCACACACTCAGCTCCCAGACCTCTCCACACATGTCTCCATACTTCAGCCTTTGCAGCTCCTCTGAGTCTCAATATGCTTTTCTCCTTCCTTCTATTTGTAGAATTTCCACTCAGCTAGCTTTCCTGTGGTTCTGGATGGTGTCCATTTTGTCTTTTAGTTGTAGTTTTGAAGTTGTTGTGCAAGGCAGCAGTTTAGGTGTTTAGTTATACTGCCATCTTCGTTTCTTTTCAGGGTAGTGTCCCACCTTTCTTTTTCTTGACCTTGAGGTTTTTGAGGATAGGCCAGTTATTTTGTAGACTGTACCTGGATTTGCATTTGTCCAGCTCCTTGTGATTAGATCATATGATGACTTTTGGTGGATGCCAAGAAGCAGTGCTATTGCAGTTCATCAATTGCATTGTCTCCAAACTGGAGGGATACTTTGATTATTTGGGTAAAGTGATGCCTACCGTTAGGTCCAATGCAAAGTTACTATTTTATGCTTTGTAATTAATCAGTAATTTAACTCTATAAATGTCCAATTTATCTCTATTCTGACATGAGTTTTTAAAATGCAAATGTAACCATAACTATCTATACTTATGAAAAGAGCACATGTTTTCAAACATCTGATATTGGTTTAATGTCAGCTGCTACACCTGGTAACCTCTTACTTTCTGCTTTATCTTCAGCACCTTCTTCAGCTTCATGAAGCAGATTATACAGCACATGTGAAAGCTTTTGGTTGTGGAGGCAGAGCCATAAAGTAGCAGGTTTCACACTCCATGCAAGCCATATAGCCAGCAAGTACACACATATATATGTATTGAATTGGATAAAGTTGCTCACATTTTAGAAGATTAACTTGCTGTAATAGGTTCTGTGTTCTGACTTTGATAGAGAAAAGCGTCATTCAGCACATTTGGGGTTAGATTCACTATCAAGTGTTGTCACCCTTTTCTGGGGTTGGTTTTATGACTGCTTTGTCTTGATGGTTGTTCTTTGTAAAGTTTTTTTTTAAATAGACATGGCCTTCATTTCTTTGTAATAGAAACATACGTTTTATTTTTAGTTCCCACATTCAGAGTTATAATACTGCTATGAAATGGCAATGCTGTTTGATTTTTTTAGTTTCCCTGAAGTTAGGTGGACTCATAGAAACAAAGACACAGGCCCTGGTATGTAAATACTTTAAACATAGCCCCACAGAAATCCTCACTACCATTCTGAGAGTTACAGACCTAAAATGTAGATTAAATGGGTGCTGGCCTGGGAGCTTGTAGCCAGCACAGATACAGCCATTAGTGTGGACCCAAAAGTGAGAGGAGATGGGGCCCTTACCTCACAGGTGAGGTTTTATATGTAATTTCAAGGAGGGTAATGGGATATTTGACTTGGATATATCTAACTTTAGGGCAGCAATTCTAAAATAGAGGTAAATTAGGGAAGCTCGAAGGAAAAGGTTGTAATATTTTGTCCTATGAGACCTAAAAAGTAAAATACAGAAGAGGTAATGGGTAGACATGATGTTTATAAAACTCACATAGATGAGTGTTCACAGGAAAGCACATGAGGCATAATACATAGTTTCAGATATTTTTCGAGTTGAATGATGTTTAGTTTTTAATTGAACAAGGATGCTTAACTATCTAAAATGTTTTGAGCTCACTAGAGAAAAGCACCTAAAATGGGCTAGCTAATAGTTAAAATTTAAAAAAGTAAAATTTACACAGAATTACATAAAGTATGAACAGATCAGGACATATGTCTTTAGAGTAAATAACAAAGAGCTCTGAAAATTTATTTGTAGGACTTTCCCCTTGAGGTTCTTATTGTGGCTGAGACAGCTAAAAACCCTGTTTTACACTTGCTGTCTCTCTAGCATTTCTGGAAGTGAAAAAATTCTCTAATGAGGTCAGCAGATTGCTTCCTTCAGCCTCAGGTTGAGTCAGCTCCTGATAGCACTGTGGAAATGGTCTCAGTTACTTGAGGAAGCGTTTTAGCCTTGGGACTCTTCATCTCCTTGCTGTTGGACCTCAGGGCTGCTTTCCTGTTAGCCAGCGTGGGGATAGTTGCCCTTCACCAGCTCTTTCAGAATTACAGTGGTGTGCTGTGACACCACGTTTCCTGTTCTGATAGTGATGTCTTCTGGGTTCTGTGTATAGTTTGCTCATTTATCATTCAGGTTCTCTGAGAGAGAGATGCTTTATCCCACTTCACAAGAGGAGGATGTTGAGGTGTGGATGCTGCCTGGAACCCTCCCCTCCCCGCACGAGTTCATCTAGTCTCTGAAGCCCAATCCAACTCTGCTGGTCTTGGGATAGAAGGAGAATGTAGTTGTTAGTCTTTCTTCCTTCTCTAGTATTTAGATTGCTTGGATATATGCCCTACGTGTCACAGTGAAATGAATGTCATGTGGAGGGAAGTCCAGGAGAACCCAGAGTCAGTGACATTTGAGTAGTTTGAATGGAGGTATAGTATATCCCAGGAGGCAGAGTAGGGGTGGTGTATTAGGAAAAGCATTTCTGGCAGAAGAGAAGTAGGGTCATCAGATAGTTTGACTAGGAGTGGACCTACCTGGATTTTATAATTTTTGGTTTAGGCATTGGTTACCAGTGGGCGGTAGTGAAAGGCCATTTGCCAGAATGGATATGCCAGTTCTGTTGGCTGGATGCTGGAGAGTGTGGAAGGGCCTCTTATTACAGTTGTTATAATATTCCCTCAGTTTCTGTCTATAAAATGGATGATGGACAGAACCTTTTAAGGATGAAGTGAATCAATCCTAAAGTGTTTAGAAGTGTGCCTGGCACACTGTAAATGGCCTGTAAGTGTGGACTAGTAAGAGTATGTAGAGCTGCCACTGAGAGTACTGTCATTACTAGCCAGCATTCATAATTATTTTGTGCATCATGCTGGGAAGTTTGTAGACATTACCTTTAATCAGTATAGGAATCATGCAGTGTAGGTTTCATTATTCCATTTTGTGTATAAGGGACTCTAGCCTCCACAGTGAGGTCAGCCTCCACAGTGAGGTCTTGCTTGACACAGTTGGAGGTAAGCTCACTAGAGGGCATTTGCTCTTTCCTCCTTGCTGTGACCTGGTTGCTGGGTGCATGTTGTGGGTCTGGGACCCTGGAGGCAAGAAACTTTGCATGGGAGAAAGGTGCCAATGGGGAACAGGATGCAGAGCCGGGAGGCTTTGGGTGGCACTGGAG
This sequence comes from Lasiurus cinereus, assembly GCA_011751065.1. NCBI lineage: Eukaryota > Metazoa > Chordata > Mammalia > Chiroptera > Vespertilionidae > Lasiurus > Lasiurus cinereus. The sequence continues at coordinate 49,223,095 of JAAGEH010000286.1, read as the reverse complement.
GACCAGAGCTCTTGTTCTCATGGGTGCCATGGGAGCAGACAGAGCATAACACAGTCCAGGGGCCATAGAAATCAAAGAGAAAGATGGCATTGTTTGCAAGATGAGCAGCTCTAATTCTGGCTAGGGGTTGTTTGTTGTTTAATATGGGGAAAACTGACAAGAGTTAACATGGGTATGAGGTTTCTTTTGGGGGAAGAGATAGATTAGAAGAAGCTTAATGTGCTTCATGAATAAACTGCCCCTGAGGTTTTGTTGGGCTGGTGTTGGAGGTGGATGGCAGACTTTTCTTGGTTGACAGTACTCTTGGAAACATCGTCCTCTACCCCCACCCATGAAAAGAAGAAAAGCTACCTTTCTTGCACATTGGGTAATTAATTTGTGACACGTTCACTGAGCTATTTGGACTATAAAAATACACCCCACTAAACACATAATTGATAGTCTGGTGTCTTATCTGAGCCCACCAGCTTACTTTCAGTTTGAGTCCTTGCAGATATTGCATATTAACTTTTCTGATTTCGGCACCAGCTTCTAGTTCCAAACTTCCACGTTTTCAGTGCCCCTGTATCTCATTTGGCATGAAAGAGAGATCTGTGTTGCTTGCTATGAAAATAACCCTGGAGATTGGACAGAGTATTTCTATAAGTTTGATCTAAGTTCATGCTTTACTTGGGCGTGAAGAGTAGGTTTTCATTGATGAGAGAGATTGGGTATCTGTAAGAACCATTCTCTAATACAAGGTAAAAGTGTTGCTGCTGCCTCCATCCTGCTCCTGCACAGTCCTTCACCTAAAAGTTTGAGCATCTATTGAACCATGCCTGAAACGGTTATTTCATGAGGAATGCTATATATCAGCACAGAAAGATGACCAAGGCTCACCTTGTATTTTTTTTGGCCTCATATCCTCCATCAACTATTTCTTTAAGGAACCCTGTTTCTCTCTACTGTTTAGAAAACAAGATCTGAATGCTGAAGATATCACAGCTGTTAGGATGCTGTGGCATCTGGGCCCTATCCCTGGATGGTGGAGACACACAGGACTGCATGTGTGTGCATGCATATGGGAGTTTATATTCCTACTTTTATTAATTTCTTCAATTTTATGTTTATCTCATTTCTATTACATGAACAATTAAATGATTGTTATAAACATATACTCACTTCAGAACTAAAATCTGCTACAGTCTTTTGTTGGGAAGACAGGACAGAAAGACAGGAATATGTAAGTAACAGCTTGGTAGGAGGTGAAAGGGAGCTGAGTATTCCATCACCTTCCATACAGGAAGGCAGTAGATAATGCTTAGAACCAAGAAGTAGGCCTATAAGCATGGTATTTAGAGGTGAAGAGGTAAACAAAAGACACAGAGAGGAGAGTTAAGAAGAATCGTGACTGAAAAGTGGGAAATGAGGGTTTTATGCTGGTGGGCTGCTGTTTTCACAAGGCATGTAGAACTGGGTACTCCAAGACTGCAAGTCTAACTTTGATATAAATGAAAAGTTAACTAAATCCTAGCCTCTGACCCCAGTTAGTATTATTTTTTTGCTGCCTTTTCTGGAAGATACCTTGCTATAAAAATGTGTGTTATGGAAAAGATTTGAAGAAAGTTCAAGGAATGCATTATAATTTTAGTGCCTACTTTTCACTAAGCTGAGTACTTGCTTCTTAGGACCTTAACAAAAACGAAGTAAGGGTTCTTTGTAAAAATTGGAAGACATGTTTTTCCATGCGTCAAACATGTAAAACTTTCTTATTCACAGAGACTAAGAAATTGTACTAAAAAACATAAAGTTTGTCATCCTAACCGTTTAAGTGTCCACGTCAGTGGTGTGACCTGCACTGCGCACATGGTTGTGCAATAGATCTAGAACTTTTTCATCTTGCAAAACTGAAAACTATGCCCACTGAATAGTGGGGATCTGAGAGCGAGAGGCTGGGAAAGTTAGGGAATGTTTCTGAAAGAGAAAAATACAAGCTGGGTCTTACAGAAATGTAGCCCTAAAATAAAAATTTGGAATATTTTTATTTGTTTTCTTTTTTCATCTTAGAAAGTATTTTTTGTCCTTAAATTAGTTAATTATCTTCTTTCCTTGCAGGCTGAGAGCAAATGACTTAGGTTTATAGCTCTTTTATGTGTACTGTCTATACTATTATAATTTCTTCTCTTCTTGTTGATTTGGGTGGATTATTAGTCTTGCATTTTCTGTTAAGAACGTATTGCCACTCAACATTTTCTCCTCAGTTTTAATGTTAACTTCTGCTTGTATTAATTAATCATCTTCTATGATAAAATGGTAATCAGAATCCAAATTTAATTGTCAGTATTGAAATTTTTACGCTTCATGGCTGTTAGTATATGCATGCATGTCTACACTGGAAACATTTTATGCTACAAAAATACCCACTTTGCCATTTGGAGCAGTTCTCCCAGAGTCCCTCTGAGGTAGCTGATTCTCTTCAGTTTACCAATAAGGAGGGCTGGAAGAATCCCCAGAAAGTAGGAAGACTGGAAATTCTGTCTTCAACTTATTACTGAGTCCTGTTTGCTTTATAGAATTTCCAGCCTGCTCAAATGAAAGCAGGGTGACTGAAGGGCTTGGGAAGGGTAGTGTTGTTGGGCAAGGTATGAAAGATGCTTCAAAAGCACGGTGCTTAATGAGTTTTTATTTGTAATCCATTTTGCAGGTCTGTTGCTTAGCAGGGGTGGGGAATGTCTGGTCTAGGCTGCATAAGGCAAAATCATTTGGTCTGGCTCTGCCAAGGCATTAAGGATGAGTTAATTGATCAAAAATAGCAGGCTAATTTTTAGCTTGATAGTTTTGTGTGGCCCTTAAATGATGTTATAAATATCTAAATGGCCCTTGGCAGAAAAAAGGTTTCTCACCCCTGGCTTACCACCTAAACATGAGAATATTTAAAGAAGACACCATCCTGTGTGACTGATTTTTAAATAGGTATCACATCTTTGTGGTAGAAAATACCAAACATCCAGATATTCAGAGTAAGCTACCTCCTTACCGCTCCTCCAGCACCCTCCGGACTCCTCATCGTATACTTCGAAAGCAGTTGTTACAGGCTTCTGTGTATCTTCTGAGGTGTTTTGTGTGTATCTTAGTTTGCTTTTATGTTTGAGAGAATTGGTGAATGTAGTAGCCTTGTTCTTTTAAAGGTTTGTAGGCTACTAACTTTTCATGACTTAGAGAAGTTGTATCATTTTGCAATTTGCACTGGAGTGTTAATTCCATAATGAATAGTAAGGTTTTTATTTTAAATTAGAAAAGACATTCTTTCAGTTTCAGAGTCATTTTCTGACAAATTGTGTATAATCTTCCAAACGAAGTTCCTGGACCAAAGCAGCTCTTAAAGCCCATTTTGGCTTCCTGGTAATTTGAGTCAGGGAACACTCAGCTTGTATTGGTAGAATAGAAAATGCATTGGTTAAGGGTTAGTGCATAATCGTTTGGGATCCCTTTGTGAGAGTAGCACAGCTAATGTAATTCAATTAAATGGATATATCATGCCTCACTCTTTGGTTCCCAGAAGAGGAAAACTCGGTGGTTTCCAAGGAGGGGCCATGGGGCTGTGCAGTGTGGAAGCATTGGTGTGTGTTGGAGCTTTTTGGACTAGAGTTACTGTGCGTGGTTGTCTGGCAATGTAATGTCTGTGGTAGCACTTGATCTTGTGTCCTGGTGAAAGACTTCCCTTCTAAAGCTTGTTCCAAAGTATGAACTTCCCAGCACCTGCATTTAGGATGTAAGCAAGTAAACAGTCTGCTTTTGCTTTAGCGTAGATACTACTCAGACCACATCGATTATGTAATGAAATTCCAATAATTATAAAAAGAAAATGTAATTTAGTTTTGCTTCACAAATGACTAGGGTTTTCCACCACACCCTCTGTAGCAAGAACTAGAAGAGGATTGAGGTAATGAAATATTAGATGTTATCATTCAGGTAGGTTGGATGCCTTCAGTGGGGTGGGCAGCCAGTCTTTCCTCAGAGCTGCTTCATTTCTCCACCCCCCCCATCTAGACCCTCAGGGGGCCTTGCCTTTATTCCGAGGCTCTAGGAGGGCACAAAGATGTGTTTGCCACCTAGGGAAGCCAAGCTGTTGTCTCCTCAAGTCCGCCTCTTACCGAAGACAGTTTTGTTGTCTTGCTATAGCTTTCCTCTCCTGGGGCAATACAACCCATGGCTTGGTCTCAGATGTGGAATACTGTGGGGACTTGTCCTAAAGGGGTTAATTAAATGTACTAGATGAATATTTGTAAAAATAATGTCCCTGTTATTCTTGCTAGGAACATTTCACTCAGGTTTCTATAGAAGCCGAGAAGATTTGGGAAACTCCCCACTTGATAGTAAGGCATTAATTGCTAACAGCTATGTCATGCCCCTGTTGGCTGAAGTTTAGTATGAGCCACCTGTTGGGAAGAAACCCTGAAGCTATTCTTTTGCCAAGAAGCTGGTTGTATGATTGGCATGTTGCATAAGAAATTCTTGTTCAGGGCCTAAAATTGGGTCCTGTGGCTTACACGAGCCTGCTACAGATGCATGTACGGGGTAGATAAGGAAAAAGGACTATTAGAAAAATCCCTAAATGCAATAGTTAAGCATTGTCTGCAGTAAAATGGAAACAGGAATTGGACATCTGACAGCAGGAGTGAAAACTAAGGAAAGAGTCAAATGATGTTCTCCTGAGGTGTCAGATGCCTCCGCACTTGCAAGCACAACATGCAGACAGGAGTTTCCTTGCTGCTGGGACACAAGTCCCCTCCCAGGTCTCCCTGTCAGCCCCTCTGTGTTCTCTGCCTGGGCCCTTGCCACTTGTTTCCTCATTTGGCCACTTGTCTCTTTTAACTTTTGAAATCCTCAAGCATGAACGATCAGTCTCACAACTGTTCAGTTATCTATATTCTAGAGGCCTGGTGACTGAATTTGTTCACGGGTGGGGCCCAGTTGGTCCAATTGGGCCGGACCAGTAGGGGTAGGGAACCTGGGAGGTTGGCCCCTGGCCCTGCCCCCAATGGGGCGGTAATCCAGGGCAGGGCCAGTTGTGGGGGGGGACGTGAGAGGTTGGCCTTTGACCCCAACCTTGATGAGGGTGGGGGGGGCAATTGGGGTTGGGATGGTGATGGTGGGGAGGAGTCTTGGGAGATTTGCTGGCTGGCCCCACCACTGATTGGGGTGAAGGGGGCCCATTGGAGCTGGACAGGCTAGGAGGAGGGGCTGCAAGCAGTTGAGGGGTGACAATTGGCCGCCACAGTGCATGTCATAGCGATTGGTTGTTCCAGTTGCTTGGCTTTCACTAGTATATATATATAGATTGCCTAATAATGGCCCTTATCTTTTTGTAGGTATTTTTTTCACTGCTTCCTCAACTATATTATTCACTCCTTGGGCAGAGTGTCCTGTGTCAGCTCTTCACCTCTCTCTTCAGGCTGCCTTCCTTGCCTTTCACCTTCCCCTGAACTTCAGAGAGATACTGTTTGGTAGTCTCCCTTAGCCACCTGCTCATTCTCACCTAGACACGCTTATCAGCAGTTCTTACTTGTCTTTCTTGGCTTGGCCAGTGGCATCCCACTTGCCACTACTTCCTACTGGTGGGCTGCTGTCTGCCTGGCCCTATAAATCACATAAGCTTACTTTCTCCTGGGTATGCATTGCAGTTCTAACATGTTATTTATCAAGTAAATCTCAAAGTAACCCTCTAGACTAAGTACACGTATCAACCCTGTTTTATAGATGAGTAACTGAGGCACCCAGGGGCAGAATGAGTTGCCCATGACCCCAAAGCTGAAGCGATGGAGTGGGACAGGAGTCAAGCTGCCTGCCCCCAGAACTCATGCTCCTTACTACCACCGGGTCAGTAACTGACATTGAGGGCTGAAAGAGTCCTGGGTGCCCTGTGGGCACACAGCCCACATTTTTATTCTGCAAAATAGACCTGCCTGCTCCTGGATTGTGTCTGGGGGACATGTTGTCACAATCAGAAAACATTCCCCACATCTGTACCTTCCTTCTGACCTCCTTCTGAGTGTCAGAGCTGTGATTCCACCTTCCCCTGGACATGTTTTCTGATGAATATCAAGTTCAGATGTTTAAAACGGAGCTCAGAACTAGAAAGCCTAAGAAAGCTTGGTGGGTTTGTCAGTGTCTCTCCTGCTTGTGATATTGTACTGTTGTTTTACAAAATGTTAACCTTTGGGAAGAATAGCTAAAAGACATGTGGGATCTCTCTCCTTTATTTCTTACAATTGCATGTGAATCTGTAATTATGTCAAGTTAAAAAGCTTATTTAAAACAAAAAATTAATGAAAACAAAGTAAATTCAGTTCCTTCACCTTCCTGTCCCACTTGCTGTCTATTCCACATCTCAGTTGATGGCACCGAGAGCTCCGGAAGCTACCCTAGCCCTCTGTCTTCCCTTCTCTCCAATATCAGGTTGGTACTGTCCTATCGGCTTCTCTTTTAACCCTCCTTAGTCAGCTCTCCACTGTACTTTGGCAGCCTCCTTTTAAGATTTCCTTAGAGTCTTAATTTGCATACCTGATTCCTTTGCCTAAATCATTTAGTGAATTTTAATCATTTGTGATAAAAGACTGAACTCATAGCTTGTCACTGCCTGGGTCAGTCATAGGGCTGCGGGTTATAAATGCCAGATTTTAGACTCCATTGGATTTGCTGGGAAGTCTCTGCATTGGAGTGCCCTCTGGTGACCATTTTGTGCACTAGCTTTTGAGGACCTTGGGCTACCTTCCTAGCCTCTCTCTCCCTTTGCCTGGAACTCTGCACACTGCTGTTCCTTTCTGTGCAACTCCTTGGTACCATCCCTCAAGACTTGGCTAAAATGGCCCCCTGCTTCCATTCCTGTGTCCTATGACAAGTCAAAGCACTTACTACATTTCTGTCAACATCTGTGCCCCATGTGTCTCCCTATTGCAGGGATGAATCGCTTCCGGTAGGGACTACTTTATCCTCACCTTTGTAGCCCCATATCCTAGGAGAGCTTGTGGCCAGCTCATAGGCATTTAAAACTTGGTGCCAAATATGCATGGCTATATGATCTCCAAGTAACAATAACTAGTGTCATTGTTCAGTAAATAAAACCACAGAGAAATAGCCAGTTCAAAATAACATAGTTCTCAAACACACAAAAACTGATACTCAGTATTTGCCAGTAAACACCACTGTTCTCCAGATAATTCTATGTTAGAGAAACTTATTTTAAGCATAAGAAATGTTTCAACAGTTTCACACAATAGCATTTCCACCGAGTGCCACCAACCCCCAGCCCTTCTCATAGAGGCCTGACTTTACTGACTACTCAGTCCGCAGCCTGTCGGGTCATTGCACTGAGGCAGCAGTTTCCGTCTGGGCGACTCTTATCCAGGCTGCTCCTCAGTATGTCCATTTCCCCCCGTTCTTTCCCCACGTGAGTAGTGGCTAATAGGGATTTCAGGTTTTCTGTGAATCTCATAGGCACAACCAATTAACTTTTATTTTTTTTAAATATATATATATTATTGATTTTTCACAGAGAAGAAGGGAGAGAAATAGAGTTAGAAACATTGATGAGAGAAAGACATTGATTAGCCGCCTCCTGCACTCCCTCTACGGGGGATGTGCCCGCAACCAAGGTACATGCCCTTGACTGGAATCGAACCAGGGACCTTTCAATCCATAGGCCGACACTCTGTCCACTGAGTCAAACCGGTTTCAGCCCAATTAACTTTTAGAAGCCTTTTCTATGGGAGTAATACAAAGCACAGAAACATATTGAAGGTTGTCATAAAGTCCTTTTACTCTAAACCCAGCTTTAACCATTAACTCCTAGCCACTCTTGTTTCTACCTCTCCTCCTCCCTGCCCACTCTCCCCAAAGGCATGCCATTTTATAGTGGATTACTATGAGTCTTTTGCTTCAGAAATGCAGTGACTTCTTCCTAGTAAACATTTTTGAAAAATAATAAGACAGCTTCACTGAGATATAATTCACCTGCTGTATACTTCATTTAAAAGTGGTTTTAGTGTGTCCATAGAATTATGAAGCTATCACTATGTTTTTGCACATTTTATCACACTTAGAAGAAATCTTGTAGCCATTAGCAGTCATCCCCTGCTTCCTGGCAGTTGCCCTCAGCTCCAGGCAATCTAAATAGCCTTATAGATTTGCTTTTTTCATATAAATGGAGTCAATACCGTATTTGGTCTTTTGAAACTGGCTTCTTTCAGTCAGCATCATGTTTTCAGGGTTCATCCATGTAGTAGGATACATCAATTGTCCACTCCTTCTCATAACTGAATGTATTTCATTGTATGCATGTAACATTTTATCTATCCAGTTGATGGGCATTTAGGTTGCTTTTATTTTTGGCTGTTATGAATTATGCTGCTATAAATACTTGTTTAGGAATTCTTGTGTAAACATGTGTTTTCATTTCTCCTGGGCATATAAATACTTGATTATGTGGTAACTCTGTTTAACCTTTTGAATAATTGCCAAACTTTTTCAAGGGATACATACTTTATTACATCTCTCCCAGCAATGCACAAGAAATTCTAATTTGTACACATTCTCACCTACACTTATCACCGGTCTTTTTGTTCTAACTGTTCTACTAGTATCTCAGTGTTGCTTTTTTTAATATATATTTTTATTGATTTCAGAGGAAGAGGAGGGAGAAAGAGGAAACATCGATGATGAGAGAGAATCATTGATTGGCTGCCTCCTGCATGCCCCACACTGTGGGTCAAGCCCACAATCTAGGCATGTGCGTTGACCAGGAATCAAACCATGGCCTCCTGGTTCATAGGTTGACACTCAACCAGCTGGGCAGTGTGGTTTTCAGTTTCATGTCCCTGTGGCAAATGATGTTGAGCATCTTTGTATTTGCTTATCGGCCATTTGTGTATTTGTATTTGCCCAATTGGCCATTTCTTTGGAGAAATGTCTATTGAAATTCTTTATCCATTTAAAAATGGGTTATTTGTCTTTTTATTATTGAGTTGTAATAGCTTATTATATATTATAGATCTGAGTGCCTTATTGGATGTATGATTTGCAAATATTTTTATATGTTTTATTGATTTTTTTTTTTTTACAGAGGGGAAGGGAGAGGAAGAGAGAGTTGGAGAATTTGATGAGAGAGAAACATCAATTAGCTGCCTCCTGCACACCCACTACTGGGGATGTGCTTACAACCAAGGTACATGCCCTTGACTAGAATCGAACCTGGGACTCCTGAGTCTGCAGGCCAAAAGCCAAACCAGTTAGGGCCCAATATTTTCTTTTAATTACTGGGTTGCCTTTTCCCTTTGTTGATGGTATCCTTTGATAAATAAAGCATTTTAATAACAAAAAGCATGAGAAAAATGGTAGAAAAATCTTTCAGTTATTCTTACTGAGTGTTTAGAAATTGAATGTGTGGTATGTTACACCTACTGAAGGTTTCTTCTTCTATTCAGTCTGCACCAAAGTCAGGCTGGTCAAACCCTCTGCATCCTGAAGTTTTGAGAAGCAGGCTGTCCTCCCGGTAGAGAGGCCAGAACCTTTTTTTTGTTGTAGTGGTACAGCCTCAGGAAGAATTTTCCCTGGTGGCTGTTGGGTATAGATTCTCCTCTGTCCTTGACTTAAGGTGCTGTAGCAATTGGATCACCTTACAAATAGATGTGTTCATTAGTCTCTACACGTGGTCAGCATTTAAAAAAAATCATCAGCATTGTATTTATTTCACATAGTGGGTTCCCACTGGCTTTGGAAACAGGAAAGAATCCAGCCAGGAAAATGAACCTTCACAAAATACATACATTTATTGTAAGTTTATTAAAATATAATTGAAAGTTTCATATTTGCATGAGTCTTTGTAGCATATTGGCTAGCAGGTGCTTCTAGTTAAATTGGTTAAAATAAACACAGTGCATCAGAGAGGGAATTTGGCATTTTTCCTATAGTGGTGTTTTTAAACCTTCAAGTTATGTAGTGATGAATTTACTAGTAAACTAGAAAGCAAAGATGTTTGTATCAAGATTGGGGAGTCAGAATGATTGGGAAGGAACTTGATTTAGTAGTCATTTTGAGAGAGGCTTGGGGTTCCTTGATTCAAGTCAGTACTTGATGATTGTGTGGCAGAGTTTTATGGGGATGAAAAAGAGAGATGGAGGGGATTCTAAGATATCGGTTAGAGAAGAGGGAGATTCTGCTAGGTGGTAGGGTGGTGTCCAAAGACAAGAGAAGGCTATGTGTTAAATGTGACATTTGAATTGGGCCCAGGAAATTCTCCTGCATGAGTAGAGAAGGATTGTTGGTAGAGATTGCATCAGAGGCATGAGAGTCAGAGCAGTTTGGGCTGGTGGAACACGAAATGCTAGGTGGTTGGTAGTGTTTAAAGTGATTCCAGTTCCTAACTAAGGAGTTTAGCCTTCATTCATGATGCGTTGCTGCTGATCAGTGAAGGGTTTGGAACCAGGGAGCTGATGTTGATTCTGTAAGTCTGCCTGTGGTACAGGGTGTTAGGCATTGGCAGCTCTGTGAGGCTGAGGCGGGGACTGACATTGGCAGCAGTGTGTCCTGATAGTGACTGCTTGGCTGTTAGTTTTTTGTTTGTTTATTTATTTATTTATTTATTTATTTATTTATGTATTTATTTTTTAATATGTTTTATTGATTTTTTACAGGGAGGAAGGGAGAGAGATAGAAAGTCAGAAACATCGATGAGAGAGAGACATCGATCAGCCGCCTCCTGCACGCCCCACACTGGAGATATGCCCACAACCAAGGTACATGCCCCCAACCGGAATCGAACCCGGGACCTTTCAGTCCGCAAGCCGACGCTCTATCCACTGAGCCAAGCCGATCTCGGCTGTTTTTTATTTTTTAAAGTCTTTTCACCCTGATGGTGATGATCAATGTTGCCAGTTGTTGATCATTTTCTGCATTCATGCATGGGATGGAGTAACTCACCCTTACAGTCACTCTGATGTACATATATTATTGATCCTGTTGTAGGATGAGGAAGGTGAGATTCAGCAGAGGTTAGATCCGTTGCCCCAGATCACTTGGCTGAGTGGCAGAGCTGGGACTGGGATTCAGGGCCATCCATTCCCAAGTTCACTCTTCCCCTATGCCTGCTGCATGTGGCCTCTGTTGCTGTGCTGTGACACCACACTGCAGGACACATTCACCAGGGCCCTACTGCACCATGCTCCGCCCTGCCACACCTCTGTTCTCCCCATATGTGTTTGTCGTTTTATGTACCAGAGTGGACATCTCAAGCCTGTTTGTGTCCTGGGCCAGCTGTGTGACCCTGGGGATGCCTGCAGTACCTGGGTCTGTAAGGTGATAGATGAACTGTATGGCTTCTAGAATCCCTTCTACTTGGGGGTTAGGCACAGACAGAGAGATTCAGTGGCTTTAGGATTCTTGGATGCTAGGGAAAGCACTGTCGAAAGGACCGGGCACTGCATTCAGTCCTGAGCCCTCTCAATAACACTCATGCTCATAAACTAACAATCTGGCTCACAGACCTTAGGTTCTATTGCACTTCCAGGAGCTACAGGTATGGCTCCCCTCCCCCCATCCCCTCACCACCCCAAACAAACAAGTTGCTAGAATGTAGGAGTGCTCCATTTTCAGAATAGTGCTTTTGGTCACTTTCTAGCTTTTTGCCTTCGAATCCCACCCTGCCCCCATCTTCCCTGTGATCTTTATTCTTATTTTCTTTTACTACCTGAAACTGGGCCCGGTCAGAATCTGGCAGTGGGGCTGAAGGCACTGGCATTGGGTCAAAGCCCCTTTGTGGTGGTTTTCTACTCAAGGCTGCTGTTTTCCGTTTTCAATTTCTAATGAAAATTGTGTGGACAGTCTAATTTTTTATGCTAGTCCACTCTAGACTGTCTTATGTCCAGACCCCTGAATCTATCTGCTTGCCATGATCATTTACTGTTAGTGGGCTACAGAACAATTAAAGCACACTATTAAGAAGCCTGCATTTAAATTCCTTGTGAATCCCTAAAGGAGGAGATTGTGGAATGCTATATTCAGCAAAATGGTATGTTAGACACACATGTGTTTATATAAATGTTCAAGCACACATAAAGACCAAAGATTACTTGTTAGAATATTTAATGATTATGTGTGATGGTGAGGAAACAGAGGGAAGCTAGTTAGACAGGGATGGAGATCATGAGGGGAGGAAGAAACAAAAATGGGGTATCCAACTAGGCGGAGTTACTAAGCAGCCCAATTGGGTAGGAAAGAAGGGCACACATGAGAAAAGCGAGATTTAAAATATATGAACCTTGCTAAGACAAGAAGTAGCTTGCAAATAACTAATCACAAGGCTGTGAGACATATAAACCAATACCAAGGATGTCACTAAGGCAGAATTCTTTGAAAAGACCAATCAAGAACTAGCAAGGCTTGTACCCATCCCCTAGGTTAAAAATCGTGCTTCTTCTTGCCGTCTCTCCTCTCTCTGGCACACAATGGGTTCCTAAGTTCCTGTGGCAGGGGAGCACATCTCTAAACCCATGCTGCTTATGGCTGTGTGGAACTTTGGACATGGATTGACTTTAATTATCTTGCATGCTCTCAGTAAATTTTGGTTCCATTATTCATTTTTGTCTGCTACATCATTCTTTGATTTTGTGAGACAACAAACTTGGACTAAAACCCCACATTTTGGTTTCAGTGGAATTACAGATCCTTTTTGTTTTCATATTTTTTTTTCCTGTAGTGACTGTGTACTTATTCTATATTAAAAAAAAACCCATACTTTTTAAAGTTGAGGTGTGTGAATGTGTATGTTATTTTTAGCTCTTGAGGCTTAAATATTTTGTGGGGATATTGAGAATAATAAATATTGAGAATGAGCTAATAGTAAGGCATGGCACACAAAAGCTGGGATTTTTGGTCCTTGTAGTTTTTGTTTTTGTTTATTGTAGCTAAGCTCCGCACATCCATTGGATGATTGGCATTTTACTTTGTTGAACAAGGGAGTGGCATGAGACTGTTAATCCGTGTCAGAGCACTAGAGGATGACAACATTGGTAATTTTGTCTGTTTTTAATTCCAGTGGATTCATTTAAAAAAATATATATATTTATTGATTTCAGAGAGGAAGGGAGAGAAGAGAGAGAGATAGAAACATCAATGATGAAAGAGAATCATTGATTGGCTGCCTCCTACATGCCCCCCTCTGGGGATTGAGCATGCAACCCTACATATGCTCTTGATCGGAATCGAACCTGGGACTCTTCAGTCCCCAGGCTGATGCTCTGTCTACTGAGCCAAACCAGCTAGGGCTCCAGTGGATTCATTTTAATGATGGTACCTATTATCGGTGGCAAGTGTTGACCTAGTATCTCTTTATCCTTTTGTGTTGGCTTATTATTGGAGGTTAGTACTTGCATTTGAATTTCAATTTTAAATTAGACACAATTAGAATAAGTGGCTTAACCACAACTTAATAGTAGTTATCTCTGGGTACTATTATCACGTAAGTTTTATAGTATTCAAAAAGGAAAAACAAAACTCTCAATGACTAACAAGACATTTAGTATCTACTCTTGTCAAAATAGTTTCCTTTAAAAGAGGGTGAGAGAACCTATTGCCAAAGTAATGGAAAAACAGCGTTGAATGAAAATGTTTCAGTAGGATGGTGTCTTCTGAGATGCTATTTGGCTAATCCTTGGGGAAATTTGACTGAGAACATGTAATGTTACATTTTTATACACAGAATGGGCTCAGGTTGGCATCTCATCCCCTGTGATTGCCAGAGGCAACACACTGATTTAATTTGTGACCCTGTGGTAGACATTTTTTAATAATTTCAGTGTTTTTTTTTATGCTACATTTTCTATTTCCTTTGCAGTTTTCTATCTTTGTTGCTCACCACTCTTGCTCATTGCATTCTGAGAAGAGTGCAGTAATTGCAGGTCCATACGGTTGTCTGAGAGGCCACTGCTATTGTGTCTTTGGCAGTCCAGGGCAATGCTGCTCAGAATGCTGCCATGGGCCAGCCCCCATGAATGCTGCTTTCTCACAGATTGACAAAAACAGAGCAGATTTTTTTTAATAAATATATTTTATTGATTTTTTTATAGAGAAGAAGGGAGAGGGATAGAGAATCAGAAACATTGATGATAAAGAAACATCGATCAGCTGCCTCCTGCACACCCCCTAGCGGGGATGTGCCAGCAACCAAGGTACATGCCCTTGACTGGAATCGAACCTGGGACCCTTCAGTCTGCAGGCCAGTGCTCTGTTCACCGAGCCAAACCACTTAGGGCTACAGAGCAGATCTTAACTAGGCATGTTTGACACTTGACTTGGACCCTGAAAAACGTACACTTAGGGATTTTGAATTCTTTTGGTGGAGACTTGAAATTTCTCAAAGGGCTTGCCTCTGAAGTTCAGTTTCCTGTTTGTGCCTTTGATGTTTTGGTTGTACTAACTGCTGTTTAACATGAAAGAGCCCCTGATATATTTGATTTGAGTGCAGATGTTTTCTGGATAAGGGGTTGCAGAGGCACAGGATAGAGCTGGCTGTGGAAGGTGCCACGGCACTAATGGGCATTATTTAAAGGCTTTGAGGTGGGCATGCCTTCCTGAAGCTCTTGCATGTGCAAAAGCTACTTTTATGTCATAGTTGTTTGTTTTATAAGTACATCCTTAAGATGATCAGAAGGTGTGAAAAAGATATTTCTTATACTATTTCTTAAAATGCAGAGTGGACACAAATATCTACCAGGTATCTTCGAGAGCAGCTGGCCAAGATTTCCGACTTCTACCATGTGGCTTCCAGCATGGGTGAAGGCCCTATTCCTGTGCCCCCAGATGTGGAGCAAACCCTGAAGCAGTGGGAGTACAATGCGAAGCTGGTATTCCACATGTTCCAGGTAACCTGCCAGGGCAGCCAAAGCTGTGCAGCATCCTTTTAAAAAGAGAGCAAGTTCCTTATTGTTTAGTTTTCTGAGGGCTAAATTGAGTCTTTCTATGAACAGTACGTTCAGAGAAAGCCATCTGACATTTCCTCACGTTGAATTGGAGTAAAGATTGCACCTTGCCCCTGAGATAACAGCTGCTCTCGTACATGTTGACCTCCATGATGTCAGCTCTGTTAGTGCTGTTGCTATGTAATTGCACTATTAAGTATGATCCTTTTAAACCTTTTCTTTTGCAAAAATTGGTTGTGTTCATTCAAAAAATGTTTATATTGATGTCTCCTAATAAATCTTTAGAGTTTTGTTATTCCACAGATAGGTCACCTTAATTGGGCTCAGCTGCAGTTCAAAATTCAGTTGATGGGGCCTATAAGGGCACTGTGGCACCCAGATAAGCTGATGTAAATCATATGGACCAGAAGACGGTGCATGTGTCTCACTCTTTAGTCTTGGCAAGGAGAAGGAAGTGTGTATATTCAGCTAAAATTGTTTTGCTGGCATAGACTTTCACTACCTGCTATCTTAACCAAAGAGAAAGGGGATTAAAAAGGATGTATGGCTTCTAAATTTCCTCTTTAGAACTCTAATTATAATTTCCAACTTGCAGGTGATTTTTTTCCAAAGTAGGAAAAAGCATGGTCCTCTCGAGAAATAGCATTGTTGCAGTCAATAAAAACAACTCTTTACAAATCCTAGCTCTACTTATTACAGTGCATGCTCAATTACTTTTATTGAGCTGAGGATTTAATCTGCATATTCTAAAACATATCTGTCAATAAGCTTAGTGTCTTTGGGAAATTATTTTTATGTATTAGGAACATTGAAATTAGTATATCTTTTTAAAAAATTATTATTTTACTCTTTTAAAAATTTAGTTGAATTTTTTCCACCACTATTTATTCCCTCTATGCCCCCTTCCACCTCCACCCATCCCCCTCAACCCGCACAATCACCACACTGTTGTCCAGATTCATGGGTTTTCTCTCACTTTCCCCCCTGCCCCTCAGTCCCTCTATCTCCCCAACAATCCCCCTTCTCCTAGGGTTGTAAACTTATTGAATATAATTGTAACATTAATGCTACAATTTAAAAGTTCATAATATCTTTAATTTGTCACAATCTGAAATGTGAAACTGATCCTAGTATATACACATGCACAAATAAAGGCATGGGTACATAGACAAAAGCAAATTGAGGAGGCACTATTATGTAATCATTGGCAATCATATTTATTAAGATTTCTTAAAATTTTTAAATCTTGAATTCATCGTCTCTTACACCCTAATGCAAAATTCCAATTTTTATGGAATTCAAAAAATTTCTTTATTGAATGAAAATTCACTTTACTGGTTTTAAATTACAGTTTTTCTGTGATAACACTTTGACACTTTTTGACTTTCAATATTTAAAAAGTTAGAAATTAGCGACAAATAAATATCTTGATATCATGTCAGTGTGGTGTCATTGTAATCCTATAAATACTATAATTTTTCAGTACAGTTTCTTTACACAGATTGTTGGTAGTCATGGCCATGGACCGCTGATATACATAGATCTGTAAAAGTTGCTAGGAACAAAATGAGAGTTCATAGTAACTACTAAGGAAGGTTGTTACCAGAAGGACCATAAAAGTATATCTTTCCCAGGAAACATATCTTGAAGTTTCTTTCATGAGTGAATCATGACACAAAACTATAGTATATTTACTATGTATGTGCAGAGACTATCATGAAATAATGTGTGCATTTATACGTATGTATATATGAAGGCAATAGAATGCGTACATGAGGATCTACACCATCCCTGTGGAGCATTTTGGAAATTAGTAGATATATCATTGTTTCTTACTGTAGTTATGTCAGGATATTTATACATTACAGTATTTTATTATAAATTCATTTTCTTTCTTTATATTATAGTTAGTTATACAATTATATTATTTAAGATATATTTAACAGGTAGTTTATAGTATCTGAATTTCACTTTAGGATAGAGGAGATTATTAAGGGGGCATTGGATCTGGTGGGATTATCAACTCCTCATCAAGATAATGGTATGATGGGAGTTTCTTTATGATTATCGCCATTGACCAGGTTTCTTCCTGTGAAGATGAGTTCATACACCTCGAAATCTAGCCAGGTGCTTGATATAGGCCTTGGGAATCTTTTCAGTTTTCTTTCTTTTAGGAATCATTTTTTTATTTTAAATTTAGAATTAAGCAGATTATCAAAAATCACAAACAACAACAACAATTCCCTAACCCAAACATACAAAGTAATATTAGTTCTTTTTGTTAGAAATTTAGACTATGATCAGTGAGTTTTACTATAACAAAAACAATAGTAAAATTATCCTTAAGCGTAAGAAAAGCAGTGCTTTTTTGCATTTTAGTTAGTTTTACTTTAACATTATTAGTATAATTTTTCTTTGTTCATTTAAGGAAGGAATGTTGGAAAAACATGAATATTTGACATGGATCTTGGATGTTTTAGAAAAGATCAGACCAATGGATGATGATCTTCTTAAACTCCTGTTACCATTAATGCTTCAGGTACAGTATATATTACTACAGGCCAGTTGATTTCATGGGGAGGAAATGATCTGATAAGAAAGCTTAGGTAAGTAGAAGTGGGAGAGAAAAAAATTACATTTTGAAATGGAAGGAAAAAAATATCTTGACACTACAACACATGAAGTGATACGAGTCTTAAGTTCTGGCAGTCATTTGTAATGGGCGTTTCATAGTTCTAGCCACATGTCCTTTTTAAGTAATCTCACTACATTGATTTCTCCCATCACTGAGCTAAGCAAATAGCTCTTTAAATACTGTCCTCTTGTTCAAACAAATGTCTGTGAAAACAATACAGGTCATCACTTTTTAAGGACCCAGAGGATCTTTTATGTTCGTTTGACATGTTTTGAGCCACTGTGGTGGAAACTTCCTATTTTAATGTCTGGTCTAAAATTGTTGAAATTTAGGTTATCTGTATGAAATTTATTTAAAAATTTAAAATTTCCTTGGAAAGGTAATGCATGTACTTGAGTATTCAAACAGTACAAAAGAGTGTCTAATGAAAAGTCACCTGTTTCCGGCCGCAGCGCACCCTTTCTGAGACTGCCCCACGCTGGTCCTGTGTGTCCCCTATGCGGTGCCTGGGCCTGTGCTGCCCAGTAGAGGAGCCACCAGCCACATGTGGAAGTTAACTGTTGGAACTGTAATAAGTACAAATTGATATGTGTTCTTAGTACAAAATACATACTAGATTTTAGACTTAATGCAGAAAAAGGGCATATATAATGTCTCAATACATCTTGGTTTGATTATATGTTGAAATGATAATACTTGCCTATATGAGGATAAATAAAATATTCTTTTAATTTTACCTTTGTTTTTCCAGTGGCTATTAGAAAATTTAAAATTATATATGTGGCTTGTATTATGTTTCTATTGGGCAGCACTGGTGTATACTTTGAAGGTTGTCTTTTTAAATACAAAAATTTCTGTATTACGATAGTTATTTCACTGACATGAACAAGTCTGGTGTCCTTGTACTTCTCAGTATTCAGATGAGTTTGTTCAGTCGGCCTACCTGTCTCGTCGTCTTGCCTACTTTTGTGCCCGGCGTCTTGCCTTGCTGCTGAGCGACAGCACTGGCCTCCTCGCTGCCCACTCGCCCCACATGATGATAGGACCAAACAATGCGAGCATCAGAGCCCCCAGCCCCGGCCCCCCCGGCCCTGGTGTGAACCCCGTGCAGCTCGCCTTCTCAGACTTTCTGTCCTGTGCACAGCACGGTCCCCTTGTTTATGGACTTAGTTGTATGCTGCAGGTAAGTCCTTTGACCTTGTTACTTACGTTAGATTTTAGTGTAGGAGATAATTGTGGTGGGAATTGCAACAGCTTTCACATTACAGCTCTAGTTTCTTCCTTAACCACATAATTTATACATTAAAATTTCATGTTTTCATTTTCCTTTGTAAATCAAGCCAAAAGAAGATTAATTACTTTAGTTTAGTAGTAAGTTATTGTGCTTATTCTTCATGAGGGCCATTAAGCAGTCAGTGAGTAAAACCCTTTATGGAATCCATGGAACAAGCCAGCTGTATCACTTCCCTGGAAAATCAGCTTTTTCATGTAGCATCTTTAGCTTCCTCAGTTTACATCCTGAGCAGTTGCATTTTCTCTCTGCCTTTAAACCCAATCAATCTATCCTGCTTTGCTCCATTGAGTTTCATTGCTGGTGGCCTGTGGACCATCCCCAGCATGCGGGCCCTGGACTGATGTTGCTAGGAAGGAAGTACAGCCCCGCACTAGAGGAAATCTAAGCTTAGTGTTCAGATCACACTTCTTGAGTTCTTAATGTGTCTAACTGTTGGCTAAGGGGCTTTGGGTCAGGCCTGGCCTTGGAAACAGTCTGAACTCTGGTAGAATTTGCTGCTTTGTCAGGAAGACAGGCTGACAGATAGGCAGTTTCTGAGACTGACAAGTGCTGACAGAGGAATGCCCAGTGAGCCAAGGGAGTTCAGAAGGATCATTTCTGATCCCACTTTGAATTCAGAGGAGCTTCCTGAGGACATAGTCCTGACTGGTGCTTAAAATATAAGTTTAAAAATGTGGTAGAGTATTCCTAGCAGAGCTCATAGCGGGGGCAGAGGCTCAGAGGGTTGGCTAGCCATCTTGTGTGCAGGTCAGTATTAATGGAACATGGAATATAAATCTGTTGGGGGCAACACATAGAAGACTGTTGTGCACCTTATGATTGGGTATCATTGGAGGATTTTGTGCATGGAAGACAGTGTGTGGGTTAGTTAGATTGTTTTAGCAGCAGTAGAGGGACAACTTATGTGAGTAAGGAAGTAGGGAGAGAAAGACAAGGAAAAGAAGTAAATTTGGAAGAGTCTAGGTAAGTTCAATTTTGGACTGTTTTAACCCGTAGGATCTCCAGGTAGGTATTTTCAAGAGGTTGTTATATGTCTGATTCTGTTTCCTGAGCCAAGATGACTGGCCACATCGGATTTGAATCATTCAGTACATGTGGCTGGGAGGGGCGAGGTTACCTAAAGAATTAGTGGTGGGAGTGGCCAGGTGGACCAAGGGGCATGAGTGGTTAAGCGATGGCAGAGAGGATTTTACAGAGATGACTTGAAAAGTTAGCCATACTAGAGAGAGAATTTATTATAGAAACAAAGATGAGGAGAAGAAGAATATTGAGCATGTTCTAGGTTATAGGCACTATTCTAAGTTGTATCATATATTAAGTCATTTAGTTCTCAGAACCACCCTATCTGATAGTAACCTTTGTTATTTTTGTAACACTAATGATGGAAAGGTAATATAGGTCACACCTGAGCTCAGTGGCAAAGCTGGAATTCAGACCCAAATTCTGGATCCAGAGTCCACATTCTTGACAACCACGTTAAATGGCTTCTCTAGGTACTTCAGAAAGTTTCGAAATGGAGTTAGTAGTGGTAGTGGCAGTGACAAGTGAATTGAGGTTTGGTAAGAAGGTGGTTGAACTTGTCTTTGACAGTATGGTGGTATCTTTGATGATAAGTTGGGTTTTGGGTGAGAAGCCAAGGTAAGGCAGGTTGACAGGTAATGCAGAATGGGGTGAAATAATGCTCCTCTTAATTTGAGAACCATGTCTATGAAGGCAAGAGATAGAAATCACTGCTGTGTGAATGACATTTCTTTTTTTTTTTAATTATTTTTGACTGGCCTATTTCTAAGCTAAGGGTAGACTAGTAGAGTGACTCTAGGAATAGTATTTGAAGGATCAGTGTCCTAGATGTGGGAAGCTTTGAAACTAAGAATGCAAGGGAAGGGCCCCATCATGGACAGGTGGTGAAAACCCCACATTGTCACAGATAGGATGAAGTGGGGAGGGATAGGTGCCAGGGGAGATGTGCATTGGAGGGTTCAGAGACTTTATGGTCCTGTTTGCCATCTGATTTCCACAGACATGTCTCCCTCTATACTTCCAAATGTAGTCCTTTTAATTTCTATTCACTTTTTAGAAAAAGGAAATTGCATTAATTTTCTCAGCTCTCTTTGTTTGCTCTTGAGTGGTATGATAGCAGAATGGTTAAGAGATATACTTTAAAATCATTCAGACAGACCTGACTTGGGCTCTGCTCTACCAGTTGGTAACTTGAACTTTGAGGCTTTGTTTCCCAAGTGTGAATGCAGGATGAGGACTATTTTTTTTTTAATTCTTTATTGTTTAAAGTATTATATATAGTATTACATATGCTTCCTTTTTCCCCCATTGACCATCCCGACCCCCCTCAACACATGCCCTCACCACCCTAGTGGCTGTGTCCGTTGGTTATGCTTATATGTATGCATACAAGTCCTTTGGTTGATCTCTTACCCCCCACATCCACCCTTCCCTGCCTTCCCTCTGAAGATTGATGAACTGTTTGATGCTTTACTTATTACTAGACTAGAAGCCCAGTGCATGGATTCATGCACCAGCGGGGTCCCTCAGCCTGGCCTGCAGGTTTTGGGCCAGAGCCAGCCCTTCAACATCCCCTGAGGGCTCCTGGATTGTGAGAGGGCAGTTTTTGGCACCCCAGAATTGGACTCCCTTCTCTCTGGTTCCGGGTGCATCACCCAAGAACTGCAGCTGCCAAGTCACTACAGCTCAGCAACTCATCTCTGTCTCATATTCTTCTTTCATACAGTTGGGACATGGCTATGATGTAGAAGCAAGGTGGTTATAAAAAGTATTTCGTGCAAGCTGGTTGAGTAAGACAGTCTATAAGGGGCTCAGCCAGGGTGGACAAGCTTCAGCTGAGGGCCAGGTGTAGCCTATGAGCTATAATAGTTTCATGTTTCCAAGGAGTTATTAGAACCAAGAAAGAAGAATGTGTGACAGAAACTATAGATGTCCCAAAAAGGTCAAAACATTTATTATCTGGCTTTTTACAGAAAAAAATTTGTCAACAGTTAGCCCAAGATTACTGCCTACCCAGCATTTATGAAGCTACTTTCTGCACCATTACTTGAAATATTTTAAAAAATTCCTTTTTACAGTTTATAACCTTAGAAATTAAATATTTAATGACATCTCATTTTTTTAACTGCATGAAAAATTGTTTTAAGTGATGATTAAAACAATTTATAAAAACTTCACTTTTATGTTTCTAGGTTTCCTATACTAGGTAATTTCTTTCTTTTTTAAAAAATACAGGTATATATTTTATTGATTTTTCACAGAGAGGAAAAGAGAGGGATAGAGAGTTAGAAACATCGATGAGAGAGAGACATGGAAAAGCTGCCTCCTGCATACCCTCCACCAGGGACGTGCCCGTAACCAAGGTACATGCCCTTGACCGGAATCGACCCTTTTGTCCACAGGCCGACGCTCTATCCACTGAGCCAAACCAGTTAGGGCTATACTAGGTAATTTCTTAATACTATACTTCCTTCCTTTCAAAGTGGTAATTCTGTCTTAGTTTTGTCTTATCACTTGAAAAGATGAGAATGGGGATAATATACTCATATTTTAATCTTACTGGTAAGAAACTGTAATAGTCATGATAAGGTGTCATTTTACTGTGAAGCTGTTGTTATACCTTTTCTTTCTCTTAACTGGATTTTCCGCTTTCTTTTCAGACTGTCACTCTCTGTTGCCCAAGTGCCTTAGTGTGGAATTATTCCACAAACGACAGTAAGAGCGCGAACCCAGGCTCTCCCCTGGATCTGCTGCAGGTGGCTCCCTCCAGTCTCCCCATGCCTGGCGGGAACACGGCCTTCAATCAGCAGGTAGACTTTCTGTTGCAGTGATTTGATGAGGGTTCTCATTCTTGAGAGTCATTAGGGCAGAGAGGGTCATGTGGATTTTAACATCTCTCATACTTGGTTGCCATTCCCAGCTCCGTCCCCCTTTCTCTGCATGGCCTTGGGGGATGTATTTAGCCTCTTGCACCACAGAAGTTCATGTTGCTCTCTTTCTTCTAACCCCCTTGCCAGACAGTTCTTGCAGAGAGTTCTGCCATCCAGACGATAATTATAGTGGTGTTCCAGAACTCTCAAAGTAGTGGTCTGTGATATTTAGTGATTATGTTTTTATTAGTGCTAGGTTATTTGGTTCAAAGACTTAAGAAATTTGAGCCAAAAAATGGTGACTAATACTTAGAAAAAGGTCTCTGTTTTTTCAAAGCAGTCTTATTAAGTTAATAAACATGACTGGTTGCTTTCATACATAGAAGAATGATTTATAGATGATATTTAGAACTTTTACTTTCTATTGATGTCCTAATATATTTTCAGTTATAAACATTTTTTTGTAAGCATTTATTATTGAAAACTGGCATAAAACCACAATCTGTGAATTTTAAAATGCACTCTTGGTAAAACAGACTGAACTTCCAACAATGCAGTGAAGACAGTGGTTCACCGTAGGGATTCTCACCGTAGGATTCTCTGCTTATGTGGAAAATCCTGACATGATGTGGACAACCACTGTGGCTCTTCAAGCACAAGTTAATTAGAAATGCTTATTTTTCAGGTTCGGGCAAGGATTTATGAGGTAGAACAGCAGATAAAACAGAGAGGCCGTGCAGTGGAAGTTCGGTGGTCTTTTGACAAGTGCCAGGAGTCAACAGCAGGTACAGAACACAACAGAGGAGTGCTTTTGAATGTGGGACTTTATATGCCATGCTTCTGATTGTCGTCACTCTGTCCACATAGTGGATAAGGATGTTCTCTGCTCTCTGATTGAGCCACCTAGTGAATTCTGAGGAAGTTCTTTAGTTTATGTCCTTTAGACCCTGGCTGTCTAGCTTGCCAGGTGTGGTTTTGTTGGCAGCTCTTTTATGCTGGGAATTATTTCTTAAAATCCCTTTTGCACCCATGATAATGAGTTTTGTACTGTGCTGTTTGGTCTCATTTAGCCTTTTTAACTGCTTGCTTAATTTCCATTTTTAGGGGTGACCATTACCCGGGTTTTACACACATTGGAAGTGTTGGATCGACACTGTTTTGACCGAACTGATTCTAGTAATTCATTGGAGACACTTTATCATAAGATTTTCTGGGCGCACCAAAATAAAGATAATCAAGAGGTAATTATTTTTTTCTTCTTATCCCATTTTATTAGCATATTTTCTTCGTTTTCATTCTATAAATTTTGACAAAGCCTTTACAATAAAGTGTAATACCTTGTGAAGAGGTCTTTACTCTAAAATCATTCTATTGTATGACTAAAAAGTCCCACCATTATAAAAATGTCCATGGGCTGATCTACCTAGGTATATCAGTTGGGAAGCTTTTCCTCCATTCTTTTATTGTCATTTCTCATCATTTTCATTTTAGAAGAATACTCTTCATCTAGTGATTAGATTTTATGCAGTGGTTTGGCTTTAATCCAGTGGGAATAATAGATTTAGCATATCAGAAAGCAGCAAGTTAGTATGATCTTTGAAAAATCTGTAGACCGTATATTATACAGGATTCTCCAGAGAAATAGAACCAATAGGGTAAAAAATGTAAATATATATGTATATATACACACATATATATCTATATATTAAAGGTTAAAGGATATTTACAATAATTTGTTGCATAATAATGTTTTAGTCCATGACAGATTGCATATATGATGATGGTCCCATCTATCTATAATAATAAAAGGGCAATATACTAATTAGACTGAACGTCTTCTGGATGTCATTTCCGACATCTTTCTTGACAAAGCCAGGATTGGAGGGAAGCCAGCTCCGGTCCTGGGTGCCTGTGGGTGGCCAGAGGAAGGAAGCAGCCTGGGTCCCAGGTGCCTGCTGGTGGCCAGAGGAAGGAATCTAGTGCTGATAGCTAGGAGAAGGAAGACCTACCCTTGCACAAACTTTTATGCATTGGGCCTCTAGTCTACACTAATAAAAGAGAAAGATGCAAATTGATTGCACTGTCAAGACACCCACCAGCCAATCAGGTGTGAGTATGCAAATTAATCTGACAAAGATGGTGGATAATTTGCATACACAGGCACCAAGTAGCCCAAGTCCCAGGACCATTCTCGAGACCCAGGCTGCTCCTAGCCTGTAGGCCAATGTGTAGGCCTTGAGCAGCCGAGGTCCCAGAATGTCCCCAGGTCTATGAGCACAGGCGCCAAGTGTCTGAGGGAGATGGTCCCAGCTCAGCACCTACAATGTGGGGCTGGCTGCTAGCCTTGGGGCTGTGCCCCCCTCAGGCTGTAGTGAACACAAAACAGGGGTCCTCTGAACATGAGTTGCAGAGGAAACACCTTTTCTTTTTAAAAAAAAAAAAATTTTATTGATTTTTTTACAGAGAAGAGGGGAGAAGGATAGACAGTTGGAAACATCGATGAGAGAAACATCGATTCAGCTGCCTCTTGCACACTCCCCACTGGGAATGTGCACCTAACCAAGGTACATGCCCTTAACAGGAATCAAACCTGGGACCCTTCAGTCTGCAGGTTGATGCTCTATCCACTGAGCCAAACCAGTTTGAGCATAAAAACCTTTTCTGACTGTTCATTGTCTAAGTTCCATGTACACCGCCGCTTGCCGTGTTCTTGGTAACTTGGGTAATAAGAGGAGAAAACGAAGGTGCACTGCTGGAGAGACTAAGAAAAGTCATATCCTGCCCTAGCTAGTTTGGGTCAGTGGATAGAGTCTCAGCCTGCTGACTGCAGGATCCAGCTTCAATTCTGATCAAGGGCATGTAGCTAGGTTACAGACTCCTCCCTTGGCCAGGGCCCAGGTCAGGGCTCATGCAGGAGGCAACCAATCAAAGTGAACCTCTCACATTGATGTTTCTCTGTGTCTCTCCATCTTTCTTTCATATTCTGTAAAAATCAATGGAAACATATCATTAGATGAGTATAAAAAAAAAGAAAGGAATGTCATATTCTATGAAAGACACATCTTGAAGATGCCTAAAGAAAATTGTCATTTTTTCATAGTGAAGGGACTGGAGTCTGTGTTGATGAAAACACCTTGGTGGCTGTGATGGCGGGCAGTGGGTGTAGCAGCAGGGTGAGGGGGCTGGCGCCATCCTGTAATCAGCCCAGTTGCCTCCCGCAGAGAAGGACATCCCCTGAGACTATCAGTAGGACATCCCTTTTGCTACCAGTTTGTGAGAGGGGGCAGGCTGGGCTGAAGGTCCTCCCTGCTCAGTGCACGAATTTTGTGCACTGAGCCCCTAGTAAGATGATAATGGAGATGAAAAATTCTTATCGCCTACTGATGCTAAGCCATTATAAAGTTGTAGTACAGTGTGTTGCTCATGTGTTGTTGGTGATGCTGGGGGACTGTATTTTCTCTTAAGGTCTTTAACTGATTGAATAAGGCCCACCCATGTTATAGAAGATAATTTGCTGTACTAAGTCTATGGATTTAAACATTAATCATAATTTATAAAAATATCTTCAACTAAATTGGAGTTTAATCCCAAAACATAGCCTAGCCAAGCTGACACATAAAATTAACCATCACACAGACAGTTGTTATCATATGCTTTCCTAATAATAGATTGTTTCATTACTGAACTGATCTATAAACATCAGATTTTCAGTGTTTTTTTCCCTAACTCTTATTTTGGGTAGCAATAAAAAGTTCGTGTTTTTTTTATAATGGAAAGTGCCTGTCGTATGTCCAAGTCATGCCAGGTACCAGGAATGCAGTGGTAAGTTTTAAGACATGGTACCTACCTTCATTGAATACCTTAGTTAACTGATTATAAATACCTTTGGTTTTCATAGCAGTCTTTGGGAACTGCATATATGGAAAAAAGAGAAAACAAAAAGAACTACCACAAATCTTTCACTGTCCTACCTCCTTGTGAACTTGATGTGAACCTTTTCCAGATTACTTCTGTTTTGGAATATTTGTGGTCATCACTCTGCTTCTCGAAGATAAGGGTCATGCCAAGTAGGTTATCTGGATGCCGTGAGTGAAGCATATAGACTCAGTAAAATTTCTAACTCGAGCCTAAGTAGAAATGCTTCAGTCCTTCCAGAGAAAGCATACTGATGATAAAGTCTACATAGTTCTCTGCTCATGGACATAGGACAGAATGTTACTGGGTGGACACCTTGAAATCTTTCTTTTCGTAATAAAGACTTTCTTAGATAAAAGGCTTTAAGAGTGCTAAGATTTGTAATATGTAGATTTGAGCTATCTGGAAGGAAAGTAGGGCTACCTAATATTCAAGGTGTACTTTTGCATTGCTAACCTGCTTGCACTAAATGTTGAGTAAAGACAATATTGTTCCCAGATGAGAGTTTTACCTAGTCCATGCAAACTGCTTCAGTTTTATGGTTAGCCTGACTATGTACCTTTCAAGTTCATGAAATGGCAAACTTCAGAATGCCATTTCATGAACTATGCCTCATTCACGCACAGACTTAAGTTACAGGACTCTTAAAAAGAAAAATCATGAGTGTCTGTATCAAGGGCAGGAATAATGCTAAATGTTTTTGACTAAAATTATATTATCAAATTCTCTCTCAAGCATAGTTATTTTCAAGGTGGGTGCCTGAGGAAGTGATTAGAATTTCTATTTAGATTACATTTTAAAGCAACCAGGTCTGTTTTGTCTAGGTCTTATAATAAACATAATTGTTATGCTGGTATCAGTAGAGAAATAAATAAATACATGTTGAGTGAGAGTGTTTGCTAAAAAAAATACTAAACTGAAAGAATATGTAAGAAATGCTTGGTGATCTCTGCTGTAAGCATCCTCAAGTGAGGGACCTAGCCCAGAATGTGGGAAGTGCGAGCTACTAGAGGGCGAAGTGTACTCAGGGCAGAGAGTCTTGGATTCTGTAGTCACAAACACACTTCATTGGAAGGAACCTCAGTGTTGCTCATTTAGGAGTAATTATGTTGCATGTTGACTCAACTCCAGAAAGATCTGATATAAGTGAGTGGTTGCTTTGTGTTACTATGCTGTTTGATGAATAAGACAAAAACCTACATTTTAACCTGTAAGTCAAACTGGTCATCTTTTCTTAATAATTGGTCAAAAAGAATAACTGGATTGAGCTTTCTTAAACATTTAACATGTTACTTTTTAACAATATGAGTTTGGTATCTACGTGTGTGTGTGTGCACATATGTATGTGAATGGCAATGTTGCATCACTGTTTACTTGCCACAGGGTTTGCTGTTTTCTTTAAATTTCTTTATTGATTAAGGTGTTACATGTGTCCTTATTCACCCCTTAGCCCCCATCTCCCTCACTCATGCACTCACCACCCCCCCTGTTGTCTGTGTCCATTGGGTAGACCCATATGCATGCATACAAGTCCTTTAGTTGATCTCTATCCCTTAACCCTGCACACCCTTAATTTCCCTCCAAGGTTTGATGGTCTAATGGATGTTTCTCTATATGGAACTGTTTTTCTTCATCAGTTTATGTTGTTTATTATATTCCACAAATGATTGAGATCATGTGATACTTATCTTTCTTTGACTGGCTTATATTGCTTAGCATAATGCTCTCCAGTTCCATCCATGTTGTTGCAAATGGTAAAATTCCTTCTTTTTTAGCCAGCATAGTAACTCATTGTGTAGATGTACCACAGTTTTTTAATCTGCTGATAGGCATTTAGGCTGTTTCCAAATCTTAGCTATGGTAAATTGTGCTGCTATGAACATAGGGGTGCATATATCCTTTCTGATTAGTGTTTCTAGCTTCTTGGGATATATTCCTAGAAGTGGTATTACTGGGTCAAATGGGAGTTCCATTTTTAGTTTTTTGAGGAGACTCCATACTGTTCTCCACAGTGGCTGCACCAATCTGCATTCCCACCAGCAGTGCACCAAGGTTCCTTTTTCTCTGCATCCTCGCCAACATGTGTCATTTATTGATTTGTTAATGATAGCCATTCTGACAGGTGTGAGATGGTACTGCATTGTCATTTTGATTTGCATCTCTCAGATAATTAGTGACTTTGAGCATGTTTTCATATGTCTCTTTGTCTTCCTTCTGTCTTTTGAAAACTCTCTATTTAGGTCCTTTGCCCATTTCTTGATTGGATTGCTTATCTTCCTTTTGTTGAGTTGTATGAGTTCCCTGTAAATGTTGGAGATTAGACCCTTATCAGTGATAACATTGGCAAATATGTTCTTCCATGTAGTGGTCTTTCTTGTTGTTTTGTTGATGATTTCTTTTGCTGTGAAAAAGCTTTTAATTTTGATGTAGTCCCATTTATTTATTTTCTCTTCAGCTTCCATTGCCCTAGGAGCAGTATCAGTGAAGATATCCCTTCGGCATATGTCTGAGATTTTGCTGCCTGTGGATTCCTCTAGTATTTTTTATGGTTTCTCGTCTTATGTTTAAGTCTTTTATCCATTTTGAGTTTATTTTTATGTATGGTGTAAGTTGGTGGTCTAGTTTCATTTTTTGGCATGTATTATCTCTGCTATTTTCCCAACACCATTTATTCAAGAGACTGTCTTAACTCCATTTTATGTTCATGCCTCCTTTGTTGAATATTAATTGGGCATAGTGGTTTGGGTCGATATCTGGGTTCTCTATTCTATTCCATTGATCTATATGTTTGGTCTTCTGCCAGTTCCAGGCTGTTTTGAGAACAGTGGCTTTGTAATACAGCTTGATATCTGGCATTGAGATCCCACCTACTTTGTTCTTCTTTCTCAGGATTGTTGCAGCTATTCGGGTCTTTTTTATTCCAGATGAATTTTTGGAGAGTTTGTTCTAGGTCTGTGAAATATGCCTTTGGTATTTTAATGGGGATTGCATTGAATCTATAGATTGCTTTGGGTAGAATGGACATTTTGATGATGTTCATTCTACCAATCTATGAACATAGTGTGTTCTTCCATTTGTTTATGTTTTCCTCTATCTCTTTTTTCAGTGTCCTGTAGTTTTCCGCATATATGTCTTTTACTTACTTAGTTAAGTTTATTCCTAGGTATCTTAATTTTTTTGGTGCGATGGTAAATGGGATTGCTTTTTTAGTCTCACTTTCTGTAAGATCACATTGGTGTATAGAAATGCCATAGATTTCTTTGTGTTAATTTTGTATCCTGCTACATTGCCAAATTCATTTATTAAATTTATTTGTCTTTTTATGGAGTCTTTAGGGTTTTCTATTTACAGTATCATATCATCTGCAAATAAGGACAATTTTATTTCTTCTTTTCCTACTTGGTTGCCTTTTGTTTCTTCTCCTTGTCTGATAGCAATGGCTAATACTTCCAGTACTATGTCGAGTAGAAATAGTGAGAGTGGGCATCCCTGTTTAGTTCCTGTTCTTAGGGAAAATGGTTTTAGTTTTTGTCCATGTAATGCTGGCTGTGGGTTTATCATATATGGCTTTCATGATGCTGAGGTATGATCCTTCTATTCCCATCTTGCTGAGAGTTTATATAAAAAAAGGGTGTTGGATTTTTTCAAATGCTTTTTCTGCATCAATTGATATGACTATGTGATTTCTTCTCCCTCAATTTGTTTATGTGGTATATCACGTTTATTGATTTGCAGATATTGTACCATCCTTGCATCCCTAGGATAAATCCTGCTTGGTGATGGTGTATGATCTTTCTGATGTACTGCTGGATCCGATTGCTAGGATTTTGGTGAGGATTTTGGTAGTATCTATGTTTACGAGGGAAATTGGCCTGTAATTCTCTTTCATTGTGTTATCTTTTTTTTAAAATTAAATATTTATTTTTCAGATTATTACATTTGTTTCTCTTTTTTCCCCTCCATAGCTCCCCTCCATCCAGCTCCCACCTTTCCCTCTACCCTTACCTCCCTCCTATTGACCTCATCCATAGGTGTATGATTTTTGTCCAGTCTCTCCCTGTACACCTCTCACCCCTTTCCCCCTGAGAATTATCAGTCTAATCCCTTCCTGTGCTCCTGATTCTATTATATTCACCAGTTTATTCTGTTGATCAAATTTTTAATTTACTTAATTTTTAGATTCACTTGTTGATAGATATGTATTTGTTGTTCATAATTTTTTGCCTTTTACCTTTTCTTCTTCCTCTTCTAAAAGAGTACCTTTCAGCATTTCATATAATACTGGTTTAGAGTTGCTGAACTCCTTTAGCTTTTTCTTATCTGTGAAGCTCTTTATCTGCCCTTCAATTCTGAATGATAGCTTTGCTGGATAGAGTATTCTTGGTTGTAGGTTCTTGCTATTCATCATGTTGAATATTTCTTGCCACCCCCATCTGGCCTGTATCGTTTCTGTTGAGAAATCAGCTGACAGTCGTATGGGTGCTCCCTTGTAGTTAATGAACTGTTTTTCTCTTGCTGCTTTTAAGATTCTCTCTTTGTCTTTTGCTCTTGGTATTTTAATTATGAGGTGTCTTGCTGTAGTCCTCTTTGGATTCCTTTTATATGGGGATCTGTGTGCTTCCTAGACTTGTAAGTCTATTTCTTTTACCAGATGTGGCAAGTTTTCAGTCATTATTTCTTTAAATAGGTTTTCAGTATCTTGCTCTCTCTCTTCTTCTGGCACTCCCACAATTCTGATGTTGGTACGCTTGAAGCTGTCCCAGAGGCTCCTTACATTATGTTTACATTTTTGGATTATTTTCTCTTCTTGCTCTTCCAGTTGATTGTTTTGTGATTCTTTATATTTCACATTTTTGACTGGATTCTTGCCTTCCTCTAGTCTGCTGTTAGGACTCTATATAATATTTTTTATTTCAGCCAGTGAATGTTTAATTTCTAGTTGGTCCTTTATCATCTCCTCTTGGGTCTCGCTAACTTTACCCAACTTTTCCAGGATATTCTTGAAAAACCTTATAAGCGTGGTTTTGAACTCTATATCCAGTCATTTGTTTTCCTCCATTTCTTTTGTTTGTGATCCCTTCCCTTGTCTCGGCATTTTCACTATGCAGGGAGAACCTCTGTGTTGGATTCAGCCCTATGATACAAGAGTTGCAAAACTGCAAAAGCTTCTCTGTTGAGCTTGGGATGGGTGGAGTGTCAGGGCTTAACGGACTGCCTTGCCTTCTAGTCGGCCCCGCCTTCCACAGCCCCTGAGTCTCACATGACTGGGTAATCGCTGGAGTGGTCCCTGTGCGCGCACGTTCTCGCAGTGCCTCTAGACTGCTGCCTTTCCAGCTCCTCTCGCTCCGGGATCATATGAGTCTGGGTCCCTAGGGTTTCGCCCGAAACTGGGGTTTAGTGGAGCTAGAAGTGGCACAGTTGGAAGGATCTGTCTCCCGCCCACTTGTGAAAGCCACCGGCACAATCAGCAGTCAGTCCTCCGCGTGCACGCCAGCAGACTTCTGATCTTTTGTGACTCCCCTAAATTTCCCTGCACTTCTCCCTTTTCACAGTCCAAACTCCCCCCGTATGAGTTTCGGCTGGATCTGGGGTTTAGTGTCATAGGATAAGGGGTTCAATGTCTTTGAGAGTCTCTGTCTCCTGCCCACCAGAGAAAGCCAGCCAGGTTCTCTGGCACCCACTCTCTTTACACGTGCGTCTCCGTACCTCAGCTTTTTGCAGCTCCTCTGGGTCTCTGAGAGCCCCTCTCTTTCCTTCCAGTTGTAGAATTTCCACTCAGCCAGCTTTACTGTGGTTCCAGATGATGTCCATTTTGTCTTTTAGTTGTAGTTTTGAAATTGTTGTGCAAGGCAGCAGTGTGGGTGTTTACCTGTGCCGCCATCTTGGGTTCCCATTTTGTTATCTTTATATGGTTTTGGTGTTAGGGTGATCCCGGCTTCTTAGAATGAGTTTGGAAGTGTTCCTTCCTCTTGAATTTTTTGGAATAGTCTGAGGAAAATAGGTTTTAGTTCTTCCTTGAATGTTTGGTATAACTCTCTTGTGAAGCCATCTGGGCATGGGCTTTTGTTCGCTGGAAGCTTTTGATGGCTGCTTCAATTTCTTCCATATTTATTGGTCTATTGAGAGTTTTAGAATCTTCCCGATTGAGTTTTCGAAGGTTGTATTTTTCTAGGACTATGGCCATTTCCTCTGGGTTGTCCAGTTTGTTGGAATAGAATTGTTTATAATATTTTTCAACAATCCTTTGTATTTTTGGTGGGGTCTGCTGTTATTTCACCTCTTTCATATCTGATTTTGTTTCTTTGAGTCCTCTCTCTTTGCCTGATGAACCTGGCTGGAGTTTCATCAATCTTGTTTATCCTTTCACCGAACAAGCTCTTGGTTTCATTGATCTCTTGTATTTTTGTTTGTTTGTTTGTTTTGGTCTCTATGTCTTTTATTTCTGACCTAATCTTTATTATCTCTTCCTTCTGCTCACCCTGGGCTTTTCTTGTTGCTCTCTTTCTAATTCTTTGAGTTGTCGCATTAGATGATTTACTACCATTTTTTCTTGTTTTTTTTTGAGGTAGGCCTGTAGAGCTATAAACTTCCCTCTCAAGACTGCTTTCATTGTGTCCCATAAATTTTGGATTGTTGTGTTTTTATTGTCATTAGTTTCCAGAATGTTTTTAATTTCTTCTTTGATCTCATTGGTAACCCAATCAATATTTAATAACATGCTATTCAGCTTCCAAGTGTTTGAGTGTTTTGGATTGTTTTCATTGTAGTTTATTTCTAATATTATGCCATTGTGGTCTGAAAAGATGCTTGGTATGATTTCAATCTTCTTGAATTTGGGTCCATTTTGCTTGTGACCCAGTACGTGGTCTATTTTTGAGAATGTCCCATGGGTGCTTGAGAAGAACACATATTCTGCAGCTTTGGGGTGAAATGTTCTGAAGATGTCAATTAAGTCCATCTAATGTAGTGAGTCATTTAAGATTGTTGTTCCTTTGGTGATTTTTTGTCTAGAGGATTTATCCAGTGATGTCTGTGGTTTATTAAAGTCCCCTACTATGATTGTATTGTTGTCTATCTTTCTCTTGATATCTTCCAGGAGATTTTTTATGTATTTGGGTGCTCCTGCATTGGGTGTTTACCAGGATTGTATCCTCTTGTTGTATCAATCCCTTTAGTATTATGAAGTAGCCTTCCTTATTTTTTTTTTTTTAGATATATATTTTATTGATTTTTTACAGAGAGGAAGGGAGAAAGATAGAAAGTCAGAAACATCGATGAGAGAGAGACATCAATCAGCCGCCTCCTGCACGCCCCACAGTGGAGATGTGTCCGCAAGCAAGGTACATGCCCCTAACCGGAATCTAACCTGGGACCTTTCAGTCCGCAGCCTATTGCTCTATCCACTGAGCCAAACCAGTCTTGGCTACCTTCCTATCTTTTGTTATTGCCTTCACTTTGAGATGTATTTTGTCAGATATAAGTATTGCTACCCTAGCTTTTTTTTTTTTCATTTCTGTTTGCTGAAAGATATTTTCCCATCCCTTTACTTGCAGTCTGTGTGAGTCTGTTGTTCTGAGTTGAGTCTCTTGTAGACAGCATGTATACGGGTCATGTTGTTGTTTTTATCAATTCAGCCACTTGATGTCCTTTGATTGAAGCATTTAGTCCATTTACATTTAAAGTTATTATTAGAAGGTACTGTTTATAGCCATATTTTTTTTCTTGAGGCTGTGTTCCTTCTTACCTTTTTGTTTCTTCTTTTTACAGCATTCCCTTTAGCATTTCTTGCATTGCTGCTTTGGTAGTGATAAATTCCCTTAGTCTTTTTTTGTCTGTGAAGCTCCTGATTTCTCCTTTAATTTTGATTGATCGTCTTGCTGGATAGAGTGTTCTTGGATTGAGTCCCTTGCTTTGCATCACTTTAGGTATCTCCTCCCATTCCCTTCTACCTTGATGTGTTTCCCTTGAGAAATCATTTGATAATCTGATGGAGGATCTTTTGAAGGTAACTCTCTGTCTCTCTTGTAGCCTTTAAGATCCTCTCTTTGTCGATAGCATTTGCCATTGTAATTATAGCATGTCTTGGTGTAGGTCTTTTGTGATTCATCTTGATTGTACTTGAGTAACTTTTTTCTTCCCCATATCAGGGAAGTTTTCTGTCATTTTTTCAAATAAATTTTCTAATCCTTGCTGCTCTTGTCCTTCTGGCAGCCCTATTATTCGTATGTTATTTCATTTTGCATTGTCCTAAAGCTCCCTTTGGCTCTTCTCCCGCTTTAAAATTTTTTTCTCTAGTTACTGTTCAGATTGGGCTTGTTTCTGTACCTGATCTTCTAACTCGCTGATTTGGTCCTTTTCTTCTTTTAGTCTACTGTTAAAGCCTTCCATGGTGGTTTTGATAGTAGCTATATAATTTTTTATTTCTTCCTGATTTTTGCATAGGTTGTATGTTTTGTCGTCCATCCTGTGTATGAACTGTATGACCATTACTCTGAATTTTTTTTCTGTCATGTTGCCTGCTTCTGTTTCACTTATTTTCTTACTTGGCAATTCTTCCTTTTCTTTCCTCTGGGGATTGCTTTATTGTCTTCCCATTTGACTATCACCATAAGGTTCAGATGTCAAGTTGCTGGGGCCTGGATGGTGTGCAGTTGGAGTTTTGCACACCCCCAAGTGTCACTGAAGAGTTCTGATACCAAGACGTGCAGTTGCTGTGGATTGTTGGGCACCACGCTCACCCTGGGTCAGAGTCATGGGTGCTTAATGTGGCCTCGTGTGTTCACCTAGAATCAGGGAAGCTGCCTGAGCCACATTGAAACAGAGAACCCACTGGCATGTGCCAAAAGTCAAAGTTCCCTATTACATGTCAGGAATCAGAGGCTCCTTGTGTCCATGCTGAGAAACGAGTATCAGAGTTTCTGTTTCTTGGTGCTACCTCACACTGAGAATCAGGTCCCTTTGTGCACATGTGCCAAGATTTGGAGTCACTGGCTCTTAGTGTGAATTTACTGGGAATCAGGGATCTAAGGCACATATAATGAGGAACAGAGTCTAGTCACTGGTGGTCAATGCTGCCTCTTGTGTGGAGATTCAGGGTCCCCAATCTGCTTGGGAGACTGGGTTGCTTAGTCACACTCTGTTGAATTTAGGTCCACTTCTGCCCTGTGGTAAACAGCCTCTGTGTGCACTTGCCTTGAATCAAAGTCAGGTGGCACTGCCCCTTAGTGTGGGTGTGGAGTCTGGTCACATAGGTGTGCACTCTAGAAAACAAACTCTTTGTGTTCATGTATCCAGGTTCCAGTTCAGCGCTGCCTTCCTGTGTGGGCATAGGATCTGGTTGTGGAGGACAAACTCCCTGAGACTGCACATCCAAGTTCAAATTCATTGCAGTCTCTCTGCTAAGGTGCAGGGTCTGGTCATAGGAAACTAACTCCCCAGGTTTCCACCCCCAGGCTCAAATTCAGTGCTGTCTTCCTGCATGGGTGTAGGATCTGGTCACAGAAGACAATCTCCCCAAGGTCATGCAGCTTTGCCACATTCAGGACTGCCTTCCTGCCTAGGAGTGGAGGTGAGTTGTGGGAAACAAATTCCCCGAGTTTGCAAGACCAGGCTCAAGTTCAGCACTGACTCCCTGCCCTGCGTGGGTGTGCAATCTGATCGCAGAAGACTAGCTCCCTAGGGATGGGTGGCAAGGCTTGAGTTCCACTCAGTCTCCCTGCCTGGTCGCATAGATGAGTCCTGAAAAACAAATTCCCTGAGTTCACAAGTCCGAGGTCAACTTCAGCACTGTCTCCCTCCCCTGAGTGGGTGCGGCTTCTTGTCACAGAAGACCAGCTCCCTAGGGATGAGTGGCTAGGCTGTAATTCCGCTCAATCTCCCTGCCTGGGCATGGAGACTAGTCATGGGAAACAAACTTCCGTGTCTGACACTAAGGCTCAAAGTCAGGCAGATTCTCCACTGCTTTGTGTTTGCAGAAAGTCTTATTGTTCAGCTAGTGTCTGGTAGTTTCTATGTCACTGCAACATAGGTGGCAGAGGGGGATTGGCTTTGTGACTCACAGAAATCTGCGGCCGGGTGCCTGGAGTCCCGGTGTACTTGGGTCTGCAGTTGTGGTGGCAGGTCTTCTACCAGAGCGGCTGTAGGGTCCTGGTTTGCTTCAGAGACCAGACTGGATGGTGGCAAGGGTAGGATCCTAGTCTTAAGCAGTTCTGTTCTTCAAGATGGCATGGTCTCTTCCACCAGTGTCCTCCCCGAAGTGTTTGCGGTGGCCTTGGGGTTTTGCCATCTAAGACTGCCCCGATTGGCAGGCCCCTGGAAGAACTGCAGTGTCTAACTGTCCCTATTTCACTCACACCCACACCCACACATGTCCACACACAACTCTATTACTCCCTTACTCTCTCACACATACTCTCCCTCCCAATCTTCCTGCTCATTGCCATCCGGTTTGCTGTTTTCTTTTTTAAATATATTTTATTGCTTTTTTACAGAGAGGAAGGGAGAGGGATAGAGAGTTAGAAACATCGATGAGAGAGGAACATCCATCAGCTGCCTCCTGCACACCTCCTACTGGGGATGTGCCCACAACTAAGGTACATGCCCTTGACCGGAATCGAACCTGGGACCTTTTAATCCATAGGCTGACACTCTATCCACTGAGCCATACTAGTTAGGGCTGGTTTGCTGTTTTCTTGACTTCCAAGTCACATTATATGTTTCTGGAATCCATGTATGAACCATGCAGCTGTATTGACTCTGCTCAGTTCTGTGACCTTGTACAAGTTATTGTGCCTTAGTGCTCTTACTTGTTAATCAGCATAGAGCACTTGACCCACTTGTCTCTAAGGAGACAGAATACTTTCAGAATTATTAAGCACTATGTAAATGTGTTTAAAATTGTTATTGTTAGTGATAATCATTATTAGGCTTGTATTAGAAGAACCAATGTAGTGTTATATTGAAAGTTATAATTGTCTGATAAGGAGAAGTTGTATAAAGTGGTGTGGTTGGTATTCAGAAACACATCTCACTTCTTCAAAACAAACTTCCCCTTTTTGATTTTATAATTTGTTAGGGCTTACACAATATGATAGATAATAGAATATGTGGCAGCCTCTGCAGTTGCAGTTAGTCTGAGGTTTGCTTTTGCAAAGTCATGTGTAGGGTCATGAACTGCCCAGTCTCTCTCCTTACATCTGTTTGTGAAACTTGAACTCCATTCTTCTCGATTGTCTTTGCTCTGGAACTGCTAAGGGAAATGCTATTCTCTCTATTCCTGTGTGGGAGGGGGAGAACAGCTGTCCAGGTGGGATGAGGGGCAGAGGGACAGGTTTGTTGTGTAATGTCTGGAGTTTGGTGAAAGCCCATTGAAAATAGTGATGTACGAAGTGGGATTTGAGGCCTTGGCTGCTCTGTGGTTGGAGGGTAGTCACAGGGAGTAGCAGCTGACACTGTGCCAGGCCTGTGCATGGGGTGTGCCAGGTCTGTGGCATGCTTTCACTCAACTCATATAAAATGCATTATTCCTTTGCCCGCCCTCCTTCTCCCCTATCTCTCCAATCCTCAGCTACTATTTTTGTATCAGAGTTTGGGTATTAGTGTAAGAGCATGATAGTACAAGTCTCAAAATACCCTCAGTATTAGTTTTTCTAGATCTGTGCCATTTGATTTTTCATTCAGTGGATAGTGAGGTGTGAAAATGGCAATTCCTAGGGTGGGGTTGGGCCACACAGGGGCCAGACATATGCAGTGCACTGTTTGTGGGCTGCTGTGCACAGGATGGGATGAAGTGACCAGGAAATGGGCATGCCTTTTTAGAAAAGAGGTGGCCTCTCAGATTCTACTTGGGATGGTGGACCCACTGTTGCTGATTGTCAGCATTTCTAGGGAACTGAGATGTCAAGCTGTGTGTGTCACCTTCCTTAGTCTCATAGCACTCTCTAGGCCAGTCCGCAGGCCTGCTGGTTGTGTTTTCTCAGATGCCTGTCACTTTCCAATGCCTGGTACATGTTTTATACAACATTTACTCATTTGCCTAGTTAGTGTTCTAGAATTATTCCTACTCTTGGTGGTGAAGGTAGAGAAGCTGGCAGCTCTATGAGGGAGTTAGACTCTGTGGGGGTGAGGACCTCTCCTTCCTGATGCTGATGGAGCCCATCACTTGTGAGCTCACCTGCGCAGTAGGATGGGGGTGTCCCCTCAACCTTCCAGAGCCATGCACCACTTCCTTCCTCTTGGCTTCTCTCCTTGTTTTGTGGGCGTGATGGGCTAAGAAGCTGTCTCTTTCTCACTTCTCTTTCTGGTGCCTGGGAATCAGGCTTTCTCTTCCTGTTGGAAGGCTAGACCAGCTTCTGGGCAGAGCTGCTCAGACAGCAGCAGCCTGCATTTTCCCTTTCCCTGCGGGTCCACAACCACGGCACGCCCAGACTCTGGAAACCTCTGAATTTGCTGTTTGTGTTGTTTGGTGCTTGGAGTATTCACAAAGCATTCTCTGAACAGCTGAGAGGCGTTCATGCTGATGATCTGAGTAGTGAGTGGCCTGAGGTCTAGAGGATGTGCCTGCCTCTCCGTGGTTCAGGCCCCTGGTCAAGTCAGGTCTCTGCAGTGTGGCTGATGCAACACCTGAAGCCTTGCATCTGTGGTAGCCGGGCATGTCCTATGTGTCTTCCTGTGAGCCTATGGTTCTTAGGCTAGGGTCTGTTCCTTCTGCTCACCAGCATTTCATCAGTCGCTAGCATCATGCCTGAGGCCCTTAAGTCTGGAGGAGGTGCGTAAGAAATTTGTTTTTAGGGCTGCTAAAAATGCTGCTGGGATAATGAACTGGAAGGGAGACCCCTGAATTAGTTTCAGCTTTGTATCAAGTCTCTGTATGATGTCTATTTTCCAGTAGTGCCTGTTCAGATGTGTAGGAGAGTGGCAGGTGGATAGGGAAATGCTGCTGACGGGAGCGCTCAGCTATAAAATCAGCAGGTTATTGCATTTCTTTTGGGGCATTTGGGACAGTTCACCCACTCATGATGGGTGTCAGTTTCTTCATTTGTAAAAGGGCAGATAAAACATGTCAATATGTATAAGGCTTCGATGTAAACCCTAGCTGCTGTTATTATGGGTAATGTATTTTGGGAGACAGAAACTTTGGAGAGATGGAAGGAATATGACCCATTGGGACTACTGTAGACACACTCATACACACACACACACACACACACACACACACACAATTATCTATCACACAACTATCTGTCACACAGTCCACTAGTCCATAAAGTATAGCCAGGATCTGTCAGGCATTTTACACTCTTGGATTTCACAAATTCTTTTACCTGCAGGAGAGAAGACGGAGAGTGGGTCAGCCCACCCAAAGTGAGGTGGCCAAAATGCGATGTTCTACATGAGATTATGCTCATCTCAATGCTTAGAATGTTTTTAAAGCCAAGACTCAAGAAAGTCAAACAAGCAACACATAGGTCTGATCACCATTGAGAGTCCCTGTACTGAGTGACTGCAGGTGCTGCTAGTGCTATCAGAGGCCTGCTGGAATCCACTGTGCCTTTGACGGTGCAGGTTTTCCTACTGGCTACCCAAAGGAAGTGTTGCAACAGCTACCATCTTATTTTTAAGTAAACTTATTGTTAAAAGGGCAATCATATTAATATAGTGTGAAACATTGTGTGTCTGGACATTTATATTTTGCTCGCATTGAGAAGGTAGTAACACCACCATTTAGGTTGGGGTAGGCCTCTGTTTTTGAGCATGTATACAAGGTTACAAGCACCAAGCCCTGTTTTAAGTGTATTACATCATCTCATTTAATTTTTCCCTGGCCAGTGAGATGCATGTCTTAAAAATTTTTGTTCCCCAACTTTACAGATGAGGAAAGCAAGGTTGAGTGAGGATGAGTACATTGCCCAAGCTCATACACAGCTCATTGGTGGGAGGACAGGAATCATAATGGTTGCAGAGTGGCACTCTAAAATAGTATATTCTATTCTTTGAATCACTTTAAAAAATCATTTTAAGTCTAAAGCTGAACCAATAAGTATCAGATATAAATTTAGAAAAAGGAGGGAAAAACCTCAATAATAGCCTTGAACACTTCTCACATGTTAATACTGGCACTTATTTTTCTTCATGAATAATCTGTAACTAATTTTTAAGTGTTTGTTTGAGATTTTAAATCCTCAAGTTGAGCAGTCTGGCCTTTGTAGTAGAACACAGACCTGAGGCCACCTCAGACCTGAATTAGAAGTTTGACTGTGTTGCCAGGTAGGTGAATAGCTTTGTATCAGTTATTTTCTCCCTTAGTATCATTCTCTTTGGTCCAGAAACCTTCCTAAAAGAATCCACCTCATCTGGCAGCATATGGTAAACAGTAAATGCTGAGTGTTATGTTCTGGGCTGGGCAGCCTAGCACCATCGTTTAGAAATTGATAGACCCCTTGTTTTCTTTACCTACACTAATAAAAGAGAAACATGCAAATTGACTGTACATTTGCTATGCCCATAAGCCATGCCCACCAGCCAATCAGGAGTGAGCATGCAAACTAACTCAACCAAGATGGTATTAGTCATAGAGCTGGAGGGAGCAGGAGACTTAGGTTGCCCGGGCAATGAAGGAAGCCAAGCTTCCTGCCCACCTTGGCTAGCTCTGACCTCCGCTCAAAGCTACCAAATTTCAATTAGAGAAGATAAATAAATCCCAGATACCTGCTTCCAGCTGTCCCTGGCCTCTGCTCAAGGAGGCACTGGGCTCATAGGTTGCCAGGGGAAACCCAGGCTACCAGCTGGCCCTGGCCTCTGCTCAAAGCTACAATGTTTCAATTATAGAAGACAAATAAATCCCAACAAAAATGGTGGCAGCCATGGAGCTGGAGCAAGCAGGAGACTTGGGTTGCCCTGGCGATGGAAGAAGCCAAGCTTCCCACCCACCCTGGCTGGCCCTGGCCTCTGCTCAAGGCTATAAAGTTTCAATTATAAAAGATAAACAAATCCCAGATATTTGCTTCCAGCTGGCCCTGGCCTCCACTCAAGGAGGAGCTGGAGAGAAAAAAAAAGAAAGAAAGAAA
Source organism: Lasiurus cinereus (assembly GCA_011751065.1). Classification (NCBI taxonomy): domain Eukaryota; kingdom Metazoa; phylum Chordata; class Mammalia; order Chiroptera; family Vespertilionidae; genus Lasiurus; species Lasiurus cinereus. Next base: position 49,181,345 of record JAAGEH010000286.1, on the reverse strand, counting down.
AGAAAAAAAGCAGGGGCTGGGAACTTGGGTCGCTGGGGGGTTATCAAGGCCAGGATGGGATGGCAGTTATAGGTGATCAGGCTGGTGGGGAGTGGGGCTGTTGGGGGTAAGCAGACCAGTTGGGGGTGAGTAGGCCATCATTGGGGGTCAATTGGAGGTGATCAGGACATTGGGGGGGCGTCAGTTTGGAGTGAGCAGGCCAGTAGAGGGGCAGTCGGGGGTGAGCAGGCCAGTGAGGAGACAAGGCCAGCAGGGGAGACAATTGGGGGTGAGCAGGTCGGCAGGTAGAGTGGTTAAGGGCAATCAGACAGGCAGGTGAGCGGCTGGAGCCATCAGTCCTGGATTGTGAGAGGGATGTCTGACTGTTGGTTTAGGCCCAATCCCTGTAAACTGGCAGTAGGACATCCTTTGAGGGGTCCCAGGTTGGAGAGGGTGCAGGCTGAGAAACAACCCCCCCACTCTTTGCCCCGTGCATGCATTTCATACACCGGGCCACTAGTTATTTTTTAAAAAGCAAGCAGTATAGTTTATTAGGACATACAGCTATGACTTTGGGATTTAAGTCTAATGTTTTAATTATTTTCAGAATTAGAGACATGGCCCTTTTTAATGATGTCTAGAAGGGTTACTTTGTGTTATAATTTATCTCGTGTATGACTTTGGTTATCATGCAGTTATATATTTCTCAAAACTATATTCTCCATTTGTATTATTTAAATGTTGATTTAACAAAGAGATAGCACATTTATTTTTTTGGCACATTGCAAATTAATGACAATTAGTTGATATAGATGCTCAGAGGAGTGTTTATACTTTCGTTTTCTTACCTACCTCTCTTCTTCTCAGAACTCAGAACTGTACTGTTTTTAACTGCTGCTTTGGGATAAAAAGGAGGTATTTTTTACTTCCATGATGTATGTTTTGTTTCAAGACCTAAAGGGTATCAACAATGATTCTGAGGATGTGAGACTAGGAGAACATGCCCTTTTTCTCATCAGAAATCAGCCATTCCAGCTATCTGTGGGAATGTATATATGAAAATATTTGTATATATAAAGATTTTTAAATTATGAGTGCCATTTATATTTATTTATTTATAAATCTTTATTATTCAGATTATTACATTTGTTTCTCTTTTTTCCCCTCCATAGTTCCCTCCACCTGGCTCCCACCCTTCCCTCTACCCTTCCCTCCCTCCTGTTGACCTCATCCATAGGTGTATGATTTTGTCCAGTCTCTCCCTGTACACCTCTCTCCCCTTTCCCTCTGAGAATTATCAGTCCACTCCCTTTCTGTGCTCCTGATTCTATTATATTCACCAGTTTATTCTGTTGATCAAATTATAAGTCTTATGAGTTGTGGTTAACAATCTTACACTAATTACTTTATAAGGTGATTCTGCTAGTAAACTATTTGTGACCATGTTCAACAGGTTTATGTTCTATTTGCAGCTCAGACCAATTTTAACTTGTGCAGGTCTTGAAATTCATCCAGGTCTCCATCATGTACCTCAGGCTGCAAACCATGTAACTTGCTAATATCACTACTATATGTGTAACTATTCCATATTATTTATTGGGGCTGTTATATGAATAATGTTCTTATTCTGATGTGACCATTTTGTTTAATATTGACTAAGAGTGATTAATTATATTTATAAACATGTCTTTTTAGTTTTAGATTAAAGAGCTTTATTTAGCATCTGATCTCAGTCAAGTTTGCTGAGGCTTATAGCAATGAGTCATTGATCTTCCCTGTTCCCTTTTATGGCATTGTTTTATAATGCAGGTAATATATTTACATTCCATATTTTAAAATGGTAAACAGTTTCACCAAGTATCTCTAATTTCTAAAGGAGTTTGCCTCAGATGTAATTGCCTTTGTTTTTAAAATAATACAAGTCCTGTGGTTAGTGCATAGATACCATTAGGTTATTAAGTAAGAGTTGAGTTATACTTAATCTATCAGGTTTGTGCTATCCTCCCCCAGGAATGAAAATGTGACAAATTTTCTTCACATTTGCAATATATTTACTATAGATGTAGCAGCCCCATGATGAGAATGAATAATTTCAGTATTTACCATTATGAAATGTCCCAAGATCATGAGGCCAGATGTACAATGTTATTATTTAAGGGACCTTAATGATTTTTCAATTTTATGTTCATTCATCTTTTCTTATTCCCATTATAGAAGTTATTTCTGCTTGTGACTGTTATACACATGGTATATATCTACACTCTTTATATCAAGAAGTCACTTTCAGCTCTGGCCAGTTTTGCTTAGAGGTTAAGAGTGTTGGCTCATGGACCAAAGGGTCATGGGATCAATTCCCAGTCAAGGACACGTACTTGGGTTGCAAGTTCAATCCCTGGCCCCGGTTGGGGCTCATACAGGGAGCATCCAATTGATGTGTCTCTCTCACATCGATGTTTCTCTCTCCCTCCCTACTTTCCTCTTTCCTCTCCCTCCACCTTCATTTCCTTCCTTTCTCCTTCCTTCCCTCGGTTTTCCTTCTACTCTCTCTAGAAATCAATGGGAAAAATACTTTCTGGTGAGGATTAACAAATAAAACAAAACAAAAAAAAGTGTTCCTTTCAGCCTACGACCTGGAACCCTGTCCTGCTCTCTTGCCAAGAAGCGGGCTGCCAGAGCCCCTACTCGGGTAGCTTGGTTTGATTCAGGTTCATGACCTAGCAGCTTTGAGAAATTTCACATTTTCAACCCATAGGCCTAACTTTGCTCCACAATCATGGTAGCATGAAAGTATTAGAGCAGGAAACACCATGGAACAAATACTCATTATTTTTGTGACAGTAACCATTGTTTATTTTAACCCATATACTTTGGATATTTTCCTAGGCATTTATGTATATTGATATGAACACTTAAGATTTTAACAGGATTTTTTTCTACTTAATATTGTCCATCACATCTTGCCTATTTATTCTATTCTATGGTGCTCAGTTCTTTTATTCTAATAAAGTTATCCAATTGCTGGTAGTAATATTGAATTATCCTTTCAAGTATTTATTCTCTTTTCTTCCTATTGACTAAATCTTTTAGAATGATGCTAAATAATAGTATTGGGGCCACATCCTAGATTCATTAAATTAGGAATGGAGCCCAGCCAGTGTGGCACAGTGGTTGAGCATTGACCCACAAACCAAGAAGTCACCAGTTCAATTCCTGGTCAGGACATATGCCCAGATTGTGGACTTGATCCCAAGTGGGTGGCATGTAAGAGTCAGCCAATCAATGTTTCTCTCTCCCTATCCCTTCCTCTTTCAGAAGTCAATAAAAATATATATATTAAAAATGAGGAATGGAACTGCTTCTAGTGTTTTAATCAGCTGTTAGATTACATTAGATATTTTTCCACAATAAGTAAGTGCATCTGTGTATTAGGGGAAGAGGGACAAGATATTAGACCCTACTCCCCCCACCTCCAACCCACCCCAATCTTCCTCCTTGTGTTTTCCTTCAGTTATATATATTACAGTACATTGCTTTTATATTTTTTGATTAAAAAATATCTATTGAACCTAACATGTGCCAGGCACTGTTGTAGATGCTGAAAATATAACCATGAAGAAGGCAAATCCTGTCTTATATGAGCATCTAGTCTAATATGTGTTAGAGGCGGAATGAAGTCTTTGCAAAGTAACTTACTCCTGTGGCTTCATTTCTGTAATATCAATTTGATTAGAAATTTGGTTGGTCCCTTGAAAGGTAGGAGTCAGGGCTGGAACCCTGGTGGCAGTGACCGGTTGGAGTGGGGTCTGTGTGGCCCATCTGGGAGACTTCCAAGTCACCATGGTGCTCCTTGTACTTAAGTGACCTTGCTTCATCCAAGATAGGAGCAGAAGAGAATATGGACTTTGGAACTGGGTCTCCTAGCTTTTTCACTTTTGATCTCCATGCCTTGGCCATTTTAACCTCTGAACCTCCATTTTCCTATCTGTAAAATGGGAATAGCTTCAAAGTTTGTTGAGATCAGAGGTGATGTAAGTAAAACACCCAGTACCTGCTTAATAAATGTTTTAGATTATTACTACTACTACTACTTGTTGGAAATTTATAGCTGTTAATATTATTTCCATGATTACATGTTTTTAACTTATGCCGGGCCAGAGCTCGGCTTCTTGACCCCCTTGTTGGGTGCTTTTTCTCTGATCTTAACTCTGTGCCATGACTCTTCCCTCAAGAGCAGGAGGAGGTGGAGAAGCCCTTGGGTGGTCAGGGCCCGCAGCTGCTACTTGCACCCACTGATGGTGCCGAGTGATCAGGACCAGTACCGGGCACCAGCAGTGGGTGCCAATGGCAGCTCTGGCACTGGCTGTGGGTGGGAGCAAGGCCGTAGCTGGCAGTGGGTGTGAGAGGCAGCTGCTGACTTTGATCTCCCCTCAGGAGCAAAGGGAGGTGTAGAAACCCTGAGGGGCAATTGGGCCTAGCAGCTGCTGGTTGCACCTCCTGATGCCACCAATTGATCGGGTTGGCGCCAGGTGTCAGCAGTGGGTGTGAGTGGCTTGTTCCAACACCATAAGCACAGCTGGTGTGAGTAGGGCTGGCACCGGTAGCTGGTGCAAGTGCTGGCTGGGACTGCGGGACTTGGGAGCAAAGAATTTTCAGTAACCACCAGAAGCTTACCCCAATGACAGTGACTAACATCACCCCTTGGTCTGGCGCTCCTACTCACCTGCTCCACCATCCTGCTGTGGCCAACACCTGTTATTCTGCGCATGCTCCCTGGTGATCATTGCATGTCATAGTGACCAGTTGTTCAGTTGTTCCACTATTTGGGCTATTTGCATATTAGCCTTTTATTATGTAGGATTCATATTGCATGCTTTCAAGTTGATATAATATGACCTGATATACCAGTATGATCTTCTGAGAAGTCAGTGTAAGTTGTCGAAAAACCTCTGTTGTAATATCTTCTGTTTCTTTTAGTTGGCACAGAACCTGTCTATTCCTGCCCCTTCCCCACCCCATCCCCCTATTCTATTGGAATCTGCATACCATGGGAAAATACTTTTTGGTTGAAAATAGATTTAAAAATGTGTAACTTGTTATGGGCACACAGTTTCTGTGATAAAATTTTGAAAGCTCAGTCTTTTAGCAGCATTTTCCTTTGATTTTCTTAATTGACTGAATTCTTAGTGACTACAAATTGAAACTATAGCTACAGCTGCAGGTAGACTACCAGCCTGCCTTCAAGTTAAGCACTCTGTAAGCTGTGGTAGGCAAATGCTTATTGCCTATGAACTACGGCAGGTGCAGACTATGAGACTTAATTACTTCCTCTTTCACCCTGTCAACATCTCGATTGCTTTATGATTAGTTATCTTTTCTGCTTTTCCTGCTACAACATGAACTTTTTGGGAACAGGGACCACATCTTTAAAACTTTTGTTTTGCAGCATGTACCTTCTCATGGGTACTTCCGATGTGCTTTGAAGTGAATCAACTGGTTTCTAAGGCTTGTTTTTTAGCACATCATTCCAAAAATGTGACCATATCTGCATATATTAAAGAGAATTCTTTTCCTTTATGTTCTTTTTAATACATCTCTAGGTTAAGTAGAGCCTATTAACTTAAATTGGGTAAGTCAGCCACTTCCTCTTGTAGCATAGTTTCATCTGATTTTTACGATGCCGGGAAAAGTGAAAAATGGTGTAAATGTGGGTGTGATTCACATTACTTATTAGATTCATTTATTAAAACTGGTGGCAGTGCTTTTAGAGCAACTTCTTTTGTTTTCTTTAGTACTCTCAATGTCGGCATGTCATGCTTCACTGAACTTACTTGTATGTTTTTACTCTTCTCTGGATTACATTGAAACCAGGTCGGAATTCCTCCCCTTTGCTTTCTTTTCGCAATGCTGCGTTTGGTCTTTGTATATTTTAATTGCATTTTTCTCTTGTTTCAAACCAAGGGACCCAGAGCTCCTTTTGAAATATATGCCTTTTTGTGTGTTTTGAATCAAGATGTTTTTAATGAAATTTAGGGTAGGATGAGTAAGAATCTTGGAATAAACTGATTTGTTTATCTATTGTTTCATAGTGTCTAAAGGCTGATCAGGGATTCTTATCCTGAGGTTCTTGGATGTCTGTTCAGAGTGAATAAGCCTGAAATGTGCTTACAGTGTGTGTGTGTGTGTGTGTGAGTGACTACACACATACATTTACAAGAGTTGGTAAAAGTGGATTTACAGTTTTGAGTACCCAAAACACAGTTTATAGTTGTATTATTAGTTATTCTTGTGTTACATGTTTTTGTCTGCCATTTTTCATGTTTGTTGTTGGTAGTGCAGTGGTTCTTTGATTAGCAGCCCCTCTTCACCTGGTACCCTCACACAAGGTTTCTTTCAGTTCCTCATTGGACTGGGCGATTTGGTAACCTGGCTTGAGTGAATTATTGAGGGATACTGTAAGTGAAGGTCTGAGGAGACAACAGTGGAGCGAAATGCTTGGGCTTTGTAACAGGTATTCTTGATCTTCTGTGCTCTGTTTCCCTTCCATCTGCTTTTGAAATTGAATTCTGGAGGATTCATGAGGCTAGGTTATGAACCCATGTAAGTGAAGGCCTATGAATGGAGCTAGGTTATGATCCCATGTAAGTGAAGGCCTATGAATGGAGCTAGATTATGATCCCATGTAAGTGAAGGTCTATGAATGAGGTAGGATTTGATCCTATGTATGTGAAGGCCTGTGGATGAGGTAGGACATGATTCTGTATAAGTGAAGGCCTGTGGAGGGGGCTAGGTTATGATCCTGTGTAAGTGATGGCATATAGAATTCTCATTCTCTTGCAGTTGTCATAGATTCACCTGTCCTAAGTAAATGCTGTCCTTCCTTATGACTAAAGTTGTACTGTTTATATTTTAATAACAAAAGATTTAGGAACACTTTCTAAAATGACTGTAATAAAATATAACAAAAAAGCATTTAAACTATACAGAGATATTACATTGCTTGCTTTTCTCTACTCTCATTGGGTGAATGCTCATTTGTTTCTGGCTGGTACTCATTTTTCTTGGTCTTTAGGTTGCCCCCAATGATGAAGCTGTGGTGACATTATTGTGTGAATGGGCTGTGAGCTGTAAACGGTCCGGCAAGCACAGGGCGATGGCGGTGGCGAAACTCTTAGAGAAGAGGCAAGCGGAAATTGAGGCTGAGGTGGGTGTTCCTGTCTTTTTGTTGGATGCCATCATTTAAACATTATGTTTTGAAAAGGATTCTTTTTTCTTATCTTCATTATGCTGTTATTTTTCTTTTAAAGGAAAAAGGGAGAATGTACAAATTCCTCTAAATTAACGAAGCCAATGGTTTATATACTGGACTAACTTATAATTATCTTTTATTTTTATTTTTCCTTTATTGATTAAGGCATTATATATGTATCTTTATCCTCCCATTGCCCCCACAACCCCTTACTCTTGCTCTCACCCTCTTGGTGTCTGTGACCATTGGTTAGGCTTATATGCATGCATAGAAGTCGTTTGGTTGAACTCTCTCCCTTACCCCCACCCTTCTCTACCTTCCCTCTGAGGTTTGATGGTCTGATCCATGCTTCTCTATCTTTGGATCTGTTTTTGTTCATCAGTTTATGTTGCTCATTATATTTCACAAATGAGCGAAATCATGTGCTATTTATCTTTCTCTGACTGGCTTATTTCGCTTAGCATAATGCTCTCCAGTTCCATCCATGCTGTTGCAAATGGTAGAAGCTCCTTCTTTTTTACCGCAGCAAAGTATTCCATTGTGTAGATGTACCATAGTTTTTTCATCCAATCATTTACTGATGGGCACTTAGGCTGTTTCCAAATCTGAGCTATGGTAAATTGTGCTGCTGTGAACATAGGGCTGCATATATCCTTTATGATTGGTGTTTCTAGTTTCTTGGGATATATTCCTAGAAGTGGGACCACTGGGTGAAATGGGAGTTCCATTTTTAATTTTTTGAGGAAACTCCATACTGTTTTCCATAGTGGCTGCACCAGTCTGCATTCCTACCAGTAGTGCATGAGGGTTCCTTTTTCTTTGCATCCTCACCAGCACTTGTCGTTTGTTGATTTGTTGAACAATTATCTTTTAAAATAAAACTTTAATATCTAAGAACAAAGAACTCTTCCTTTGAGAGGTTAAGATATACTCACATAAGTGTGTATGTATGTATGTGTGTGTATATGTGTGTGTGTGTATCTTATATTATTATATACATTTGTGTACATATTTTTATATTATGGATTTTAAAGCTACATAACATTTTAGTGGAACCAGAAGTACCTTGCCCATAAAATTACAGGTAGCAGTTTGTATTATTTTTCGAGATTGTGTTCTGGCTCTAGAGAAGGAAATTATGGCCTCAGCAGTAGATTATTATGTGGAGACAGAGCTAGCTTCATAAACATGAGCTTTTGTTGAAGGGAACATTTTTAAGCGAACCTCTTTTTGTGCCTGTGAGATTCTGCATGGTCAGCTCTGGAGAAGGTGTAATTTGACCAGGCCACTTCCTCTCTCACCTGGACACCTGTTGGGCCTCTTCATAACCAGAGCCATCTTTTCAAAGTAGGAACAGACCATACTATCCCTTTACTAAAACACCATGGTGGCTCTTTACATGGCCCACAGAGCCTCGAGAGCTGCCTGGCCTGCCTCTCACACCCATCTCCTACTTTTTTCCTCTGGGACACACACAACTGCAGCTATCTTAGACTTTCTGTCCCTCCATCAGTCCGAACTTGCTTTTATCTCCGGTCTTTGCCCCTGCTGTTCTTTCTGGTGGCACACCTTGCTCCCCAGTTTTCACATGACCAGTTTCTTTCTGCCATTCCTATTTCAGAAAGTGTCACTTTCTTTGTAGCATTCCCAGCTCAACATGTATCACCTCCTCAGTCACTCTTCTCATATCACTCTGTTTTACTTTCCTCAGTGGCTCTATGTTTAATGCTGCCTGCTTCTGGGATGTAAGCTCAACAATAGGGACCTGAGTATCCACAATAGTGCTCAGTGCATAGTAGATACTCAATAAATGTTACACAAATGGATGAGTACTTAAATGGCTCTCTGTTACTGATAATGCACCTACTCCTATGGCTTCATAGGAAGTCACTGCTTCATAGGAAGTAGGTGCATTATCAGTAACAGAGAGCCATTTAAGTACTCATTTTTTAAAAAAAATTAAATTAGAAGAATGTTAAAAATTTTAAAAATTAAAAAAATTAAATTAGAAGAATGTTTTCATTGATATCTCTCTTGGGAAGGTACTGTTCACCAGATACAAAAGATCATATTATTGAAATTGGGGCTTGAAGATATTGATGTTAAGGTGTAAGACACAAGCCAATTTTAAAAATTAGGAAAAGTGTTCCATTGCTTTTTTTTTCTTTTTACACATTTATGAATAGACATACACTATTCTACAGTGAATTGAAATGATTAAAGTTTAGTAACTGAAGTTGAATTTCTCAGATTTTATTGTTGCTTTTTATCATTCCCTCCACCCACCCAGTGTGTCCCAGAATGAACGTGCGTGCACACACACACACACACACACACACACACATAATTTTAATAGGTGTAACTGTATTCTTTCAGAGATGTTTAAGATAATTGATTTATAATAAACATCAAAATTTGACTTTTGTAAAAAAAGGATGACTTGGAGAAATAGCCTATCTAATAAAAATATAATTTGCAAATTGACCATACCTCCGCTACACTCACAAGCCACACACACCAGTCACGCCCACCAGCCAATCAGAGAAAGTATGCAAATTAACCCAACTAAGATGACTATTCCCACAGAGAGAGCAGGAGGGAGGCTTGGGTCGCCCCTGGCAATGGAGGAAGCCAGGCTTTCTGCAGGCCTGGGTCTCCACTTAAGGCAACAAAGTTTTAATGGCTGTGGGAGCAGAAGGGTTGGCTCTGCTCCAGCTACAAAGTTTCAATTATAGATAAATCCCAGCTACCAAGGGCTCCCCTTGGGTTGCTGGGGGGTGTGGCCAGCCTACAAACCACCACAGGTCCCTCGCTGAGGCCACCCCACGCCCCAAGGAAATCCCCACCCTGATCCAGGATACCGTTTAGGGAAATTGAACCAGAAACCTCTCAGTGCTCAGGATGACACCCACCTGAGCCATTCCAACCGGGGCAGTAAGTTCTGTCTTATGAGTGTACACGTTGATCTGCTTCTCTAGATGCATTTCAGGAACTGTGTAAAGTCCCAGAGATTCTGAGAGATCTCATTGGTAAAATGTGGTGAATAAGTGGAAGAACCTTATTGGGGTAATTATGTTAGTTTTCTTATTCCACACCACACTTCTCCACACACACACTTGTAAATACTCCCACCTGACAAAACAAACATAAAAGAATGGAGCTCACTGCCAAATATTTCCTAGAGAGAATACAGATAAGCATGAGCTACTTAAAAATTATAACTTCAAATTATTTTTAGCAGTTTGTACAGGAATACTGAGTAGTTAATTTTGTATTGTGTTGGTATTTAATGGATGTTCATACAGTACTGTGTAGAGTTTACAATTCATATGAATAATGTTTTTCAGGCATGTGGTTTGAAATCATTTCAATTGTTCTGGGTTAGCTTCCTGAACTTGAAAACTATATATTTACCTATAGAGAAATCCCAATTAATTTATATTTTATCTGAGAGCTTAAACATTAATGAAAAACTAACCTATTCATGACCCACGGTGACCATACTTGTCCTTTGTAACTTACAGTGCTTGTTTACTTTTAATCTTAGAGATGTGGGGAGTCAGAGGTCTTAGATGAGAAGGAGTCCATTTCTTCAGCTTCTCTTGCTGGATCTAGTTTGCCTGTTTTCCAGAATGTTCTGCTAAGATTTTTAGATACACAAGCCCCCTCATTGTGTAAGTAAAGCTCTTTGTTTTTAGATCTTAAATAAGGGAATGGCCTTCACCCCCTTATTTTAAAGCTGTTTCTTCTTTCTTTAAACTTCAATTTGCATCTTATCAGAAGTTTTTGGCACTGAATATAATGTATATTTTACTGAATAAAATTTTGTGGCATGTTTTCAATAGATGTTTTTGTGCAATTTTAAAATTAGGTGAACTTTAAAATTTTGTAGAGTTTAAAAATAAAGTGCCGCTATCTTTTGTAATTAGTAGACTAATTTTCCCTTTATAGATCTTTCTTACCAAAATAGAAGACCTAAGATGTCTCACTGTATACTGTGATTTGGAAATTTCTCTTTTCAAGCCATTTTCTAAATTTTTTATTTTCTAACTTTGGATCTTAAAAGGTGGGTGGAGGGTGGTAATCAAATGATGGTATTTTATAACAAGTTCCTAGATACAAGGAAATTATTTGTAAAGATGGTTGGCTGCTTGCTAACTCTCTCTTGGATGGATATTCATGTCATCTTACATTTTTTTATTTTATTTTATTTATTTATTTATTTATTTTATTATTTTATTTTATTTTATTTTATTTTATTTTATTTTATTTTAGTTTATTTTAGTTTACTTTAGTTTATTTTACTTTAGTTTATTTTAGTCTGTAGTTGGTGGCAAGTTGAGGGTTTGGGGAATAAACCAGCCAGTAGGTTCATACTGTGAGTGCACACTTTAAAAAATCTTTGTGTGTGCTAAATGGGCTTGATCTTATTCTGAGGCTTTTATGTGTTAGAGTACAGCAGGGAGGGTCTTAGGATTGGTAGTGATAGAACAACAGAAAAATGGCAAAAAGTGAGATATGATAGAAAAGGGAGAAAAAGAGTGGCGGGAGAGGGGTGGGGGGAGAAGAGCATGTTTGTGAAAAAGAGAAAGGTTTGTGAAAAAGAAAAAGAAAAGCATCTAGAAATAGCCTTGTTTCCAATTCCTGAGAAGGGCCTCCTTTTGGGTTGAATGATGCCTGGGGGTCTTTAGTTATTTTGTGGCTGGTAGAGTTCAGAGGAAGAGAAAGAGCTGGAGTTGAGCTGATGGTTGGAATGTAGAGAGAGAAATGAAACATGGACAATGAAGCAGGGAAATGAGAAGACAGGAGATATACTGGATAGGGAGTACACTATTGCCAGGAGTGGGTATTAGCGGCTGTAATATCTCTTGTGTCCTGGGGGAGACACACCTTTGCCTTGGGCTTCCTTGTCCCATCCCACTTCTGTTCTCTCTCGTGGAAATAATGTCCTTCTTCTCTGCCTCTGCTTGTTCTGGGTCCCATTTTCTGTCAGAGAAGCTGCTTGTGTCTCCGTGCAGAGGCTGCTGTATTGAATGTGGTGGAGGATGAGAGTAGCCATTTAGGTGTCAGGTTTAATGTTCCCTGGATGGTTTTGTTCATCTCTGTGTTTGCAAATGGGCAGGGAAGGGGGCTGAGCTTTGCAGGGTTAGTCTTAACATTTTTAACCTCTCAAAGGTACAGATACAAAGTTTTAGAGTGGAGTTATAATATTAAAAGTCATAATGTAAATTAAATAGACTGGTTATGAATTAAAAAAGACAGAAGAGCTCCTCTCTATGCCCTTTGAGTTTAATTTTCCCTTTTTCTTTTCAGTGGATCCTGCTCACTTTTTAAAAAAATTACTTACCATTTGAATTATGGTTCTGTTGTGAAGTCTTCTTGCGAAAAATGTATAACATGCCCCACAAATACGCAGACACACTCAAATTCTGAAAGCAGCTGCAGAGGACAGCAATCTTGGCCTATGTTTTCTTTTTTTTTTTTTTATAACTTCAAGTTTTGTGTGTCCATATTATTATTTAAATGACTATTCATTTGCCTGGGCCCACTATCTTTAAACTTGAAGTTGTATTTAGCATACTGGATAGTCTTTTCAATTGCAGTGGGACAGTCAAAACCTGTGAACCATTTCTAATCAAAACAATAGTGCTTCATAGGAAATTTGGCAATAATCATTGATTTTGTAAAAAAAACTTATGAAAAGTGGTGCTAATATTGTTAAGCCTTAGCAATATTTTTATAAAATTTATTTTACATTGTACGGGATCAGTGGACACTGAATTTTTGGTGGATTATTTCTATAGCAGATCCAAACAGTGAATGTGAGAAGGTGGAGTTTGTGAACCTGGTGCTGCTCTTCTGTGAGTTCATCCGGCATGATGTCTTCTCTCACGATGCTTACATGTGCACCCTCATCTCCCGGGGAGACTTATCCATCACCTCCTCCACTCGGCCACGGTCGCCCTCAGGAGAAAATGCAGATGAGCACTACCCTAAGGACTATGACGTGAAGATGGAGGTATGGCCCTGGGCGGGTATGCCTGCTCCCCACATCTCCCTAACCCGCTCTAAAGGATGCACAATGGAAGAGTGATCATTTTTTAATTGTATTCTCTTGTTTCAAAATTCATGTATCTCTACTCCCACTCATAAAAAAACAGACTATAATTTACATCTTCCAAAATTTTCTTTTGGATACTCTTAAAACTATTTAATGTGCTTCCAGTTTTATGTATTTCTAATCCCTAGTTTTCTTGTAACATTTGTCTCAAAATTGGACTTGTTTTGGTCCTAAAGTCCTGGTTCAGTGTTCATTCTAAGGAGCATCTTCCCTGATGTATTTTGTTCATTAATTGTACCAGTCTTTTACACATAATGGGGAATTCTGTGTTAGTCTTAACACATCATGTCTTCATTCAATGAATGAAAAATTTAATCTCTTTTAAAATTTTTTTAAAGTTTAGTTGTTCTTTTCAACAAGTTATTTTATGCTGTGAGTATGACTTTATAATTTTCTGCCAATTTCTGATATTTTGGACATTGTTCCAAATACTTATTGAAATTTTTAAGGCAAAAAAAAAAAACATGAAATTGGTGATGGGAAATAGTAGAAAATGGTGAGATTGTGACAATTCCTTAAAAATAAAGCCTCATGTTGGTAGTATCGGAATTGAAGTATATAATATTATATTTTTTAAACTAGTTCCTATACTTATAATTTAAAAGCCTGACATTAGAATTGCATACATTGACTCATAGTTTATACTCTTAAGATTTGGTGACTAAATGGTATAGGAATTTAAAAAAAATCTTTAATGTAAATACTTTTGTTTCTAAATTTGTCCACAGTATAAGTTATATAGGGTGAAAAATTAAAGCTACTTTATTTGTTTAGGCTTTATTTATGTTTCTGATTTTTCTTCTTTGTTCTTGGATATCAAGATATCTTATAGCTTAGATTTGTCTTACTAAGAAAAGTTGGTGAGCAAATGACTGGGAATAGCCCAGAGAAGGAGATTATGATCAGCTTGTTTTTATCAGGACATTCCTGTGCTCTTCCCTTAAAAAATCATGGAAGTTGAATCTTTCTCATCGTGCGGGCAAAGAGTATGACCTTGCAAAAACAATGCATGTTTTAAACCTTTATTTGGAAAAAATACTCAGAGGAAATAAGACAGGGCGGTTAAAAATGTTACTGTCCTGCTTTAGCTTTAGTTTCTTAATAGCTACACCATCTACCATGTGACTTTCTTTCTCTGACCATCATCAGGGAGAGGTGGTTATGGCACATATGGACATTGGCTCAGGAAGTATTGATCTTTTTGATGAAGTAGAAGAGTAGACTTTAAAACTGACTTAGGTTCGGAATTCTCAGTAAGTTAACCATTGAATTATTATTGACTATGAATCCCTTCCCGAGCCTTACCCTAGCTGGGCTCTGCCCTCTGTTTCTTGCCCAGGCACTGGAAGGACCTCTGTACTTGTGTTGTAAATGTGACCCCAGCATATTTCTCCCCAGAGCATAGTCCACCAGCTCTGCAGTTCTCTCCTGTCGGTTCATCCTCGGTCTCGGCTGTACTGCCTTCTTGAGAAATTTCACACTCCTGTCCTCCTACTTAACTGTCTGCGACCTTTTGTTAATTTTGAGACTAGCATCTCTCAGGAAAAGGGAGTGTAGTAGTTTCATCAGGACAGTGCATGCTGATTGCCACATATGAGTTTAGCTTCTAAATAGTAGCTTTCCTGGTTCTGGACTTGCTATACATTCTTTTAGTTTATCTAAGTATAATTATGTTCTTTCCCATGAATCTTAATGAGTCCCTCTTTATAAAAAATATTGTTTGAGATACAGACTAAAACCTTTATGTTATTCATTCGCTTGTTAATTTGAAATGCATGCGTTTCTGTAGGAAATGTAGCCCTAACAGGAACATACTTATCTGTAGTCTGATTTGTCTCCAGTCCTCTAGGAAACATAACTGGGCCCGTTTCTCATGTGTGTGGTCATTATGGTCTCATCTTTAAAATGGAGGAGTGTAGCGATAGCTTCCTAGTGATCTGAATATGACAATTGCTGCGTCTATTTTGCACAGTGGTTAAATAAGGAAAGGATATTGTTTGAGTGTTTTGTGTGTTGGAAGCTCTGCAGTTCTGGGTTTTGGCTTCACTGTCTTTCATTTATAACCTCCAACATTTGTTTTACATGACTTAGATTTTTTCTCCTATGCCTGGAGAGTCCTGTGAGATCATCAACCCTTCCTTGGGCAGAAGAATGTCAGTTAATGGTGAGAAGTTGCTGAAGAGAGAAAAACCGAGAGAGTTAATTTTTCCATCTAATTATGACCTCCTGCGACACCTGCAGTATGCAACACATTTTCCCATACCTCTGGTAAGTCAGTGTGTCAGTCAGTTGACAACTTGATTATTTTATTAGAGGATGATTAGCCATTGACTATTCAACTACTTGCCTGAGCTATACATGTGATAGGTGAGTGTTTGTATTCATTGCTTCTTTTGTTATAACTCAGATCATATGGTTTATATACTGATGAGTGCACATGTGTGGTGTGGTACTACTAGCTAACTAGATTTAATAGAATTTATTATATTAATGTCCTTTTATAGAGAATTTGAGTCACTGCAAATAATGGCTAAATTTGTTTTCCTACTTCAATTTGAAACTCGTTCATTGAGTAGCATTTATGTCACTGTATTGTGGTAATTACTTTTGGTATTATGCAGATGAATAAGAATTTAGGTACACAGGAAAGATGAAAAAGATCAGAGGAGACAAATGTCTATAAAATGAATAGCATTAAAAAGTACAAAGAGTAAAAACCCAAGTGTCCACTGGAAGGTGAACGTTTGACTTTTTTTTAAATATATTTTTATTGATTTTTTTACAGAGAGAAAGGGAGAGGGATAGAGAGTTAGAAACATCGATAAGAGAGAGACATCAATTAGTTGCCTCTTGCACCCTCCCCTCCCCCCCACTGGGGATGTGCCAACAACCAAGATACATACCCTTGACCGGAATCGAACCCAGGACCTTTCAGTCCGTGGCTCTATCCACGGAGCCAAACCGGTTTCAGCCCTTTGACATTTTTGGGTCTCTTCCACTCTCTAAGAGTAAATATTGGAAGGGAGAGAGAGCATCTGATTGAGAAATTGATTAGGGCTTCATGAAAGAGGTTGTAAGTAAGATGGATTTAGATTTTGATCCATTGAATTTAAGACTTGGAGAGCACATGGGAAATACTCGCCAGGAAATTATGTGTGTGAATTATAGAATGAAATGCTCTAATTTAAAGGGAAACAAGTTTAGTTTTTCTTGTTAGTAGTAAAGATTGGGCCAAGATCTGTAAATGTTTTTATTCTTAGGTTCACTATCATTTTTTTTCCTGGGCTTTTAAGTGTAATTTTATTATTTTAGCAAGAAATGTAATTTTAGGTATACATTACATTATGTTATTTTCTGGATATCTTTGAGGAGTTTTGACCTACTAACTAAATATTATCTTTACATTTGTTTATTGATTGATTTATTGATTGATTGGTTATTTTGGACTTCCTCTAAAATGACTTTCAAAGTCACTATTCCCATGTATTTTTTCCCCTTTATTAAATTAAGAACCCCTTTTTTTATGTGTGAACTTTTCTATGTCCAGGGTTATGTCAAAAGTTGCCATAATTCTTTCTTGTTCATCACTGACTGACTGTATCAACATTATTTTTTTTAATCCTCACTCAAGGATATTTTTTTCATTGGTTTTTAGAGAGAGTGGAAGGGAAAAGGAGAGGCAGAAATAAATATCCATGTGAGAGAGACACATCAATTGGTTGTCTCCTGCATGCCCCCGACTAGGGCCAGGAGCCTGCACCTGGAATATGTGCCATTGACTAGAATCAAATCCAGGACCTTTCACTCCGAAGGCCAACGCACTATCCATTGAGCCAACCTGGGTAGGGCTGTCTCAACACTTATCAGCTGTTACCTGAGTCACTCATTTTTAATATAATGGGATAATAATACTCTTGCAGTTTATTCAGGGCAGCAGAAAGATTAGCCTGATATTTTAGAGCTGTATCCTGAAGAATCCCTGGATGAACTATCATGATATCTGGGATTTGTTTTAAAATAGAGTCTGGGGACAGGTAATTGAAATGGAGTGTAGTTAACAGTAACACACTGATGTTCATATCCCAGTTTTGACAAATGTATTATAGGTGTGTAATGCATTAACATTAAAGCAAACTTGGATGAAGGGTATGTGGGAACTCTACCTTATTTGTACCATTCTTAAATTTTATATTACTTCAAAATTAAAGGTTTATTTTAGAAAAAGAATAAAAAAATGGAGAGGAGAAATGAAGCAAATATGGCAGTGTTGAAAATGGTTGAAGCTGGGTGAGCAGAGTTTCACAGGGCTCCTCTCCACATGCCTGGTGTCAGAGCAGGGCACTCTCCACACATGACTTCTTCATTCTTTTGTTCACATCCTTAGCAACACTGTCCTCCCGGCATTTAATATTTAAACACAGTTCACTAACTTCCCTGAGGAAAGAACATGAATTATTTCTAATGGCTAATTCTCATGATGAATTATGATATACAGTAATTCAATTGTATTATAATCATAAAAAGAACTAATGAATGGACGTGGCCAGGGTACCTCATAGTCTTTTGTCACCAGTTGCCCTAACCCCTTTATACTGTGAGTATAATTAGGAGAAGGCATCAATAAAGGGAAATAAAGTATATGCTAATAATATTAAAAAGGAAATTTGGCTGACTTACCAAGCAGGTGAGGTTACTATAAGAATATGATTTAAAACAAAGGTTCTTTTACACCTCTCTCTCTCTCTCTCTTATTCTTTTTTTCTTTTGAGAGAGAGAGTGGTAGAGAGAGGGAAAGACAGAGAGAAACAGCCATGTGAGAGAAACACATCGATAGGTTGCCTCCTGTACTCTATTCAGGGCCCGTGCCTTTGACTGGAATTGAACCTGGGACCCTTCTGTCTGCAGGCCAATGCTTTATACTGTCCAAACTGGCTAGGTACCTCTCTCTCTTAAGATGCAGCTCTAGTGACTGAAGGCCAAGAAGAGAGGACTAAAGTGGACTTGACCAAAAGGTTTTGAAAAATAGACTAGTTTTGTGTATGCTCTTATAGGAATAATGTCTCGATCTGCCCATCAGCAAAAGCATGTTCTTAGAATACCAACAAGCACAGGTTCTAGCATAGGCATCCTACCAGCCTGTTGGGGTCAGACATGTGATGCTGATGGGAGTTCCTGTTATTACCACTTTCCAGCTAGCATTTGTTCAGAACTTACCATGTTATGAGTGCAACAGGCACTTGTGTGTATATTTTCTTACCCTGTTTCCCCGAAAATAAGACAGTGTCTTATATTAACTTTTGCTCCCAAAGATGCGCTAGGTCTTATTTTTAGGGGATGTCTTATTTTTCCATGAAGAAGAATAATACGATACACACTTATTGTTGAACAAAACAAAACAAAAAGAAGGAAATTTATTACCTGTATACGATATGGTAGTAGTCGTCATCACAAACCAGCTCACTGATTGGCTGCAGCACCGCCAGAACTGTTTAGGCAGTGCGAGGTCTCTTTAAGTCAGGAGTCAGAAGCCTTATGGTAGCTTCGGGGGCCTTGTATTCCGGGGAGGCCTTATGTTCGGGGGAGGCCTTATTAACGGGGAGGTCTTATTTTTTTTGGGGGGGTGCCTTATATTACAGCGAGAGGCAAAGTTGGAAGTAGGTCTTATTTTCAGGGGATGTCTTACTTTTGGGGAAACAGGGTATTTATTGTTCTCTTCAAACTCAAAGAATTTATTTGTGAAATTGTAGACAGGAGTTGTCTTGGGTCAGGCTTTAGAAAATATTTCTTCTCAATGCAGATCTAAAAAGGAGTATAGAATCATACACAGTTTCTTAATCATGGCAACTAATATGGATTACCAATTGTTTTAATATGAGCTTTTACTATTGAGATGAAAGCCCCCCACAAAACTTCATATATGCTTGTTTAAACTCTCCAATCTTCTTTTATTTAAATAAATGTTTTATTTCATCATCTATTGAATCGTTTCTGCTTTACTGGCAGTAGAGAGATTGAAGGGTGTGACCGTTAGAGCAGGAGTCACCCACACTCCAGTGTGCTGGCCTCAGACGGAGTCATTCACCTTCAGGATCTAAGTGGCAGCAGCCAGACTAGCACCACTGCTTTCCTAAGCAGGCCTTGTTGTGTGGAGTGGGCATATCTATTTTAAGACCATTTGACGGATGCTCCTTTTCCATAACTTCAGTGTGAGTTTCTAGGTCCAAAAGGGTTGTTTGGCAGTTAGTATGATTTAACAATTCCCCTTGAAAATGTTTTAGGATCTATTTCTTATTACTATAAAATAAAAATAAGAGATCACTGGATTTGTCATTCTAACAGCAGAAAGTTATTTGGAATAGTGAGGTAAAAGGTTACCTTCTTTGAAGAGGTGGATTAAAAATAAATAAGGATTCATGTAAAAATATGCTGGCTTTTTTTTTTCTTTTTAAGTAATCTAAAGGGCTCTAAATTGTGTTGCTGAAGGGCTTTATGGCAACTTCTATAGAGTTTATACTGGTCCCTTGTATATGTGGAGGTCAATCTCGTTAACACCCTTACAGTAAAAAATCTACATATAACTTGTGATTCCCTCCAAACTTAGCTGCCAATAGCACTCTGTTGACCAGAAGCCTTACTGATTTCATTAACACTTGTTGGACACATATTTTGTACATTATATGCATTATGTATTTTATTCTTATAATAAAGTAAGCTAGAACCAATAAAATGTTATTGAAAAAAATCATAAGGAAGAGAGAAGGCATTTACACTACCATATGTATTTATTGAAAAAAATTTGTGGACCCTTGCAGTTCAAACCTCTATTTAAGGACTTTTGTTTTGATATATATATATATATATATATATAGTTTCTTTTGCTGCAAAAAGCTTTATTGTTTCATTTGTTCCAATGCATGGGAGAGGGCTCCAAGGTGATTAAAAGCCAGAGACACCAGGGGGATGCAGTGGGGGTGGGGGTGGGGAACCTCTGAAAGGTTTCTGGGCTCCAAAAGCTCCTAGTCGTGCTTGAGGGTGAGCCTTTCGAAGAGATACTCGCCCAGCCCAGCCTGGGGACCAGCCAGCCTGCGGATGTTAGTCAGGTGGTCGCCCATCTTCTTGATAAGTTTCACCTCCTCATCCAGGAAGTGGTTCTCCAGGAAGTCACAGACATGAGGGTCTGCATGGGTAGAAGCCTGGATATGCAGTTCCAAAGGGGC
Organism: Lasiurus cinereus; assembly: GCA_011751065.1. Classification (NCBI taxonomy): domain Eukaryota; kingdom Metazoa; phylum Chordata; class Mammalia; order Chiroptera; family Vespertilionidae; genus Lasiurus; species Lasiurus cinereus. The sequence goes on along the minus strand of JAAGEH010000286.1, from coordinate 49,160,782 downwards.
CTGGTTCAGGCTCTTCTCCAAGGCCAGGGCAGCTTCCATGACTTCCTGAGTTTTGGTCCAGTCATCCTAGGCAGGCTTCTGCACATCCTGGTAAAGAACAAGGCCGCCTCACTTGTTTTGCAACTTTAAGAAATGCTCCTCGCCCTCGTGCTTCTTCTCTGACAACTCTCGGAAGAAGTGGCCCACACCCTCCAGAGCCACATCTTCACTGTTGAAAGAGTGGCCCAGAGCGAGGTAGGTGTAGGAGGCCCGAAGATGCAGGTTGATCAGGCAATTGATTGCAGCCTCCACCTCAGGGGAATAATTCTGACGAATTTGGGAGCTCATGGTTGTTCAGCAATGAGGAGTTAAGGTAGAAAAAAATACCGGTGAGCTGGCTGGTCCCTGAGGTGGTTCTGAAGGTGGTGACTGGATGAGACGCAGGAGAGTAGCCGGAGCCTGGAAGAACGGGCATCCCTGGGTCTGTTCCGTCCAAACACTGTTGAAGCAAGAGACAGATCCGGGACCTCTGAGTGCGCTCTGTTTTGCATATTTTTATCAAGAAGTTAGTTCCAGGTATTTCAGTGAACACCTCACGAACACCTCTATGTCTGCCATTGAAGTCATTTGAATTTCAAGGGTATTGCAGGATTTTACAATGGTTTAACAAGAATTTTTAGGTTTTTTTTTTTTTTTGTACAAATATTTGCCTTAACAATCAAGAAATACTTTTTGGTTTGCATTTAAAAACAGGGTTTCATAGTAAACCATGCCACATTTGCTAGCTGTCTATACTTTTACATTTTGAGGCTCTCTTTTTCTCCTCTTTCCAGTTGTTTTGCACTTGTTGTTCAGTAAGGGAAGACGTTGCAGCATAAAGTTATAGCACAATCCCATGGTTTATGCTTTATTTTCACAACTTGTTTTGTCTTTCTGAGCCCTGCTCTCTTTACCTGAAGCAAAAGTTACAGTGACCTTCAAGCGGAATGCCTTTGAGAGCTGATAGTACAGGAGAGGATCAAAGCACAAGTTTGACACTGCCAGGAGCAGTGTGGCCTCTTTGGCCTTGAAGAGGGAAATCCTGGTTGGACAGTCAGATATGAACTCCGTCTGGCTAAGCGTGTATGGAATTCTAACAATGTGATAAGGAACAAAACATATAATATAGGCTGTAGTGACTAAAAATATGTTGATGAGAGCTCTTTTCACATTTGAATAATTTTCATTATCTTTGTTTCTGTAGAGTTGTCGAATTACTAGGCAGTTTGATATTAAAATGATGGCTGAAAAATTTAAAAATATAGCTATACATAGGAAGTTTGTCAGCAAATGCCAATTTCTTCCAAACTCCTTTTTAAATTCCATGCATCCTACATTTGGCTTTTCCTTGATGTCTTTGATGGGAATCACCATGTTTGGCACCATTATCAGAAGGACCATTCCCCACACGACGGCTGATATCATTTTGCCAAATTCAGGTTCTTGTATTCGATAAATCTTGCAGCTGTGTGTCAGTTGAAGACAGCGGTCAATGCTGACAAATGCTAAGAAGATAATCGATAAGTACATATTAATGTAGATGAGGCAGGCTGTTACTTGGCAGTGGAATATCCTCAGCTTCCAGGGTGCCACACCCAAGTCAACAGCAATTTTCACTGGTAATGCCAGAGTGAGCAGGAAATCGGCTGTAAGCAAATTAATTAAGTATATACTTACACACCTGTGATGTGTGCTTTTCTGCATGAAAGCCCATGTTGCAAAACAACTTCCAATAATTCCAATAAGGAAAACTAAGTAAAAGAAATATGTGAATGGCTCCAGATCTCTGTACACTGGACAGAAGGTAGAACTGTTTGTCATCTTGTACAAAAGTAAGGATGACTCTTCTAAAAAACAAAATTTTAAAAATTTGTTAAAAGAGAAGGGAAGAGAGGTTAGTAATTAAAATTAGAAGTCATTTCCTTTAAAATAACTTGCACTCACAATCCCACCATCCTAATCTTTCAGATTCTTAGAATTTTTCTGAACTCTTCTAAATCATGTAGACTGGTGGGAACATCTTACTCTATGAGAAAACCTGGGTTTTCCATAGTCTAATTTTGTGTTTTTGAGAAACCCCATTAGTTTCTAAAAGGCATATTTTTGATATCACACTTTTGTCTTCTGATAGCTCTTTTTACCAGTTGGCTTAGAAATTAGTTTGCAGAGGAGATAAGTAAACTGAAATTCTGAGAACTAGAGAGTCAGAAATAGTAAAATGGTTTGGTTGTGGTTGAGTCAGAAGAGCCAAATGAGGCTACTTGGCTTTCTTTGCTTGTAGGTTGGTAAAACTGCTTTTGCTGGAAGAACCTAGACTGAGGGGGTGGTAAGAGTAACAAAGCTGTACAAAACTTTAAAAAGTAAGTATTTCAAAAGTAGGCCCTTTATTGTCTAACCTACTAGAGCATTTTCACAATCAAAATTTTATTTTATTTTTTTTTTTAGCAGAAAGAGTTGAAGGATTAGAATCTGGTCCACATTTGATGCTTATTACCTCCCTTTTTCTGGCTCTAGTTTTGTGGTATAGACCTGTGGTGTCCACTATGGTAGGCTGTAGCCATGTGTGACTACTGAGCATTTGAAATGTGGCCAGCCCAGATTGACATGTGTTGCAAATGCAGAATATACATTGGATTTTAAAGATTTAGTACAAAGTATTTTTTAAAATAGTACAAATAATATAATTGTATTCATTATGCAAATAATACAACAATTAATATCTCATTAATATTTTCATACTGAGCACATGTCAAAATTTTTTTGATGCAATAGGTTAAATATGATGTTAAGATTAGTTTATCCTTTTTCTTTTTGCTATTTTAAGTGCAGCTACTAGATAATTTTAAAGTGCCTCTGTGGTTTTCATTATATTTCTATTGGACAGTACTTGTATAGATGTTTCTGTGTTATTAGTATTTTTGAGAAATTTCAAGGATGTATTTTAAAGGCTTCTAGAACAAGGATACATGACATGGATAACAAAACTCTCTAAGAAAAGCTCATTTATATTAGTATCAAAACGTCTAACGTTGACACTTGAGAGTTTTTTCTTTCTCTTTCACTGTGGGTTTTGAGGCAGTCAAGCTAGAAGTAGAAGATATGCCCTAGAACCACTGTGACTTACACAATGCCATGTTCCTCCAAGTCTGGAACGTAGGGTGTTAGGAGCGCAAGTTAAACCAATTGGACTTCACTTACTGCCTTTGATTAGGTTCAGTTGCACCGATACCCCAAGGTTGCAGCCACTTCTTTCTGGGGCTGCTTCTTGAGATGCTCCCTCCTCATGCATATTAAATACCTTTCTTTTTTTTTTTAAATATATTTTATTGATTTTTTTTACAGAGAGGAAGGGAGAGGAATAGAGAGTTAGAAACACCGATGAGAGAGAAACATTGATCAGCTGCCTCTTGCAAACCCCCCACTGGGAATGTGCCTGCAACCAAGGTATGTGCCCTTGACCAGAATCAAACCTGGGACCCTTCAGTCTGCAGGCTGATGCTCTATTCACTGAGCCAAACCAGTTTTGACCCTTTCTTTTGTTTTAACAAGAAGAGTATTTTTGTGTTTTAGCCATAAAAATGGATAGATAAATTTTTAAATGTAGTAACTAGTAAGTATAGTAGCTGACTAAGAAGGCTAGATAAGCCCATTCACTCAAACTTCCCTTAAAAGAAAAAAAATAACCAAAACTGCTGAAGCCTTTCTGAATCTTAATTCTCCTTAATTATTAAATGATCCATTGTGCGCATCTTGGGATGAAACAGAATGCAAATGAATTGATAAAGCAGCAGTACATAAATCTTTCTAAATTCATGTCATGGAAAGGCTACATATCCTTCCCCCTTTCTGATCTGAGAGAGAATTTTAGAATCCACGAATGGCCATAAATTCAATGGAAACAATTAAGCACTGACTGACTTTGTGTCTGGCACTATGCTAAGGACTTTACATGTACATAGTAACATTACATCATTTCTACCATGTAGGTATTATCATTCCTGTTTTCCAGTTGAGAAAACTGAGGCATAACAGGTTAAGTAATGCCAAAGATTATATGGTTGGTTATAGATCCAGGATTCCAACTCGGGTTGTCTGATATCAGAAACCACTCCAAAAGTCTGCCCCAAGAATAATAGTATTAACAATGATGATGGTGATGGTAATTATTATTATTATAGCAGTCAACCTTTACTAAGGGCAGCAACTGTAGTCTAAGCAATTTCATTCTTAACTTTTTTCTAAATACTAATAAAAGAAGTTGAGGTTTCACATATATATAATACATACATACATACACTAGAAGCCTGATGCATGAAATTCGTGCAAGATTAGGCCTTCCTTCCCCCAGCTCTTGGCACCGGCTTCTCTCTGACACAGGGACCCAGGCTTCCTCTGGAGGGACTTCTGGTCTAATTAGCATATTATTCTTTTATTATGTATATAAAAAAGTGGAACCTCTTTTCTCAAATTTAATTTGTTCCAGGGGGCTGTTTGAAAACCAAATCATTTTTCCCCTTTAGTAAAGTAATTCATTTTAGGCCCCAAATGATTTTCTGGTTTAACCTTTCTTGCATATAGTACATGTCTACTGTACTGTTTAATGTATAAATAAACACTTAAAAAACAAAAAGGACATGCAATGTAAATGAAAATCTAACAAAAAGGAAATGAAATGTACAATAAAAAATGAAAATTTAACAATAATTAAAAGCAAAAAATCATGAAAATATTCACAGCATAATATCCTGAGGTAAAGTGACTCATATTCACACATTCTTTCCTTTGTTTGTCACCTGAGAGATGTGTGACTGATCATACAAGTACCAGCATGAAAGGGTTGTCAGGTTGAGAAGCAAGTTGTTTGAGATAGGAGATGCTTGAGAAATGAGGTTCCACCATATTTCAAAACCAAACCAAGGTTCTATCCTTTAAGACTAATCTTTATTTTTAAAGTTCCCATGACCTAGTCTCTCCATAACTCCCCACTATCTTTGTCCCTCCTTGCTACTTTTGATTGGTGGGGTCTCTTCTGTTCTGTGAACTATTTCTTTTGCTTTTGTATTTTTGGTTGTGATTAAATTGTGGGATCAAAGGACTTTATTGATAGCATTTAGTCCAGTCCCCAGATCAGTTGAGGAAACTGAGGTCTGTACATAATTGGGTTACTGAAGGCTTCACAGTGAGAGCAAGCTAGGATCTGACTTGATTGTTTGCTTTCACAGTGAGGAGCAAGCTGGGATCTGATCTTGATTGCTTTCTGGATGTTCTGCCTTTATCCTTCCTGAGCTAGACACCTGTCTGTCCTAAATGCCTGGCAGCGGAGCAGTTAGGCATCAATCAGGCTGGCAGGGGAGTAGTTAGGGGGTGATCAAGCTGGCAGGCTGAAGTGGTTAGGAGCAATCAGGAGGGCAGGCAGGCGAGCATTTGGGAGCTAGCAGTCCTGGATTGTGAGGGCAGTCGGACATCCCTTGAGGGGTCCCAGATTGGAGAGTGTGCAGGCTGGGCTGGGGGATACCCCTCCCCACACCCCTTCCCCGATGCACGAAGCTCTTCACATCGAAATCTAATCCAGGCTTCACTGACTTCCTTATGACTGAATCTTCATAGTAACTATTTATATGTGCTGTGACTTCCTGAGCACCTTTTCTTATCTAGTCATAAGCTAATAGTGCAGACTGGCCCTTGTCTCCCACCTTTATTCATTTTCCTTTATAAGGAACTAGGATTTTGGCTTATGCACTTGTATTTAAAATATTGCATAATAGTAACATACTAATGTGCTTTTTATTTTATTATTTTAAAGTTGTTTTTAATGATTTCTGAGAGAGGAAGAGAGGAGAGGGAAAGAGAAATGTTAATGAGAGAGAAACATTTTTTGGCTGCCTCCTATACACCACCCACTGGGGATCAAACCTGAAACCTAGGCATGTGCTCTGACCAGGAATCAAACCGGCGGCCTCCTGGTGCAATGGACAGTACTCAACCAATTGAGTCACACTGGCTGAGCATAATATGCTTTTTAAAAGTGCCCCATTGCTCAGACCATCCTAATAAAAGAGTAACATGCAAATTAACCACCACTCTGCCACACCCACAGGCCACGACCACTAGCCAATCAGGAGTAAGTATGCAAATTAACTCAACCAAGATGGCTGCGGCCACAGAGTGAGCAGGAGGGAGGCTTGGGTTTCCCCAACGATGGAGGAAGCCAAGTTTTCCACACAGCCTGGCAGACTCAGACCTCCACTCAAGACTACAAAGTTTTAATTATAGAAGATAGATAAATCCCAACAGAAATGGCTGCTGCCACAGAGCGAACAGGAGGCTTGGCTCTGCTCCAGGCTACAAAGTTTCAATTGTAGAAGATAAATACATCCCAGATCACAGGGCCTCCACTTGCAAACCACCACAGGCCTCTTTCCCAGGCTGCCTCACACCCCAAGGGAACTCCCACTCTGATCTGGGACACCCTTCAGGGCAAAGCAGCTGGCCCCTACCCATGCATCAGGCCTCTATCCTATTTAATAAAAGAGTAATATACAGATTGACCATCACTCCAACACCCAAGATGGCTGCTTCCATGTGGTCAAAGATGGCTGCCCCCATGTGGACACAAGATGGTCACCACAAGATGACCAGCAACGGAGGGCAGTTGGGAGGGAGCAGGCTGGCAGAAGAGGGATGTTGGGGGTGACCATGCCTGCAGAGAAGGGCAGTTTTGGGGGACCAGGCCTGCATCAGAGGGCAGCTAGGGGTGACCAGGCCTGCAGGGGAGGGCAGTTAGGGGCAAACAGGCCAGCAGAGGAGCAGTTATGCATTAATCAGGCTGGCAGGGGTGTGGTTAGGGGGTGATCAAGCTGGCAGGCCGAAGTGGTTAGGGGCAGTCAGGCGAGCAGTTGGGAGCCAGCAGTCCTAGATTATGAGAGGGCAGTCAGACATCCCTCAAAGGGTCCCAGACTGGAGAGTGTGCAGGCTGGGCTGAGGGATATCCCACCCCGCCCTCCCTCCCCCCATGCACAGATTTCATACACCAGTCCTCTAGTCCTATATAATAAAAGGCTAATACACAAATAGACCGAACTACCAAAATAACCGAACAACCTGTTGCTACGACATGCACTGAACCCCTGAGGCAGGGGTTGGGGGGGAGGCATGCACTGAACATGGGGGGTGTTGGCCATGGCCGGATGGTGGAGCAGGTGAGTGGGGGCACCAGACCAAGGTGCTGATTGTTATCATTGAAGCGAACCTCTTGTGGTTACTGAAAATTCTTTGCTCCCACATGCTGCAGTCCCGTCCGGCGATCACACCTACAGCTGGCATCGGCCCTGATCACACCTGCCACCAGTGCCAGAGCCGCCACTTGCACCCACTGCCAGTGCTGGCCCTGCTCACACCCACAGCTGGCATTGAAGCCGCTACCAGTGGCCAGAGCCTGTCTCAATTGCTCAGTACCATCAGCAGGTTCGAGTGGTAGCTGCAGGCCCTGTTCACCCCTGAGGGCTTCTCTACCTCTCGAGGGACTATTAGGGCAGCAGCCACCACTCACACCTGCTGCTGGAACCGGTCCCAATGCCTCTGAACCATCTGCGGGTGTGAGCGGGGGAGTCGGGGGAGGTGGAAGCAGAGCTGCTGGCAGACAGGGGACCTACGGGGGCCATGGTAAGAGGGGCTGGGCGGAGGCACTGAGGATGTGCTGAGACCTGCCCCTGTGCTTACTGCAGTCTCACAGTCCATAGTTCTTTTCAAGGTTCATGAATTGATGCACTGGGTCTCTAGTTATACAATAAAGTCTTATTTTATAGGAGAATGTATAGTAAACACGGATTAGAGAAGGATTTGTTTTGCTCAAGTATATTCTTTATAACTGGCACTGACCATATATACTACCCATAAATAATTTATTTAAAAATAATCACATTGTGTTTATGTATACAATAATGCTTGAGAATCACCTCTCCCTCGCAGTGGCTTCCATCAACCTATATAGATTGCAACAGAAACCAAATCTCTTCATTTAAAGTTTTGGTATGTCAGTTAGAGGTTAAATTATACTATAATAATATCTGTGTTATCAATAATGAATTTGTAAACTAAATGCTTGATTAATATTATGTCAGCCACTTATTAGCCTGTGGAAAGTTGTAGTATCCAGAGATACTCCAGCAAAATGGAAAATATTTCAAGTGTCTCCTTTGTTTGGATTGAAAGCCCATTGGTTAGAAAATAAACAGATTAGGTTTTTTTATGAAAGTCACAATGGAATTTTTTTGAAATTACCTATTATGTGTGTAGTAGGAAGTCATTTTAAGAACCACTGTGGCCTGTTGTGAGGACCAACATGGCCTTTGTTCATCCAGTTGTAAAATTGAGTTACTTAGTAGCATGTATTCAGTCTTGTATGGATTAAGCTGTCTTTCTGAGAATGGGTGTAGGTCTTCAGATAGAAGAACATTATAGTGTAGTTCACAGTGAGAATATACTTAGAGATTAATAACTGGTGCTTTCTTACCCAGCAACCTTGCTACATGTTTCCAATTACATGGTTTAAACACCAAAAATCATAGCTTTTCCTTGCAAGGAAAGACAGTTGAGAACATTAAGTATTTAAAAAAACATACCTGGGTGTGTATTCCTGGAGCCGCAGGGGCCACTCTCCAAGTCCTCAGATAAACATGTGCTGTTCCTCTGGCTGTAGCAGTAGCAGCTCTATTGAGGGGCTGCTGGTTGTTCTAAAAATTTCCTTTCCTTTTGTGTGGTTTTAAATGTTGCATATTGACGTAGATGAAACTGTGGTTTGCAAATAGTTTAACTATAAGAAGGTCTACTAAGGAGGTTCTTTTCAGTTTTATGTATGCTTTCTTAAGCAATTCAGATTTGTCTATTCTAATTTTAGAGGAAGGATTTTTATTTGTTCATTGTAGTGCTTAATTGTTTTTTTCAACACCAAAGCTGTGTTTTTCATCATAATGATTTTAAACAACATTAATTTTTATGCCTTGAAAGAGTGTTCAAGCAAATTTCTTTAGTTCTATATATTGATTCCCATCAGCCTTTCAAAATTATAACTTGAAAATCATTGTTGAATTACAGATCCTGCTAGAGATACCTTTTAATAAACAAACAAATAAAAAAGATGTGATTTGACATCATCTGGTAAACTACTCTATGTTTTATTTTTCTTTATTTTTTTGTTCATTGTAGAAAAATCTGGAAATAGAAGAGGTAAGTCACTGTACACAGAGATAACCCCTGTTAACATTTTTAACACATACATTTAAAAATTTATATATATATATATATATATATATATATATATATATATACCCACTTAAAATTTTATTATATTGTACATACTGGTTCATGGTTTGTACTTTTTTCATTCAATATGTTGGATTTGTTTTCCTAAATTATTAGAGTAGACATATTATGAGTATTTGTCAATTTGGCCCAAACAGCTTAATGAATTGAGACAGTTAATTTGTGATTATTAGATTGTATGAAACTATTCATTTTAAATGTTTGGGTCATTGTTCACTCTGCCTGTGGGAGAGCAAATATTTAGTGAGTATCTGAATGGAGCCCATCATGGTGAGGGACCTAACAAAAAAATCAATCTCTTAGCCCTGTCATCTCTTGGCTCTGTTAAGTTATGTTTCTTGCATGAGGGTTAGCTTTTATAAAACAGAATAGTACATTTCAAGAACATTTTAGGAAGTTCTAAGTCTGCTGGTACAAAGTCAATTTGTAGATGAGCCATTGCCTGGTCAGTCATGGTCTGCTTCATTTGTTCGGTAGATGCTTTGGTTTCATCTCTTTTTCTCCTAATAATTCTTAGTCAGTTCCCAAAAAATTAGAAAAAGTTCAAAGATACCTCTCCAGAGTTTAAAATTCAGTTCCTTTTGGTATTCACTTTAAAAAAGAAAATTTCTCAAAAACCTAAATGGGAAATGCCAAGCTAAGGTAATGAATTTAGAAGAGTCAAAGGGGCCTTTTGAAAAAAGCAATGTGAGGATGCTTATGATGATTATGGCCATTTGTTTAAGATATTCTGGTGTCCTCCAAATCCATGTAATTGTTGTTTTTATTTTGCAGAAGATGTTCTTTTTTTACACATATACACTTAAAAATTAGAGGAAAAACCCAACTTTGTATTTGATTTTGGTTCAGCACTAGTGTTAACTTTCATTATAATAGTGCTTGGAAATGATCTGTCTTTTAAGATCTGTGTGGGATAGGACTCACTGAACACACATCAGAAAAGACTTGCCTGCAGATGATGAGGTAAAGGAGCAGTATGGTCAGGATTGACATTTCAGTGGGGTATGGAGAAGCTGAGATGGAGAAAATTTGGGAGATGGAGTTGGCTGCCAACTGTGTGATGAATGATTTTAACATAGTGTGAAGGAAAATGGAAATAAACATATTTTGGTAAAGTTGTTTGTTGTTGTTTTTTAGGTTGGTGCATTTATATATTTACTTGTATGTTCACTTTGGGTATAGATAGAATTAAGAAGTACATTCTACTGTCCTTAAAAACCAACTAAGGCTTTTGTGTCTGGATTGCCAAATGTCAAGCGCTGAAGTATCCCATATCTTAGGGTTCTGTTTTCTTTTTGGAATATTGGAAAATCACATGTTTAATAGTGAAACTGAACCAGGTTCTTCCTTCTGAGAATGAGCTTGAGGCACCTTGTGTTTTTGGAAGTTTATTCACAGTGGAAATACGCTTTATGGGGCTGTTGTCCCTATTTTTGTTTTAACACGAGTTCCATTTGAATTTCCGTAAGTCACCTTTTCCTGTTTCATTAGGACAAATGTTGTCCAGGTGGTCTCTTGTTAGGTCTAGGAAATGACATATCACCACTAACCCAATACTTCAGAAACCCAAGTGGGAAGGAGTGAGGGGAGGTTATTTTTCCCTTACTTGGTCATGACAATACTTTTTATTAGAAACTAGAGGCCCAGTGCATGAAATTCATGCACAGGGGAAGAGGGTCCACTCAGCCTAGCCTGCACCCACTCCAGTTCAGGACTCCTCAGGGGAAGCCCAACTGCCAGTTTAGGTCCGATCAGTATTCCATGGTTGCCACTCTTCTCATGGAATTTGCAAGTCAGGATGCTCTTAACTCCGCAGTAACATAGATCCTGAAACTTTTTATGATCCTTGGTTAATGAATGTTGGTGATCAAAACATCTCTCTAGTAGCTTGTGCGGCTTTGATTAGCCTTCTCCTTGGAGCCACTTTTGTGCTTTTGGTTTGTATTTTGAAAGTTTTTTTAAGGTAATTCCCTTTCCCACCTGGATCACTCCAAAGTCTTTTTTCTGACCCTATTATTATCCTCAAATTTGTGAGTGATGGACATATTAGACAGAGTGCTTTTATAGTGTGGTGCACATATAGCTCTTACAAGATGTTGCGTTGTCTGCAAGATTTAAGCTCTGCCTTCCTTTGTTACCTTTATAATGAAAGGGAATGAAATTTTGGAAATAATTTGAAGGCAAAGGTGTTTTGCACGTTTTTGGACTGTGAAGTTGGTTATAAGAATGGCTGAGCATATTTCCTGTCATTTTCCTTGCCCCTCCTTTTGCTCTTTTGCCTTTTTATTGATAGTACAGTGCTATTTGGGGGTCAACACACAGTTCATTTGGCCTTTCTTCTCTGAGGTGACTACCCTTTAACCCATGATTATAAAATAATAAATTGGAAGGAAATCCTTACAAAAGAACTTTTAAAGCTTATCTTATTTGTTTTTAGTCACTGAGTTCATTTTTTTTCTTTTCAACTTGTGTCATTAGGCTCCCCTTTTAATGAAGTATGAAGAACACATTTTCAAAGCTCAGAACTCTCCATTTTACAAACACTGTTGTTATTTTCCAGGTGGAGGTTCTTTAGAGGAATCCTCCCTTTCTTTTTATGTGAATCTTTGTTTTTTGATGAAGTAAAGAAAAATTCCAACAACCAATATTTATTGATTTGCAGGCTGCCTCTTTACGCCCATCCTAGGGAATATTTTTGTGACTTTTAGAAAGCTACAGTGTAGAAGGGGTGACAAGAGTTCGCAGAACCTGCAGTAATCCAAATTTGCTACTGGCTGTTAGAACCTGTGAATCCAGGAGATGCCCAGGTGGGATGCAGGGATGCTTCTGGGAAGTGGGAGGCATAGTTGGAGAGTGAGACGTGTATTTGGGGGCTCTCAGGCATTCTGGGCAGTTGGAGTATTTGAGCAGGATCTGTGTGAGGACAGAGATGAGACCAAATATTAGATCAACCTGGTCAGCATTGGAAGCTTGAATAACAGGGGAGAGCTCAGGAGAGGTGTGTGTCAGTTCAGCAGTAGGTAAAGCTGCTGTGTTAGAGTGTGTGGAGTCAGGGGAGAAAGTGGAAGGCAAGATGCCAATTGGAGGAGAACTGCAGTTATGTTAGCTGAGGGGCTTTGAGGATCAGAAATGCATGGCAGTGGGAGGGGAAAGACCAAGATTCAGTGCTGGAAAGGGAAGTATGATGAAGAGAGAATCGGGCGTGTTGACTTCCTGTGTTTTTTAGTGACATATCATTATTTTATGTAGGACAGATTGCTTTTTATTCCTCTCAGTTAGATCCTAAATATTTCTCAGTGCTTTGTCTGTCACCACCCGGACACCTGAATATAAACTTGTAAACACCTCAGACGCTCTTATTTTGAACAACATTTATGGAAACACTGCATTTCCTATCAAAAATAGCTTTTTATTCAGCTAAATCCTTTAATAATATCAAACATAATATAATACATGTTTTAAAAAAATGATACCAGGATGAAATTGGCTTTCACTTTAGAAACAAAATGAAGATTAACTTCTTATTTCAGTGAGATGTCAGAGAACTGGTATTCTCTTAGAAAGCTAAGGGTTCAATGTGGAGCATGAAAAATCAATAGCTTGAAAAATCTGCAAGTTACAATTAACTGTAGAAAAAAGATTATCAAGAAATTGTTTTAAGTAATATGCCATTTTATAAGGAGATAATAAAAACTATCTTTTGGCATCTTAGGTCCAGGGATGGAGTAAAAGGGAATAAGCCCATGGGACTTCGTCATGCACGTTGAGGGCTTAGCAGTTCACCAGTGACTGTGATTTGGGAGGGAGAGGGAAATAGTGTAGCTCTGGGCTTCCCCAGATGTACTGGTTCCAAGGGGGTGGAAAAGCAGGATTAACCTGACCCAGAGTCCTGAGTTGTTGGTCTACAGAGCACTGAATAAAGATAACTGGTGAAAATAGTTTTTATATCTGTTGTTGTGGTTGAGATGGGCCTCATTTTATAAGACTGTCTCCCTACTTTCCCTCAACCTCTGAAGGTGAGGAGACAGGACTGGAGCTGCTTCTATACCTTATCCACCCGGAGAAATAAGATCTAATAATTTGTTTCTTTTCTGCTGCTAGTTTATCAATAAGGTTTAAAAAATCTATTTACTACTGATAAAGTAATACAATATTTAATAATTTTGTATAAACAGTGCTATGAAATGTTTGAAGCATTTTTCATAGTGGCTTGTGAGAAAGGAAAACTACATTTTGTTGAAGTGTTTTTCTGGAGGGGATTTCTTGTCATGAAATGGAAGTCTGCATGCCATTGGCTATTTGCATACAATAGGTGACCCAGAGGAAATGGTGGTTTTTCTTTGAAGAGCACTGGGTGCCTCCAGTTCCCCCCATGCAAGCACACACCTCATAATGCTGTTTTTCAGCACAGCCCCAGGCGTTTTGGAGAGGGATGATCTGTTTTGTGTACAATTGTAATGCTGCAATCTTCTGGTGTTACAGATATTGTCTGTATGAATAAGGATACTGACTTTCCTTCTTGCTCCAATGCCAGTTAAAGGATGCAGGGCAGTTAAGGACAGGCCATATCAGATGGAAACACAGCTGGTATAAGGTGTTTTCTAGAGTTCCTGGACTACTTCTTTAGCTAAGCCAATACACTAGGCCTTTCTCATTTGTAGGTGACAAAGAAATACAATGATAATAGTGCTTATGCTATAGAAGAGATTTATTAGCTGAGTGTCCACAGTTGTGGGAGCGACCTTAGTTGAGGATGATGAAGGACCTTGGTCATTGAACCAGCGTTGGGTTGGTTAACACTTCTCTGACGATCTTGTGTAGGGTTAGTTTAAACTCAGAGAAAGCTGTGATCTTTGCTTTTGTGGTGGCTGATGGAAGAAGCACTCTGGACTTAGCAAGTTGACAGAAAGCCCTCTGGAGAATTTCTCAGAAATTTAGGACTTTCTCACATTGGGTCCTGTTCCCTCTCAGCTTGTGGCTGTGGAGTTAGACATACTGGTTATCAATTATGGCCTCACCCTGATATCAGGGACAGGATGGGCTCCAGGACTGTATATGGCTGAGCACGGGGAAAGGTGAATTTACCAAAGGAAAATAATTTGCTTTGACTGCTGAGAAAAGAGAGTATTTAAGCTGAAGAGATAACCAACAAGTGGGCATTGCTGATGATGACATTTTTTAAAAGATAGTTGCCAATGTGAGGGCATCTCTGTGGGTGGGTTTCATGTGTAACTTTTTTTATATGACTGTGATTTCTTTGTATCTTGATTCTTGTGTCAAATGTTTCTTTTATAAAAAAACACTTTAGAGTATTTTGGCATAGGTGGTTGAATCAATTACACATCAACATAGAGCCTCAGTTTAGTTCAAGAAAACATGAGGATTTCTATTAAAGGGCATTTTCATCTCAGTCAAGAGCCACTTTGGAGTCCCTTTCTGTTAGATTTCTGCATGTAAGATGTTGCAGAACATATGTTCTCTTTTCATTGCTGCCTCGGAATTCAAAATTGTAAGGTTTGAAAACACATGTTCCAATTGGCTGAAGCTAAGTGCCTGTTGGCCTTTTGGTGAGGCTCAAGCTCTCGGCTCATTATCATCTTTTTTTCTCTTTCTTATGTTTTTTGTTGATTTTTCTTTTAGAGAGAGAGGAAAGGAGAGGGAAAAAGAGATAGAAACATCAATGAGAAACAGAGATTGGTTGCCTCCTGCACACCACCCAGGTGGGAAATCATAGCGTATCTGTGCTTTCATGCATCATATTTGCCCTCCTGCTTTTGGAAGTTTCTTGGTCATGCTGAGCCTTTAGTGGGATGTGTAATTTCTTACACAAGATTTCTCTAAATGGCTGGCATAGAAAGAAATAAATAACAGGGTCTAAGCACACATTTGCTGCTGACAGTATCAGAGTGAATTCTTTCACATAGTATAAGATTTCTTTGGACTGGCAGCTGAAAGGGGCTCCTGTTTGGCTCTGTGTGTAGGAGATTCTAGCAATGTGGTAAGGTACAAAGCAGACAAAAAATACTAACATGATGCTGAATATATTGCGGCTGGATTTCCTCTTGATGGAAATGGAATTCTTTCGGGACTTCATGTGGGACTGAAAGATTTTCCTTGTGATGGCAGTGTAGAAAATGATTAGCAGAAGGAACACAATCCAGAAGATGCCCACGAAGATATAGTTTGATGCCTTGTGCCACTTGAGTCCCAGTTCATTTTTAAGCTCCATGCATTTTACATGTGTGCTGTCCTTAGCACTCTGGTTGGTCAGGATAATGTTGGGGATAGCTAGCACAAGCATCAGCAGCCATACCGTCACTGCCAGGAGTTTGCTGTAAGTCACTGACTGCATGAAAGAAGTCAGGAGAGGCTTCACGATTTTGTAATATCTGTCGAAGCTGATGAGTCCAAAGAACATGATGCCAGAGTACATGTTGATATAGAAGAGCACGGCCGACACCCGGCATACGAACACACCCAGCTGCCAGGGACCCAGGCCTGAGTCGCTAAGGATCTTGAATGGGAAGGTCAGGCTCATCAGGAAGTCGGCAGCCACAATGTTCTTGAGATAGACGATGAAGCTCTTAGAGCTGGGCACGTAGCAGAAGACCCATCCTGACACGCCATTGAGCAGCACGCCTGCGATGAAGACCAGCAAGTAAAGCACAGGAATGATTTGCTGTGTTATGATGGGGTTTTGGGAGCAGGATTCTGCAGGAGGCTGAGAGGTGGTGGAATTTAACATTTTGTAACTTCTGAAGAAGAGGCCTGGAAAATGAAGTGAAATATTCCTTCAGGGCACTTAAAACCTTCCAAGTTTTGCCAGATAATAAAGCAAAAGACAGTGAATTTAATTAAACCCACCACATTCTTGAAATGAAGGTTTTTTTAATAATTAGGCACCCTCCCCTTCTTCCTCCGTGTCCCCTCCCCCCCCTTTTTTTTGAAAAAGGCAAACACAGAATAGTCAGGTGACAGGAAAGAAAAATTGGCAAAGTAGGACAGTCTGAGAACCCTAAGCATTTCCCTAAATGACAGTGGTTCCCTATAAAATTCAACATACTGTAGTCTCAAAAGGTAATAAAATGGAAAGCAGAGAACTATTCTGTTTCTGTTTCATTTAATTCAAAGCTTTGTTAATACACTAGATTTAAGAGCTGTTGACACAGACTTTACTCTTTAGACAGCATGCCTTATACATATGGTGGACACAGCACAGTGTCTGGCAAGCATACACACCACTGTAGCTTGTGTAACTGATATGGGGCTCTGGGCACCTTTCAAAAGTGAGCTTTTCTCTCTTTTTTTTTTTCTTTTATTCTTTTCCCATTGAAAACGTGATTTGCATTATTTTTATAAATTGGAATACAAGCATAAGCAAGTACCTTAGACATCCTAAGAAATGCTTCCAAAGTACATTTCCAATCTGTCTTGTTCAGTACGGCAGCCACTGGCCACATGCAGAACATTGGAACTGTGGCCGGTCCAGATTGAGATGTACAGCAAGTACAGAATGCATACTGAAGTTTACAGACTTTGCACAGAAAAAAAAGTTAAATATCTTAATATTTTTAATATTGACCACATTTGAAATAATATTTTAGAAATATTTTGTTAAAATGTATTAGTAATCTTAATTTTACTTTTTAAGATTATGGCTACTAGAAAAGTTAAAATTACATTTGTGGCTTACATCATATTTTTATTGGACACCACTGTTTTAGGTATTACCCAGAACCATCTGTGTTAGGGACTCCTGCATGTTTTTGCTGATGTCGGCCATACTGATTCAGGGCACAGGGAAGATTAGAACTGCCATGAAAAACTATTTGATGCATCAGAGAAAAGATTTACTGCCCATCTCTTATGTAAAACAACATTCTGTCCTTAGGAAGAAATTCTAGATCTTTAATGCTGAGCTACCTTCTTGGTCTGATGGCCATTTCCTCCTCCTCCAGTGAATCCCTGCTGTCTGGAACCTTCCCACACTTCCATGGATTATCTCATTTTGGACTTTTGCACAAACTTTCATTTGTGTGGAAACTCCTTTAATACCTTCTTGGTGGGTAACTTCCCTTCATCCATGGGGCCTCAGCTTGAGTGTCATAGTTTCTTCAAGAGACTTTCCCCCCAAGCCTTGGAGGGTGCCTGAGTGTGGGACTCTATCTGTGTGCTAAGAGTTCTGTGCCTCTCTCCTGTCACAACACAACTCTCTGCCTTTGTTTTTTGTTTCTTCTCTTTGTGAATGCTTCTTTAGAGGAGAGAGGCCATGTCATGTTTTACCATTTTATTCCTACCATTATAATTAGAATGTTAGGTAGTTAAAATACTTGTGAAATAAATGAATACATAATAGCCTACTAATAGAGGGAATATGCTAATTGATCCTCACACCATCACAAAAGTTGGCAGCACCCACAGCCAATAAGGAAGGAATATGCTAATTGACTGCCACACCCTCAAAGATGGCAGCACCCACAAGATGGTGGTGCCCAATCTCCTCAGCCCCTAGCCACCCAGGGCCAGCCCGAGATGTAGGCAAGCCTTGGATGATGGCTGCCCAGATGCCCAGGGCTGCTTGAGGCTCAGGTAACCAGGGCTGGCTGAGGCTTGCACTGCCGGCAGTGGCAGCAACAGAGATGTGATGGGGGTGTCACTTTTCCCTGATTGCCAGGACTCTTCACACCCCTGAGGGATCCTGGACTGCGAGAGGGGGCAAGCCAGGGAGAGGAACCTTCCCCTCCCCTCCAGTGCATGAATTTTCATGCACCGGGCCACTAGTTAACTATATAAAATGTAATCTATATATAAAAAAGGGTAACATGCAAAGTGTTCCCTTGTGAGTTCCACTGAGAGACCAGGATTTCAATTGCTTGCTGTTACATGCACTGACCACCAGGGGGTGGCATGGAATGAAGGAAAGTCCTGACTGGCAGCTGGCAACTGGGCAAGGAAGGCCCAAGCTGGTAGGTGGAAGGTCCTGATCAGTCCTGATTGCCAGCCAGGCCTAGGGACCCTACGCATGCATGAATTTTGTGCACTGGTCCTCTAGTTATCTAATGAAATAGTGAAGAATTTTTAGAAATCTTTGATAGCTAAATTTTACTTTTAAGGAAACACTAGAGGCCTGATGCACAAAAATTCATGCAAGAGTAGGCCTTTCTTCTCTTAAGCACAGGCTTCCTTCTGGCACCCAGGACCCAGGCTTTCCTCTGGCTTCTGTGGTTACAGTGGGAACTAATGGGGTCTTTTGCTGCCCTGGCCTATGTTTTCCTGGCCAGAAGGGACAGTTTGAAGGGTTTCATTGTGTCTCTGTCCTCCGTAGGCAGTTTTATTCTGTCATCTCACCAGTTCAAGCCCTCCTTCCTTGGGGACTGGGTGGAGTATAGGGCAACCCCAAGGCTTACCTCCCAGCACCCTGGGCCTCATAGTAACCCTCTCCCAAAGAAACCCATGGGCATGGCTCTTGTCTAGGGGAAGTCACACATCTGGCTCATCACCTGTGCCCCATGGTCATCTTGTAGAAGGCTGGGGTACTCCCAAAAATTTCAAACTTGAGGGCAGAAGCAATTGTAGGAAGCAAAGATACACAATATTTAGCTTCCTAGAGCTGAGTGGGGGCCAGTTTGGCACCTTCTTCAGCAGACAGTCCTGGGCTGCTTCCTTCTGGTTGCCTGCAGGCACCTGGGGCCTGGGTTGGCTTCCATCTGGCTGCTGGCTTCTTCCAGAAGGACATAAAGTCTAATTAGCATATTACTCTTTTATTATTATAGATTATAAAAGCCACAACATATAGACAGTGGCGAATTTCCCAGTAGTGATCTAGTGAGAGCTGCAATTCCTTTTCTTATAGAAATCGTGTAAAGACATTTTCTCAGTCTTGCAATGTACATTTTTGAGCCACAAACATGTCTGCCAATTGCCTGATACCGTGGCTCTAGAACTGTTTACAAGTTCCTGGAGGACCTGAGTATGTGCCCTGGTGCCACACACCACTGCCAGCTCTGCTTCTCACTCTGAGACTGGCAGAAGCGCTGACTAGCCCTTAACCAGAGTAGGCATGCCTTCTGTAGTGGATAATCAAGGCACACTTAAATGGATGTTTTCCCTCAAATAACTTGTGGTTTTGGCCTGTTTTTAAGCAATTGCAACAGTTTTCCTTTTTGGATGTTAAAGTTTGAGACATGCTAGGGAAAGGTGTGGGTCATCCCTGTTGCCTGCCCTGCTATCTACTTGGATCCAGCAGAGGCATACATAAGGGACAATCTGCATGAGTAAAATGCTCAAGGTAAATCCAAGACAATTTTGGTAGTACTTTTCCAGCTCTTAGATAGTGTTTCCTTTAGCAGTAGTGTTGATGGTAGGGTATTGTGTCCTGTAGGTTACATATATTACTACGCTTGATCTTGGAGTCTCAGAGGATGGCAGTCTTTTAGTACAGTGATGGGTTGAGAGGCATGTGAAAAGGAGTTATCTTAAGGCATCTACAGTAAGTGAGGCCAATTTTATATTGACTAAAAGGCAGGTTTATGTGATGGATGAAAAATAGGCATGCTTATGAGACATGTTCATTTTTGAAACATTTTGCCCAGTCTCCTCTCCTTATCTTCAGTATAGAGATGGTTTAATGCCCAAATAAAATGATCTATTGAAACTTCAAGTCATTTTGGAAATGAAGAAATGCTGACTTTATGCAATCACATAAAGATAATCCAGAACTATAGAGCATCGGCCTGCGGACTGAAAGGTCTCAGGTTCGATTCTGGTCGGGGCATGTACCTTGGTTGCGGGCACATCTCCAGTGTGGGGCGTGCAGGAGGCTGCTGATCGATGTCTCTCTCTCATCGATTTTTCTGACTTTCTATCCCTCTTCCTTCCTCTCTGTAAAAAATCAATAAAATATATTATAAAAAAAAAAGATAATCCAGAACCAAATGAATCAGAAAGAAAACAAAGAATGTCTTGGGGTGGCCCAACAGCCCTCCCTCTCCTGCCCCATGCTCCCATTTGACTTACTTTTTCTAAGCTCCTTGCTCCAGCCCATTAAAGATAAAGGCAGGTGAAGGGAAGGGGGAAAACAGGGAAGGAGTTCTGGGTGATGACCAACTGAAAAATTGGTCAGCCAGTTTGTGGAGCCTGAAGGCAGTTAATTCTGAGATGATAACTGAATTTCTGTAATGAAAGTGGTCATTTCATTAACCTTGAGTCTTCAGGAATGAAATACTGCTCACTAAAGATCTCTCTATGTGGCAGAACTTTTAAAAGACTGTATAAGTCTTCAGCTTCTCGTGGTGGATCTCTTCTTTGCTCCTCAAATGCAGGCAAGGGTGAGTGGAGTAAAATGGTGTTTGGTAACATAATTAAAGAATGTGGTGGAATGGAATTTATAAACCCAAAGACAGCTCTGTAATAGTGGCCTATGAATTGCTTTTTCTCAACTTTCTTTGCTCAGCTAGAATATTAATGTCACAGGTTAATTCTAATGTAGATGGTGCATGCACTCATGTTTTTGTGCTGTGTAAAGTCTCAAGGTGTTGCACTAAGTGTTTTCAAGTGGAAGACTGTTGCCTATAACCGTAGAACTCTCTCTGATGAGAAGAATTTAGTTGGCATAGGGCCATGCAAAGCAGTGCTCACCCCAGAGATATATTCATCTGAATAAAAACATGCTGCGCCTGGGTGGTGTGGCTCAGTGGTTGAACGTCAACCTATGAACCAGGAGGTCATGGTTCGATTCCCGATTAGGACACGATTCCTGGTCAGGACACATGCCCAGTTGCAGCTTGATCCCTGTGTGGGGCATACAGGAGGCAGCCGATCAATGATTCTTTCTCATCATTGATGTTTCTATCTCTCTCTCCCTCTTTCTTCCTTTCTAAAGTCAATAAAAATATATTGAAACAAACCACACATGCTGAGATCATTACTCATCTTCTGAGTAATTACAGTGACCCATTTTTCTCTTCTATCCAAGGCCATTTCTCACCATTCTGATTGTGTGCCTTAATTCTTCTTTCTCTAAAGAAGGACAATTATTCCTTCATGATATTTTGATAAAATTATTAAACCTTGTGATAATACTAGAGGGCTTTTCAATTACCTTTAAAAAAATTTTTGTATGAAGTTTCTTTTCAATGAAGTAATTTTCAGTGAATGCTTGTCATCTTGAAGTGCCAAAGTATTTCTTTACAGATGATCCTATGTTATAGAAGAAAAATAAAGAATTAATTTAAGTGAACACCAGAATATTTTTATTGGAGAAGTATGTATGGTAGCAGTGTAAATACTTTTAAAATTCAGCTTGTAAAATTGTACAATATTTCAATATGTTCATTTGTTGTTTTTCTATACTGGTCTTGACTGCCAATATTAGTGATTATTGATTTGGTGTGAACTCCTGTGGAAAACTTACAAACTCTTGAGAGTGTTGGACATAAAGTATTTTTAATAATTGGTTTATTTTCTCCCCCCCCCCCCCACAGAGAAACAAGATAAAAAATGAGCTCAGTGAATTACTATAGTTAACAATTGATCATTTTAGCCAGGAAATCATAGACAGGTTTTTGTGTTTGTTTTTTTTAAACCTTCACACTATTGACATCTTGGTCCAGGTAGTTATTTGTTGTGGACCACTGGCTTTATCCTCCAGATTGTAAGGTGTTTAGAAGCATTCCTGGCTTTGATCTCCTAGATCAAACATGTCAAACTCGTGGCCCATGGGCCACGAGTTTGACATGCTTATCCTAGATAAAATTTGTAATAAGATGTCTCCAAATATTGTCAAATGTTCTGAGGGGACCACACTGTCCCTGGTTGATGACTGCTGGTCTGATGAGAGGGTTGTGAACAGAGATAACACCTGAAAGCACGTTGTCTGGCAGGGAAAGGACAAGTTTGGTCGAAATTGTCACCTTCTTAACCAGCCTTCTCAAACTTCACTGTGCACACACATTACTTAGAGATCTTGTGGACATGAACGTTCAGATCCCATAGATCCTTAGGTTGGTGTGATGTTGGCCTAAAGACCACATTTTCAGTAGAAAGTGATGGTGTTTTTTTTTTAGACCCTGTACACAGAGGGCATTTAATAAATATTTGGTGAGGAGGGTAAAAAAAAAAACTTGTTTTTCTTTACTATAGTTAAGACTCCAGATAGGAATCAGTTACATTATAGGCAGCCCTGAAATCTAGGATCGTTCTTAGTCTATTCATTCAAATTTCATCATCAATAAATTCATTCTCATGGCCTCCTGGAAATGTAATTATGTATTTTATAGACATCTACTTGAGAATAAGTGATAAGGAAATCTTTTATTTCCTGTAATATTCCTGAAAGGTCATGAAGTTCTGTTTAGGAAAAAAAAGGGATGAAGTTCCTGGTGGAGCAACATTACATGTGGTCCACAATAGTGCTGAGCATAGTCTGGTCAAGATGATGTATTCTAGCTTCATGGCAGTGCTTAAACCTGGGGAGGAAGGGGGAGAAGGCTGGTGTAGGTTGGTTGGGATTTTACTATATTTTGGGTACTTCATCTCTTAAATTTGGAAACCGTCATGGCTAAATATTACTATCATCAGTTAACACTGGGTGATTGGTTACATTGGTTTTGCAAACATTAGTTTCTGCACTTTTAGTTTTCATATTTGAAATATTTCATAATTAGAAAGAAATGTATATGGAGAATGAATTGCTTTCAAATCAATATTTTCTCAGCGCCTGTCTCTGATGAGCATCTTTCTTCCTGTCCTTTGTTCCATTCTTAAGAAGTGACAGTCTGGTGTCTTCTCCTACCACTTGCCATTCCAAGTCCAAGCATCAAAAGCTAACTGATGCCTCAGATCTTTTCATATTTGTCTTCAGATAACTCTTATAACACTGGAAAATAGTATAGATGTGTGTACGTTGCTGAATGAACTAAAGCCATTTTCTTATCACTGCTGGTTTTATCTCTCTTGCCCTGATTGTACTCTCTTTCTTTCCCTTTTTGGTGCCAGTATATGATGGTTTCCAGAACAGTTAGAATGGTTTGAATGGTGGGATTTCTGTATGGACTGCATTGTCAGTCTTGACATATTTAGTAATACTTTGTTATTAAATATTGTGTGTGTGTGTGTGTGTGTATTTTTATTGGAGAAGTATGTATGGTAGCAGTGTAAATACTTTTAAAATTCAGCTTGTAAAATTGTACAATATTTCAACATGTTCATTTGTTGTTTTTCTATACTAGTCTTGACTGCCAATATTAGTGATTATTGATTTGGTGTGAACTCCTGTGGAAAACTTACAAACTCTTGAGAGTGTATACATATATATATATATATATATATATATATATATAAACATATATATGTTTTTATTGTCTAAAGTTTTACATATATCTCCTTTTTCTCTAGTTTGACCCCTCCACCCCCAGCCATTCCCACCCCAGGCAAGCCCACTGCTCCAGTGCCTGTGTCCATGGGTTATGCTAATATGCATGCATACAAGTCCTTTTGTTGCTCTCTAACCTCCTCCCCCCACCCCCCTACCATTTGTCTCTGGATCTATTATTGTTCATCAAATTATGTTGATCATTATATCCTACATATGAGTGAGATCATGTGATAAATACATTTTATCTTTAAAAATCTTTTATACTATTCAATTGTCTTAATTCTAAGCATGTCATCATGCTCCTGGCCTTTCTTATTCCAAGGTCAATTGGATATTTTAGAATTTCTTGTGTCTTGACTCTTGGTCTTGCTTCTCTCCCGAATGTCCTTGTGGGTTGGTAAATGTTCTTTGCTTCTAGGTTCAAGACCTCTGTTAAGAGGAAGTCATTATAAGCATGCCAGTTTATTTCATGGAAATCACTATATTTTTCTCTGTAACTGACCATCTCTTTGGCTTCTCATAAAGATGTTTCTACTTGCTCCTTAATAAATTCTCACAGTGACTATCTGGCTCCTTCTGCTCTCCTCATGGCTTCTGGTCTATGCTACCTCTAGCTCAGCTGGGGAAACACTCTCTCCTTCACTTGAAAGAATAAGCCTATTATCTTCTTTTATTTCCCTGAATATTGAATGTTTGACACTCATAGTTTCCATAGGCTGCGAGAGACATCACTTATATTTTATCCTTTGTTCCCCAGTTATTTTTCCTGGTCTCTCTAGCACTTGATGGTATTGATTTCCCCTTGTTGAACTCTTGTGTTCTTAAGATGCATTGTAACCTTTGGCTTTTGTATATTCTCTATTTTTTTCCTATGCCAAGACCTTCTGCTCATTTGCTTATCAGAACATGTTTGCCAGGCACTGTGGAAGTCCGTCGGCCAAGGGACCTCTCAAGAAGGTCACAGTCTAGGAGGAGGCTGAACAAAGTAGCACTCTGACTGCAACGGGGCTGTCATGGGAAATGGCAGCACAGAAGCAGAAGGGGTACAGCAACAGCAACAGCCAGCTTCAGGAATGGTGAGAGCACATGATAATGAGTGTAGACAGTATGCTCCCTTCATTTAGTTAGGCAAAGAGGGAAAAGGGGGAGTTTTGGTCAGAGAAAGCTACTAGGTGCATTCACCAAAACACCTGAGGTGATGGCACAGCGGGGGGACATGGATTGCCCAAACTTTGGGGTAACATAGTAGAGTCTTCCCAGTGAGTTTCTATTACCTCTATTATGCAAATGAGCGCACTGATGCTTAGAATGCCAAGTACTTACCAAAAGCAAATTGGGCAGCTAACACATGACTAGACAAGCTTCAAACTCAGGTCTATTCAGCTCTAGGCTAGTGTGGCTATGTGGGCAGCATATTTTGTGCCCTTCAGCAGTCTTCTGAAGGAGTCACTTAGACTCTATTTTTTAAGAGAAGATACATGTGTGCATGGGAGTTTGTGAGTATGTGAGTTTGTAAATGTGTGTGACTTGCTTTTGATCAGGATTCTCAGTGTCTACAGGTGTGGATTCCTTCACTTTCTCCAGTTAGCCTCCAGGTGCCACATCGTGGAGATTTATTTGCCATTTTCTGAAAGTAGAAATCTGTTTCTGACTTTTGATTTTGACTCAGCTTTCTATGTCCTGCACTGATGTCCAAGTAAAGGCATGGAATTGACTGTTCATAGTGGAGTTGAGAACAAACGACATTAACCTGTAGGTTTGGAGCCCGCAGCTGGGACCCATAGCTGCTGCAGAGGTTTGGGTGCCTGTGCACTGGTTTCCTGGGCTCTGGAGTGGTGTTGTCTATAAGCTGCTCACTTTCCTGAATTAATTCTCAATCAGGTCTGACTTGATTTTCCTGATTCCTGGCCACCATGGCCCATTGATTAGTTAGAGTCTAGGTTGGTGACAAACATGCTTAAATTTAACTTAAAATTGGATGGATTATATTGTCACATATTTTGAGAAACTGTGCTAGTTCTTATATTAGAAATATCTCCATGTGTTTGTTAAACTGAATTGCAGCACCTAGGAGCTTCCTCTTTACCAAAGCATAAGTTTGACTCTGTTTTGACTGCCAGTTCCTTCCTGGGCCTTCCTATTCAGACTCTAAAACTCACAAAGATCAAAAGCCTGAGTTGTTGCTACAAACAGAGCCAACATTTGATTATGCATGATAATGGGCAGAAAAGCTGATAATTCCCAAACTGAGTCTTAACTTTTAATTCCAGCCCCTGCCCTTAAAAGACTTTTAGTGGAACTCGAAGCAAGGCATAAGACCAGCACATTTAAGAACTTGGATCTGTCTCATTTCTTGTGGTTATACAGGTGCATTATGGGAGCTGCCAGAAGAGGGCAAGTTGTGGCACAGGCACCAAACTTTTAGGGGTATGAAAATGGACCCCCATCACTAGCCTCCATATCATCTGGAGTATCAGGATTGTTTTGTGTACAATTTTTGTGTTAGCCCAAGATTTTACAACTTTGGCACTGTTGACATTTTTTAAAAAAAATATATTTTATTGATTTTTCACAGAGAGGGATAGAAAGTCAGAAACATCGATGAGAGAGAGATATCGATCAGCCGCCTCCTGCACACCCTGCACTGGAGATGTGCCCGCAAGCAAGGTACATGCCCCTGACCGGAATCGAACCCGGGACCTTTCAATCCACAGGCCGACGCTCTATCCACTGAGCCAAACTGGTCTCAGCTGTTGACATTTTTTTGTTCCAGTTCTTTATGGGCAAACTGTCCTGTGCATTGCTTAGCTGCATCCAGGGCTCTGCCCATTAGGTGGCAGCAGAACCCCATGATCTGAACCAAAGAACTCTCCAGACAGTTCGAAAGCTCCCAAGTTCAGATCTATTGGAATAGTCCCTCAATGGTAGGTGAATTTGATATCATTTTGACATAGGAATTTAGTCAGCTCTTTGTTGGTGTTAAAACTTAACTGGATATTGAGTAACTTATCAACAGTGAGTAATTTATATGCTTTGGCTTTGCAATGTGAAGTAAGCTTTCTTGACTGCTCTATTGGAGTAATGGGCAGACAGTGCTCGGCAATGTTGCTTGCAGTGAACCTTGGTTAGACTGTGGCTCAGTTTCTTACTACCTGTGATACCAGGATGGTTACTAACTGTGTCTCTGCTTCAGTTTTACATCTCTAAAATGAGGGGGTAGTGCTTGCTACGTCACAGGGCTCTGTTCTTGTAAAAATCACATCCCTGGTGCCTGTCAGTGTATACTCAGAATAACAGTGAGGGTTTAGTGAGTGGCTCAGATGGCAGCAGAATGACCAGATGTTTCTGGGACTCTCAGTCAGCTACACTTCCCTGGGCCAATAATACCTCTATTATAAAAACCCCTTGGCCCTAATGCCGTTGCCCCATCATGACCAAAAATTGGTTACCAGGAGACTGCATGCACGTGTGTGGATGGGCGAGGACTTGACTCTGGGTCCCATATCCAGTCTGGGTTCTGTTTCCCGCCTGGGATGGCAGGAGTTAATTTGGGTCTTGCCAGTGTGGCAGGTCTGGGTCTTGCTCGATATCATGCGCTGGGACTCTAGTTGAAACTAATAAAAGAGAAACATGCTAATTGACCATCACTCTGCTACACCCACCAGCCAATCAGGAGGAAGTATGCAAATTAGAAGGACAAAGATGGCGGCTGCCAAGCTGCTCCAGGCATGGAAAGGCTGGGTGGGGCAGGTGCCTGCTATGAGAGGAAGGGTGGGGGGCAAAGGGATCTACAGGAGCAGCACTCTGGCCTCAGCGAAGATGAAAATGGCAGACTCTGGTTGGAGTCTGCAGCAAAGACAGCAGACTCTTGCCGGAGTCTGCTGCAAAGGTGGCAGACTCCTGCCGGAGTGAAGCTCTGGGTCCTGAGTGCCAAAGGAAAACCAATGCTGGAAGCCAAGGGAAGGAAGGCCTATTGCATGAATCTCCTTGTGCAATGATCCTCTAGTAAATAATATAAATATCCAGGACTTGAGGAGGGAGTGGGAATATAGCAAGAGAAGTGATTCCTACACACTTTAAACCTAAATTATTTTGTATACAGTCTCCTAATTGTCCACATTGATTTGAAGCTGATGTTCTTTTGCACTGTGATTCAGGGCTGCAGAGGCCTGAGCCTTTTCCCACCTTTGGACCTCCTTGGGGTGTCGGACTCAGCAGTGATTACATCAGGGAAGTGAGGGGGCTGTGCTTCTTATGGTCCCTCTGTTCTCAGCCCTCTCAGCTGTGGGGGGGGGAGTATGTGTGAAGTCCAGAGGACTTTATGCTCATATTCATCAATTCCATACAAGCCTGCACCTTTGGTGAGAAAGGTGTAGATCTATGAAAATTCCAACTTCAGAACTTTGGGAACTAATTCCTTTGTCTGGAATTAGATTGAGCCCTTGAATTGCTGACTTTTTCCAGCCTGTTCTCTCTCAGCACTTGTTTGGAATATGTGGTTCTATTCCCTGGGGCCAGGCAAGGAAATGAGTCTCTGACCTCTTTTTGCCTCACTGGGATGGTGTTTGCATTTCCTTATTAGGCATGAAGTACTCAGCTCTCCAGATCTTGGGGCTCAGAGCATTAATGAATGTCCCTTTACTGTGAGGGGGGGGAAGATTTTCATTTCTGAGAAACCAAAAGCTTTAACTACTTAGCTAAAAATATCAACTACCTGTATGTTTGTTCTAGATTCAGGCTTATATAGCCAAAGGAAAGTAATATAAATATCTAGGACTTGAGGCGGGAGTGGGAATATAGCAGAGAAGTGATTCCTATACACTTTAAACCTAAATTATTTTGTACTTTCTACCTGTTGGAGGACTCAGTGACTTTTATTTTAATAAAATATAGTGATAATAACTTATGAATCGGGCAGTTCTTTAAATGAATGTTTATTTTGTTAGACACAGCATGTGACAACAAAGCAAGTATATTCGGTTCAAAATGAGTAGGACTTAAATTCAAAAGATGTGTTTCTGTGCAGCCTAAAAGGTGGTGCTCAGATTGCATGTGAAATGAAGGAGCTGTGCTTTTTATGAATCCTGAGCCCACAGGGTGGGTTGAATGTACATATCTTTTTTAGATAATTACATTTGACATGGTCACTTGCAGATTCTTTTCAATAAGTACAGCTGACCCTTCATTTCCATAGGTTTCACATGCATGAATTTAGTCAGCCACCATGTATAACAGTATTTTCATATTCACAGCATGGTTTTCAGCCATGGATTGATTGCACTGTTTGATCTGTAGTTGGCTGAACTGTTGAGGAAAAGACCAGCTCTAGCTATTAGGGAGCCAGGAGTCATTTACAGGTTGTCCCCTACATGGGGCTGGCACTCCTAATGCCCACATTGTTCCAGGGTCAGCTGTGTTTTGCTTTTTCTAAGGATTTCAATATGTCAGTCAGGTGCATTGTAATAGCTCTTTCAAGGGAGCTGTTAGATGCCATTTCATTATTGCTTCAGGTCCAATATCAGAGTAACCAGCACTCCTGTCTGCCAGCTGGGGTGCTGCAGTGATGTGCTCACTGCTGCCTCCAACCAGGACCTATTCTGTTTCACTTTCTACTTTTTTTTTTTTTTTTTTTTTTGCTGTAGCCTACACCAGCTTTCTTCTCATCTTTTCCCTTATATTATTACTTTTCTTTTTTGTATTCTTTCTGTCCAGTGGCTATTTGCCTCCCTGGTATAGCCTGCACAGCCCTTAATAAAACAGTAGAAACCTATAGTCTACAAGTCATGAGCTGCCCTGTGTCCTTTTTCTCTCTTTACATTCCATGGGAACTTGGCCTTGTGCTGGGCACAGGCAATGCTATTTGCTATCTAATATCTTTCTAATGGAATATTTGACACTTTGAAAAGAATTTATGTAACAAGCTGAAGCACAACAAAAAGAACACAGTACCGCTTTGGCTGGTGTGGCTCAGTTGCTTGGAGCATCATTCTGTACACCAAAAGGTGGTGGGTTCACTTCCCAGTCAGGGCACATGACTAAGTTGTGGGCCCTTTCTCTCTCAATAAAAAAAAAAAAGAACTTAGCACTGATTTGAGAGCTGACCACCCCCCCTCCTCCCCCTGCCACACACACTCCATTTGTCTGCCTTCCTTTTAAAACAAATGATTTTAATTCATATACACATAAACTCCATTGTCAACTCTTGCTGTATGTAGGCTGCCAGAACTAGTCTTTATTCCTTGCTCAGCATTATGTTTCTAAAGTTTATCACTTTGTAAAAGGAATTGGAAGAGTTGAACATTCACCCACACTATAGCTGAGCATTTTGATCTAGGTATATGCTGTAGAAAACTCTTACAGAAGCATATCAATACTCATGTACAAAGATGCTCATAGAAACACTGTAGTAGCAAAAATGTGGAAATAGCTCAAATTACTATTGACAGGAAAGTGGGTAAAAAAACCCATTATATTGTGAAATTTTATTTAGCAGTGAAAATGAATGAACTACATAGCTGTGCACTTTTAAATACTTGCATAGTCTTGTACCTATTTTATAGTTGCGGAAACTGAAGTCTAAAGAGCTTGAATACATCGTCCATGCAGTCACAACTATATGTATAGAATTTAAGTGCAGGTCAATGCCTTTGAGCCTTAATTATGAGAAAATTTATTGCTTTCTCGTCTGCTATGTGGAGAGAGGAGTGTTGTGTTTTTACCTAACTCAGCCAAAGGTTCACAGAAGGAGTCAGATAAAGTTCTGAGGAATGACCTATCATTTCTTTATTTTACATATGAGGGAAGATAAGGGGTCTTCGTGGTTTGTTCAAGCTTCTGAGTAGTGGTTTCGGTAATTGGAACCCAGCTTTTCCAGTCCTCAATGACTAACTTGTATCTTCCTTTGGTTCCAACCTCCCTGGAGTGGGGGCTGGTGAAGCTGACGGAATAGCAGTGTGATGTGGAATGTCACTGATCCTGCTCTCCAGCTCTTCATCGAGGTGGACAGCAGAGTCCCCTCAGCTGGGTGACTCTCACCTATACTATGAAACTGTCCAGCCTTTTATCTCTTGAATGTCATTGATGTGATTCATTTGTGGAAAAAGTGAGGTGTGTTTGTGTGTATGGATACTGGATGTGGAGAAGGCCAAGTAGCAGATATTTGTGTCCTTGGCAAGTAGCCCACTATTCATTGTAAATGTAGATTGTTGTGCTTAGCCATTTTGTCCCCGTGAAACAAAAAATGAAAATAAGAGCAAAGGCTTGCCAGCCAGCTATCCCCTTGAGCTTTTCCCGGCCTGCCATTAGTGCAGGTACTTTCTCTGTCCCAATAAATCACAGAAGGCTGCTGGTGAGGGCTGCTGTCAAGACTCTGAACATGGCCATTTGGCTGAGCTTTGTCAAGCACTGCATAGGAATAGCAGGAATACTCACATGAATTCGCTGCCACACTGTCACCATGGTGGTGTTGAAGCCAAATCTATAAAGATCTAAAACATACTCATGGGAGGGGAAGGACTTGGAGCCCTGGGTGTCTGTGTGTCTATCTCTAGCATCTTAGGGTGGCTGCCTCATGTTGGTTTCTGTTGAAATCTCACCTTCCCAGGGAGGCCTTCCCTGTTCACAACATCTGACAGCCAAGACCCTACCCATTTCTTTCCAACCTCTCACCACATTTTATTTTCTTCATACATAGCTTCATTCATTATTTAAAATATTTATTTTTAAACTTATTTCTTCCAATATCACCCCTCCCCATTTTTATGCCTGCATATGATAGAGGTTCAGTAGCTGTTGAACTGATGAATGAACCTCTCTATACAACTTTGGTGACATTCAGGATTTGATTTACTTAATGTCAGATGCTGAGTTTGGTCAGGACCTCTACAGCTTTACAATTTCTCTTTGTGCCATATGTTAAAAATGTATAGATATCTTTTTAAATCTTTGGTGCATAAAATTGGATTAACCTTAATCTGACTTGAGGCATTCTTATCATACAAAGTTCATTCAAGGTTGACTTTTACAGTTTTTATTATTTTTTAATCATATTAATTCTATAACTAAAACAAAAACTAAGGCTTTGACAATAATAAGCTACATGCCATCGCTCTGGCCACCGTGTACCATGGATCTCATTTTCTTGCTCTCATTTTATACTGTTTCTAACATTCAAGTGTATTGTATGTATATGTGTATGCATGAATTGTGACTTTTTAAAAAAGTGTATAATCTTCTAGTGGTTGAATATACAATACTACATATCTCCCATTTGTTGAGTGTTTCTCTAATTTATTTGTTTTATTGACTGTAACATTCCATTTCCTGACTGTGTCACACATTCAAGTTCCTGTGTTTGGGATACTTCCAGGTTAAAAGCATGCCCTTGTAAACCTTGCTGAGATGAATATTTCTTATTAAACATGTGAGTTTCTTTTGGAGACACCTAGGGGTTAAGTTGCTGAGTCATAGGGTATATGATTATTAAATTAAAGGAAATAATACCAAATTATTTTCCAAAATGCTTGCACCAATTTATACTCCTATTAATGTGTAATAATCCTGTGGATGCAAATCTTTTGTATTTCCTATTCTCAGATTTTTCAATTTTTACTTGGAAATGTTATTATAATGTCTTGATTTACTTTTCTGTGATCACTGACTATATGGACATCTCTTCATATGATAATTGGTTATTTTTGCTCAGTTTTCTGACAGGTTGTTTATAGTATATTGATTTACAGAGATTCTTCAAGCATTGTTGATATCTGCCTTGTTGCCTCTATGTGCAGTGAATAACATCTCTCAGACTATAACTTGTCTTTTTTGTTGTTGTTGTTGTTAATCCATACCTAAGGATATATTTTTTTTCCATGATTTTTAGAGCAAGTAGAAGAGAGGGAGGGAGAGGAAGAGAAGGGAGAGAAGCATGAATGATGTGAGACACATCAATTCATTTCCTCCCTCCTTCCCGATACGCCCCAATAGGCTGGGAATAGAACCTGCAACCTACGTACATGCCCTTAACCTGTGACTCTTTGGTGCGTGGGCCAACACACTAACCACTGAGCAACACCAGCCAGGGCTATCTTCATTTTTAAAGGTGTATTTTGAGAAACAAGAGTTACTAATTTTAATTTAGTCAAATTATTATTTTTTTCAAATTACTGATTTTTGTATCAAAAGAAAAATTTTCTGTCTCAAAGTTTAAAATTATGGCTCTTACAATACGTGGAATCAAGAGGGTTATTAACACCATCTCAAGATCATCCATTGTCTAAAGAGTACTCACATGTTATTTGCCTATTTTACTCACTTTGCCAATACAGTGGTACCTGGAGATACGAGTTTAATTCATTCCATAACCTTGAGGTGTGGGAAACTATGAGACGCTCGAGTCGCGGTAAACTGGTGGGTCGTGTGTAGCCGCCGATCCGCGCGATTACTCCTATCTCAAATGTTGCTCATATTTCAAAGCAAAAATCGCTCACTCCATGGCTCGTATCTCAAAAATCTCGTATGTTAGGGCACTTGTATCTCGAGATACCACTGTATTTGTACTAATGTTACAAGAATCCATGGTCTGTAAGATGAACCTGCTGGTACTTCAGCATAAACCTAGGCCATGTCTCCACTGTCCCTTAGTCATTCCACATCTTGTCACAGTCTTTATAAACAAACAAACAAAAGGCAAGTTCACTTTAGAATGTGCTAATGATGTAATATATGTTGTTAATTTGATTCAATCTTACCTCTTAGATGTGAGTCTTTTAAATATTTTGTAACATGTATATCTGAAACCTGTATGATTTTATTAACCAATATCACCCCAATAAATTCAATTAAAAAAGAAAATGCAAATAAACAAATAAGTAAATAAATTTTTGTGGCAAAATAGGAATTGTTCATGAGCGCCTCTGCCACATGTGATGGTCGACTAGAGGCACAGCATCAAGTGGTTGTTTAGCTAAATGAGATGCCCCCCCCCCTTTTTTTTAGAGACCCATTTTTACTTAAAAGAATGACATGCAAACAGTAGTAATTCAGACTTGGCTATTTGAAAGACATTTCTTAAGATTGAATAAACTTAAGTCTTCGCACCAGAGAAATCAAATAGCAGTACTGTTTAACACTTAGATTGAGATCAGTGCCAATATTAATGCAATTTTTGATACTATATAATGAAAAATTCTACATGAATGTGCACCTCTAACTGACCAATGATTGATTATATAATGTTATAAAATCTGGCATGGGGAAAGAGTCATTCAAAGACAAAGTTAGACTAAGAGTTTTTAACACAAACATTCATTGATATAGGTTTAGATTCCACATGGAAGCCAATCTTTAAAAAACTACCACTGTTGAGTTTTGGTATGATACCAAAGAAGAAAATCCAAAAGGCTGTTAAGTAAAACTCTGTTTCCTTTCCCTATTATATATCTGTGTGAGATTTGATTTTCTTGATTATACTGTAACTAAACCTATATTTTAAAATAGAAGTAGATATGAGAATCTAAGTTCAGATGTTAAAGAGATATGCAAAAGTGTAGAGTAAAACCACTTTTGTAACTAAAACCTTTTTTTGAAATATGGTGATTTTTCATAAAAATATGCTATTTGTGTTAAAATTTGATGCTATCATTTAAGTGAATTCAAAATACATATTTATAAATTTTACAATTGTAATTTCTAATATAATAAGTTTTGCTAGTATAACTTACACAACAAAAGCTCTTTGGCCTCCTCAGTAGTAGAAAAGAGATTTTGAGACCAAAAGTTTGAGAATTCATGGCGAAAATATATTTTACTTTATTTTCCAATAAGATTTTTTTGGGGGGTAGTGGGTGGGGTGTTAATTTGCTTATTTTTTGGTATATACCACAATAGGACTCAAGTCTTTTGTGAAGAGGAATTACATTGTTTTAAAATGTGAAACTTCCAACTCAGATACTTTTCATTTAATTTTTTCTTGAGTTATTTTTGTTTGTTTGTTTTGTTTTGTAAGATTGTTTGGTTTTCCATCTATTCACCAAACATGTGAATGAAGCAAATCACCTGAGTGTCTTTCTGGACCTTCTGAGGGAATTACCATGTATGGGGCTCACAAGCTGGACCCAGGTCTGCAGTCCCCCTCGTGGCCTGCCAGTTTCTCATGTTGGCCACTTACGTTAGTAGGTATTCCGGGTATGTGCTGATAGGTACCAATTATGTGCTCGTGACGCCCAGTTTCCTGTTGGAGTGACAGGAGGTAAATTAGGAGAAGTATTCATTTTCCCTTATTTTGTGATTTCTTTTTTGGCTCCATGAGTACCAGATCTAACTCAAACATTTTTTTTGTGGGATTTTACCATTGCTAGTACTACTTCTAACTAATAAATTCTTAATGAGAATGGGGGAAGGAATTCCATTTTTAATTAAATAGCTGCTATGTTCTTGATACTAGCATGACTCAATTGATACCTTTGTAACTCTTTGCAGGTGATAGCTTTATCATGATGTTTTATAGATTATGGGACAGGAGAAGATCAAGCAGGCAAAAGAGCTAAAAAACAATAACAAAAAAGTAGCTCCGTGTCACAGTTCAACTATTTATCTGTAAATGCCTGCTTTTCCACAAGATTCCCTCTAAAAGTCTGAGTCCCAGGAACATTGAGTTTCTTATACAGTGTGATTATTACCATTGTTGTGAAAACAACTAGCTAAGGGATAAAGCAGTCTTGAATACTCTTTCATCTCTAACTTGTACTTATGTATAAATCATAGTTTTTATTGAGCATATTCATCTCCTTAGGTCAGAGGAAACATGGGATTGGTGAAAGAGCATCCATTACATTTGACGCCAGATGACTTTTCCCCAAATACCATCTTTTGTCATTATTAGCTATGTTGTCTTATTCAAGTCACTAAACCTTTCTGGACCCTCATTTCTTAATCTGTAAAGTAGAGCCAGTGATAGAAGGTCTTTCCCAATGAATTTGGCTGCTGGAAACCCCCAATTTTGATATGAGTATTTGTGCAAAGGCTTTAAAAGCAGGGGACTATGCCTATGAAGACAATTAGAAGTCCGCATCTCACAATCATGTAAAATTAGATAAGTCATCATTACTGGTGTTCTGACCCTTAACTTCTGGAACTGCCTTTTGAGACTGACTACTTTTTATTGTGTTAAGTCACATGAAATTGCTGATAATTTGACTTTTTTATTTTATAAAATGGCATTTTTATAGGGTTAATGATAATACATTTAATAGTTATAAGTAAAATTACACATCAATGGTTAAAAAAAATCTATATAATTGTACCAAAGAGTATATTGGGGAAAGTATGTCTAGATCTTTGTTATGTTTTCCAAAACAAACTTTACTTTGGTGTTTCTTCTCAGAATGTCTTGATGACATATGGTAATCTCTCTCAGCCAGTGAAATGTGTTGAAGAGTGTGATAAAGGATCTTTCCCTAGAATTGATGGTACTGATGCAGAGATAGAAGTTGAACATGCTAGTCGATTCATTTTAATTATAGAAAGTGGGAGATCTGTGTATATATTTGAATGTCTGTGTGTCTGTTTAGACAGAGATTTTTCTCCTGTGAATGCTTTCTTTAAGTGGGGAATGCTGGCAAGAAGGATTGTAAGTACGAAATGAGTTAGACGATTTGGAGGTTGCAACTTCTCCACTTAAAGTCATTTGTTAAAAAGTCACAGCTTTTAAAAAATACTCAATTGAATGGTTTAAAAAATAATTTTCACAGCAGAGAGTGAGGTGCTTGCAATTGGTTAATTATCCTCTAGAAGTCTTGCTTTGCTTCCCTGGCAGTGATCTTATAAATTCTCTGAAAAATGGGGTTCTTTAAAATTTAATTTGTCTGGAAAATAAACTGGAGTGGATTCTAAATTAAGTATTTAAGTAAGCTATTAGTATAGATTTTATGGAATTTATTCAGTTTCTAGAAAAAGGAACATAGAAAAAATCCACAAATTATGTTCTTTGTCCAAATTAAAGCTAACAAACTATCCATGCTTGATTTTTAAATGTTTGTGAAATCGCAGAGGAAGAAATCAGAAGTTAAGAATCAAGAACATGGAAATCAAAACCTAAGATAGTAACAGAAACTAAAACAGCAACTCTGAGGCATATTTAATTCCTGTTTCTTTGAAAACAGTGACTCACCGTTAGATCCACAGCAGTGGCCCAGACATTTAGCTGTTCGGAGGCGACTTTAAATGCTTTCTTGTATGAAGCATTTCACCTTTGGTTTTGGTTTTTAGAGAGATTGTGGCTTTTTGTGCTCTTAAACCAAACATTCTGGTTTTCTTTTCTTTTCTTTTCTTTTTTTTTTCTCTAGCATTTTAGTTTTTCATTGGACTCTCTTAGCCCTGAGGGTTACGTCATGCCCCAGCTGTACTGGTGCTCTTTATCACATCCCAAACTGATTTTAACTCACTATCCCCATACACACAGCATTGTCTTATATTTTACAAGCAATGAGTTTACAATTTTTTTCAAGTAGGAATTTCTAGAGCCTAATGCATGAGTCATTGAAGAAAAGCCTGTTTCTTGAAATTTAAAAAGAACATTTACAGGGGAAGTTAAATTAGTCTTTGAACTTAGAAAAGTCTAATCTTATAAATCTGTCACTTGTCATCCCATCCACTAAAAATTTGGGGGATATTAAAAGCACAAAAAGCCATTTTACATTGAAATCACAAATGGTCTTTAAATATACTCAACAATGATTGGACTTTGCTTACTTACCAATTTTCAAGTCCCTTAGGGTCTCTGTAGACAAGTTTGGGTCAGCTACTGAATATGACATCTGATGTTGAGGGAAATATACTTTGCTTTCTGCCTGGGCCTGCTCATGTTGACCAGTGGAAATACTGCATTAGCTCTCAAACCAAAACATTCAAAGTGCTCTATGAAATGTTGACTTCCTGCCAATGGTTTGAATGTTAATACTACAGATGTCCAGTCCTTTTTGGAGCCCAGCTGTACAATGTGCTTGTATAAGTTGGATCTGATTTGTGCTTAGGGTTACAAATTACAAATTTTTTATTGAGATCCGAACCAGCAATAACTGGAATTAAACTGGGTACAGGGAGAGAGGAAAGGGCGGCCCCCAAGTGAGAGCTGCAGCCTGCATAAGGCTCCTTCTTTCCCATGTCTAGCTCTGACCTCTTCCTGTGAAGCTGTTGTAAGAATAGCTTCTATATTTATTGGGAAGTTTTTTCAGTTAATTCACATGGCTTCAACTGACTCTTTAAAATTTGTTAGAAACCCAAAAAATATTTGAGAGTAAAACAAATCAGAGCATTTCCTGTTTCAGTTTCAATACCAGGAAAAGAAGTGGGGACGCTGAGCATCTTTTTTGTTGTTGTTAATCCTCACCCAAGTGTTTTTCCATTGATTTTTAGAGAGTGGAAGGAAGAGTAGAGACACACAGAGAGAGAAACATTGATGTGAGAGAGACACATCGATTGGTTGCTTCCTGCATGCTCCCTACCAGGGTTGGGAATCAAGCCGCAACTGAGATACATTGTGCTTGATTAGCATTGAACCGAGGACCCTTCAGTCTGATGGCCGACACTCCCATCAACCGAGCCAAACTGGCCAGGGTCACCTGAGAGTCTTGATCAGCCAAGGGCAAGGTGACAACCAAATGAGAAGAAATCTTAAGGAACTCGTAGCTGTTTACTTAGTGCCTGCTCTAGACTAGCTCTGATTCTGAAATACCCATTGTTGGTGCGGTTGGGTCTCATAATCTGTCTTCAGGTTACTCCCACTTCCTTAAATTTTTCCATTGTTTTTTAGAGAAAGTGGAAGGAAAGGGTAGAGAGCACCATGTTTGATCCCAGTTTCTGGATTATTTTTCATTTAACGGAATATTGCCAGGACTCTGTATTCTTACATGGCACTCTGGATGATGCAACCATAGTTTGTCTCTCAGGAAGATGGGCCCGGATTTCCTGTGTTCTGTTTACTTAGAAGTCATCCAATTTTGGACCTATATCATTACCTTCATTTGTCTTATCAGTTTCTTTCCCTTTTCATTGGGGTAGCATTTCATTGTCAATCATGCTTATTATCATTATCAAACAAAAGAAAACTGCTCAAAATGTCCCTTGAACATGAGTTCCTTTTGTTTGTTACTGTCATCTACTGTTCACCCAAGCTCAAAGATCATCCAAGATCACTAAATTCTCATTCACTATCTCATCCACTCCTATGCAGACCATCAAAAAAACCTGATGATTTAAAAAAAAATAGATTTTATTGATTTTTTACAGAGAGGAAGGGAGATTGATGAGAGAGAAACATCAATCAGTTTCCTCCTGCACACCCCTACTGGGGATGTGCCCTAGACCCTTCAGTCCACAGACCGACGCTCTATCCTCGGAGCCAAACCAGTCAGGGCCTGATGATTTTTTTAACACCTAAATTTTTCTTGTATATGATTTCCTCCAAACCTAAGGTCATTTTTCTGCTTATATTCCCTGCCTCCAGTCTTTTCCCCATCTACAGTATTTGCCCCCCAGTCACCCATGAGAGGGATACTCTAAAAGACAAGCATGGCCATATCCTTTTGGTGGGTTCTTCTGGATAAGTTCATGCTGTTAGACCTGGAAAACCTGGTATGTATGACTGACATTCTCATCTCTGTCATGATTCACCTTGACCTTGACCTGATAGCAGCACTGACCTGTTGGAACTTCCTGCTGTTATCGATAGTCTTGTCTCCCTGCTTGGGTTCATGCTTTTCCTCTGCCTAAACTCACTGTTCGGAATAATTCTCTCCTTCTACCTGGTTCATCCTGAATTTGAACATTGTTTTTCGAATGTCAGCATCACTTTTTATTCTATTCACATACATCTGTTCTACTTATATCTGCTTTTTTGTTTACATAGAGTAATCTTAAAAATTAAATGTTTAGCTTCAGCCTAAGCAAAGATACCTTTGAAATGATGGATTTTATGCATTTCTTCATCTAGTCCAGTGGTTTTCAACCTTTCTAATGCCACGACCCTTTAATACAGTTCCTTATGTTTGTGGTGACCCCAACCATAAATTATTTTTGTTGCTACTTCATAACTGTAATTTTGCTACTGTTATAAATCGTAATATAAATATCTGTGTTTTCTGAGGGTCTTAGGCGACCCTGCTAGTGGTTCTCAACCGTTTTTACTCATGGAATTAAAATAATCTATGCTAATAAAAGGGTAACATGCTTATTAGGCCAGACATCTTCCAGATGACTTTTCAGACAAAGCTACAGGGGCAGGGGTGGCTTTGTGTTTAGGGGCTATCTGGCTGGCAAGGGAGAGCAGTTAGGGGGATCAGGCCAGCAGGGTAGAGCAGTTAGGGGGATCAGGCCAGCAGGCATAGGTGAGTAGGTGCAATCAGGCATGCAGGGGAGAGCAGTTAGGAGCATCAGACAAGCAAGCAGGTGAGGATCCAGCTGTCCTGGATTGCGAGCGGGATATCTGACTATTACTGGAATGGAGAGGTTGCAGGCCAGGCTGAGGGATCCCACCCTTCAGATCCCTTGCACAAATTTCGTGCCCTGGGCCTCTAGCAATAAAAATAATAATACAAAAGTAAAGATGTGTTGATTTCTTAATTTTCTCTTCCTTCCAAGTTTTACTTATAGCACTTGGTTTCTTTCATAAATGAGACTTCTAAATGTTAATAAAAGCCAGAGTAAAAGTTAATATGCTCACTTTTATTTTGGAAGGCTTGCAATCCATGACATAAAAACAAATGGTCTTTTATAAATACTCAGTTTTCTATGCAGAGATAAGTTCATTTATTTGTAATACTGTAACTGCTACAACTAGCTCAGATAAAAAAAACAAACATCTTGAGTCATAGGTTTGTATTTTAATCAAATCAGTACTTGGGGGCCCTGGCCAGATGGCTCAGTTGGTTAGAATATCGTCCCAATATGCCAAGGTTGTGGGTTGGATCCCTGGTCAGGACTCATACAGGAATCAACCAATGAGTACATAAAAAAGTGGAACAACAAATCAGTGTTTCTCTCCTTCCCCTCTTTCTTCCCTCCCTCTTCTTCTCTATCTAAAATCAAAAATATAAATTAAAATTTTTAGAAAAATCTGTACGTTGGTATGGGCAGATCAAACTTGATTCAATTTCATTGCATTAAATAATGAAGACAATGTTGAAAGTCGCAAGTATACAAGAATGTCAAAGGAAAAAAATTAATGAACATGTACATTTATAGTAGCATTCATTTTTATAAGCTGAATGGAGAATGGGAGGTACTTGAAACACAAATCTCTAAGTCTTTGCATTTAACACTCCAAGGCACTGGTCGGCAAACTGCGGCTTGCGAGCTGCGGTTTGCCACTCTGTTGAGGCATAATAAAGAAAAAGTATTGACAGGATCCCCTGCCACAAACCTTAGGATATGTGGAAACCTGAGGAATGAGAAGAACCCTGAATAATAATGATCAGTTCTGGGATCTAGGAGTCTGTCCAAAGCAAGATAAGCCAGTTTAAACAAAGGTGTACTCCTATAAATGAAATAATTTTAGAGGCACAGCTTTTTTACTGTGTTTAAGTTGATATTGTCTAGTTTTGCATTGTGGCAGAAACCTCTAAACTAACTCCCAGTCCTGCTGACAGTCTCCAAGCTCAGGTGGGGCCACAGCAGCGTAAGGTGTGCCATTTGATATGGCTTAAACCATGTTCCATTTCCAGACTCACTATCTATATTCTCACCTCTGGCCTTTATCAGGCTGTTTCTTCTCCATCTCTACCTCATGTGTATCCTTAGAGTTCACTTAGGACCCCATTGTTTATGGTGCTTTTTCTTACCTTCCCTCTAAGCATGAATAGACTGTAATCCCTCTCTGAATTCCTACAATGCTTTATTTGAATTCTGATTAGGTCTCAGCATCATAGATGGTAATGACTAAATCTCCTGGTTTGGGGAGATGGCAGGTCTTTTGCTGATGTTCCCCAATTCTTTTATTCATTTAGTCACTAGGGGTGTTGGATGGGAAGGCATGTGGTTTTTCTGCAGCCCCTGTCCCCCAGGTTGCCTGGCTATCCAGACTGGCTTCCTGAGATTGGCACATTATCCCTTTGCTCAGGAATGCATGGGCAACCCATCCAGAAGGTAATTTTGTTTAATGAAGGAGGACCTCCCTATTTTTTTCTTTTTTCTTCTATTCATAGTCCAAGACATTTAGATATGTTTTTAATTTTTATTTCTTTTGTGTTAGTAATGCAAATGAAACTAACTTAAAGTGTGTTTTTTTTTAAAATCAAAGTCATGCACCGATGTACTTTAAGAAATCAAACAATTGTATAAAACTGAAAATAAAATTTAGTAATAGTCTCTGTGCCCCAGTGGCCACCTTTTCACTTCGTAATTCTTATTTTTGGATATCAAAACTAAGATATTGCTACATTACTAACAGTTCTGATATTGCTACATAATTGACAGTTCTTGGCTTGCAGAGTATCTGTTAACTTCTTTGTGTGGAAGATGAAGATTTAACTCCCTAGCCTTCCACACTTCTCTTCACCTGGATAATTATGTCTACAATTTTTAGGTAAGTCATTATCCCTTCTCCATATGATTAGAGCTGTGTAAATGTTATTTATGGCCGAGACTCATCACTTATATTGAAAGAGATTGCAATCCTCAGCCTCCTCCGGTGACCTGGAGAGACTGCTCTCTTTGGACCAGGCTGCACATTTTCCATTTACAATCAGTTAAGATATGTAAACATGCTGTATAAATATTAGTTCTTATTATCACTTCAGAGTTATAATTTGAGCCAAACCTCATTTAGCTTAGTTCTTAGCTGCATGTGTATGAATAAGCTTAAAAGCACTTTTGTCAACAACTGTATTTAGAGAAATACATAAGTCCAAGTATGTGTTATATAGAACTTTAGCTGAATAGATACTTCTTAGCATTATATTTCAAAGGCAGAAGAAATGTGTGTTGACACATTCTTCTGATTAATAATTCTTTGTTATGTTTTATTGGAGGGCCCTTTTGGTTA
The DNA here is from genome assembly GCA_011751065.1 of Lasiurus cinereus. Lineage (NCBI taxonomy): Eukaryota > Metazoa > Chordata > Mammalia > Chiroptera > Vespertilionidae > Lasiurus > Lasiurus cinereus. The sequence goes on along the minus strand of JAAGEH010000286.1, from coordinate 49,118,033 downwards.
TCAGTTTTAGGTATTTTGCTTTTGGCAGCTTGTAGTTAGTGTTGCCTTGGAAAAGTCACACCTGTACTTCCAAAACTCTGTCTTTATTCTTGTCTTCCTGTTAAAACTTACATGCTATCTGAAGCCCAAATCAATTCTGAGCCTGTGTATGCTGCTCTCTTGTAGTTTTCCCAGAAGCCATTTCTATTATAAAAACCCTTTGGCAGTGATGCCATCACGCCATCATGACCAAAGACTGATCACCAGGAGGCTGTGTGCATTGTGAGACACACACACGGGTGGGTGGGAATTTGACTGGGTCCTGCGCAGGAATCAGTGTGGATCCTGCGTCTCACCTGGCATGGCAGGAGTCAGTCTGGGTCCCACCTCCAACACAGCACATCTGGGTCTCGCATGACATCATGTGCTGGGCCTCTAGTATATTATATTATACTTGACTAAAGGCCCAGTGCACGGTGTGTGTGTGTCCCTCAGCTCAGCCTGCACCCGCTCCAATCTGGAATCCCTCTCACAATCCAGGACTGCTGGCTCCCAACTGCTTGCCTACCTGCCTTCCTGATCAGACCTTGCCAGCCTGATCAATGCCTAACTGCTCCCTTGCCAGCCTGGTTGCCCCTAACTGCCCTCCCCTGCCGGCCTAGTTGCCCCCAATTGCCCTCCCCTACAGGCCTGATCCCTCCCAACTGCCCTCTCCTGTTGGCCTTATTGCCCATAACTGCCCTCCCCTGCAGCCATCTTGTGGTGTCCATCTTGTATGTTGGAGTGATGGTCAATTTTCATACTACCTCTTTATTGTACAGGACAAGCAAAGCCCCTGATTTTTATCTTTTTTAAAATATAGATGATCACTTAGATGATAAAAGCTTCTGAGTCATAAATAGGCAAACTGGGGATGAGCTTATGGAGTTGATGAGGTTGTTAGGAGACCAATTTCACGTAAGAATAAATAATTTGAGAAAAGAAATAACCACCAAATAACTGAGGGGGGAGGATGCAGAAGGAAGACAGTGACTCTCATTTGTAAAAATACTATTTTGGAGGTTCATACTAATTGGTAACCTTCATGTGTGAGAGTGTGACTTGTATCTACCTAAACTTTAGTTATCAAAAGGGGAGGATGTCTAGATAATGAGCATCCAGTAGAGAAAAAGTCTATGGCCATTGAATATCACTCAGCACAGGGACATGAGTATTAAGCTCCCTCTCTCCCTCCAAAAAATAGCTGATCATCTGTGCTGCCATGAGCCTCTTACATCCACAGGCTTTTCCTAGGGGCCTCAGGCAGTCTACCAGAACCTGCTGCTTAGAGGAATCCTTCCACCATCTTTGGCTAGAGAGTTATCCAGGACAAAATGAAGGGAAAAATTACTACAAACGTGTCCACTCCAGCATGGAGACAGAATCAGGGGTGGATTAATCTGTGTGTTTTTGTTTGTTTGTTTGTTTGTTTCAGTTAACCCTGCATAATGTACTTAGAGTTACATTTGGGAACAAAAGTGAGTTCTGCCTCTTATCAGTCTGGGGACTATGTGCAAGTATGTAATCTCTGCTTGCCATCTGTAAAGGGGTTCTGCTGTCACCTCCTCATCAAAGTTGTTGAAAGTCTAAATGAAGTAGTGTGTGTTTTCTTCCTGCAGTGCTCAGCCAAAGTAGGTGGTCAGTCACTGGTAATATAATATTAATATAACCACAGGCTAATTATTGCTTTAAATTTTTCTTGAGATGGGATAATTATTGAATATATGGTAGATACAGAGTGCTTGCTTTGCAGCTTTAGTAAATCTTGATTTCTATGCAAAAATTCTAATTTGAGGAAGTCTTTAGCCCAGTAATGATGGCTATAGGAAAGCTCTGAGATAAGAGTCATACATAACCCTAGGGATAGTGTTTCCAAGTTATAAATGTAATACCAGGAGGAAATAAGCACATGCAGTAGTGTGCTGAATTTAGACTTTTTGAGATGGTCACACATCAGTGGTCTGGTCTTTGGTCCAGCTTCCTGGACTCCCTGATGAGGAAGCCCAGCTTGCCCTTCCAATCCTTGGTCCCTGGTTCACTCATTCCCACAGGGAGTGTGAATGTGCATGCTCCTCTTTCTCACTGTTGTCAATTTGAGCAGTTTTTAGGGTCCTGCTATTTTTCCTGTGTAGACAAAATGTGGAGTCCTAAAATACCTCTTCGTTGCCAGAAATCACATCTGATTGCCACCCTTTAGCGAAGACTAAAGCGTATTGTGTGGATGGCACTGTTTAGCAAGTGGATGGTCTCTTTATTTTAAGGCCCAGGAGATAGTAATTATTAGTAAAGCAGGAAGCATTTATTTTTCCTTATGTGAGGAGAACAGAAGTTCCTAGGAACAGAGCATTTTGTAAATATTTTGATAGTTCAGCTAACTGGGTATTAAACTGGGTATTTTATTGTGGAAAACGGCAGAGGTTTTTTTGTTGTTGTTTTTTCTTCCCATGTGTGTGTGTGTGTGTGTGTGTGTGTATGTTTTGTTGGCTTTTTTAATGGGATATAGGAAAAAAATAATGGTTGAATTGGCTAAAAGTGTTCTTATCATTTGGCAACCTCATATCACGTACCAACTTTGCATATGAATATATGCTGCTTGCCCAGAGCTGGGATGCTTACCACTCTCCACTGGAGGCACTTAGCTTCAAAGAAAAACAAACAAAACACAAAAACAAAACAACATAAAAACAAACAAACAAAAAAACCCCCACTACAACAAGAAAAGCAGCACATAATCCAACTGTGTCTGAAATTTTAGAAATGGTACAGTTTTAAAAAGGAAATGATTATGAGACATTGCAGATATTTTTGATCCAATAGAACCACTTAGAATGGCTTTTCAATGACCTGGCCTGGGAGGCATCTTTTTGTCCAGGCTTTCTCTGTAGTGCTTATTCTGCAACTTCAATTTAATTGTCTTTTTATTTTTATTTTTTAAATATATTTTATTGATATTTCACAGAGAGGAAGGGAGAGGGACAGAGAGTCAGAAACATCGATGAGAGAGAGACATCGATCAGCTGCCTCTTGCATGCCCTCTACTGGGGATATGCCCGCAACCAAGGTACATGCCCTTGACCGGAATCGAACCTGGGACCTTTCAGTCCGCAGACTGACGCTCTATCCACTGAGCCAAACCTTTTCGGCTAATTGTCTTTTTATCGAATGCCAATTGGCATGTTGTTGTTAGTCTAAATATTTATAGGATCTTGCCTTTTAGACAGTTGAAACATTTGTTGACCTTATGGTCTTGGGGGGAGGGTGAGAGAGTTTATCTGATTGGTTGAAAATAATGTCTCTGGAGTAGATTGCCTTACTTAGAATGTTGACTAACTCACTGGCTCTGTGCCCTTAAGCCTGTTACTTAACTTCTCTGTGCCTAGCATTCTCTTTCTTGTGATGATCTATACAAAAACAATGATAGTATCTACTTAAATATTTTTGTAAGTTCCTGGCACATAGGAGAGTCAATATTGCCTGTCATTAAGTATTACTTTTTTTGATGACAGACCAAAAAACAAACAAACAAAAAAAAACTTGCTTTGCAGGGGGTTTCTTATTATCGCCAAGAGATTATAATTGGTTGGAGAAAATGTGATTTTGAAATTGAGCTTCACAGTATCAATTTGTATTTTATCATAATTTTTCTCTGGCCTATGTTCAGACTATCTTTTCTGTAGTAAAGTATCATTGGACCATTTGGTATAGATGAAATTCACACTAATATTTAAATTTCAAATATTTTCTCCATACAACAGAATTTTCTTTTCAAATGTATTTTTTAATTGATTTCAGAGAGGAAGGGAGAGGAAGAGAGAGATAGAAACATCAACGATGAGAGAGAATCATTGATTGGCTGCTTCTTGCGTGCCCCGTACTGGGGATCAAGCCCACAACCTAGGCATATGCCCTGACCGGGAATCAAACCAGTGACCTCTTGGTTCCTGGGTCGACCTCAACCACTGAGCTATACCCTGCTGGGCCATACTACAGAATTTGAATGGTAATTAATATTGCTTATTCTTTTCCGATCTTTTCTCTGTAACTTCAGACATTTTGTATATAGATAACATAATCAATTTGTTTTGGCCTCAAGCTCACTTTTTTTTCTGGCCTGAAGCTCTATTTATTTTCTATAAAATAAAATTTAGTGAAGGAACCGATCCAGTATTCATACCATTTCAACCCATGGGTCATTGTGTTCTGAGGCATTTACAGGCACTCTTTTGGAGTTCATTTTCATTCAGAGGCACAAATGAGGCCACCCTGTGATGGATCAGACCTAGGTGCTACACGGTCACCAGCTCAGATGCATAATCAATTGCTCCAGACCCTCACCATTTTCTTTAATTTGCTTGTGGACTTGCTGTGACATACACATATTAGTACACTTTAGTATGAATGCTGCATACAGTGGTACCTCGAGATATGAGTGCCCTAACATACGAGATTTTTGAGATACGAGCCATCGAGCGAGTGATTTTTGCTTTGAAATACGAGCAACATTTGAGATAGGAATAATCTTGCGGATCGGCTGCCTGCACTCGACCCACCAGTTTACTGAGATTCGAGCGTCTAGTAGTTTCCCACGCCTCAAGGTTATGGAACGAATTAAACTCGTATCTCGAGGTACCACTGTATATGTAAAAGTAAGGAAAATTTCTTGTTGCCTTCTTGAAGGAGGAAGATGGTTTGACTAAAGAAGTGCAGTCTGGGAGTGGCCCTGGGTTAAATTCTTAAGGTGCCCCTGTAGCATGTGAAGGAGAATGCTCATGGCCAAGTTGCTTTTACTTACAGTGGCTGCTGAATGCCCAGAGCTGTGATACCTCCTGAGGGAGCTGGGATTTTTTTAAATTTCTGTCTTTATTTGTTTTAGATCTGGCATCAAAAATTGATGTGTGTGGGCCCTTTTAGAGTCCTTTAGGAAAGGGCCCTGTTTGCCTATGAGCAGACCAGGACAAGGAATTTTGGCATCTGTATGTGTGCTGTTCTCCAAGCTTTATCTTTGCTACCTGTGTATTGGTGCTGACATGGTGCCTCCCGGACAAGGCTATGGAGTTAGATGAAGCAGTACACATGGAATGCACACAGTGTATGGCACAAACCATAGCTGGTAAATGTTAGTAACTGCTATTGATTTCTTGAAGTTAAGATAATATAATTGTATTCGGCTCCCACCCTGTCCCTTACTAGGCATATCTTAGAAAAGACTTTGGCCTTTAATTCTGGGAGTATACATCTGTGTCCTGTAGCTGTGTCATATAGCTGCATATCACTTAGAGATTTTACAGATAGGATCTGAACATGATGTCGCTGGTAAGGTTTGTGGGACTTTGGGTAAAGAGTGAGAAAGGAGATGGTATTGTAGTAATATGTTTTTTACTTAAATACTCAATGGGTCATTTAATGCCTCAATTTTAATGAGAGAATTATATTAAAAAGAATTGGATTAAAAATTATCTAAGATCCATTCCTCCTTAAAATTTTCAGGCTTTTTTGGGCCGTTCTTGTATCTCTCTAAAGTGTTTGTGCAAGTGGGTTCAAGCATATGTTCTAAGACTGAATTTGTTCTAAGACTGAATATGTGTGTATATTTTTTAGTTTTGTTTTGAGTGGCAGAGCAGTGGAACCCATTTTTTTCTACTGAAATCTTAAAAAGAACCTTTTTGGCTAAAATAAGTAAAAGTGTACTTCTGAATGCAGATGGAAATGCAGAGACCAATAAACCTACCTGCTCAGCCCCTACCCTGTTGCCCCCAAGATATGTGATCACTTGTGGCTCAGGAAACAGTTTGAAAATGGTGTTGAACGAGACTTTTGTAGAATAAGCCTCTATTACATTTGCAGCTGTGAGCTTCATAGATATTTTAGTAATTCAAAACCAAAGGAATTCCATTTGTTTATTTTTGCTGATGTTGCCTTTTCCTGGGAAGACATAACTAAAAAATATTGCTAAGACCACTGTTAAAAGAATTTACTGCCTATGTTTTCCTTTAGGATTTTTGTGGTTTCTGGTCTTACATTTCATTCTTAATCTGTATTGAATTAATTTTTGTAGATGGTGTAGAAAGTGATTGTTTCATTGTTTTTTTTGCATGTAGCTGTCCATTTTTCCCAGCACAAGCAATCTAAATACCTGTTGATAAATGGACAAAGATGTGATGTGATATATATATATACACACACACTAGTGGCCTGATGCATGAAATTTGTGGAAGGGCCTTGGCCCCCGGCCCCTGCCCACCCACTGCCTCAGTGTAGGGGGGCTTCTGATGCCTCTGCTGTGGCCCTTACCTGCTGTGGTTTTGTCTGGAAGTAAGGACATCTGGTTTAATTAGTATATTATGTTTTTATTATTATAGACTAGAGACCCGGTGCAGGAAATTTGTGCACAGGTGTGTGTGTCCCTCAGCCCAGCATGCAGCCTCTCCAATCTGGGACCCCTTAAGGGATGTCAGACTGCCCATTTAGGCCTGATTGCAGTAAGACTGCTGGCTTCCAACTGCTGGCCTACCTGCCTTCCTGATTGCCCCTAACTGCTTCTGCCTGCCAACCTGATCACCTCTAACCATCACTTGACAGCCTGATTGAAGAATAACTGCTCCCCTGCCAGCCTGATTGCCCCTAACTGCCCTCCCCTGCAGTTCTGATCAGCACTAACTGCCCTCTCCTGTAGGCCTGGTCACCCTTAACTGCCCTCCCCTGCAGGCCTGAATTCCCCCCAACTGCTCTTCCCTGCAAGCCTGGTCGCCCCCAACTTCCCTTCTCTGGTGGCCTGGTCACCCTTTACTGCTTGCACCCTCTCCAATCTGGGATCCCTCTCACAATTCAGGACCCCTCTCACAATTGCCCCAATCACTTCTGTCTGCCAGCCTGATCACCCCCTAACTACTCCCCTGCCAGCCTGATTGATGCCTAACTGCTCCCTGTTTGCCCCTAACTGCTCTCCAGGCCTGGTCATCCTTAACTACCCTCCCCTTCAGGCCTGGTTACTCCTAACTGCCCTCTCCTGCAGGCCTGGTCCCCCACAACTGTTCTCCCCTGCAGGCCTGGTCTCCCTTCCCCCCCAACTGCTCTCCCCTGCAGGCCTGGTTCCCCCACAACTGCCCTTCCCTGCAGACTCGGTTGCCCTGAACTTCCCTCCCCTGCCAGCTTGATTGCCCCCAACTGCTCTCCCTTGCAGTCCTGGTCCCTCCCAACTGCCCTCCCCTGCTGGTCATCTTGTGGTGGCCATGTTGTGTCCACTTGGGGACAGCCATCTTGTGTGTTGGAGTGATGGTCAATTTGCATATTACTCTTTTATTAGATAGGATAGAGGCCTGGTGCATGGGTGGGGGCCAGCTGGTGTGTTCTGGATCAGGGTGAGGGTTCCCTTGGGGCTTGAAGCTGCCTGGGCAGGGGACCTATGAAGGTTTGAAGGCTGGCCACGCCCTCCAGCGACCCAAGTGGAGGCCCTGGTATCTGGGATTTATTTATCTTCTATAATTGAAACTTTGTAGCCTTGAGTGGAGGCTTAGGCTGGCCAGGGTGTGCAGAAAGCTTGGCTTCCTTCATTATCAGGGAAATACAAGCCTCCTGTTCATTCTGTGGCTGCAGCCATCTTGTTTGGGTTAATTTGCATACTTGCTTCTGATTGGCTCATGGGCATGACTTGTGGGTGTAGCAGTGGTATGGTCAATTTGCATATTACTCTTTTGTTAAATAGTATATTACTCAGCAATAGAAAAGAATGAAGTCTTGCCATTTTGACAATATGGATGGATCTAAGAATATTGTGCCAAATGAAATAAGTCAGACAGAGAAGGACAAATATCCTTCTCTGTAAATAAAAAAAACAAAACACACCAACGAACAAACCAAATAAGAAAGAAACAAATTGATGGTTTCAGAGGGAATATGGGTAGGATAAAGGGGCAAAAAGCTGAAGGGGAATAATAGATATAGATTTCCAGTTGTAAATCAGCAAATCATAGGGATATACTGTACAGCATAGATAATATAGTCAGTATCCTAATAACCTTGTATGGTGTCAGATGGTTACTAGACTTACCATGGCAATAACTTTGTTAGCTATATAACTATTGAATAACTATGTTGTATACCTGAAACTAATATAATATTGTATATTAGCTCTGTTTTAATTAAAAAATAAAATTATATCTAGAACAGCTGAAACTGGTTTGGCTCAGTGAATAGAGTGTCAGCCTGCAGACTGAAGGGTCCCAGTTTTGATTCTGGTCAAGGACATGTACCTTGGTTGTGGGCACATCCCTAGTAGCGGGTGTGCAGGAGGCAGCTGATTGATGTTTCTCTCTCATTGATGTTTGTAACTCACTATCTCTCTCCCTTCATCTCTGTAAAAAATGAATAAAATATTTTAAAAAAGAAAAGTATATCTAGAACAGCCAGAAAACAACCCTAATGAATTGGCATTTAGAAGTTGGTGGAGAACTAGGTTACAAGGAGAATGTTGCTGGTTGGATATGGTCCCTTTTCCTTAGGAAATTACAATATACCAGTAAGCACACACCAGTTAATTCTTGCCTGGGCTTCCTTTCTGATCAGAACTTCCTGGACCATCCATGTTCAGTGTGGGACCAGAAGGCCTATGTGTCATGCCTGGACAGGAAGTAGGGGTTTCTCTCTTTACTCCAAGCACTCAGTGCCCTCCTGGGACAAAGTGAGATACTTTCTGGGTCAGATGTCTTTATAGACTACTGTAGTTAAGAATGAGACCATCTCCATGAAAACTAGACTGCCTGTGTCTTTATAGTCATTGCTGGACTTGAATGTGTTCCCCTCTTGTGACTTAGTTTGAATACTAGTTATGCACTTCAAGCATTTCTGGGGTGGGCCTACAAGAGAGAGAGCCATCAGATCAGTCCAGTTTTCCAGCCTGTATAGGTGCTCATGGAGGCTGGAGAGCCCCCTGAGCTCACAGTTAATGTAGTCACTGGAACGCTGGCTTTTCTTTGAGGGACAGTGCTTTCCTATTTAATTGTTATTTGGTATGTGCACATGTGCGTTTTAGTGAAAAGAGTTCAGTTTTTTGATGAAGATATTTATTTCTCTTATATATGTGTTTATGTGTATATTAAATATATAACTGTACATTTATTATTAATAATAAATCCAATAGATTTTCTTACCAGCAAACCACTCAGTAATGCTTGGGCATGATGTGGAATAAAATGCTCACCTGTAGTGTTTAGCTCCTTTTGTTTGAGTGTGATTAGTTCTTGTTCCCTGGCACTGTGACCACCGCTCTGGTGAGTACAGGCTCTATGCAGGGCCATTACTCTGGCTTTCCTTCAGAAGGAGCCACTCCTTTTAAACTCTGGTATATTTTCTTCTTGCCTTTAGATTTGAGGAGGAGCTTTCTGATCTGAAGTCCATTGCCCCAGGAAATACTTTTGAAGAGATTTCCTTTATCAAAGACTTAAGCAAAACACATAGATAAGGTAAACATTATTTAAACTTCTGAGAGTGAAAGGAACATTCACTATAATTACACTAGGACTGCAGAGTGAACTGGGTCTGTCATGGGATATAGGTCATTCTAAGACCAGTACTCTGAATAGTTAGAATAGGAATTTCAAATATGCAGCCTTTTGAAGGCCCAGGACTTACCTAAACCTTAAAATGAGCCCCAAACAAGCTGTACCTGTTTATCTTTGTAGTGAATGCTGCTGTAATGTAGGATTGCTGTCTACTACTTTTTAAAATATATTTTTATTTATTTCAGAGAGGAAGGGCGAGGGAGAGAGAGAAAACATTAAGGATGAGAAAGAGACTCAAACATTTTTTGTTCTTACAGGTTTATTTCTAGCCTGCAGAGGCAAGATGTTTTTAAAAAGAATCAGGTGGAAAAAAAAATAGATACAGAGACAAAGAAGTAGTGAACAGACTGTCATACTACAGCGGGAAGGCAGGGGAGGTTGCTGGGGGCGGCTGTAAGAGGTCAACGGAAGGACTTGTATGCATGTATATAAGCATAACCAATGGATACAAGACACTGGGGGGAGGAGGGGAGGGCAGGTGAGGGCATGTACTGGGGGATAGGGAAGGCGGGGGTGGGGGGTGGGGAGGTTAATAGGAGGAAAAAAAAGGAGACATATGTACTACTATTTGTAATACTTTAAACAAACAAACAAAAAAAAAGGACAAATACATATCCCTTAAAAAAAAAAAAAGGATGAGAAAGAATCACTGATTGGCTGTCTCCTGCATGCCTCCTACTGGGAATCAAACCCACAACCCAGGCATGTACCCTGGACTGGGATCAAACCCGGGACCCTTCAGTTCCCAGGCCAATGCTCTATCCACTGAGCCAAACCAGCTAGGGCATGCTGTCTACTATTTATTGAGCATCTAATAGTAAATACTCAGTTCTAGTCTTTAAGAGGATTCTTTTTACCACCACTTAAAAGAGCTCATTGTTTTTCCAACCAAACATTCTGACTTACAGTTTAGCCCCAATGCTTTTTTTTTCCTGCTGTTATAACTCCATTTTTGATGTTCCTGACTGTGTTAATTCATCCTGTTCACCCCCTTCTGTAATCCCTACATGTCAATTCTAAATTATCTAGACCCCAATCCCTTTTTTGTTATGTGGTAAATATTCCAGATCTGTAAGCACTTTAAGAAGGAGCTTGGACATTTTTAATTTCTTGGTCCAGGAAAGCATTTAGCACATTGCTGGGTCCTCCCTGTATTAATGGATGTGTCTGGGAGATCACTGTGGTGAGGGCAGCAGATCATGAATGCTCCAGTTGTAAAAAGAATGAAGTCTATTCAAATTAAAAGGACATGGAGTTTGGAAATGGTAAAAGGTCCATCTAGCTTAAAATTGCTTGTATAAAAGTTGATATTATAAGAACATACAATGAATTTATATTCACCTCTTATTTTCTTCTTAACCTAGCTCTGCTAACACCTTTGTAAAACTGGTTCTTAATGACAGTTTACTTAAGTACAACTCAGTGTTGATGAGTATTATTCCTCCATGAACACTTTCCTGGGTGTAGAAGCATTAGGACCTACTTTTAAAAAAGCAATACAATTCTTATTTGTGTAAAAGACTGTAATCACGACCCACTGTTCAGAATACCATTCCTGCTGTAGGTGTGCTAGGATAGCTACAATAAACTCAGTATTTATCTTTATCCTAGGGGCATCACATCCACTATGCGGGCCTTTCGCTTTCCATCTCCCCAGACTCAGTTTGAGGTCAGGATGTATCTGGTCCCTTTTGTGGGGTGCAGGTCAAGCATTGTTTGATAGCCCCTATGTGTTTAGTGACTGATTTACATTGGCTTTGATTCTTTTATTTTTTAAATATGTCTTTATTTATTTTAGAAAGAGGGAATGAGAAACATCAATTGGCTTCTTCCTGCACGCCCTCTACTGGAGATCGAGCCCCAAACCCAGGCATGTGCCCTGACTGGGAATCGAACTTGTGACCTCTCGGTGCATGGGATGATAACCAACTGAGCAAAACTGGCCAGGACTGGTTTTGATTTTTTTGATGAGAGCATCTTCAGAGGCTTGTTTTTTTTTGTTTGTTTGTTTGTTTTTAATGCATTTAATTCTCAAACAACAAGTGGAAATTTTAAAATCACATTATACTCTTCTTCACCCTCATTTGAAAATGCCTGTATGTGAGAGAGATTAGGGAGGTGTCTTGCATGTATGAATGTTGGGGAGACCAGAAAAAGATACAGGTGGTAGTGATGTTGGAGGTGTATTGGCAGGCACTAAGTGGTAATTCACAGGTACAAAATGGAGAAATTGCCATTCGTTTTCTTATGTTACTTCTATTAGGGTGGTTGATTGCTTATGTTAAGGAAAAATGTCAAAATGCCCTCATAAAGTGGTTCTCAAAGTTCGGTTTCTGGACCCTGACTTGCAGCATCAGCTGATAACTTGCTAGAAATGCAAATTCTCAGGGATTACCCTAGACAACCCATCCCGTAAGCCCCCCCAAAATGAAAGAAAGTCTGAGGATGGACCGTGGGGTACATGTTTTAACAAGCATGTTAAAGTTGGAGAATCAATATTAAACTAACACTTGCAGTGGCTTTAAGCTGTAAAGATCTTTCCAAACTTGGTGAAAGCCAGAAAGCTAGAAAAATGTACAATCATTTCAGACAATAGCTGGGGTTTGGGAACCCCTGAAAATGTACTCCAATATAAATGACACATTTTAACTTTAGAGTATATCCTAGTGGGATTATTAGGTCCTAAGTCACATATCAGTGATTATTTTGAGAATTTGATTATTCATTTTTAGTAGCAAGTGTAACCTTGGTCTATGAAATTTTTGTGGAGAGCTTGCGTCCTGACATCTCTGCAGATACTAGTCCTGGGCTCTATGTGAATGTCAGCATGGTGTGTGTGGGTGGTCCCGACACCTGCTCGCTCAGCCACAGTGTTTACATGGTGGAGCTTTGGTGGTCTGGCCCAGCCAGGAGGATGTGAAAGAAATTTAGTGAGGATTGCTTTACCTAAAACAACCTAATTAAAAAAAAAATCACTAAAGAATGCATGGGATAATTAGAAAACAGAAAAAGTAACAAGAAGAAAATGAAAATCATTGTAAAGTTTAGCCTTTGGTAGTCAGTTATTTTGTTGTAAGTGGTAAAATAAGAAGTAAATGAAGAGTCACCTGATGACTTTGCCACTAGAGGGGAGTTTATGCCTCCTAGTTATGTACTATGATGGTAGTACTAGTAGCAACAATAATGCCTAACATTTATTGAGTTTTTATAACATACCAGATACTGTTCTAAGTTCCTTATTTACATCAATGCACTAAAACCTACTAGCGTATGAGGTGGGTACTGTTAATATATACCAATTACATGAGAACATTGAGGCAGAGTGGTTAAGCATCTTGCCCAAGGTCATACAACTGGTAAGGATTTGAGTTGAGGCAGGGAGATGCTTTCAACTTTACCCTTGCTGGTCCTCTAGGCTGAGAAGACAACACTGCTATGAATTACTGTTGGGTGGTGGTGATAGTGGTAGAGAGGAGACATGCATGAATGTGTTGGGTGAGGGATAAGGAATAGGACATTTCTTCATGATTCATGTGGGTGTGGAGATGGATCAACAAGACAGCAGTGTGCACAATTCCTATGCTTTTAGGATGTCCCAGGATCCTTTAGTGGCTTGGCTTATCATTAACCTCATCTTGAAATATCTTCCATTCCTTTGTCATCAACATGTGGAAGTGCTGAAAGAATCCCTGCTGATTGGGACCTTCCTAGTTTGCCTTAAAATGATGACATCTGTTTAATTTTAAATTGGGTAACATTACATTTTCTGCTGAATATTCACAAGCAGCTGCAGCCAGGAAGGAAGCTCACAAATGTGGCCTTCACAATTTGCTGCTATAATAAGGACTGATAGCATTATCTTTCACTGAACCTTTGAATAATATTTGTTTGCAAAGTTGCCTTGTACTTTAATCTTGAGTTTAATGCCAATTTGGGTCAAAACTTTCCAAAATGTCACGACCTTTGCATATTTCATCATTAATTTAATTTTTCTTAAAATTATTTCTCAGTACATTAAGTGGAAATTTTTTCTTTAATGTTATTTGAAAGGAATACTCCAAGGCAAATTGATTTAATAAACTTAGTGAGTAAAGACTTATCTTTAAGGGATGAGTGATATAAAGGTTAAGGATATGAGCTTCTGGGTTAGAATTCCTGGATTCAAACCCTGCTTCCCCCACTTATCAGCTACTTGAGTCTGGCTAAAATATTTAAAATACTTAATTCATATGTTAATTGGGAATAACTGTGTATCCCATAGTGTTGTTTCAAAAGTTAATTGAGATAATACAAAGCACCAGTGATTGCCTAAGTGTAGGAAGCCCTCAATAATGTTAGTAAATATTCAATACTGGAAAGCAGGTACATATAGGCAGATATGCATAGGCAGAGGTCAAGCTCTCTTTCCACTGCTCACAATCCCATATGTCTAAGCGACTTTGCCATGTCAGATGCTAGAGCTCTACCTCTGCCTTTAGAATAGTTGCATGCCGCCATGTTCAGTGTAGCTCCGTGAATGGAGTGTCAGCCTTCGCACTGAAGGGTCATGGGTTTATTTCCTGGTCAAGGGCACATACCTGTGTTGCAGGTCCAATCCCTGGCCCTGATGCAGTACATGCAGGAGGCAACCAATCAATGTGCCTCTCACACATTTATGTTTCCCTTTCTCCCTCTCTTCCTCTGTCCCATCCTCCCTTGCTCTTTTCTCTTCACTCTAAAATCAATGGAAAAAATATCCTTGGATGAGGATAACAGTAACAACAAAATGAATAGTTGCACGCCATCCCATTGAGGGACAGAATCATGATGTAACCATTTCCCTGTTAATGGATATTTGGATTATTTTATATTTCCCTCATCGTTATAAAAATTCTTCTACATTTCTATGAAAACTTTTTTTTAAATGTATATACTTTTATTGATTTTAGAGAGAGAGGAAAGGAGAGGGAGAGATAGATAGAAACATAAATGATTAGAGAGAAACATCATCAATCAGCTGCCTCCTGCACATCACCTGCTGGGGATCATCAAGCCAGCAAACCGATCATATGTCTTGACCTGGAATCGAAGCTATGACCTCCTGGTGCACAGGACGATGCTGAACCAACTGAGCCAAACCTGCCAGTCACCTCTCAGTACTTTGAAAGTTTTTTTTTTTTATTATGATTTTTATTTTTCCATTTATTTTTTTCCATTTTTTAAATTAATGTATTACATGTGTACATATCTTCCCATTGCCCCATTCCTACCCTACTCCCATACATTCCCTCACCCCGCAGTGTCTTGTATCCATTGGTTGTGCTTATATGCATGGATACAAGTCCTTCGGTTGATCTGTTATCTACGTCTCCCTAACCTTCCCGCTATAATTTGACAGTCTGTTTGATGCTTTAATGCCTCTGTATCTATCTTTTTGTTCATCAGTTTATAATGTTCTTTATTATCCATAAATGAGTGAGATCATGAGCTATTTTTCTTTCATTGACTGGCTTATTTCACTTAGCATAAGGCTCTCCAGTTCCATCCAGGTTGCTGCAAATGGTAAGAATTCCTTCTTTTTGATGGCAGCATAGTATTCCATTGTGTAGATGTACCATAGTTTTCTGATCCACTCATTTGCTGACAGGCACCTAGGATCTTTCCAGATCTTAGCTGTTGTAAATAGTTCTGCTATGAACATAGGGGCATATATATCCTTTCTGATTGGTGTTTCTAGTTTCTTAGGATATATTCCTAGAAGTGGAATTACTGCCTCAAATAGGAGTTCCATTGTTAGTATTTTAAGGAAACTTCATACTCTTCTCCAAGTGGCTGTGCACCAGTCTGCTTTCCCACCAGCAGTACATGAGGGTTCCTTTTTCTCCGCATCCTCTCCAACATTTGTGGTTGATTTGTTAATGATAGCCATTCTGACAGATGTGAGATAGTATCACATTGTCGTTTTGACTTGAATCTCTCGGATAATTAGTGACTTTGAGCATGTTTTCATGTGTCTCTTGGCCTTCCTTCTGTCTTCTTTTGAAAAAGTTCTATTTAAGTCGGTTGCCCATTTTTTTTAATGGATCATTTATCTTCCTTTTATTAACTTGTATAAGTTGCCTGAAGATGTTTAATATTAAACCTTTATCAGTGATAACATTTGCAAATATTTCCTCCATACAGTGAGCTTTCTTGTGTTGGTTTATTTGGCTGTGAAAAAGCTGTTTATTTTGATATCCCATTTGTTTCTCTTTAGCTTCCATTGCCGTAGGAGCAGTATCAGTAAAGAAGTTTCTTCGGCATATGTCTCAGATTTTGCTACCTGTGGATTCCTCTAGTATTTTTATAGTTTCCCGACTTATAAGTATTTTTATCAATTTTCAGTTTATTTTTGTGTATGGTGTAAGTTGGTGGTCTAGTTTCAATTTTTTGCATGTATCTGTCCAATTTTCCCACCACCATTTATTGAAGAGACTGTCTTGATTTCATTGTATGTTCATGCCACCTTTGTCAAATATTAATTGAGCATAGTGTTTGGGTCAATATCTGGATTCTCTGTTCTATTTCATTGGTCTATATGTCTGTTCTTGTGCCAATACCAGGCTGTTTAAGAACAGCTTGAAATCTGGTATTGAGATCCTACCTACTTTATTTTTCTTTCTCAGGATTGCTGTGGCTATTTGGGGTCTTTTTTTTCATTCCACATGAGTTTTTGGAGAGTTCTTTCCAGGTCTGTGAAATATGCCATTGATGTTTTGTTATTAAATTTTTTTATTAATTAAGATATTACATAAGTGTCCTTATTCTGCCATTACCTCCCACGTCCCATTCATTCACCCAACCCCTTGTTGTCTCTGTGTCCATTGATTAGGCTTATATGCATGCATATCAGTCCTTTGGTTGATCTATTCCCCTTACCCCCACTGTCAACTACCTTCCCTGAGGTTTGATATTCTGATTGATGTTTCTCTGTCTCTGGATCTATTTTTGTTCATCAGTTTATATTATTCATTATATTCCACAAATTAGTGAGATCATGTAATATTTATCTTTCTCTGACTGGCTTATTTCACTTAGCATAATGTTCTCCATCTCCATCCATGTTGTTGCAAATTGTAAGAACTCCTCCTTTTTTACCATAGTGTATTATTCCATCCTGTAGATGTACAACAGTTTTTTAATCCACTCATCTGTGATAGGCATTTAGGCTATCATTGGTATTTAATGTGTAGTGCATTGAATCTGTAGATTGCTTTGGGTATTATGGACACTTTAATGATGTTTATTCTCCCAATCCATTAATTTTGTATCCTGCTACATTGCTGAATTCATTTATTAGTTTCTTGATGGAGTCTTTTTTTATATATATATAAAATATCATTTCATCTGCAAATAAGGAGAGCTTTACTTCTTCTTTTCCAATTTGTATGCCTTTTATTTTTTCCTTTTGTTTACTTGCAATGGCTAATACTTCCAGTACTATGTTGAACAGGAGAGGTGAGAGTGGGCATCCCTGTCTTGTTCTTGTTCTTAGGGGAAATGGTTTTAGATTTTGCCTATTCAGTATGATGTTAGATATGGTTTTATCATATATTGCTTTTATTATGTTGAGGTATAACCCTTCTATTCCCACCTTGTTGAGAGTTTTTATGAAGAATGGGTGTTGGATTTTGTCAAATGCTTTTTCTGCATCAATTGACATGACTATATGATTTTTATTTGTCAATTTGTTTATGTGATGTAGCACGTTTATTGATTTCCAGATATTGTATCATCCTTGCATTCCTGGGATAAATCCTACTTAGTCATGTTTTATGATCTTTCTGATGCACTGCTGGATCCAATTTGCTAGAATTTTGTTAAGGATTTTGGCATATGTTCATGAGGGATATTGGCCTGTAATTGTCTTTCCTTGTGTTGTCTTTATCTGGTTTTGGTATTAGGGTGATGCTGGCTTCATAGAAGGAGCTTGGAAGTGTTCTTGCTTAAAATTTTTGGAATAGTCTGAGGAGGATAGGTTCTATTTCTTGAATTTTTGGTGAAACTCCCCTGTCAAGCCATCTGGCCCCAGGATTTTGTTTGTTGGGAGCTTTTTTTTTTCTTTTTAAAAAATTTTTTTATTGTGTTACATGTATACATATCTCCCATTGCCACCCCTCGCTCCCAGGCATATCCCAATCCCCCAGTGTCTATGTTCATTGGTTATGCTTATATGCATAGATACAACTCCTTTGATTGATCTTTTATCTACCCCACCTCTCCTTAATCTTCCTGCTATAATTTCACAGTTTGTTTGATTCTACACTGCCTCTGTATCTATCCTTTGTTTATCAGTTTACAATGTTCTTTATTATCCACAAACGAGTGAGATCATGTGGTGCTTCTCCTTCACTGACTGGCTTATTTCACTAAGCATAAGGCTCACCAATTCCATCCAGGTCGCTGCAAATGGTTAGAGTTCCTTCTTTTTAATGGCAGCATAGAATTCCATTGTGTAGATGTAACACAGTTTTCTGATCCACTCATCTGCTGACGGGCACGTAGGCTGTTTCCAAATTGTAGCTATTGTAAATTGTGCTGCTATGAACATAGGGGTGCATAAATCCTTTCTGACTGGTGTTTGTGATTTCTTAGGATAAATTCCTAAGAGTGGGATTGCTGGGTCAAATGGGAGATCCATTTTTCGTTTTTTGAGAGAACTCCATACTGTTCTCCACAGTGGCTGCACCAGTCTGCATTCCCACCAACAGTGCACAAGGGTTCCTTTTTCTCCACATGCTCGCCAACGCTTGTCTTTGTTGATTTGTTGATGATTGCCATTCTGACGGGTGTAAGATAGTATCACATTGTCGTTTTGATTTGCATCTCTCTGATAATTAGTGACTTTGAACATGTTTTCATGTGTCTCTCGGCATTCCTTCTGTCATCTTTCGAAAAGGTTCTGTTTAGGTCCGTTGCCCATTTTTTTATTGGATTGTTTATTTTCCTTTTATTAAGTTGTATAAGTTGGCTGTAGATGTTGGAGATTAAACCTTTATCAGTGATAACATTTGCAAATGTGTTCTCCTATACAGTGGTCTTTCCTGTTGTTTTGTTGATGGTTTCTTTAGCTGTACAAAAGCTTTTTATTTTGATGTAGTCCCATTTGTTTATTTTTTTCTTTAGGTTCCATTGCCTTTGGAGCAGTATCAGTGAAGAAGTTCTTTTGGCATATGTCTGAGATTGTGCTGCCTGTGGATTCCTCTAATATGTTTATGGTTTCCCTTCTAATATTTAAGTCCTGTATCCATTTTGAGTTTATTTTTGTATTTGGTGTAAGTTGGTGGTCCAGTTTCATTTTTTTGCATGTATCTGTCCAGTTTTCCCAACACCATTTATTGAATAGGCTATCTTGTCTCCATTGTATGTTCATGCCTCCTTTGTCAAATATTAGTTGAGCGTAGTGGTTTGGGTGGATATCTGGATTCTCTATTCTATTCCATTAGTCTATATGTCTGTTCTTGTGCCAATACCAGGCTGTTTTGAGAGCAGTTGCTTTGTAATTTATCTTGAAATCTGGTATTGAGATCGCACCTACTTTATTCTTCTTCCTCAGAATTGCTGTGGCTCTTCGTGGTCTTTTTTTTGTTCCAGATGAATCTATGAAGAATTCTTTCTAGGTCTGTGAAATATGTTGTTGGTATTTTAATGGGTAGTGCATTGAATCTATAGATTGCTTTGGGTAGTATGGACATTTTAATGATGTTGATTCTCCCAATCCATGAGCATGGTATGCTCTTCCATCTGTTAACATCTTCCTCTATCTCTTTTTTCAGGGTCCTGTAGTTTTCTACATATAGGTCTTTTACCTCTTTAGTTAGGTTTATTTCTAGGTATCTTAATTTTTTTGGTGCGGTGGTAAATGGGATTGCTTTTTGAGTCTCTCTTTCTGTAATTTCATTATTAGTGTATAGAAAAGCCACAGATTTCTTGGCATTAATTTTGTATCCTGCTACATTGCCGAACTCATTTATTAAGTCAATTAGTTTTGGGATGGAGTCCTTTGGGTTTTTTATGTACAGTATCATGTCATCTGCAAATAAGGACAGCTTTACTTCTTCTTTTCCAATTTGGATGCCTCTTATTTCTTCTTCTTATCTAATTGCAATGGCTAATACTTCCAGTACTATGTCGAACAGGAGAGGTGAGAGTGGGCATCCCTGTCTTGTTCCTGTTCTTAGGGGAAATGGTTTTAGTTTTTGCCCATTGAGTATGATGTTAGCTGTGGGTTTATCATATATGGCTTTTGTGATGTTGAGGTATGATCCTTCTATTCCCACTTTGCTGAGAGTTTTTATCAAGAAAGGGTGTTGGATTTTATCAAATGCTTTTTCTTCATCAATTGATATGATTATGTGATTTTAATCTTTCATTTTGTTCATGTGATGTATCACGTTTATTGATTTGCGGATATTGAACCATCCCTGTATTCTTGGGATGAATCCTACTTGGTCATGGTGTATGATCTTTCTGATGTACTACTAGATCCATTTTGCTAGAATTTTGTTGAGGATTTTGGCATCTATGTCCATGAGCGATATTGGCCTGTGATTCTCTTTCATCTTTATCTGGTTTTGGTATTAGGGTGATGCTGGCTTCATAGAAGGTGTTTGGAAGTGTTCCTTCTTCTTGAATGTTTTTGAATAGTCTGAGGAGGACAGGTTTTAATTCTTCCTTTAATGTTTGGTTATACTCTCCTGTGTAGCCATCTGATTGCAGGCTTTTATTTGCTGGGAGCTTTTTGATGACTGCTTCAATTTCTTCCATAGTTATTGGACTATTTAGATGTTTAGATTGTTCCTGATTGAATTTTTCTAGGAATATGTCCATTTTCTCCATGTTGTCCAGTTTGTTGGAATAGAGTTGTTCATAGTATTTTTTTTAACAATCCTTTGTATTTCTGTGGGGTCTGTTGTTATTTTTCCTCTTTCATTTCTTATTTTATTTATTTGGATCCTCTCTCTTTGCTTCTTCATGAGCCTGGCTAGAGGTTCATCAATCTTGTTTATCCTTGCAAAGAACCAGCTCTTGGTTTTGTTGATCTTTTGAATTCTTTCTTTGGTCTCCATGTTGTTTATCTCCACTCTGATCTTTACTATTTCCTTCCTTCTGCTTACACTGGGCTTTTCTTGTTGCTCTTTTTCTAGCTCTTTGAGTTGTAAGGTTAGGTAATTTATTACCATTATTTCTTGTTTTTTGCAGTATGCTTGTAGAGCTATGAACTTCACTCTCAAGACTATTTTCACTGTGTCCCATAGATTTTAGATTGTTTTGTTTTCATTGTCAGTTGTTGACATGATGTTTTTTTTTTTTCTTCCTTGATCTCTCTAGTAACTCAATCATTGTTTATAGCACGTGGTTTATTCTCCATGTGTTTGATTTCTTTGGATTATTTTTATTGTAGTTGATTTCTAGTTTTATACCACTGTGATCTGAGAAGATTCTTGATATGATTTCTATCTTCTTGAATTTGAAGAGACTTTGCTTATGACCCAAGATATGGTCTGTCTTTGAAAATGACCCATGTGCACTTGAGAAGAATGTATATTCTGTGGCTTTGGGGTGAAATCTTCTGAAGACGTCAATTAATTCCATCTGGTCTAATGAATCATTTAGGATTCATGTTTCTTTGCTGATATTCTATTTAGAGGATTTCTCCAATGGTGATAGTGGGGTATTAAAGACCCCTACTATGATCATTTTGCTATTAATCTCTCCCTTGATATCATCCAGGTGCTTTTTTATGTATTTGGATGCTCCTGTGTTGGGTGTGTATATGTTTACCAGAGTTTTTTCTTCTTGTTGGATTGCTCCCTTTAGTGTTATAAAATGACCGTCTTTATTTCTTTTTTTTTTAAATATATTTTACTGATTTTTTACAGAGAGGAAGGGAGAGGGATAGAAAGTTAGAAACATCGATGAGAGAGAGACATCGATCAGCCGCCTCCTGCACGCCCCCTACTGGGAATGCGCCCGCAACCAATGTACATGCCCTTGACCGGAATCTAACCTGGGACCTTTCAGTCCGCAGGCCGATGCTCTATCCACTGAGCCAAACTGGTCTCGGCCTTATTTCTTGTTATGTCCTTCACTTTGAGATCTAATTTGTCTGATAAAAGTATTGCTACCCCAGTTTTTTTCCACTTCCATTCGCCTGAAAAATCATTTTCTATCCCCTCACCCTCAGTCTGTGTGCACCTTTGTTTTTCTGAGGTGGCTTTCTTGTAGACAGCAGATATATAGGTCATGTCTTCTTATCTAATCCTTTGCTGTATGTTGTTTCATTAGGGCATTTAATCCATTTACATTTAAAGTTATTATTAATAGGTACTTATTTGTCACCATTTTTATTCTTTACCCCTGTGTTTCTTCTTCACTTGCTATTTCTTTCTTTCTTTCTTTTTTTTTTACAACAGACCCGTTAGCATTTCTTACATTGCTTGTTGGGTAATAAATTCCCTTAGTCCCTTTTTTTCTGTGAAGGTCCTGATTTCACCTTCCATCTTGATTGATAGCCTTGCTGGATACAGTATTGTTGGATTCAGACTCTTACTTTGCATGACCATGTATATTTCATTCCATTCCCTTCTAGCCTGCTGAGTTTATGTTGAGAAATCAGTCGGTAATCTAATGGGGGTCCCATTTAGGTAACTTTCTGTCTCTCTCTGACCTCTTTTAAGATTCTTACTTTTTTGTTGTTATTTGCCAATTTAATTACAATGTACCTTGGTGGTAGTCTTTAGGGGTTCATTTTGTTTGGGACTTTGTGAGCTTCTTGGATTTGTGTGGGTTTTTTCTTCCCTATATCCAGGGAAATTGTCTGTCATTATTTCTTCAAACAGGTTTTCTAGTCCTTGCTCAATTTCCTCTCCTTCTGGTACTCCTATTATACGGATGTTGTTTCTTGTTGTCCTAAAGTTTCCTTAGGCTCTCCTCCTGCTTTTTAATTTTTTTTTTCCCTAAAAGTTGCTCTACTTGGATATTTTTTCGTACCTTGTCTTCTGTATCACTGATGCAGTACTCTGCTGCTTCTAGTCTACTCATTATGCTTTCTATTGAGTTCTTTACAGCAGCGATATTTTTCATTCCTTCTTGGTTCTTCATTTTCTATTGGTTCTTACTCATATTGTCAAAATTATCTTCCATTCTTTTCAGCCACCTTATGACCATTCCTCTGAATTCTTTCTCTGTCACGTTGCTTGCCTCCATTTTGTTTACTTCCTTTACCTGCTTTTCTTTCATATGTGTACTGTTTCTTTGTCTCCTCATGTTCTCTCTTCTCTGAGTGTCTGTTTTGTAGCTCTCTTTCCTGATCCCAGGCAAAACTGACCTTTTTGTGGTGGAGTGTTATAGCTCCTCTGAATCCGCCTGTTTGCTCTAATTGGGGACCAGTGTTCTGGAGTCCACAGCTCTTTGGTGGGTGTCATAGTTGTAGATTTTCAGGCTTCTGATAACATCCACTTTCCCCTTCAAAATTGTGTTGTCTCTGCCTCCGAGCTATGGCTGTGGAAGGAAACTCAGCAGCAGTTGGGGATTCCTTGTCAGGAGAGTCCCATCCAGCAGTCCCAACCTTCTCCTGGAGAATAGCTGTCCATTAATTCACCAACAAATACTCCCTGTGAAACCCTCAGCTGTTCTTTTGTCTGCTCTGGGACAAGGCTCAGGACACCTCTATCTATTCCACCGCCCCTTTTTTTAAACTGAGTGATCTTACCCATGGTTGAGGAGTGGGATAAGGTGTGGAGTTGTGGAATCTGGGGAAACTAGGCAGCAGTCCAGATGAGGTGATAGTGAGTCTGGTCTGAAGGTTATGTTTTGAAGTTGGTGTTACATACCAATGGTATAACTGTTTCATTATTTTGTAACTTGTTTGTGGGGTACCAGGAAGAGTTTGTGCTCACTTAACATAAAAGTAAATAATTGTTGGCTATGCTGTCCTATAAACTGAAACACTGTACTGTTTTATGAGGGCAGTAGGGGCGTGTTTTGTCACATAAAAAAGAGGAAGCTGCTGGAGAGCTTTTATTAAAAACTCTATGTGGCCATTTTAGATTTATTAACTAATATCTCTAAACTCATTAGTTGATATATAATTGTTTGAAGTACACTAACCCATTATGGAGAGTTTTTTCATTTATGTTTTATGGTTTGACTTTTTCCCTGAAATTGTTCCTCTTCTGTTGCAGTTTTATTTGTATATTTAAAAACTTCTCTCAGTTATAATCAATGTTGGAAAGCAGGAGTCTCCTATCTGGTTCTCCAACTTCCATACTGCTCTTCTCCCAACCCCCATAGTTATTTCTCCAGCCACCTGTAAAAACAGTCTTCAAGAACACAAATTGTGTCTTTATTCAAACACACTCAGCAGCTGTGGGGTGAAAGAGAATCAAATCTGGGTTTGGATCATGGCCTACAGTGCCTTCTGTGACCAGTGGCCCTTGTCCAGTTTTCTAACTGCATACCCTGTGTTCTCTGACTCACCCCTTCTGATGTAGCTGTTGTGGCCTATTGCTGCTGTTTTGCCTCCAACATATCAAACTCATCTTTCACTTAAAGTCGCAGAAGGTATCGGAGAGGTAAGTGAGGACTTGCTGCAATTAATTTTCCTTTGATAGTCTGTTTTCAAGGCATTCCAAATCCTATATTAAAACGAGAAGATGAACTTATCAAACTAAAAATGTAAACAAATTTGTGAAATATTTGAACCTTATTATGGAATGCATCTAGATATCCCAAACATAGGAAATTTAAAGGCTCAGATTCACAGGACTACTCAGTGGAAAGCAGTTTGTTGCTGATTGAATAAACTTAACATTAAATACAAGTTATCAAGACTGTAGACATTATCATGTTTGCACAAAAGCACTTGTTATATAACTAGGAGGCCAAATGCATGAAATTCGTGCAAAGGGCTCAGCTCTTGTAGCTCAGGTTTTGTCCAGAAAATCATTCAGCTGTGTGGTCTAATTGTCATATTAATCATAATTCCTTTTTTTGTTCCACAGTAGTCTTAACTGTATGTCATGGGTAGGAGAAGGAAGCTTCCTGCTATTTTCCTAGAATATTTTTTTTATATTCTGGCCCTTAGAAGATTTTAAATAAATGAAGGAGTGAATGAGTGAGTGACATGAACAAATTCATGAAAAGTAATTACAGCCATAGGAGAAAAGCTTTAGTGCCTTAGCACAGGGTAAAATAAACCATGAGACAATTGGCTGCCTGGTAAGTAAGATGAAACTCAAGAGTCAGAACAAAAAAATGCTGCAGACATTGTGGGGAGAGAAAGCTACCTTCTACCAGGTGGAAGTGGTGTGCTTGTGCCCTCTACCTCCACCCCCTATGTCATAGAAGTCCATAACATTATAAACTCACTCCTTACTTGAAATCAATCTTATCTCTATTGGGATACTTTCTATTTTATTAAATATTTATTGTTCATATTATTACACATGTTCCTCTTTTTTCCTCCCATACTCCCCTCCACCCGGTTCCCACCTCACTCCAGGCCTTCCTCCCCATAACCTCTAACTACTGACCTCCTCCATAGGTGTAAGCTTTGTTCAATCTCTTTCTGCAACCCGCACAAACCGTTCTCCCTGAGAATTCTCAGTCTGCTTCCTTTCCATACCCCTGGTTCTATTACATTCACCAGTTTGTTCTGTTCATCAGATATTTTATTCATTTGATTTTTAGATTCACTTGTTGATAGATAATGTATTTCTTGTCACTTTATTGTTCATATTTTTTATCATCACCTTTTTCTTCTTCCTCTTCTTAAGAGAATAATATTCATCATTTCATATAATACTGGTTTGGTGGTGATGAACTCCTTTAGCATTTTCTTGTCTGTGAAGCTCTTCATCTGACCTTCAATGCTAAATGATAGCTTTGCTGTGTAAAGTAGTCTTGGTTGTAGGTTCTTGCTATTCATCACTTTGTATATATCTTGCCACTTCCTTCTGGCCTGCATAGTTTATGTTGATAAATCAGCTGACAGTCTTATGGATACTCCCTTAAAGGTAACTGGTTTTCTTTTCTTTTTTTAAACTTAATAAATCTTTATTATTCAGATTATTACAATTGTTCCTCCTTTGTCCCCCTAGCTCCCCTTCACTTGGTTCCCACCCCACCCTCTGCCCTTAACCCCCCCACATTGTCCTCATCCATAGGTGTACATTTTTTTCCAGTCTCTTCTTGTACCCCTTCACCCCCTCACCTATTTCCCACTGAGAATTGTCAGTCCACTCCCTTTCTATGTCCCTGATTCTATTATATGCACCAGTTTCTTCTGTTCATCAGATTTTTAAATAACTTGATTTTTGGATTCACTTATTGATAGATATGTATTTGTTGTTCATAATTTTTATCTTTACCTTTTTCTTCTTCTTCCTCTTCTTAAAAAGTATCTTTCAGCATTTTATATAATACCAGTTTGGTGTTGATGAACGCCTTTAGCTTTTTCTTATCTGTGACGCTTTTTATCTACCCTTCAATTCTGAATGATAGCTTTGTTGGTAGAGCAATCTTGGTTGTAGGTTCTTGCTATTCATCACTTTGAATGCTTCTTTCCACTCCCGTCTGGCCTGCATAGTTTCTGTTGAGAAATCAGTTGACAATTGTATGGATGCTCCCTTGTAGGTCATAAACTTTTTCTCTTGCTGCTTTTTATATTCTCTCTTTGTCTTTTGCTCTTGGCATTTTAATTATGATGTGTCTTGGTGTGGTCCTCTTTGGCTTCTTTTTGTTTTGGGTTTTGTACACTTCCTGGACTTTTAAGTCTATTTCTTTCACCAAGGGGATAAGTTTTCAGTCATTATTTCTTCAAATAGGTTTTCAGTATCTTGCCCTCTCTCTTCTTCCGGCATCCCCATAATTCTGATGTTGGTATGCTTGAAGTTGTCCCAGAGACTCCTTATACTATCTTCCGATTTTTGGATTCTTTTTTCTTTTTTCTTTTCTTGTTGAGTGTTTTCTGCTTTTTTTGTATTTCAAATCTTTGACTTGATTCTTGCGTTCCTCTAGTCTGCAGTTAGGTCTCTGTATAATATTTTTTATTTCAGTCAGTGTATGTTTAATTTCTAGTTTGTCCTTTTTCATATCCTTGAGGATTTCATTAAATTTCTAGGAAATTCTTAAAAAACCTCATAACTGTGGTTTTGAACTCTATATCCAGTCATTTGTTTTCTTCCTTTTTTTTTGTTTTGTTTTGTTTGTGATCTGTTCCTTTCTCTCTGCAATTTCGCTGCTTCCCTGAGTTGGTAGAGTAGCTTTGTGTGCTAGTTGTTCTATATGGCCCTGTTGCTCTTCCTCCCCAATCACCTGAGGTGGACACTCTTGGTGCATCCATTTGTGGACTGCGTGCACAGTCTTATAGTTAGTGTTGATTGTTGTTGGTATTACTGGAAGGAATTGACCTCCAGGCCAATTGGCTGTGAGCATCAGCTGTGTCTTTTCCACATCTCTGCACCTCTTTTGTGCTGGATTCAGCCTTATGAGACAAGACTTGCAAAATTGCAAAAGCCTACGTGCTTGGCTTGTATGGGGCAAATTCTCAGGGCTGAACATACAGCCTTGGCTTCCCGTCAGCCCTGCCCTATGAAAACCTTATTATTGTGGATTTGAACTCTATATCCAGTATTTTGCTGTCATCCATTTCTTTCATTTGTGACTTTTTTCTTTGTCTCCATATTTTGGCTGCTTCCCTGTGTTTGTTTCTATGTACTGGGTAGCTGCTAAGTCTCCTTGAGTTGATAGAGTGGCCTTGTGGTGTGTTAGGTGTCTTATAGGACCCAGTGGCTCAGCCTCTCCAGTAACCTGAGGTGTACTCCTTTGTGGGCTGTGTGCACAGTCTTGTTGTAGTTAACCCTTGATTTCTGTTTTACTGTTGGTACTGGGAGGAATTTACCTCCAGGCCAATTGGCTGTGGTGAACAGCTTTTTGTATACTTGAAGATGTGTTGTGTAGGAGCTATCCTTATGGGGCAGTACTTGCTTCATTGAGACTTTGAGTAATATCTTTGAGTGTATCTCTTATAGATGCTGAGAGTTGTAATCTAGTTTGGTCTCACACTGACCACTGGGTATACTGGTTCTTGGTTCTCCAAGGAGGTGCAAGGTCAGCCTCTGTCTGGGACTTGCCAGCAGGAGCTATAGAGACATCTGCAGATTCTTCCCCTTTGTATGGGGATTGGAAATGCCCAGATGAGACCCAGCTGTGAAGTAAGGCAAACTGTTGCTGCCAGGCCTTGGGCTTTCTTTTGGAAGCTCTTAGGCTCTCTGATTCAGCTGCAGTTTGACAGGATTTAGGTGGAGAAAGGATAGGCCATTTTTATGCAAAAGCCTCTGCAACAGCTTGGGTGGGGTTGTAAATTGGGTGGGGTGAGGTCTCTGGGAATCACCAGGGTGGAGCAAACAGCAATGGTTGCCAATCAGCCATGCACCAGAGAGGTCCCCAGCTCTCTGTGTTCTCTGCCCCCTTACAGGAACAATGATTGCTTTGCTGAGTCCACAATCAACGGCTGGTTAAGATTCTTTGGGTGGAGTGTAGATAGTCAGACGTGTAGGAGAGGCCATTTCTCTGAATATGGATTCGCTATATTAGATCTATGTTCTCAGCTGTGTGCCAGATACTATAACTATTACATTAGTTTTACTCAATTAGATATTTTCATTCTCATTTTACAGATGAATAAGCTAAGCCGTCAGATGCTTAGTGACAAGCTGAAATTTGAATATATATTTTTGGGTTTTGCTAATTTTTACAGTCATCAAACTACTGTACTGTGTTACTGAGACATGAGAAGATGATGCTGAGGTATCAATAAACACAGATTGTACTTTTTACACCACATGCATATTAATTCATTTAATTTCCATGCTTAGTAATTTCCATGAGGGAGATGAGTCACAGAATTATTAATTAACTTATTAAGGTCATCACACAGTAAGTGGTGTGGAGTCAAGATTTGAAATCACATAGTCTGATTCAAGAATGGATGCTCTGGAGGTTAAAAATGGCAGCGGAGTAAGTGGATGCTACACAGACATGCTCATAGGACCAAACTGGAATTACAACTTAAAAAAAAAAAAATTCTGAACAATTAACTGAAGACTAGCTGGAGAGAACCCTGTTAAACAAGGATGGAAAGTAGAGACCTCATCAAGACTGACAAGAAGTGCAGAGGCATGGAAGGACTGGCCTGGCTCCCACAGACAGTAGATGAAGTCCCAGAGAGCTACCTCAGCTGTGGGGAGCTGCCACTGAGAATTCTGAAGTTTAATCACCATGCTGGATCCCCACTCCTCACCCCCACTTTCCCACCAGGGAGCATTAGAACTGATAAAGGTGCCTACATAAGTTCAGACTTTGACAAGAAACAGGACTGCTTTTCTTCCAACCAGCAGAGAGATGGTTGGAAACACAGGTGCCCTCTTAAAGGACCAATGCACAACATTTTTTTAAATTAAATCTTTATTATTCAGATTATTACATTTGTTTCTCTTTTTTCCCCTCCATAGCACCCCTCCACCCAGCTCCCAGCCCTCCCTCTGCCCTTACCTCCCTCCCATTGATCTCATCCATAGGTGTATGATTTTTGTCCAGTCTCTCCCTGTACACCCCTCACCCCTTTCCCCCTGAGAATGATCAGTCCACTCCCTTTCTGTGCTCCTGATTCTATTATATTCACCAGTTTATTCTGTTGATCAAACTTTAAATTCACTTAATTTTTAGATTCACTTGTTGACAGATATGTATTTGTTGTTCATAATTTTTTGGCTTTTACCTTTTTCTTCTTCCTCTTCTAAAAGAGTACCTTTCAGCATTTCATATAATACTGGTTTGGAGTTGATGAACTCCTTTAGCTTTTTCTTCTCTGTGAAGCTCTTTATCTGCCCTTCAATTCTGAATGATAGCTTTGCTGGATAGATTATTCTTGGTTGTAGGTTCTTGCTATTCATCACGTTGAATATTTCTTGCCACTCCCATCTGGCCTGCATCGTTTCTGTTGAGAAATCAGCTGACAGTTGTATGGGTGCTCCCTTGTAGGTAATGAACTGTTTTTCTCTTGCTGCTTTTAATATTCTCTCTTTGTCTTTTGCTCTTGGTATTTTAATGATGATGTGTCTTGGTGTGGTCCTCTTTGGATTCCTTTTATTTGGGGTTCTGTGTGCTTCCTGGACTTGTAAGTCTATTTCTTTTACCAGATGTGGGAAGTTTTCAGTCATTATTTCTTTAAATAGGTTTTCAGTATCTTGCTCTCTCTCTTCTTCTGGCACCCCCACAATTCTGATGTTGGTATGCTTAAAGCTGTCCCAGAAGCTCCTTACATTGTCTTCACATTTTTGGATTCTTTTCTCTTCTTGCTTTTCCAGTTGAATGTTTTCCGCTTCTTTATATTTCAAATTTTTTACTTGATTCTTGCCATCCTCTAGTCTGCTGTTAGGACTCTGTATAATATTTTTTATTTCAGTCATTGTCTCTAGTATGTCCTTTTCATCTCCTCTTGGGTCTCACTAAATTTATCCAACTTTTCTAGCATATTCTTGAAAAACCTTATAAGCGTGGTTTTGAACTCTATATCCAGTTGTTTTTTTCTCTCCATTTCTTTTGTTTGTAATCCCTTCCCTTGTCTGGGCATTTTCACTGTGCCGGGAGAACTTCTGTGTTGGATTCAGCCTTATGATACCTGACTTGCAAAACCAAAGAAGCCTCTGTTGAGCTTGGGAGGGGTGGAGTCTCAGGGCTTAAGGGACCGCCTTGCCTTCCAGTCGGCCCGGCCCCTGAGTCTCACGTGACTGGGTAATCGCTGGAGTGATCCTTGTGCCCGAGTGCCCGCAGTGCCTCTGGACTGCTGCCCCTCTGGCTCCGCTGCGCACCAGGACCACACGAGACTAGGTCCCCAGGGTTTCGCCCAAAACAGGGTCCCAGTGGAGTCAGAAGTGCCATAGTTGGGAAGGTCTGTCTCCCGCCCACTCGCGAAAGCCAGTGGCACAATCAGCAATCTGTCCTGTGCGCAGTGCCGTGCGCGCCACCAGGCCTTTGATCTTTTGCGATTCCCCTAAATTTCCATGTACTTCTCCCTTTTCACAGTCCAAACTCCCCCTGTATGAGTTTCGGCTGGATCTGGGGTTTAGTGTCGTAAGATAAGGGGTTCAATGCCGTTGGGAGTCTCCATTTCCCTCCCATCAGAGAAAGCCAGCCAGATACTCTGGCACCCGCTCTCTCAGCTCGCGCATGTCTCCGTACCTCAGCTTTTTGCTGCTCCTCTGGGTCTCTGTGAGCCCCTCTCTTTCCCTCTAGTTGTAGAACTTCCACTTAGTCAGCTTTCCTGTGGTTCTGGATGATGTCCGTTCTGTCTTTTAGTTGTAGTTTTAAAATTGTTGTGCGAGGCAGCAGTGTAGGTGTTTACCTATGCCGCCATCTTGGATTCCTCCGAAATGTCACTTATTTACGATATACCCAGAGATTGTGTTATAAGTGTCATTCCCTAGAGAAGAAAGAGTGTGGGTGTAAAGAAAGCTCTGTCTCTCTGTATTAGAATAAAATTTTCATGAAGTCCATTGCTCAGCACACAGAGTATCCCTAGCATCTAGAATCATGACCTACATGTAGTGAGCAATCAGCATTTGTTGAAGGAATGTATGATTTAAATACTTCTGGAATGAGACGGAGATTTCATTCGTCCTCTGTAGTAGGATGGAAATGTTCCTTAGATAAAGCCCCTTCTTTTACCTCAGGGCTGGACTCACTAAGCCATTGGCAGAGGAGTGAGGTCTGGCCCACAGGCTGTATAAGACCTGCAAAAATCATCTGGTCTGGCTCTGCCAAGACATTAGGGGTGAGTTAATTAAATGTTTGACCAAGTATAGCAGGCTAATTTCTTTTTTAAATCATATGTGAGTATTTATCCAAATACTGTCAGGACTATGGTAGAGCAGGCTAATTTTTCAGTTGATAATTTTGTCTGGCCCATGAATTATGTCATAATATCTAAATGGCCCTAAGCAGAAAAACCTCTTGGCAGAGATTCCCCACCCCTGCTCTAATCAGTAGGTGAGTCTTGCTTTCCAGTCAAGTATCTCTCCCACAATAAAAGAAAAGTTGAGACTTTTCAAGTCTGCCTGTGTGAACCATTCCTATAGTCCAATGATGTGATAAAATAAGTGTGTGATCCTGGAACAGTGAGAATCAGATTCTTCTTCCAAGTGACAACTTGAACAACACAGGGATTAGGAGCACTAAATCCTGTGTAGTTGAAAATCCTAGTATAACTTTTAATCCCCCCCCCCAAAAAAAAACACACAAACTACTAAATGCCTATTGTTGACTCTAAGCATTGCCAATAATATTAATGATCAAGTAACACATATTTTGTATGGATTATATACTGTATTCTTGAAACAAAGTAAGCTAAAATAAAGGAAATTTTATTAAGAAAATCATAATAGGGGAGAACCAAAATGGTGACATAGGTAAACACTGGTACTCACTGCTTCCCACAACCACATCAAAATTACAACAAAAATAGAGAACAACTGTCATTCAGAATCAACTGAAATCTGGCTGAATGGGAGCCCTACAACTACAGAATTAAAGAAGAAGTACATTGTGACTGGTAGAGAGTGGCAGAGTCATAGAATGGGCTAGTCCAACACCCACATGTGGCATTTTTTTAAATCAGGAGGGATATCTTGGTTGCAGAGTCCTCCCAGGAGAAGCAAGGGGTTCCAGCCCCACCTGAGACCCCCAGCCCAGGGTTTCAGAGCTGAGAAGAGAAGTCCTCATAACTTCAAGCTATAAAACCCAGGGGTATAGTGGCTGAATGACATAGAAACTGCTAGAGACCCAGGCAAATCCTCTTAAAGAACTGGCATATGAACTTACATGAACTCGCTCCCTCTAAGCACCAGAACTTTGGCAACAGCTTTGGGGGTTCCAGGGATATACATGGAGGAACTGGATTGTCTGGCATTGGGGCAGGAACTTGGAGTTGTCTTTCTCCCAGATGGGGATGCTTGCAGGCTTATTGTTCCTGAATTGGGACATCCTCTGTCATAGACATGACTAGTAGCCATATCCTGGTTTTCATTAACCTGACTCACAGTGTTTGCTGTTCCCTGGTGATTCCCTGAAATACTGCCTCTTCCAACTTGCAGCCACACCCAAGTTCTTTGCAGTAACTTTTCCATATGAATGGCCTGTCCTGGCTCAGGCTTCAGACTTTGCTAAAATCTCTAAAACAAGCCGCAGCTGGTGTCAGTATACCCATATCTATGAATAAGTGGGCCAAGATTGAGCACTAGCTAGCCTGCCTTACTTCACAGCTTGCCCTTACATGGGTACTTCCAATGCCAATACAAGTAGCAGTCATCTGGAGATGGTTCGGTAACTGTGGTCAGGTGGTCCCAGGCAGTGGTTGACTTTGCATCTCCTGGGAAAAAATTTTTATTTTTTTCTTCTAAATGTTCTTTCCCAATGGACATCTTCAAATCATATCAGTGACACACTAGGAGTAGAGTCAGTGAGCACCAAAGTCCCACTGAAGCAAGTCCTGCTTTATAAGGATGTCTTCTGTATAGTAGCTCTTCTACTATAGTTGCACTTCATCCTCACAGCCAAATGGCCTGAAGGTCAATTCCTCCTAATGACTCAGACAGCACTCATGGCTCAAATGCATCAAGACTGTGCACAAAACCCACATAGGGGTGCAACTAGAGTGCCCAGGTGACTGTGGAAGTTGAGTCACTGGGCCCTACAGGACACCTTGTACATATGGCCAATTTACCAATTTTAGAAGACATAGCAGCTCTACCCAATACATAGAAACAAACAAAGGGAAGCAGCCAAAATGGGGAATCAAAGAAATGTCACAAATGAGAGAACAGAAGAAATCTCCAGGAAAAGAGCCAAGTGAAATGGAAGCAAGCAAACTACTAGATACAGAGTTCAAAACAATGGTTATATAAAGATGCTCAAGGATCTTAATGAGAGCTTCAAGGGAATTAGTGAGACTTTCAAGGAATTAAGCATATACCAACTGAAATAAATAATAATTTATAGGCATTCAAGAGTAGGGGATTCTGAAAATCAAATCAATGATTTGGAATATGATGAAGCAAAAACCACTCAATTAGAAGATTAAAAAGAAAAAAGAATCCCAAAATTTCAAGAGATTGTAAGGAGCCTCTGGGACAACTTCAAGTGTATTAACATTTGCATTATGGAGATGCCAGAAGGAGAAGAGAGACAGCATGATGTTAAAAACCAATTTGAAGAAATAATGTCAGAAAACTTCCCCTAGCTGGTGAAAGAAATAGACTTACAAGTCCAGGAAGTGCAGAGTGTCCAAAATAAAAAGAACTCCAGGAGGCCCACACTAAGACACATCATAATTAGAATGCAATGGTTAAAGACAAAGGAAGACTCTCAAAAGCAGCTAGAGAAAAGCAGTTAGTTACCTACAAGGGAGCATCCATACGATTGTCAGCTGACTTCTAAACAGAAACTATGCAGGCCAGAAGGGAGTTGCAAGAAATATTCAAGAAATGAATAGCAAGGACCTACAACTAAGAATACTCTTCCAAACAAAGCTATCATTTAGAATTGAAGAAAATGCTCAAGGAGTTCACTACCACCAAATCACTATTGCATGAAATGTTAAAAAATATTGTTGAAGAAAACGAACAAGAAAGGGGGTGGAGGTGGATAAAAATATGAACAGTAACATGGCAACAAATACATATCTATCAACAATTGAATTTAAAAATCACAGTAAACCAACAAGGAATCTAATGAACAAAGTAAACTTATTAATAAAATAGAACCAGAGGCATGGAAACATGGAACAAACTAACGAATCTCAGGGGGAAGGGGGGAGGAAGGGCAGGAAGATATTAACCAAAGATCTTATATTCATTTATGTATTATCTGTGAACACGGACAATAGGGTGTTGAAGGCAAAGGAGGGGGCCAAAGGAGGGAAAAGTAGGGCATCTATAATACTCTTAATGATATGCACCATAACCTGAGAAGCACTATTTTCAGTGTTTTTAAGATATAACTCATCTATTTTGGTATACAAAGGTATTGAACTGTTTGAATTGTGTTTGCCAGTGGTCTCATATATAATTACATATATCTGCGTTGATTCAATGAGTCTTTATAATAATAACTAGAAGTCTGGCGCACAAAATTCATGCACAGGAGGGTGGGGGTGTCCCTCAGCCCAGCCCTAACCCTCTCAGGATCGGGCCTAAATGAGCGGTCAGACATCCCTCTAACAATCCAGGATTGCTGGCTCCCAACTGCTTGCCTGCCTCTGCCTGATTGCCCCTAACCAGTTTGGCCTGCCAGCCTGATCACCCCTAACCATTTCCCTGACAGCCTAGTCCAGCACCTCACTGTTCCCAGCTAGCCCAGTTGAACCTAACTGCCCTCCCCTGCCAGCCTGCCCCCCCCCTTCAACTGCCCTCCCCTGCAGGCCTGGTCCCCCCAACTGCCCTCCTCTGCTGGCCTGGTCACCTCTAATTGGCCACAATTGCCCTCCCCTACAGGCCTTATTGCCCACAATTGTCCTCCCCTGCAGGTCATCTTGTGGTGGCCATCTTATGTCCACATGGGGGCAGCCATCTTTGACCACATGAGGGTGGCCATCTTGTGTCTTGGAGTGACAGTCCTTTGCATATTGCTCTTTTATTAGATAGGATGAGAGGAATAATGAATGCTTCCTACATTACTCTGTCAAAGGTAACAGTATTTCTCATTTAATCATACAATAGTTGTGTACTAATCATCTCTGAGCTGGGAGGATGACCTCTGTGAGTTACTTAGCATTTGCTGTCTGGTGTACCCATTAGCTGTTTTAATGTGTCCACCCCCCTTTCTTCCCCACCGTGCCACTCAGTTTTTTGTCATTGTAGAGATGGTGTGGGTGTGGCAGTGCTCAGGCTGTGTTGATTGAAACTGGGCTGCAGGAGCCGGCAGCCTTGATGGAGTGCAGGTGCCTTCCCTTTGCTGGGGGGGTTAGGGGGGGTGGGGCGCGGTGTCTCAGGGTGAGTCAGTGGAGTGGCCTTGGCCAGGGCAGTCATACCTTCTGCCTGTTGTGAAATCAGCACTGTCACATCTTTTTCCCTGCACCCAGCTCACTTCCTCTTGTGGGTCCTTATGCTTTGAGTATCTTGGTGTCCCCAAATTTCTTCCCCACTAACTATAATAGACACAATAATTTATAACTTATGTGTATATTATCAGTGTGTGATTGTGTATGTGTATGCAAATTTGGGGTATATTTATAGATTTTATTAAGCATAACATTTATTTGTATGTTCACACATCATAAAATCTGTTATTTTGACATTTTATAATGATTACATTAAGTTTTCTTATTTTTAGCTTATCAAATCTTTTCTTTTAAAAAGTACTAAATTTTTTAAGTTTGTACTACGTTTTAAAATTTTTTAAAATTACAATTGACCTTCAATATCATATCATTTCAGATATAAATCATAGTGATTAAACAGTTAAATAATTTACAAAGTGATCACCCCTATAAGTCTAATATCCATCTGACACAATACGTAATTATGCAAACAGCAATGCACTTTATTTATTTATTTATTTATTTATTTATTTATTTATTTATGTTTATTTTCTTTGTAAGATTAGTTGTCTTTAAAAAATATTTCTGTCCCTTGCTGGATAGAGTGTTGGCCTGCAGACTGAAAGGTCCTAGGTTCCATTGTGGTCAAGGTCACATGCCCAGGTTGTGGGCTTGAAGCCCAGTAGGGGCTGTGCAGGTGGTAGCTGATAAATGATTCCCATCATTGATGTTTCTTTCTCTCTCTTCCTGTCCTTTCCTCTCTGAAATCAATAAAAAATATTAAAAAAATATTTCTGGACTATATGGATTGCACGAGATTGATTGAATATGCTGACATGTCCCATTTCTTTTGTGTACAACTTAAATTTATAATGTTTAATGTATTTTAAATAATGGAGTTGACTAGTCTTAGACCACAATAAGTAATCTGAACTCAAATGTTTGCTATGCATAGGATAGATGTTTTTTGTAGCTTATCATTCCTTTAAAAGAAAAATAAATATCTTATTAGATAATTAAAGTGTTAATTTATCCCAATAACAACAAAGATAAAAAGCTTTTTACCTGTATATGTAGAAATAGCTACTGTGTATATTTGCATACATGCAGTTGCAAACAAAAATGGATTCATGAATATTATTGTAATAATTGGCTGTCATTTTTAGAGGCTATTTTGACATGCACTTACAAGTATTTGACATGTTTGTACTGGGTGAATATCTTAAGGATGTTCTTTGCTACCTCCTCATCACAGATATATTTTTCTGGAAATAATAAATAATCATCACTGATAAAATTTCTGATTTGGATCCCAGAATCAACATGAACAAATGTTTTACAATAAACACCAATTATATATGTCAAACAAAAAGCGAGCAAATGGGGACAGTCCAGTGTTACTTGGCATTGTTGCTGCCCAGTTCTGACGTCTCCTATTCTGTCCTCATGCAACATGCACACACATTCAGGCTCTCCATGGAAGAGCTGTTTCTTATGCACACACACTTAGGTCTTTACAGGTTCTCCATAGAGTCACTGTTTCCTTACCTGCCTCTAGAGCTTCCTCTGCAAGTGGGCAGCTCTCATTTCAGAATGTCTTACTGTGCGCTCCTAATTAAGACTGTT
Source organism: Lasiurus cinereus (assembly GCA_011751065.1). Taxonomy (NCBI): domain Eukaryota; kingdom Metazoa; phylum Chordata; class Mammalia; order Chiroptera; family Vespertilionidae; genus Lasiurus; species Lasiurus cinereus. The sequence continues at coordinate 49,080,716 of JAAGEH010000286.1, read as the reverse complement.
GCACACAGAGTTCTTGTTCGTCTTCAGGAAAACAAGGAACTTGTCAGAAACCACGAGATAGTGGGTTGAATGTCACTGCTGAGTTGGCCAACTATAGCTTAATCTTGGTTAGACATGGAAACGAGAAGGAAAGGAGATGTTCGGATCCCTTTGTTGTCAGGCCGCCTCTGTACTAGTCTCTAGCCTCAGTGATCCAATTCCTTCCTGACACTTTCTCCTACTTTTTTTTGCCTCTTTGCATCATCTAGCTAATAAACTACCAGGCAACAATCTAAGTATGTTTTCTTTTTAAACTTTGCATTGCCAAATTCATGCAATAGGAGATGGAACACAGATGGTGATAACCTAGGGAGATGACGTGTGATTCTTTCAGAAATACCCTCCTAGAGGAAACCATCAGCAGTCATACAACCTAACATGTCCACAAATGGGGTGTGAATCAGGTTACCTGGAAATATGAAATTAGTATTTGAGTAAAGAAACATTTTGACACCAATAACCACATCTGTTAGGTATAAGGTGCTGCTGTTGTTTTTCTTCCACATTAATTTGAGCATTTCTAAAAAATAGATCATGAATAGGACTTCAGATAGACTCATCATGGTTAATCTTGCTAAATTTGTGCTGCTGATGTTACTGTTTTGAAGTGAGAAGCAGGACACCTTCACATTATTAGTTCCTTTCAAGACCTGTGATAGGACTGTGATGCTCTGCAGATCGTGCCATGTCTTTTCCATGGAATAATTGAATTTTGGCTTAAAAGGCCAAATCAGAGTGTGTGACTCAGAGCCAATTAAGAAACAGATAAGAAAGAAAGCAAACTGCTCTGAGAAGCTCCTCATGAGGTTCCTGTACTTCAGTTGTGTTCCCTCAGATTGTTGCTTTGCCAAATTCTGGGCTAAAAGTGAACTTTTATAGTTTCCATTCTATTTAAAAACATAATATACACAATTACATTATAATAATCAGTAGTATTTATTCTCTGCTTATGAGACTGCAGCTGGTGTTCTAGATCCTTGTGTGTACCTTTTATGGTAGGCGGTGTTTCAGACCCTGGAGATGTAGGTCGACTAAATCAGACCCAGTCTTTTCCTTAGGAAGTGCATTTTCTTATTTTATATCTCATGTATAAACCTAATAGTCACTGTTGATCCACTGAACAGACGCAGGAGAGGCCTCGAGGGACCCATAGCTGATTTAGGGAGTTTCCCTATTTGGCTTTGCTGGAGGGCCCATATGGCCCACACTGCTGCTTTGACTAACAGGGTTGGGAACACTAGTGTGCATACTGAGGCTTGCTGATTTCAGCTGCAGTGAAATCTGGCAGGTAGACAGGCAGATGGAAGAAAAAGCACCAGGGCCTGATTATTGCCAGGGCACACTGCAGAGTCCTTCAGATGTAAACATTGCTGATTAAATGAGGGATTTGGCAGTACCAGTTGCAGCTCTCAAGGCTTGCATGATTTATAGTAGGAGACGCTATTTATTCTGATTATATCAGAAACACCCATTAATTGTCCCTGCGCTCATCTGTGCTTTTTGCCTTCTCCATGGGGCACTCCTGCCTGTTACTGAGTATGGGAAGGGGGTTACCATTTCCTCACTGGAACTGTTGTTTTCCTTTTGGGATTAGGAGTTGCAAAATCCAGGCCAAAAGGATAGTCCTAAAGGTGGTCACCTGATGGCAGGTGGTCTAGATGGGTGAAGTAGGCCCTGTGTGAGGCCTTCAGAGGATGAGGAATTGTGGAGAAATAGAGAGCACATGGCCCACTCAGGGATTGGGTGCCACTCAGTGAGTGCTTGTCAGCATCCAATATTCCCTCCTCTGTGGCCAATCCACATCTGAGTGTTATCAGAATCTGCATGCTGCATGAGCTTGGTTGTTGTAAATACTTTATATTCTTTAACTCATTGAGTTTGCACAACAACTGCATGAGCTGGGTGGGTTTCACTACTATCTTCTCCCCCACATTTTTATTACTAGTTGAGGAAACTATCCCTGGAGCTAGGATTCAGACCCTGGCAGAACAGCTTCTGGGCAGTGCTCTCATTTTTCACGTTGGTCTCTAAACCAAAGACTTTTTAAATTCATTAACTCCGAAAAGTTTGTAGGCCAAAATGAAACCTGACCAAGCACTGCATGGTCCCCTTGCCTTGTGCTCCCCTGAGGACTCTGGAGCAGTTCTCTGACTCTTTTAGGTCATTGTTTATGTGCCTGACTGGCCATTAGCATCAGCTGGGCAGCTTTAAAAATGTACATTCAAACACCCTATTTCAAATGAGTTGAACCAATCCTTGTGTTTTTTGGCTCAGGAATCTGTTTTCAAAAGTGTCTAGATAATTCAGAAATGTGGCCAGGTGTGAACACCCTGCCTTCCTGTTTCATCTTATAACAAACACGTGGAGGAACTTTTATCTTCTATGCAAATACCCTACTACCCAGCCTGTTTTGTTCAGCTTACTGCTACTGCCATTGCTTCGGATAACCATGAGCCCTGTGCTGTAAGACAGAAAGTTTGATGATTAGAGTATTAGCAGGGTAGTATGAATGAGAACAGAGGTTCATAGAGAGACCTGAGAGAGTAAGGCTGGAGCAGCTACAGATCAGTTGAGACCTAAGGAGGAAGGAAGAATATCAAAGGGGCTTGTACAACAAAAAAGAATGATGCCTGATTTCCTCTGAGGCATTTAGATACTCATTTCAGACTATCTTCTTTTATGGTTTTTGTTCCCACATGATGTCAATGAATGATATAAATCAGTTTTCACAATGTCTGCTGTTACTCCCTCTTAGCAGGAAATTCTCAGGGGCAGAGCCTTCCTTTTCTTATGTACCTCACTTTGTCACCTGGGTTTTGAGAACGGGTCTCTGCTGTCCCGCTCTGTGGGACATTTGTGAATGACTCACATATTTCAGTGCAGGACTTAAAATCTGCCTGCCACCATTTTGTACTTCTTCAGGGTTTATGTTGGGCATTTTGTGGACATGCTAAAATATGAAATTAGCTTGTACACATTTTTCTGTATTTGAATTTGGAAATAAGTATCTTATTAATGTTTGCAAAAATATTTTGCATTGTTTATTGGTATTTTCATGTATTTTTAAAATTAGATGCTTCCTTTAACAACACAACTCAGCTTTATTGTATAATCCAGCCAGGGGCTGTCACAACCAGATGGATGACTAAATAGCAGGCTGGCAGGGGGATTAGTGAGGGATGACCAAATGACTGAACAGCAGGCTGAGCAGGCTGTGTGAAGCGACCAGGCCAGTGGGGGGACAGGGGGGGTGGAGAAAGGGGGGAGGGCAGTTGGAGGTGACCAGGCTGGCAAAAGTACGGTTGGGGGTCACCAGGCCAGTGGGTGCGGGGTGGGGGGGGGGTGGGGGGGGACAGGGCAGGCGGGGGGGGGCCCAGTTAGGGGTGACAAGGCCAGCAACGGGGGGCAGTTGGGGGCAACCAGACCAGCAGTAGGGGCATTTAGGGGCACTCAGGCTGGCAGGCAGGTGAGCAGTTAGGAGCCAGTTGTCCCCGATTGTGAGAGGGATGTCAGACATCCTCTGAGGTGTCCTGGATTGGAGAGAGTGGAGGCTGGGCTGAGGGGATACCCCCCACACCATGCACAAATTTAGTGCACCGAGCCTCTAGTAAATAATAAATGGCAGTGATGATAAAGTAACAAAAAGAAAAGAGATAACGTAATCAATATTTTCTTTTTTTCTGTGATGTTTAGATTTATGCTAAATAGTTCAATGCTTCATCAACTGCATCCTGTATTGTTTTGTGGAATCCTTAGACTAAAGCACTGTGGCATGTCATCACAATTCATCTTCCTGAAAACCATCTACTACCCCAGATGTGATTGCCACCCAGCCCACTGCACATGCTCACAGACAAGCATTTCCTTTCTCTAGCACTTCTTGCTGGCCAAATGCTGCCTTGTCAGGAATAAAGCTGATTATATATAAACATCCCTTGTGTATTTGGACTACAAATAGAGTAAGTTTAGCACATGTAATCCCCAAATATGTCTGCTGCTGTTTCCAGTCTATTTCCATCCAGCATGTCATCAGCTGCCCTTACAGCAGCTATCTTTCTTTTTGGTATTCTGTGATTGGTTCATTTTGTTCCTTACCCCTAATAATTTTTAAGTGAGTACCAAACCAACTGTATTGCCATCACCTTGTTACAGATTTCCTCCTTTGCTTTATTGGACAGTAAGACATACAAGTTTGCTTTGCTTTGCCCTCACTTGCTGTCTCAGACTTGTCCATGTTAGCTCTGTACCTTGTTAGTTTTTCATGACTGTATTTGATCAGCTCCTATTGATGGGATTTTGATAGGTTTGAACATTTTCTTATTGAATTTATTGGGATGGCAATTATATAGGTTTCAGGTGTACAATTCTATAACACATCATCCATATATTGTATCAAAGTGTTTATTTTAACCATGGTTTCTATTTAAAAAGAATGTTTTAAAAAAGGTTTTGCTGGCAAGTTGTGTGTGTGTGTTTGTGTGTGTGTGTGTGTGTGTGTGCATGTGCACGTGCATAGATGCAGGCAGGATTCCACTGGACTTTGAGAAACATCTCTATATATAAACAGGGAATATGCTAATTAGCCAGGCGTCACAATGGCTGAAGAGGAGCTGCGCGTGCAGATGGACAGAAGGGGACTGCATGCAGCCTCCAGCCCCAGTGGCCGAAGAGAGGCTGGGACTGGGGGCGGGCTGGAGTGGCGACACACTTACAGGAGTGCCTGCCCCCACCCCAGCAGACACAACATGGCAGTTGAGGCTACAGTCAGGCGTGGGTCCTGCTTCCCCCTGCATTCCCGGTGGGTTGCCTCCTCACCCAATTTTAATTGTGCACCGGGCCTCTAATATTGGTATATATATATAAAAAAAAAAAAACCAGAGGATTTTAGTACAAGGCCCAATATAAACATTATATGAAAGTACTGAGATACTTAAAGGAAGTGAGTTGGCCATTTGCCCTCTAATAGGATCTGTAAAGGAGCTAGTATCCTAAATGGTTTTCACTATGTGGCTGTTTTATTTCTAGAATGGGTTAAAAGTCAATCTGGAATTAAAAGAATGATGTGGGAGAGAATCAAGATGGCGGCATAGGTAAACATCTAAACTGCTGCCTCGCACAACAATTTCAAAACTACAACTAAAAGACAAAATGGACATCATCCAGAACCACAGGAAGGCTGGCTGAGCAGAAATTCTACAACTAGAAGGAAAGAGAAAAGCATACTGAGACTCAGAGGAGCTGCAGAAGGCAGAGGTACTGAGACACACATGCGGAGAGGGCTGGCAACTGAGTACATGGCTGAATTTCTCAACTGGGAGGGAGACAAAAGCTCCCATCCATTCTGAACGCCAATTCTGTGTGAGACTCTGGTGACCCAGACTCATATGAGGTGAAACTGGACTTTCAGGAAAGAGAAAAGCATACTGAGTTGAGAGGAACTGCGGAAGACAGAGGTACTGAGGCACATGCGCAGAGAGGGTGGGCAACTGAGTACATGGCTGGTTTTCTCAAGAGGGAGGGAGACAAAAGCTCCCAACTGCACTGAACTCCAGTTCCGGGTGAGACTCTGGTGACCCAGACTCATTTGAGGAGAAACTGGACTTTCTGGCAATGGGTGGAACTTAAGGACGGCTTTCTCTCAGAGATGCTTGCAGCAATTACCATGGGACACTGAGACCAGGGGCCTCATAGGGCAGGGCTGACGGAAAACCAATGCTGTCTGCTCTGCCCTGAGACTCTGCCCCATCAAAGCTAAGGACAGAGGCTTTTGCAAGTCTTGTCTCATAAGGGTGTCTCCAGCACAGATGTTCTCCCAGCATAGACACAGCTGATCCTCATAGCCTATTGGCCTGGAGGTCAATTCCTCCCAATAATACCCACAACAATTAAGGATTAACTACAACAAGACTGTGCACACAGCCCACTAAGGGATGCACCATAAGTGTCCACCTCAAGTAACTGGGGAGGCTGAGCCACTGGACCCTATAGGATACCTACCACACAAAGCCACTCTATCAACTCAGGGAAGCAGCCAAAATGCGGAGACAAAGAAACAGATCACAAATGAAAGAAATGGAGGAAAGCAAACGACTGGATATAGGCCTTAAAACCACAGTTATAAGGTTACTCAAGAATTTTCTAGAAAAGGCCGATAAATTTAGTGAGACCCTTGAGGATATGAAAAAGGACCAAGTAAAATTAAACATACACTAACTGAAATAAAAATTATTATACAGAGATCTAAATGCTGAAAGGTATTCTTTAAGAAGAGGATGAAGAAAAAGATAAAGATAAAAATTATGAACAACTAATACATATCTATCAACAAGTAAATCTAAAAATCAAGTGAATAAAAAAATCTGATAAACAGAATAAACTGGTGAATATAATAGAATCAGGAGCATAGAAAGAGAGTGGATGAACAATTCTCGGAGGGGGGGTGGGAGGGGTGTGGAGGGTGCAAGAAAAGACTGGACTAAAATCATACACCTATGGATGGGGTAAGGGCAGAGGCTGGGGTGGGAACCGGGTGGAGGGGAGCTATGGGGGAAAATAGAGGAACAATTGTAATCTGAACAATAAAGATTTATTAAATTGAAAAAAAGAAACGAATGGTGTGAGCAAAGGAAAATCAGCAGAGATGGGTGGTTGGTCGAATGTGGAGATCCTACTTACCATGAGGGAGAGCTCCTAATTTAGTATGCTTGTTTATCTTGTAGTAAAATAATTCAAAGTGTGCTTTACAAGGTGTATTCTGGCAGGAAATCACTGAATGCAGATATGCCTTTGTGGATTGATTTGATAGTGGAGGGGGTGGCAGGAATTATGTCATTAAAACATAATTAGTCACTATTGTAAAACAATGCCTTTTAATTTCTTTTTTACTTCTGTTTTTTTAATTTAATAAATCTTTATTGTTCAGAATATTACAATTGTTCCTCTTTTTCCCCCCCATAGCTTCCCTTTACCCGATTTCCACCCTACCCTCTGCCCTTACCTCCGCGCTCCACTGTCCTCATCCATAGGTGTACGATTTTTGTCCAGTCTCTTCCTGCACCCCACCACCTCTTTCCCCCTGAGAATTGTCAGTCCACTCCCTTTCTATGCCCCTGATTCTATTATATTCACTAGTTTATTCTGTTCATCAGATTTTATTCACTTATTGATACATGTGTATTTGTTGTTCATAATTTTTATCTTCACCTTTTTCTTCTTCCTCTTTTTAAAGAATACCTTTCAGCATTTCATATAATACTGGTTTGGTATAATGAACGCCTTTAGCTTTTTCTTATCTGTGAAGCTCTTTATCTGATCTTCTGAATGATAGTTTTGCTGGGTAGAGTAATCTTGGTTGTAGGTTCTTGCTATTTATCACTTTGAATATTTCTTGTGAGTCCCCACTGGCCTGGATAGTTTCTGTTGAAAAATCAGCTGACAATTGTATGGGTGCTCCTTTGTAGGTAATTACCTGTTTTTCTCTTGCTACTTTTAATATTCTCTCTTTGTCTTTTGTTCTTGGTATTTTAATTATGATGTGTCTTGGTGTAGTCCTCTTAGGATTCCTTTTGTTTGGGGTCCTGTGCTCTTCCTGGACTTGTAAGTCTATTTCTTTCACCAGGTGGGGGGAGTTTTCTATCATTATTTCTTCAAATAGGTTTTCAGTATCTTGCTCTCTCTCTTCTTCTGGCACTCCTATAATTCTGATGTTGGTATGCTTGAGGTTGTCCCAGAGGCTCCTTGGACTGTCTTCCAATTTTTGGATTCTTTTTTCTTTTTGCTTTTGTTGTTGAGTGTTTTCTGCTTCTTTATATTTCAAATCTTTGACTTGATTCTTGTGGTCCTTTAGTCTGCAGTTAGGTCTCTGTATAATATTTTTTATTTCAGTCAGTGTATGTTTAATTTCTAGTTGGTCCTTTTTCATATACTCGAGGGTCTCATTAAATTTATTGGCCTTTTCTAGGAAATTCTTGAAAAACCTTATAACCGTGGTTTTGAACTCTATATTCAGTCATTTGCTTTCCTCCATTTATTTCGTTTGTGATCTGTTTCTTTGTCTTTGCATTTTGGCTGCTTCCCTGTGTTGGTAGAGTAGCTTTGTGTGGTAGGTGTTCTTTAGGGCCCAGTGGCTCAGCCTCCCCCAGTTACCTGAGGTGGACACTTTTGGTGCACCCCTTTGTGGACTGGGTGCACTGTCGTGTTATAGTTAAGTCTTGATTGTTGTTGGTATCAGTGGGAAAAATTGACCTCCCTGCTGATTGGCTGTAGGATCAACTGTGTCTGTGCTGGGAGAACTTCTTTGTTGGAGACACCCTTATGATACAAAATTGCAAAAGCCTCTGTGCTCAGCTTGGAAGGGGTGGAGTCTCAGAGCAGAGCAGACAACCTTGGCTTCCCGTCAGCCATGCCCTATGAGGCCTCTGGGTCTCAGTGTCCCACAGTAATCTCTGCAAGCATCTCTGAGAGAAAGCCACCCTCAAGTTCTGTCCACTGCCAGAAAGTCCATTTTCTCCCCGAATGAATCTGAGTTCCCAGAAACTTGCCTGTAACTGGAGTTCAGTGTAGTCAGGAGCTTCCATCTCCCTCATGTGTTAGAAAGCTAGCGCGCTCTCAGCCATCCATGCACTCAGAAGTCAGTCCTCTCTGCATGTGCCTGCCTCTGGAACTCTGCCTTCTACATTTCCCCCTATTCTCAGTGTGCTTTCACTTTTCCTGACAATCCAGATTCCCCTTGAATGACTCTGTGTTCCCAAACTCTCACCCGGGACTGGAGTTCAGCACATTCAGGAACTTCTGTCTTTCTCCCGCTCGAGGAAGCCAGCCACGCACTCAGCCGCCCGTACACTCAGCCACCCGTTCTCCTTGCACATGCATATTTCCATACCTCAGCCTTTTGTAGCTCATCTGAGTCTCAATGTGCTTTCCTCTTTCCTTATAGTTGTAGAATTTCTACTTAGCCAGCTTTCCTGTGGTTCTGGATGGTGTCCGTTTTGTCTTTTAGTTGTAGTTTTGATATAATTGTGTGAGGCAGCAGTTTAGGTGTTTACCTATGCCGCCATCTTGGTTTTTCCTCCTTTTTTACTTCTTGAGTTGAATGACAAACACAGAAATTCATAGGCAGTATGGCCTTATCTTTCCCTGAGAATGATAATGGGAATAAAAATGTCTAGTGCAATATCTCCACCTTTTGGTGGATTGACAAAGTCACAGTTTTTTAAAATGAATTGATCTGCACAATATTGGAGTACTTTGTACACAGCTTAACGAACCTCACTTTGGCATAGGCACTCACGTTGAGTCATGTGTTCAGTAGCTAACCCAATTAGCTGAAGTGTTCAAACAGATTTTCTATGTTGCTATTATTAGATTGGGTTTAACCTTAAGAATCAAAATAATGAATTTCAGTTAATGTTATTGGCAAAGAATCAAAACTGACAACTTTGTTATAAACACAGAAACTTCAAAAAACTTCAATGCATGTGCTTCCTCTTCTCTGTGTGGAATTTTGGAAAGATGCTGAGGTAGCAGGAAAGGTGAAATACATAATTTCTCATTATCTTTATTCTGCTTCTATCTATTCTCAAGACTCGCTTCAGCCAATAGTTGCTTCCATAGTAGTGTCCCTGATACCTTGGGTGGTATTAATATTCTTCCCACATGGACTGTGTTTACATTGTGCCCACCTAGCATGGGCAGTGGCTGTGCTTGTTGGCCTACTGTGGTGTTCCCAGTGCCCACTACCATAACAGGCACTCAGAAAATGTTCGTTTAGTGAATATGTTACCAATATATGGAAGATGCAGACAGTATCCCCCAACTGTGTGCTCCTGTAGTTACAGATATGTGAGATGATGAGATCAATCTGAGAACAAGGACTGGATATTTTTAAATACAATAGTGCTATCCCAGGGGCATTCACTTGTCTAATTGATGGTATCTGCTCACTTCTGAGCTCCTTTTACAGGTTTCTGAACCCCTGACTTGTATAATGATTCAAATTAGGACAGGTAACTTACATGACAACACACTGCTTTATAAGACAGTTTTCTTACCTAGTGCTTTAACTGCCCAGCTTTTTAGTAAACCTTTAGAACAAATTAGAATGAAGCAATTTACTTCATTCTCTTTAGATAAACTTTCTCAGAGTTGTTCTGCTAAACAGATGCTGCTTGTTCATGCTGCAGGGCTGTGTGGGAGGACAGTTTTGTGGAGTAGAGACTTCAGGGAGCTTCACAGGGAGTCAGAAAAAGTGCTGGGGTGACCTCATGCAGTTGTTGTTTATTTAAACCCAAAGAGCAAGGCACACCTGAAAGTATGTAGAATCAATCTTTTTCCAGCAAAGTAATATTAGCTAAGCACACTTGTCTGTACTTTGGAATATGTGAGGGTTGTCTGGTTATCCTTGGCAACTGAATTTTCTTGGTGGCTTGATAAATTCATTGTGGTGGTAAGCAATTAATGCTATAGACAACTTGAATATCTTTTTAGGGTTAATTTTTTTAAATTAAATCTTTATTATTCAGATTATTACATTTGTTTTTCTTTTTTCCCCTCCATAGCACCCCTCCACCCAGCTTCCACCCTTCCCTCCCTTCCGTTGACCTCATCCATAGGTGTATGATTTTTGTCCAGTCTCTCCCTGTATACCCCTCACCCCTTTCCCCCTGAGAATTATCAGTCACGGGTGAGTCTGGAGCAGCAAGTCCTCCGCGGGCTCCGCCATGAGTGACTCTTCAGTCCGCAGGCTGACGCTCTACCCACTGAGCACACCTCCTCCTGCTGCCACAGCGGCAGCACACACACGTGGGGGGGGG